>OX467719.1:21148771-22348771 GCA_950111635.1 Agelastica alni | reverse complement strand
CAGACGTATGTAAGGATGCACTGGTCGAATGCTCTGGTTTTTAGTTACTGCTGTATTTTATTATTTTTTAGGACCCATTTTAATTTTCCATTCCTGCCCAGGTGGTTTAGTTTCTTTCAATTTATATTTATCCCCGTGTTTGCCCAATTCATTGCTCTGAAGACGTCTTCCAATGCTAATGTGAACAATTTGGGAGAAATATCATTACAGATCTAGGTAATAATCATTAGCTTTCTCTATTAGTGTCTTGATTGTTCGGAGTTCCAAAAACCTGCAACTGCAAATATAGCAACATTGAAAAGAAAACTAGTTACTTCATCTTAAAAAACCTTGTATTTATTTTTGTCATTACAGAAATACCGTAAAATTAAATATCCAGAAGAATTAAAAAAAATTTAAATAAATGCAAAAATTTTTTCTAAGGATAAAGATGTTTTTTTTGGTGTAATAAAGGATTAAGAAATTAATTTTAAAATGAGAAAAAATTAACATTTTCATTAATATAAATGTTTAGCTACAATGTTTTGGAAATAAACAGTTTTAAGTGAGTGAAAAATAGTACAATGTTTGACAAGCACGGAATGATATTCATTTCCCACGAGTATGCTGTTTGCGGCACGAGCTGTAGACGAGTGCTGCGAATTAAAGGAGTGATTTGTGCAGTACACGGCTATTACATAAAATAGCCGAATTATTTTAGAAGAGAATATTGGAACTTAAATTTTAATTGTATTAAACATTTCCATTTGCAATAAATATGTTGCGTTATCAGATAAGGAAATGATATTGAAAACATACAATGTACTTACTGCATTGTTCAATAAAAAAATAGTTTAAAAAGGTAAAGGAGTGAATTGTGGTCGACATTGTCTATGTATAGGGTGAGCGGTAGTTTAATACGAGCACTGAAATCCATTTACAAGGATTCCACTACTTGTGTCAGGATAAACGGAGCTTACACGGACTGGTTTAACATAAAAAAAGGTGTGAGACAGGGATGTGTGGCTTCGCCATGGCTGTTTCACTTATACATAGACGATTGTTTAAAAGATTTGGAAAAGAGTGCGTATGGATTAAAAATGAATGATATGTTCGTCAAATGCCTTCTTTACGCCGATGATCAAGTCATATTAGCGTCATCTGAAGAGAAGTTGCAGGCGATGGTTAATATTATGCATGATACCCTGAAAATCAAAGTAAGCAAAACGAAAATAATGGTTTTTAAAAGAGAAGAAAGTATGACAAACTGTAAGGTTCTAATTAATGGAGAAAGAATGGAACAAGTAAATGGGTTTGTATATTTAGGTTCAAAGTTTACGAGAGGTGAAGGGTGTTGGCAGGAAAACAAATGAATGGGGCACTGCATAGCTTTATGAACAGCCAGAAAGTGTCAAAAAAGGAACGTCTGGCTGTTCATAGAGGAGTGTTGGTTCCTACACTTATGTATGGTAGTGAATGTTGGGTTTGGAAAAAAACCATAAAAATAGGATTAATGCTGCGGAGATAAGTAGTCTGAGAAACATAGTCGGAGTCACTCGGTTGGATAAAGTGAAGAATAGTAAGATAAGGGAACGCTGTGGTGTAAAAGAAGATGTGGTTACAAAGATAGATAAAGAAATGCTTAGATGATTTGGACACGTAGAAAGGGTGGATGAAGAAAGATTGACGAAACAAATTTATAAGACGAGTGTGAATGGACAAGTCGGTAGAGGTCGATCTTGGCGAACATTTTTTGATCAGATCAACATTGTTTTAAAGAAAGGCCAGGTCAAAAGTACCAACAACCAACGAGCATGTTTAAGAGCACTAATGAAAGTAGAGCAAGCAAAAGATGCGTGTAAGAACCGTTGCAAGTGAAAGGAGGTGGTCTCTGCCTACCCCTTCGGTAAAAAGGCGTGACTATATGTATGTATGT
Source organism: Agelastica alni (assembly GCA_950111635.1). NCBI lineage: Eukaryota > Metazoa > Arthropoda > Insecta > Coleoptera > Chrysomelidae > Agelastica > Agelastica alni. The sequence goes on along the minus strand of OX467719.1, from coordinate 22,346,856 downwards.
ATGTATGTATTCCTCACAAAAAAAATAAGTTATTAATATACAGGGTGTTTCCATAATAATCTAAAGTATTGTTGTAGGCGATTTATCAATTAATTTTAAGACTAAAATTCCTATAAACATGTGCTAAATGTTTTTTCTTCATTGAGATATATGATGTTAAATTTTTGTATTGTACTGAAAGTAATAACATTATAAATTAGAAGTCACATTTTAGAGCATGTTCAAAATATCCACATTTAATTAAAATACAAGCTACCAAACGAGGTCAATTTAAAAGTGGTCATTTTAAAAGTTCATAATGCCATTTCTGGAAAAGCTAGCTTTATCACTAAACAACAGTGACATTAAAATTGGAATTGTTAGCAATTTATCCTAAAAACCATTGAAAACATGAAGCGGATAGTCATTAGGTTATTACTCTACAGATATTTCAATGGCAGATGCTCCAGAGAAATAAAAACTCTTGTACCACCATTGGCCACATTCGACCGAAGAACTCTGCACGATGATCAGTCTCACCCATTTACTCTCAAGATTGACACTACAAGGACCAATCTCCATCAAGAATCCTTCTTTTACAGGGCTGCTACGGAATGGAACAAGCTTCCAAAATCAGTTTTTCCAGAGAACTATGACCTGTAACTTTTTAAAAAGCGGGTCCACAATCATTTCCTATCTATAATCCCTTCTCCTTCTAATAGTCGCAGTGCGGGCCGTCCGCGACCCACACGATAGGTCTACCCTTTTTGCGACTATTTTCAGTAAAACAAAAAAAATATAGCAAAGTTTAAACACCTTCAATAGGATAAAGAAATTTTTTTTAGAATATTTCAAATAGTTTTGTGGCTAACATTTACTTGTTAAGTACTTTTTCTGGTACTCGTTTTTGGATGATTGTCAATAATTTAAAAAAAAAACCATTTATTCAAAATCTGGATATCTGGCAGTTCTAGGTCGTCCAAAAATATTAGATTTACCAAAAATTCCAATTTCTTTTAAACAAAGATGCAGTTTAGTGGACGATTCAAAACATGATAAATACCCAAACGATTATTTGGATTACGCTGGACATACATACGTCTGCCTTTGCCTCTGTCTCCAAGGCATTACTATTGGCCAATATATACAAATAATGTACGAGGAAGGTTTAATATGTCAGTTATTTTTTGATTAAAACAAAATGTTTTCCGCAAATAAACATTTTATTTTTCTACATAATCACCTTTTAGCTCGATACATTTAGTCCAGCATTTTTCTAATTTTTTTATTCCCTCCAAATAATAGTTTTTTTCAACGCTCTCAAAATACGCGTTTGTTTCGGTAATGACTTCTTCATTCGACTCAAATCTCTTACCGCTCAGCCATTTCTTTAGGTTTGGAAACAGAAAATAGTCGCAGCGGGCTAAATCTGGAGAATATGCTGGATGGGGTAGCAGTTCGTATCCCAATTCGTGGATTTTGGCCATCGTGACTAGACAAGTGTGCACACGTGCATTGTTTTGATAGAACAGCACTTTCTTCTTCGCCAAATGCGGTCGTTTTTGCTTCAAATCAACCTCGAATCTGTTCAAAAGCTTTGAATAATATTCGCCGGTGATCGTTTTACCTTTCTTGAGGTAATCGATGTGAGTGACACCTCGTACATCCCAAAAAACTGTGGCCATGACCTTGTTGGCTGACAGACGACTCTGTTTCGCCTTCTTTGGTCCACGTTCACCCCGAGCAACCCACTGTTTCGATTGTTCCTTGTCTCTGGCGTGTTGTGATGGATCCATGTTTCATCCACAGTAACAGAACGGCGCAAAAATTCGTCCGGATTACGGCTGAACATCGCTAAACACTCTTTTGAAGTGGTCACACGATTGCGCTTATGGTCGAGTGTGAGTAATCGCGGCACCCATCTCGCAGAGAGTTTTTTCATGTCCAAATATTCGTGTAAAATATGATGTACCCGTTCAGTTGAGATACCTACAGCATGAGCTAACTCACGCACTTTCATTCTCCGATCATCCAATATCATTTCATGGATTTTATCGACGATTTCCGGCGTGATCACTTCTTTTGGGTGACCTGGACTTTCGGCGTCACTAGTGCTGGTACGACCACAACGGAACTCTGTAAACCACTTCTTAACCATTGAAATTGATTGTGCCGAGTCCCCGTAGTATTTATCAAGTCTTTCTTTAGTTTCAGTGATGGATTTTTTACGTAAAAAGTAATGCTTAATCAGCACACGAAATTCACTTTTTTCCATTTTCGTAAAAATTCACGAGGTTGTCTGCTTTGAACGGCTATCAAACACCAACTGCACGACGTAGCTTGCTCAAAATTAGAAAGTTGCCCACTGATAGATTATAGTTGACGGCAGCACTGTTGCATTTGGAGTAACTGCGCGGGAAATTCAAAAAGTCACTGACTTATCAAACTGCCCTCGTATATTAGTCGTTTTAGCATTAGTTAACGCAGACATTGACAAAAAGTTGAAATCAAACGAAAGCAATAATAACAAAGGTAATAATTGTCAAAATTAACTTAGAATTAACACGTTTTTTTTATTAGTTTTAGATCCAGTGGCGTCACCAATTAATTTTACTTACAAAACTTTAAGTTAAACGAGAGCACCTTTGTTTCCAAAGCTAATCAACTTCTTAGAGAATCCGCAAATTATTAACACAGTCAATCGTTCTAGTGATGAGTCATTAGCGCTCATTTTTAATAATAATAAAAAAATAATAACTTACTTTTTTCTTTTGACCACAATGTGTCATTTTACTAATAAATGTTTAATAAAATCAAAAAATTATGCATTAAATCTTTTAAGTTTTAAAAATTAAATAGAATATTCATTAATTGTAAACAATTTTATTTGTTACGTAAAGACGTTTGCTAGCAACTTCAACATAATTTACAAATATTATAACCGAAATATAAATAATTATAACCACAATGAATTTGAAAACCCTTACCTTTACTTATTATTTTTATGAATTTATTAATATTTATTACATAATAAATTTGTAGAAAAGATAAAAATATCATAAAAAAATACTATAACATTAATGAAATAAAATAAAAAATTGCCAGCCAATGATTTCCGAATAAATAAATGGAATTAAATAAAAATAAATTAAAAGTATTCTGATAAATTATGATTTAAAACCAGTCATTAAATATTATTACGCATACATTGTAGCTGTGTCTAAATCCATTGGTTACATACATACATACTCCAAACATACTTCAAGTAGACTTTCTCCGTTTTCATTAAATCTGCCATGACCATATATTTCCAGAACACTGTTATATCCATTACGCTTCTCTCCTACCTAACTATTCAAATCACCTAGCATTATTTTTCTTTCATTCTGGTTACACTTATTCAGAATATTTCTCCCAAAACTCCCGCCTCTCTTTTTGTGGCTTTTAAAGATTGGTTCCATTGCGTGAGGCATAAACCCCTAGAAAAGATACGAGTAAGACCAACCTTCAGCCTCATTCAGAGAAGTCTTGGGCTCACACATTCAAAACCAGTCACACATTCATTCATTCTAGCAGAATGTATCACACCAACGGTGGAAAGAAGCCCATCTCATGCTCAACGGAAAAACATTTATTAAATAACCGACAAAACACAAAACTGAAGAACTACTAAAGATGAGTAGGAATCAGGTAAGAATTATAATGGGTCTTCTTACTGGTGAATAACCTGTACAGATTGGTACATGGGACTAAAGTTGCGGAATAGGTAATGTAACAATAAACCGAAAGACACAAAAAGCCCAAGAGGCTGAGGTATAGCTGGCGATAGGACCAGCATCCGAGGGAAAAAAAACCTCTGGTGGTTTCCAAAACTCCTGACCAGTAGGCTGTATAAGGTCCATATGTTGTGGTTTCACATCCTTTTTGCTTGGTCCCGTACACACAAAGAATATCAATCCGTCTTTCTTTTAATACCGTGTAAATTTCATCAATTTTACAATTCAATCTTACCCTCACATTCAAAGTAGCTAAGTGACTATCCGCTGTGCACGTTTCGCCCTCATGGAAAGCAAGGCATAATGGGTGGTGAGCCTTATCGCCGTCATTTTGGCTACAGTTAATACAACAAATTATTACTTAATGCTTCCCATAAGATAAATACAATTTAAACTTAAAATAAATACATAACAGATATCACAAATTAAAATTAAACCTAAATAAATTTCAAAAAATCTTAAACTGACAGAAAACATAAAATTTTAAAAATCTTCCAGGAAATATATTAAACGCACTCACGAGAAAATCCAGCAAATCAAATCAACTAAAGTTTATACTAAAAATAAATGTATAGTAGATTTAACCAAGCTAGAAATAAATGTCAAAAAAATTTAAGTTGACAGATAATATAAAAAGTTTAAGAAATCTTCTAAAGAAATGTATTAAATGTACTTACGACAAATTCCAGCAAATCTTATGATAGAAACACACTTACTCTACGGGATAATCCATAAAACTTTTGCTTAAAATACACTTACTTTTCTGTAACAAAAAGCACTTTACTTAAAGCAAACTTTAAAAACTGTCAAACTGTCAACGTTATGTTTGACGTTTTAAGTTGCAATAAAAAAATGTTAAATTAATTTAATTATTGTTGTTAGGTTAGGTTAGGTAAGGTTAAAATGGCGGTTCGGAGGGAACCCACTTAGGCCTTTTGGCCCGTTGTGATACCGTGATAGACGGCGGTGCCTTCCCCCTCTACCGTGAGAACCAGTTGGAACTTTTAATAAAAAGTGTGAGGTCTTTAATGCTAACTGAGCTGAGATCAGATAAGTCATCATAGTTCGGTTTCCCTAGTATAGAAAGCCATTTTCTGCTTAGGGCAGGGCAGTGGCAGAGAAGATGTACCATTGTTTCCTTCTTTCCTCATCGTGACAGCTTCTACAGAAGTCATGTCGTAGCTCTGCGATTCCCATGCGCCGTGCATGGGATCCACCTGCCCATAGGTGTAGGTTTAGTGTAATCAGTGTTTTTTGTACACAGGTCTCTTAGGTCTCTTAGGTTCTCTTAGGATTCTAGAGTGACCATAGTGCGTTCGGCCCACGGGGACACAGCATTGAGTCTGAGAGCTGCACTAGTTGCGCATTCTTTCCCAAACAGATCTACTGGTATTAGATGTAGAATCGTTTCAGGGGCTTTTGTTGGGGTGGTTCGTAGACAGCCTGTGATCAACAGACATGCCAATTTCTGGACTTTTCCAACCCTTGGTATGGTTGACAACCTTATCTAGGGCTGGCCACCATACTAGCAATCCATACACTAGAATCGTACATTCTTTTTGTAGCTGAATACAATTGTAAATGTAAAATTTTTTTGGGGATTCAGCTATTTTTTATTGAAACACTTTTTTTAATTTTTTGTAAAAGCTTTCGAAATTATTTTTATTTCTTCATCAGTTACTCCACAAAAAACATGGTATAATAATGGACAAATTTTTTAAAAATACAGTTTATGAGTAAAATATAAGTTAACTTTTAGAAAATGAAATAATTTTTAGACAGTACTTAATTTGAAAAGTCACTATAAAGTTATTTAATGGAAGATGTAGGTATAAAGGATGTAGTAGAAAAGTTAATAGAAATTACTTTTGTAAAAGGTTGAATCAAGTTATTGCTGAAATAATGAGTATATGGTTTTTGAAATGAAATTGGGTAGGTACGTAATTTAGGGCTTCAATATTTTTTCTACCTTAAATTATTCTTTCTTGGATCTCATCCCTAACAGTTCCTTGTTTGTTAAATATTACGAAATACAGTGTATATAGAGTGTCATCCCCTACCCGTAGACCCATGTTTTTGCATTTACCCCACCCTTTAAGGGATTATTCTAGGTAAATTTTAAATAATGTAGAAGATAGGCAGAACCCTTGTCTCAGTCCCTTTGTTGTGAGAAAAGATTCAGTCGGTGATGTTTCAACCTTAATAGCGGCAGAGTTTTGTCGATAGTAAAGTTAAACTTCTAGCCTTACGACGAGCTTTTTCATTTCTTTCCACAATTGTGATAATGGGACGCTGTCGTAAGCTTTTTCAAGATCTATAAAAGCTATGTGGCAACAATTGAAAATTACACTTACAAAATAAGACGGATATGGAATTTGTGTGTCATAGTTTGATAAATATTGAATAAAAACACTTTTGTTGAGACGACTATGAACAAAGTTTTACTTCAAATTTAAATTGTTCATCTTTCTGGACCAGTCGGGAAGATTCACGAAAGACTGACAAAGCATAAATAAGTAAATTAAAGACTAAAGCCAGTGGTTAAAGAATTGTGTAAGTACTTAAAAGTTAACGGTATCAACGAAATACTGGTTAGTCCAGTTAATTTAGAAAGTTAATTAGCCTAGGACTTTCAAATTAGAGCGGTTATTTGTAAATGGAGTCTTCAGATTGTAGAACTTGCTTTCAAATTTTCCGTCTTCACTTGACCTTTAACTCTCTTAAACTCTAATTAACAAATAATTAATTGGGTCAGGTACAGCGTAAAAGTTGGATGGCGATGAGTCCTGCGTTTTTATCTGGGAAATTTTATTGTGGTAATTACACAGGTCTACAAAAAAGGGGGTCTTGTTTACTGTAAGGCAGTTGGAAATCATTTTAGAAATAATTTAATGCTCAGAATCTAAAACCAAAATTAGAATTGGGCCGTCACATCAGGATTTTAAGATATTTGAGGTTATGTACCCAAAAAATGGGTCTAAGGGTTACTTTAAAGGTTATGTACAGGATGCACAAATTTTTTTTAGTATTTATTTTCTAGTTGCATCATTTAAAAGATACTACTCCTTAATATAAGCTATAGAGTGATCAACTACGATTTTTTCTTGTAACATTTAAAGTTATATAATATAACATAACAAAATCATAAGCATTCACATTAACCCATAACATTTATTTACTGGTAAATTTCTCATACAAATATGTACCTAGCGTTTTTTTAAGGTCGATGAGCATATATATTTATAAATATATATATATATATATATATATATATATATATATATATATATATATATATATATATATATATATATATTTTCGTTTCTAATCTAAAATATCAGTGGTCTGGGTGCGACCCAAAAGGTTTGCACGACTAACTTCCCAGTGATAAAAACTTAATAAAAATACCATATGTTTTGTTGTTATAATTATTATTATTATTATAAATATTGCCATCATGGTTTTCATACATATAGTGTCACGCTTTTTTTCCATAGAGGTAGGCAGAGACCACTTCCTTCCACTTGCTACGGTTCTTACACAGATATTTTGCTTCCTCTACTTTCATCAGTGCTCTCATACATGCTCGTCGGGTGTTGGAACTCTTGACCTAGCCTTTCTTTAAAACAATGTTGATCTGATCAAGATATTTTCTCCGAGGTCAACCTCTACCGACTTGTCCATTCACACTTGCCTTATAAATTTGTTTCTTCAATCTTTCTTCATCCATCCTTTCTACATGTCCAAATCATCTAAGCATTTCTTTGTCTATCTTTGTAACCACATCTTCTTTTACACCACAGGGTTCTCTTATCTCACTATTCTTTACTTTATCCAACCGAGTCACTCCAGCTATACTTCTCAGACTACTTATCTCCGCAGCATTAATCCTATTTTCATGCTTTTTCTGCCAAACCCAACATTCACTACCATACATAAGTGTAGGAACCATCACAACACTATGCACAGCCAGACGTGCCTTTTTTGACACTTTCTGGCTATTCGTAAAGCTATTCAGTGCCCCAATCATTTGTTTTTCTGCCAACACCCTTCGCTCAATGTCACTGTCATACTTTCCATCTCTCGTAAACTTTGAACCCAAGTACACAAATTTATTTACTCGTTCCACTCTTTCCCCCTCAAACGAAACTTCACAGTTTGGCATGATTTCTTCTCTTTTAAAAACCATTACTTTCGTTTTGCTTACATTTATTTTCATTGCTTTGATTTTTAGGGTTTCATGCATAACATTAACCATTGCCTGCAACTTCTCTTCAGATAACGCTAATATGACTTGATCATCGGCGTAAAGAAGACATTTGACGATCAAATCATTCATTTTCAATCCCTACGCACTCTCTTTCAAATCTTTTAAACAATTGTCTATGTATAAGTTAAACAGCCATGGCGAAGCTACACATTCCTATCTCACACCTTTTTCGATGTTAAACCAGTCCGTGCAAGCTCCGTTTATCCTGACACAAGCAGTGGAATATTCGTAAAGTGATTTCAGTGCTCGTATTAAACTACCACTCACCCCATACATAGACAATGTCGACCACAATCCATTTCTCACCACTCTGTCATAGGCCTTTTCCAAGTCTATAAAAGCGCAATAGACTTTCTGACATCTATCCAACAATTTTTCGACTATATCTCGTAATGAAAAGACCTGATCCATACATTTTCTTCTTCTTCTAAATCCTGTATTTCTAACATACGATAATCATATTATCAGTTTCCGCAGTAAAAAAAATATATATCATATTCTTTAAAAGATCTTTTGTATCAAAAATAGTATAATTTATAAATTGCAAAATTCAGGTAGTTTACCATTTTTTTCAGTTTTTTGATTCTCCATAAAAAACAGCTAGACCGATTTTGCTGAAAATCTAATCAGTTGCGTAATTATGCGACAAATGCAATTGGTCCACGTCGATATCTTTTTTGTTCTCGAGATAATCGAGACGAAAAATAATTCCGAAGGCACATGCGAACATACAAACATACGTACATACACACACAGACGTCCACTTAAAAACCATTGTATTCGATTCTGGGGACCTTGAAATGTGGAGATATGTCAAAATTCGGGATTCGCAAAATCGGACCCATTACTATAACTTCCCGCTGGGACCTAGCATACACGCATTTGTGACTTGAAAATCAAGTAATAAATAATATGTCACATCATTTATAATGCTTCTACTACATTTTTCACAAAGTGGTTTACTAAATTATATTGGAAATTATATTTGTTTATTAGTTCTATTAGTTTTGGTGTTTTACTTCAAAAGTTCTTTTTGCAACTGGGTCAAACAAGATTAAAAGAAGTTGCTCACACCTTAATTCAAATATATTACGAGATCATCATCAGTTAATTTTGCTAATTCGGTTTTTACCGTTATAATTTATTAAAAATACCTTTTTTAATTATTTAAAAAAATTTAAAAACTTTAAAGTGGTAATTATTACTTAATAAAAAATTTTTAAAATCAACCTGTTACAACTCTTTTTAAGTTCTAAAATTTAATTGAAATAAAAGGTGTAGCTCTGTCTGCTGGAGAGATTTTAAAAAAATATTAAATTTTTATACCATTCGAGACTCGAATCGATTTAAAATTACCGGTTAACTTATCCTAACGTTTTAATAAAGTTCACAATTGAGGGGCAAGACATAATTATTTTATTACTTATTTTTTGTTTTTGATTAAATTATTTCATCATTTGTGCTTTTTTGTACTTGTTTCTTCTTCTTACAGTGCATATCCGTTTCGGATGTTGGCGACCATCATGGCAATCTGTATCTTGTTCGCAGCTGCTCTGAACAGACCCGCAGTTGTTGTGTTGAACCATGTGCGTAGATTTTTTAGCCACGAAATTCATCGTCTTCCAGGACCCCGCTTACTGTTTATCTTTCCCTGTTAAATCAACTGTAAGATTCCATATCTTAATATTTCTTAATATGTGTCCAAAGTATTCAATTTTGGATGTTTTTTTTTAATAGTAGTTCTTTATCCTTCCCCATCTTTGTCAATACGTGTTGATTAGTCACATGAGCGGTCCATGGTATCCTCAAAATTCGTCGATATAGCCACATCTCAAAAGCATCGATTTTTTTACATGCAGCGTCCATAAGAGTCCAGGATTCCATCCCATATAACAACACAGGAAAAACATAACACCTCAATAATCTTATTTTTAAGGGCATAGATAAATCATGACATCTGAAGAGTCTAGCCATTTTCTGAAATGCGGTTCTTGCTTTTTCTATCCTGCACCTAATTTGCAGCGTGTGGTCCCAGTCTTCATTAATAGTTGTTCCAAGATAGGTATATGTCTTCACTCTTTCTATTCGTTGATCGTGTACGATGAGTCCTTCCGTTAGGATTTTTTATTTGTTTGCTTGTTCTATATTTTTTAATGGAATTCTTAACAGTCGTTTTTTAACATTTATTACTGATAGAAGTTTAAGTGAATGCCAAAAAAAGAAGTTTATTATAACAAATAATGCTGCTCTTTCATATAATTTTGTTTCTTATTATTTTCGAGCTTGTTTAATTTAAACTTCGTGAAAATTGCACTTTCCTGTCGATAATGTCAAGAAGTAATTTGCTTTTTTTCTTTCGAAAGCGACATTAATTTTGAAACATCAATACTTTTATAGTTTAACTTTATAATTGAAATAGAACTGTATGCAAGTATTTTTTTCACCTGTAATGTTATAATAATAATATAAATTCCATGTTTATCATTACCGCATCACTCAATGCCTGCCTATTACAGATTAAATAATTAACAAAATTTAATATATATATATATATATATATATATATATATATATATATATATATATATATATATATATATATATATGTATATATATATCGTACCGTACCAGGTGAGCTGTTTTTGCTCGATATCACTAGTAATGGTGCCTTCAATTCCTATTTGTTGTTTTATATATTTTTTTTTATGAAAATAGTCGCAAAAAGGGTAGACCTATCGTGTGGGCCGCGGATGGCCCGCACTGCGACTATTAGAAGGGGAAGGGATTATAGAAAGGAAATGATTGTGGACACGCTTTTTAAAAAGTTGTAGGTCATAGTTCTCTGGAAAAACTGATTTTTGAAGCTTATTTCATTCCGTAGCAGCCCTGTAAAAGAAGGATTCTTGATGAAGATTGGTCCTAGTAGTGTCAATCTTGAGAGTAAATGGGTGAGACTGATCAGAGTGCCGAGTTCTTCGGCCGAATGTGGCCAATGGTGGTACAAGAGTTTTTATTTCTCTGGAGCACTTGCCATGGAAATATCTGTAGAGCAATGACTGGTCTGCAACTCTTCTTCTATGTTCTAGAGGGTGAAGGGTATCTGTGAGAGTTGAGCTGTTTATCAAGCGAATGGCTCTTTTCTGAATGGAATCTAGAAGACGAAGAGAATGCCTTGGTGCTGAACCCCAAATGTGCGAGCAATACTCCAGCAGAGGTCGTATTTAAGCCTTGTACGTCGTCAACAGTTGATCAGAAGTAAAAAACTTTCTGGATTTCCACAGAAAACCTAGACTCTGGCTTGCCGACTTTGCGATGTTAGCAACATGGTCATGCCAAGACATATTATTGGACACCGTGACTCCCAAAATCGAGATAATGGGACTTGGTTCAAGGGTATTTCCGGACATTGTGATGGGATGATTTGAGGAATTCACTTTCTTGGAAAACGTGGCACTTTGTGTTTTTTGGGCATTGAACTGAACAAGATTGTTGGTTCCCCACTCGACGATTGCTTTAAGATCTCTATTGATGGAATCAACCTGTTCCTGCCTGAGTCTATTTGTATCATTCACCGAAAGTGATCGATAGGATGTGAAAGTTTAGACAAGTGTGCTATCGTCTGCGAAACTGTAAATGGGGTTCGTGGTGGTTTTCAAGAGGTCGTTGATGTGTAAAAGAAATAAGGTGGGGGATAGGATGGAACACTGGGGGACCCCGGCATTAGTTTTAAACGCATCAGAAGAAATACCGTTAACTGCCACATGTAAGGAGCGATCTTGCATGAAGCTCAAGAGCCATTGGCGCAGTTTGGTTGGGAGACCGTAGGCAGATAATATACTTAACAATGCCTGGTTCCAAACGCGGTCAAATGCTTTAGATATATCCAAGGCTATTGCACGGGATTCACCAAACTTTTCAATAGTGTTTGTCCAGAGCTGAGTGACATAAGCCAGCAAATCTCCAGTAGACCGAAGTTGTCGAAATCCATATTGTCTGTCATGGATTATCTCAAATTTCTCTAGATATTTGATAAGTTCTGTGTTAATCGCTTTTTCCATAACTTTGGATATGACATTGTCATTTTTTATTTTGTCCCTTCGAAAGATGCGCAAAAACCTTCTGAAAACATTCATCTCAAAAGCTTTAACTTTCTTTTTGTTCTTTTCGGTAAGTCTCCAGGTTTTTGCTCCATATAATATAGTACTTTTATCATGGTTTTAAAGATGTTATTTTTTCTTTTCTTTGTTATATCTTTACTCCATAGTATCACACTGAGGCATAAGATAATTGTTTTTGCTTGAAAGAGCCGTTTTTCGATTTCCATTACATTAGTACCGCTATCATCAAAGGTAACACCCAAGTATACATATTACCGGAAGGTCAAAATCTGATCATCTTCAAATTCTAGATGAGTGGGTTGATTTCCTATGCATAAATATTTTGGTTTATTTGTATTTACTGTTAAACCCCATTCTCTATACTCCTCAATAAGTTTTCGCATCATATACTTCATGTCGTTAGCTATAATAACCTGATCGTCGGCAAATTGAAGAGTGTGTGTAGAGTTATTATTTATTTCGATGCCTATTCCATGAACTTTTCTTTTTCAGTTTTTAAGTACTGTTGCAATATAAATTTTAAAAATAGTAGGTGTGACACAGCATCCTTGTCTCAGGCCCTTGTTTATAACAAATCCTTCTGTGAGGCGGTTACCAATTTTTATTCTGTATTGAGAATTTCTGTAAAGCTCCTTAAGAGTTGCAATATATGTATGATTGATGTTGGATTGCTCTAATACTTTCCATAGTCGTGTAACTGGAACGGTGTCATATGCTTTCTGAAGATTCACAAACGTGACGTGCGTTTCTATGTTTCGGGAAATCTTTTTCTCTATAATACGTTGTCCGTACATGACCTTTCTGCTCGGAACCCACTCTGTTCTTCTTCTTCATTTTCCTTAAAGTCTTCTTCGATCAGGTCACGAAAGATTCTTCCATACAGTCTGCATAATGTGCTAGTCACTGATATACCTCGATAATTATTGCAGTCTTGTTTGTTTCCTTTTTTTGTGGATCGAAGATATGTACGCCAGTTTCCACTCTTCTGGGTCTGGGTGGCCGTTTAGATATTTGTTTGTAACGATTGTTAATGTTAATGTTTTGAAGAGATAATAATTATCCAATGGTCCTAATGGTGCAATAACCCCTTAAAAGGGGAAGATTGGTCTCCTAAGTCCGGACACGACAATCAATCTAAGGTAGGAAACCTTGAAAACAAATTATCTGGTCATTCAGGTTGGGGGTTGAGGCACTGGACTAGTTATCCATTACTTGTAAAAAACTAAAAAGCCTAAACAAAGCCTTGGAGCATCGAATGGATCTTCACGACGACGGATAAAGCAAAGAAAACGGACTACGAGCTCCGCAACCTGGAATCTACAGGGTATCAGACAAATAGCAGACATTATAGCCTCAGAACAAAATTTAAATACAGTACAAAAATAACCTGTTGAAAAATCCTTGTCAGTGACAAATGTAAAAATGCAAAAATCTAACGAATAAAGAGTAGGTAATGAAACTGATTTTAATTTATTGTCATCATCATCATCTCCCAGCCTGGTGTTGAGTCCACTTTTGAACATAGGCCTCCATTAAACTGCTCCACTGAGCTCTATCTTGAGCTGTTCTAATCCAGTGTCTGTCTACTCTTTTTATATCGTCACTCCAACGTGTTGGCGGTATTTCTCTGCTTCTTTTGTCTGCGCGGGTTCTCCAATTCATTATTCTTAGAGACCATCTATCGTCTTTGAATCTCGCAACATGTCCTACCCATTTCCATTTTAGTGTCGTGATTTTTTGTATAATGTCTTGGACCTTCGTTCTTTGTTGGTGTACGTATTTCTTACGCGATCTTGGGTTCGAATTCCTCTCATAGCTCTCTTCATTTTTCTCTGAGCAATCTCCAATCTATGTACGGTGTTTCTTATCAGTGTAAGCGTAAGAGTACGTTGCCTTATGTCTGGTTATAACAATCTATACCTTCCGGTAAAGATTGTTAATTCATATCCCGCATTTTTTTAATAATAAAATGATGATGAAAAGGTATTTCAACAAACAAAGTAATAACAAGTTAATTACTTTTTAAAGGTCGTGTATTAACCTTGCCACGTCTTTTTTCGTTCTCTATAGAGTACTCTGCCAGCGGTCTCTCTACTGGCAAATTATGCCCGAGCTCAGCCGTAGAGGGTAGAAGAAAAAAAAAGAAAATAAAAGTGAGCCGCGCCACCGACTTAGACGGTTCAAGCCGGAAACCCATAGGTCTTATAGGCATTAGCAGAGCCACACGATAAACAACTAAGATTATGGTGAACCAAATAAATGAAATTATAGCAAAAATATATTAGATACTTTACTCCTACAATAAATCAAAGTACTCACTTCAATAATAACATTATAACAAATATAGTCAAAATTAACAGCCAACAATTAATCAAAGTACACAGTTCAATAATAAACTTATAACAAATATAGTCAAAATCAACAGCTAACAATAAATCAAAAATCCAAAGTTTACGATTCCAAAAAAATAACCAAAACGAAAGTAAGAGTTACCAAAAAAAACGTATATAAGTCAACTTTTTAATAATACTTAATCAAACGTTCACATAAGGCTGCTAATTTACTCATGTTTTTACCATTTACATAAAGATTTACACTGTTAATACAATCGAGCTTATTTAAAAATAAGTATGAAGAAAATATTTTTCCTTGGACACAAAGAACAATTGAGAAGATTACTTTAATAAAAGTTCAGCCTTGGCATATTATCCAATGCAATAAATAGTTTTCAACAATGTACCATATCAATAAATTAAAACAAAACTTAATCGTGGTGTCAAAAATAAGTCACGTCGTTAAATATTCAAAAAATAACTCACTTGTAACCTTTGGGTAAACGTTTATTATAGATCAAATATAAAAAAAAGAATAACTTTAATCTTTATCACCTTAATACGAAGTTCCTGCTAAAAACACGTCTTTATAACACTGCAATTTATTGTCGATATGGATGATACGAATGCACTACTCTTGTGGCCGGTTTGATTATGGAACGGCTCCTGCTAATTAACAATGGCTTCCCTCAAATAAATCCCGCACTCGGTTATTTTAACTCGACACCAAAATCCAAAATATCAACAACGAAGGTAAGATAGAATGGTCATGTTAAAAATTAAATGGTTTTTCTTCAAAATCCAATTAAGATGGCCCAAATACAGCCAGATATGAAAGATAAACCGTAGAGGTTTTGCACACGTGTTAATATCACACCGTCCCAAAAATTGTCCCCACACCCGACTTCGAAGACTCTCACCAAACGAGTGACCACTTCCCAAAGCCGGATATCAAGAAAAATGACACGGAACCTACGTCAACCAACAATATTCGCAAATTTATGTTCCACACTCAGAATCTCACTCGTCCGTGTTGATATCCAGCCCCATCCACACAGAAATGCAAACCAAACAATAATATAACCGACAACACACAACAATCGAGCCCAAAAACCAAAGCAAAATCTAATAACGAAACACCCCACTCAATCTCCAGCGAACAACAAAAATGCCACAGCCATTAACAATCGAATCCTATCACTACAAGGTATGCAACACTATTTACAACGAATGATATATTTAAGTTATAACAAAATACGGTACCTGAGGAATACAAAACTATCAGGGACACAATTATAATGGAAGTGTAGAAGGGAAAAAATAGGCACGTGACAACCTCTATCAGCAAAAGTAATAAATACCCTTGACTGTTAATCATTTTTGACTGAATTTAATATACCAATCGCCTCTTTTTACCATTTATAAAGTAAACATTTCTTGTGGAGTTGCTTTTTGCTGTCCAACAAACAAATTATATTACAAATTATTCTGCATCTTTGGTTCTTGTGCTTTCGTATACATAAGTACCAATTTGGTTTTTCTTTTTCTAGTGCCTATCGTCTATAAATGTTGGCAGTCACGTTGGCCCAGCGTACTTTATTCATTGCCGCTATGAACAGTTCTGTAGATGTTAATCCTGATCAATTTCTAAGGTTTTCCAGCCAGGAAATGAGTCTGCGTCCGGGTCCTCTCTTGCTGTCAATTTTGTCTTGTAAAATGAGCTGCAAAAAGCGGTGCTTCGCGTTGCGCATTATATGCCCAAATACGCCGCTTTTCTATATTAAATCGTACTAAGGATTTTCCTGTTTTTCCCAAGTCTTTCCAGAATAGCGCCATTGGTGACGTGATGTACATATGACACTCGCAGCATTCGCTGGTAGTACCACATTTCGAATGCTTCCAGTCGCCTACAGGCGTTTTCAGTGATGCTTCAACTTTCTGTTCCATATAGCAGCACAGAGATCACATAGCATCGAAGGACTCTGATTCTTACATCGATGCTTAACGAAAGATTACAAAGAAATTTTCGCAGTCGGTTAAAGGCATATCTCTCAATACGAGTTTTTATTTCGTATGAGTAGTCCCATGTATCAAGTAAGTTGCATCCCAGCTAACAAAATTTGTTTACTCTTTTCAATGGCGTGTTGTTCACTATAAAATTGGCTGTCATGTTTGGGTTCTTACTTATGATCATAATTTTGGTGTTTTTACAGTTTAATTTAAGACCATATTCACTGCAGGCCTTGACTACAGCGTCTATAATCCAATTTGACTGTTTGGTGTTAATGATTAAAGATTAATAACAAATAATAAAAGAACAGATATGGATGATCTGAGTGCTATTTATACAAATATTATTAATAAAAAAACAACTATATTTCAGACAACCATAATACTTAAATATTTAAAATCCTCATCTGTATAAATATTTTTGTCATTCCAGTTAGAGATCAACTGACACTGTCTAATAATATTAAATTTTCTTCCAAAAAAAAACATCTTATATTTTTCTTTACGATAATTTTTTAATAATTTTATGTTAGTAAGTAAGGGTGTTTCATTACTAATTGAATATATTTCAACTATAGAATCCCGAATTCAAAATATGAAGATTCAACCCAAATCACCTAGATAAAATGTGTCGTCTGTCTGAGTTACAGGGTGTTGTATTAGAAAATTTAAAAATTATTTGTGCCCAGTACTTTAAAACTATTCGAAGTATTATTGTCATATTTGGTGGGGAGTGTAAGTACTATACACCCTACTAAATTATGTTAAATGAACGTTTCTGGCTACTGCTAGAGGCGTACGACAGGGGCAAGTGATTGGTTGATCCCTCCCAAATTTTACGCCACTGGCGGAATTGCAATTTTATTACAATTTTTCGATACTTTCTACGTGAATATTGTATTTTTTCTTCATGGCGATAAGATTATTATTTTTCGAGATATTTGGGGTTAAACATAAAGCTGCACAATTATTTTGATTTTAATTTGTATTAATTATGTCGGATCATCTAGAGAAATTACCAATTCATAGAAAAAGAGATATGTGGTTCATGCAGGATGGAGCTGCACCTCATTATCCTTTGATAGTGTGGAACTATCTAGATCATCAATTTTCCCATCGTTGGATTGGCAATGGCAGTGAATTTCCGTGGCCGTCATTATCATCATCATCATCATCGTCACGCGTCCACTGCTGGACATAGGTCTCCCTCAATCTTTTCCATTTGTCCCTATTCTGTGCGTCCTGCATCCAATTGCTACTAACACGTTTCAGGTCGTCAGTCCATCTGGTAGGTGGCCCGCCTCTACTGCGGAACGCTTCTTGCCTTGGCCTCCACTCGTCGATACGTCTTGACAATCGGTTGTCAGATAATCTGGCAACGTGTCCTGCCCAGTTCCATTTTAAATTAGCAATTCTTTCTATAGCGTCGATTGTCCCTGTTTTATGACGTATTTCTTCGTTTGGGATCCGGTCTCTAAGAGAGACGCCCAACATCCGGCGCTCCATAGCCCTCTGTGTTACTCGAATTTTGTCTACGACCTTTCTTGTGAGCGTCAATGTTTCCGCGCCATAAGTAAGAACGGGCAGCACACATTGATTAAAGTTTTTCTTTTGAGGCATACTGGCAAGTGCGACTTAAATATGTAATTTATTTTTTCAAAGGCTGCCCAGGTTAATACTATTCGACGGAGGAGCTCACATGTTTGGTTATCCCTCCCTAGTCTAATTTAAGGTCCCAAATATTTATATGACGCAGTCTCAATATCTTTTCCAGCGATAGAAACATTACGGTTTAGCACCAGGTTCGTCATTATTTGTGTCTTGGTCATGTTGATTTTCAGTCCGACTTTGAAGGAAGCGTGATACATCCATACAATCGGCTATGAGGACGATGTCGTCTGCAAATCTTAAATGACCAAGCTTCTCTCCATTTATGTTGATACCATGTTCGTATAGGTCTGCCCTCTTACAAGTATGTTCCAAAAGTGTCGTAAATAACTTTGGAGAGATAGTGTCTCCAAGCCGTACTCCTCGCTGTATAGAGAATTTGTTTGTTCCTTGTTCGGATAATCTTACACTAGCCGTGGCCTTTTGGTAGATATGTTTAATTAAGTTGATCTAGCGATGGTCTGTTCGACACTCAGTCAATGCTGCTAGCATTTTCTGTTGATCTATAGTATCGAAGGCTTTTTCATAATCTACGAATATCAGTGCCAAGGGTTTATTATACTCTGTAGATTTCTCTAACAAATTCTTTATCACTAGTAGATGGTCGTTGGTACCATACCCCGATATGAATCCAGCTTGTTCTCTGGACTGATAAAAGTCGAACCTAGCCTCCAGTCTCTTTGTAATAATTTTTGTGAAGAGCTTGTATATCTGTGACAGTAAACTAATAAGGCAATAGTTTGTCAGGTCTGTTATATCTCCCTTCTTGTGTAATAAAACAATTACTGCATTGTTCCAATGCGATAGGGTGGTTCCTTGGTAAATACACTCGGTAAAAAGTCTGGCCAAAATCTGGATGGTTTTATTTCCGCCCAGCTTGATTGCCTCTATCACCACTCCATCGTCACCAGGGGATTTGTTATTTTTCATTTCCGAAAGTGCCGTCTTTACTTCGAATGTTGTTATTTCTGGCAGTTCCTCTGATCCCTGGTGTATGATCTTGGTTATGGGTTGATCTTGGCTTTCATCGTTCCTCCTATACAATTCGCGATAAAAGGACTCAACAACTTCGAGGATTTCAATTCTTTCTGTGGTAGTGTTTCCTTCTTTGTTTTTTATCCTGTACATGTTTTTGCTGCCTGTGTTGTTCGTAGTTTGCCTCAAAACTTTCAGACTTTTGTTTTCTTCTATTGCTCTTGTTATCTCACTTGTGTTTGTTTCTCTCATGTCTCTTCGAATCGATCGGTGGATGTCTTTATTTAATTTCTTTAGTGTTGTGTAGTTGGAGTCATATTTTTTGGTCAGCTGTATTCTTTTATGTTGGAGCTCTTTGGTATTTTGGCTTAGTTTTTCTTTGTGAGTTGTACCTGCCGGGCAGCAATAAATACTCGTCAGGAACTATGGCGGCAAATCTTAAATTCCGCTAATTTTATTGTCAATCAGCCAAACATATTTTTTAAAACTAAAGGATCGTTTGGCTACAGAATAAATAAACAGTGGCTACATTAAATATTTGTTATAAAAGGTTTCTAAATTTTGTTTATGTGCTTTTTTATATTTATATTTTGTTCTTAATAAAATTGTTCTTTTATTTAGATTATGAAATTTTCAAAACCACAATTTGTTCTTAATTGTTTGATGCATCTTTCGTTTTAAAAATATCGATAGATAAAATTATGTTTTTTTGTTAATAAAGATTGAAGTTTCATTCGCGTATAAATGCAATCAAATCACCCAAATCACACCGACATAAGTAATACACATTGAAATCAAAATAATTGTGCAGCTTCATGTTTAACCCGAAATATCTCGAAAAATAATAACTTTATCGCCATGAAGAATGGTACAATACACACGTAGAAAGTATTAAAAAATCAAAAAATTGTGATAAAATTGCAATTTCGCCAGTGGCGTAGAATTTGGGAGGGATCAACCAGTCACTTGCCCCTGTCGTACGTCTCTGGTAGTAGTCAAAAACGATTGTTTAACATAATTTAGTAGGGTGTATAGTACTGACACTTCCCACCAAATATGACAATAATACTTCGAATAGTTTTAAAGTACTGGGCACAAATAATTTTTTAATTTTCAAATAAAACTCGCTGTAACTCAGACAGAAGACACATTTTATCTACGTGATTTGAGTTGATTCTTCATAATTTGAGTTGAGGATTCTATAGTTGAAATATTTTCAATTAGTAATGAGACACCCCGTATATTAATTTAAAGTAAGTCTCGACTAAAAAAACGAAGATTTTTATTAATTTGGTCACTCCTTAATACATCAACATTTTTAATTATTACAAGCCAATTCCCAAACGTTTTCGGCTTCATGCCATCATCAGGAGAATTTTTTTTTTCCTTTTTTTAAAACTATGGGAACATTAAAATTAAAATCAAGTTTAACTGGATAAAGTAAAAAAAAAAAGAAGATGTGGTTACAAAGATAGACAAAGGAATGCTTAGATGGTTTGGACACGTAGAAAGGATGGATGAAGGAAGATTGACGAAACAAATTTATAAGGCGAGTGTGAATGGGCAAGTCGGTAGAGGTCGACCTCGGCGAACATATCTCGATCAGATCAACATTGTTTTGAAGAAAGGCCAGGTCAAGAGTACCAACAACCGAAGTGCATGTATGAGAGCACTGATGAAAGTAGAAGAAGCAAAAGATGTGTGTAAGAACCGTAGCGGAAGTGGTCTCTGCCTACCCCTATGGGAAAAAAGCGTGACTGTATGTATGTATGTATAGAAAGGAAAATAGTGAATATAGGGTGGTTTGTTGGTTTAGTGTGTTGATTTAGGTGTTAGTGATGGTGTTTTTTTAGTAAGCCAACGTCTATAATTAAAAATTGAATTCTTACACTAGTTACATTGTATTATTTTTAAATTGTTATATTTTAATTATAATAAACAAACAAATACTAATACATCATTTTTATGTTTATCCGATTAAATTAGTTTTGTCCAGTAAAGTTTATTAGTTGATGTACCATGTATCATATTAAACGCAAATAATTAGAACTGAAATAAATGGGAATGTTTCAAAGTCAATAGTAATTTATTTTTAAGGAATTCGTATAATTGACATTGGTCATTTTATTATTTTTAATGAATCAATGGGTTCTAAAATTGAAATTAAAAATAGTTTGTTCTTTCCACAATGTATTCTTATAGCTGAGTAAAAATAAAAAAAAAATTAAAAGGTACTCACCAAAAACTAGTTTTTTTCGAGTTAAAATTTTTTAAATGGTTAAACACATTCGAACATAAATCAAATAAAAGATATGTATGAATGTAATGTAAAGATATGGTTGTACATCAAGAAGCAATTTGTGAAATCGTAATAATGTTTATTTACTAAAGTATGTTTAATTAAAGCCGTAGAATTGTTTTTTGGTGTCTTTTTCGTCTTCTGATGTTATTTTTTTTAAATATTTTCCTGTTTGTTCCACATAGCTTTTATTGCAATTAGTGCAATTTATTTTGTAGACAACATACCACTGTAATTTTAAAAGAATTTTCGTATTTCGTTCTTTTTAAGATATTTTTAAAATAAGGTAGGTATTTTATTATATTATATTTTCTGGATTATCTACATTATCCTTTTTAATAGGTTTTTTTTTACCCTTATTTTTCAATCAAGAAGTCCCTTATAAAATATAATCGTTACCTACGAAATTTGTTTAAAAATATTAGGGGAATTTACCTTCGTACTTCTTAAATGTACAGTTAAATACTGGTTATCGAGTTTCTGACGATAATCCGAAACCACCGAATATATGTGAAATATGCTATGAGAATGTTCGACAGTTTATCAGTTGTCTAACACGGAATTGTTATTAATTTCATCATAAAGTACACAATAAGTATCCTAAATATTCTGCAATGGTCACTAAATATTTGTCTATTTATCACATATAATAAAGGTAAAAAAAATTATAAAAGAATACTTTAGAAATCATTAAAAATGCTCTCTTCGCAAATGACAAATTAATAAATATTCGGTAACAATTATAGCAGAGCTATACTTTTAATTGCAGAGGATTAACTGAACCAGACATCCTGTACAGTGAAGTAGAAACAGCCATCAAGAAGTTAACAAGCAATAAAATATCTGGCGCCGACGGAATAGTTGCAGAAATGATAAAAGTTTCAGGAGACGGAGGAGTTCGTCTAATGCACCTTATATGCAACAAAATCTGGACATCTGGTGTATGGCCAAATGATTGGATACAGTCAATATATGTACCGTTACATAAAAAGGGTGATAAAGAGGTATGCAGTAACTTCAGAACGATAGTACTTATAAATCATGCGAGCAAAGTTATGCTACAGGTGCTGCATGAACAATTGAAACCTTATCTTCTACCGCAAATTCCACCAGAACAGGCTGGGTTTATCCCGGGAAAAGGCACTCAAGATCAGCTAATAAATGTCCGGCAACTAACAGAAAAGCTGTACGAATACAATGTCCCAGCCATTTTTTGTTTTCTTGATTACACCAAAGCCTTCGACACTGTGAACTGGACCATTTTATGGAAGGTTCTAGAAAAAATGGGCGAACCGAACCACCTAACCCATCTCATACGCCAACTGTATGTACATAACAAAGCCTATATCTGTGTTGACGGTCAATTGTCAAAGGAATTCCAAGTAGAAAAAGGTGTCCGACAAGGGTGCATTATTTCCCCCTTCCTCTTCAACATTTAAGGGGAGTAATCATAAGGAAGGCAATAGATGGCTGGGAAGGAGGAATATCCATTGGCGGAAGAAAAATCTCAAATCTCAGATACGCGGACGACACGACAATCTTAGCAAGCAGTGAAGAGGAAATAAAAAACTTATTAAAACGAGTCGAAGAAGTTAGTGCAGAATCGGGGTTAAAACTCAACAGGAGCAAGTGTTGTCTCATGATCGTGGATAAAAGCGGAGTTTTACCACGAACCCTTTCTTCAATACCTGACATAGAGTGCAAAGAGTCAATAATATACCTCGGTGCATGCATCACGAACAAAGGTGGCAGTGAAAATAAAATAAAAAGGAGGATCTGGATGGCAAGGACAGCGTTAGCCCAACAAAAGTATGGAAAGATCACAACATAAGTAAAGCTACAAAACAACGCCTCATGAAATCCCTTGTATTCTCAATCGCTACCTACGGCTCCGAGTCATGGACTATTAATGTGGCATGTAGACGCCGAAACGAAGCTTTTAAATTGATATGCTATAGACAAATGCTTCGAATTCCATGGACGGCCCGCAGAACAAACGCTTCAATCCTTCAAGAGCTAAGAATTGCGGAAAATGAACGGTTGTTACCAGACATCCAAAGAAACACCCTCAAATACTTTGGCCATGTCATTCGGAGAGATGAGTTAGAAAAATAAGTCATCCAGGGTAAAGTTGACGGAAGGCGCCGGAGACGAAGATCACCAAACAGATTTATCGATCAAATAAAATCCTGGAGAAACCTCTCCATACAAGAAATTATGCGTACTGCTAAAGACAGAGAAACCTGGAGAAGCTTGACTGTCACGGGCATGCATTCAAGGGGTCACGACGTCTGAAACCAGACATCGACTGAAGAGAGAGATAGCAGAGCTTCTTCGTCCAGGTGGGCCAAAATTTATTACAGAATTTGTGTCAAAAAGATGTTTGCTTAGAACCGCATAAAAAATAGTTTGAGTATCTTTTGATAATTGACTTATGGCCCACCCTGTATTGACATGCTCAGAAGCAGTACTATCCGATCCCCTTAAACAAATAACATACAAGGAAGTTGATTATACATATAGACCATGTTGCTAACATCGCAAAGTCAGCAAGCCTGAGGCTAGGTTTTCTGTGGAAAGCTAAAAAGTTTTTTACTCCTGATCAACTGTTGACGACGTACAATGCTCAAATCCGACATATACTAGAGTATTGCTCGCACATTTGGGGTTCAGCACCAAGGCATTCTCTTCGTCTTCTAGATTCCATTCAGAAAAGGGCTATTCGGTTGATAAACAATCAATTCTCACAGATACCCTTCACCCACTAGAACATAGTAGAAGAGTTGCAGACCAGACATTACTCTACAGATATTTCCATGGCAGATGCTCCAAAGAGATAAAAACTCTTGTACCACCACTGGCCACATTCGGCCGAAGAACTCGGTACGCTGATCAGTCTCACCCATTTACTCTCAAGATTGACACTACAAGGACCAATCTCCATCAAGAGTCCTTTTTTTACAGTGCTCAGAATGGAACAAGCTTCTAAAATCAGTTTTTCCAGAGAACTATGACCTGCAACTTTTTAAAAAGCGGGCTCAAAATCATCTCCTTTCTATAATCCCTCCCCGCGGCCTACACGATAGGTCTATCCTTTTTACAACTATTTTTGGTAAAAAAAAAACAACCAAACAATGAAAGATGACTCCAAAGAACATGGCCAGAAGACCTAGCTAGATAGTTCCAGTGAACCATCAGTGGATGGTACCTGACTCGTGACATCAGCGATATATACACATCATTTACTGTTTACTCTGTATAACTGTAAGTGGATTGTAAAAAGCAATAAATTGAATTAAAAAAAACTATAGTTTTACGATTAAATAAAATCAGACACAGGGAATTTAAATTTAACAAAAACACCTTGTTAAATAAGATAAACAGAAAAGTTTTACAACAAAATAGTACATAGAAGTAATTTTTTTTAAATTTGAAAATTTACGGTAATTAATAATTTAAAACATAATTAAATTAAGTGCAGATATCTTTTACCTTTACTAACTAAACTAATTTAGCTTTAATCACGAGCATATAAAACAATAATTAAATTCACGACATACGCCTACGAAATTTACGTTTTATATAAGGCCATTTATTTTGATGGATTTAACAAAACTAAACGGTTGACTCAAAAATTTATTACCTGCAATGGGCAAAGAGGAATGTTACGATTTTAAATTGAAACTAAAAAAAAAACTCTTAATTAAAGCTTAACACATTAAACTACACTACACATCAAATATTTTAATCTAATGGGTTATTTAGTTAACCTTAGGCAAGTGTTTAGGAAATTCTAGTGCAGCTGTTACGCGTTATGCCAAAAAGTTTCCTAGAAGAAACTAACCAAGTAAAAAAACATTTAGAGCCATTTAACGACGTTGTCAAGAATCTGGGAATGTGAGATCAAAAAAAAATAAATTCTGGTAGGCCAAAAACAACAAAAACCAGTAATAAAGCAAATATAATTTTAAATTTAGTTGATCAAGATCCAACAGTTAGCGTAAGGAATATGGCAAGACAAACAAATACGTTGTCACGTGCCTATTTTTTCCCATCTACCGTTTCATTATTAACTGTGTCTCTGATAGTCTTCGTGATAGTGTTCGTAAATAGTTTTGCATACCGTATTTTGTTCGTCGTAAATAGTGTTGCCTATCAAGTAGGGATAGGATTTAATTATTAATGGCTGTGACATTTTGTCAATTGGAGTGGGAGTCTTTGTATTAGATTTCGCCTTGATTTTTTTGGCCTCGATTGTCGTGTGTTGTCAGCTATATTATTGTTTGGTTTGCTTCTCTGTGTGGATGGGCTAGCTATCAACACGCACGAACGCGATTATGAGTTAGGAACTTAGATTTGCAAAGGTTGCAAAGGTTCCGTGTCATTTTTCTGATATCCGGCCTGGGAGTGAGGGGTGGACGAGAGTCGCTTGGTGTCAGTTGTGGAAGTCGGGTGAGAGTTTTTGGAACGATTTGATATTAACACGTAAGCAGAACTTCTACGGTTTTTTCTTTCATATCTGGCTGTATTTGGGCCATCTTAATTGGATTTTGAAGAAAAACCATTTAATTTTTAACTTGACCATTCTGTCGTGCCTTTGTGGTGGATATTTTGGTTATTGGGGTCGAGTTAAAATAACCGCGTGCGGGATCTGATGGAGTGAAGCCATTGTTAAGTACCAGGTGCAGTTCCATAATCAATCCAGCCAGGAGTAGGCCACAGGATTCGTGAATTCGTGTATCCGAAGGTTACAAGTGATTTATTTTAGTATATTTAAACGACGTGACTTATTTTTGACGCCATGATTGAGTTTTGTTTTAATTTATTAATATGGTACACTGTTGAAAACTATTTATTGCATTGGATAATATGCCGAGTCTGAACTTTGATTAAAGTAATATTCTCAATAGTTCTTTGTGTCCAAGTAAAAACGTTTATTCATACTTATTTGTAAATATTCTAAAATATTGCTATTTTAAAGGACAGCCATCGTAAAAAGAATTATTTTTAAAATAAGATCGATTGTTTTAACAGTGTAAATCTTTATGTAAATGAAAAAGAAAAAAAAATGTGATTAAATTATCAGCCGTTCGTGAACGTTGATGAAGTATTGGTAAAAAGTTGACTTGTATATGTTTTTTTTTTTTTGTAACCTGATAAGGTTTGTCATTCTTACCTTTGCTTTAATTATTTTAATGGAATCGTAAACTTTGGATTTTTGATTTATTGTTGTTTCATAAAGTTGTAAATTTTGAAGTTTCGATTTATTGTTGGCTGTTAATTTTGATTATATGTGTTATAATTTTGTTATTGAGCTGTGTATTTTAATTTATTGTGTGAGTAAAGTTTTCAATATATTTTTGCTATAATTTTATTTATCTAGTTCACCATAATTGTTTGTTGTTTATCGTGTGGCTCTGCTGGTGCCTACAAGACCTAGGGGTTTCCGACTTGTACCGTCTAAGTCGGTGGCGCGGCTCACTTTTATATTTTTTCTTCTACCCTCTACGGCTGAGATCGGGCATAATTTGCCAGTAGAGAGACCACTGGCAGAGTACTCTTTAGAGAACTAAAAGACGTGGCAACGTCTTCTTCAAGTACTTGGAGGATACTTAATGAGCAGCAGCTACATCCTTATCATTACAAACAAGTCCAAGAGCTCTTGCCACACGATATACCGATTAGAGTGGATTTTTGTCAAACATTACAAGAAAGGACAGCCCTCAATCCAAATTTGTTAACATGTATCCGTTTTATCGATGAGGTCTCATTTACGCGACAAAAAAATTATAATTTACATAATGCATCCTAATTAATTATAATAATAATTAATAACTTTATCATTACTACTAAATTATTAAGAGCACACATCTATAAAAAGGGATGTGTGGCTTCGCCATGGCTGTTTAACTTATACATAGACAATTGTTAAAAAGATCTGAGAGTGCGTATGGATTAAAAATGAATGATTTGATCGTCAAATGCCTTCTTTACACCAATGATCAAGTCATATTAGCGTCATCTGAAGAGAAGTTGCAGGCGATGGTTAATATTATGCATGATACCCTGAAAATCAAAGTAAGCAAAACGAAAATAATGGTTTTTAAAAGAGAAGAAAGTATGACAAACTGTGGAGTTTAGATTGAGGGAGAAAGAGTGGAACAAGTAAATAAATTTGTGTACTAGGGTTTAAAGTTTACTAGAGATGGAAAGTATGACAGTGACGAAGGGTGTTGGCAGGAAAACAAATGAATGGGGCACTGAATAGCCAGAAAATGTCAAAAAAGGCACGTCTGGCGGTGCATGGAGGTGTGTTGGTTCCTACACTTATGTATGGTAGTGAATGTTGGGTTTGGCAGAAGAAGCATAAAAATAGGATTAATGCTGCGGAGATAAGTAGTCTGAGAAGTATAGCCGGAGTGACTCGGTTGGATAAAGTTAAGAATAGTGAGATAAGAGAACGCTGTGGTATAAAAGAAGATGTGGTTACAAAGATAGATAAAGGAATGCTTAGATGGTTTGGGCACGTAGAAAGGATGGATGAAGGAAGATTGACGAAACAAATTTATAAGGCGAGTGTGAATGGACAAGTCGGTAGAGGTCGACCTCGGAGAACATATCTCGATCTGATCAACATTGTTTTGAAGAAAGACCAGGTCACGAGTACCAACAACCGACGAGCATGTATGAGAGCACTAATGAAAGTAGAGGAAGCAAAAGATGTGTGTAAGAACCGTAGCAAGTGCCTACCCCCGTGGGAAAAAGGCGTGACTTTATGTATGTATGTATGTATCATTACTTTATACCAGCATCGGTTATTACTTCATAATTTTCAAATCAAAATATTCCGAAAACGGTACACAGTATCGAGTTTTACCACGAGTACCTTTTTAGTGTAAAATTAAATGATTTTTAAGTTCACTTGAAATTTTGGTTAATAAATTTAACCTTAAAAAAGTTATGTTCAATACAACTTGGTATGAACCGTGTATTTAGCGCCCTTTATGAGAGTCATATATAAAAACAAATTCATGGGATGTATCGGCTTCTAAAACATATTCGTATAAAATTTCATTAAATGTTTCCAGTAGTTTCGGCAAAATCGTAATAAATGTTTTATTATTGCACCAATTTTGCACAATCCTGTATAATGTTATCTAAATCACTTCATTTTAAGATTCTTGACGTTTACTCCACCTCCAAACAAAGTAATTCACAATAGAGACTAACAGTAAACAAATGAATACGATTTTGAACTATGATAAACTAAATATCAATACAAAACACGTGTGGCAGTTATGTTGTCCATTTTGTGGACATTTATGTAACAGCTTCATTCAATATCATTTCAATTATTTTTAAAGACGTTTATATAGGGTGCTTCATAAATGTGGTTCATTAGTGTCACTTAATCGTTAAAAATAAGTGACAAGTCGAAATGTCATGAGTGATAATATAATTATCAGTGTGTCTCGAAGGCAACGTGTCCTAGAACTTGTTGACAGATCGTATTATAACATTAAAAATCGAGTCAGTTATGGAGTATATTTCGTATGGCAATAAGATACAGCAAAAATGTAGATAAAATACAAGTACAAAGTATAAGTTAACGTAAGATAAAGTATATATGTTACGGTAAATGTACACTCTCGGGAAATGTACACTTTTACCGTAAAATGTGTACATTTCCCAAAAAGTTAGGTATATGTGAACTGAATATAATGTATACGTACATTTCCCGGCAAATGTATACTCTTACCTTCATGTTTTAAGAAAAGTTGGAATACAAATAAATTAAAAATGTTGTTGCAGTAAAAAAATATTTATTTAAATAAACATAACACAAAAGGCTTTAATAACGAAAATTATTTTTATTAAAAAATGTAAATGACAAACAAAACATACTTTTCTTTGCATATTATATAATATGCATATAGAAATTTCATAATGAAAAAAGTTTTATTTATTTGAGCAAGAATTGCTATTGTGGCACTTGGAATTACATAATATTCCAGCATTTTTACAACTGCATTTTTTTGAGGAACATGTTCCTTTACAGATGCATCTTTTAAAACCTTGTCCACCAGTAAGGGACTGCATTCCTATAATTTCTCTTACCGATTTCTCAACATCCTGAGGAACATCTTCGTATGATATAAACTTTTGTTCGCGAATGGCAAATTCATGCCTAGAACAAGATTGTTTTAAAACTCCCTGTTTAGTTCCTAATTTATATAAATTTTTATCGTCATCTCTAAACAAAACAACGCAAATCAAATTTTTTGGATCCGTTTTACCACGATCAACGTCTGGAATGGAAACTCTTACATTGTCACCAATCACAGCAGCTGTAAATTTTTCTTCCGAAAGATTACACATTTTAATAGCTTGATTTTCTAAATTTTTACTGAACTAGCCGAAACGGTAGTTCGCGTACCACTACAAGCACTTACCACATTACTAGCACTTATGATTTCGTATTTTGTATGCTCACATTTACCAAAACGACATAGTCATTGTGAATTCAATGTACATTTCCTTTTTTTAAAATTGTAAATGTTAGTTGAATGCACATTACCCAAAGGAGGAGGCAAATGTGCACATTTACCGGAAAATGTGTACATTTGTCGCAATATCTACTTTTACCGTAATATATATTAAATAAGTAATATGTATATGTGATATCTCTCTCCAGTCGTTGCTCGATTTTGAGCGTCGTGACTATTCATGGTGCAAGCTTTCGCCATGCTTCTCTACCCTCTACGGTTCTCATTACTTCTGCTATTGACATATTTGTAAGGTCCTTGATTTGGTCCATGAATCTAACAGGAGATGTGCCTCTCGTTCTTGTCGTCCACTTTTCCTCAGGGTTAGGCTTGGGCATGCAAGTTATCCTAAACATTTGTGTAGGCTGAATCTCAGAAATAATGACCTTTGTGAAGATTGCAATCAAAATGGAGACTTAAACCACATTTTATTCGCTTGTCATAAATATAAAAAACATGCTGATGCGTTACTTACAAATCAAAAGGGTAGACCTATCGTGTGGGCCGCGGACGGCCCGCACTGCGATTATTAGAAGGGGAAGGGATTATAAAAAGGAAATGATTGTGGACACGCTTTTTAAAAAGTTGCAGGTCATAGTTCTCTGGAAAAACTGATTTTGGAAGCTTATTCCATTCCGTAGCAGCCCTGTAAAAGAAGGATTCTTGATGGAGATTGGTCCTTGTAGTGTCAATCTTGAGAGTAAATGGGTGAGACTGATCTTCGGCCGAATGTGGCCAATGGTGGTAAAGGGGTTTTTATTTCTCTGGAGCATCTGCCATGGAAATATCTGTAGAGCAATGACTGGTCTGCAACTCTTCTTCTATGTTCTAGAGGGTGAAGGGTATCTGTGAGAGTTGAGCTGTTTATCAAGCGAATGGCTCTTTTCTGAATGGAATCTCTGAAGAGAATGCCTTGGTGCTGAACCCCAAATGTTCGAGCAATACTCCAGTAGAGGTCGGATTTGAGCCTTGTACGTCGTCAACAGTTGATCAGAAGTAAAAAACTTTCTGGCTTTCCACAGAAAACCTAGCCTCTGGCTTGCCGACTTTGCGATGTTAGCAACATGGTCATGCCAAGACATATTATTGGACACCGTGACTTCCAAAATCGAGATGGAGGGACTTGGTTCAAGGGTATTACCGGACATTGTGATGGGATGATTTGAGGAATTCACTTTTTTGGAAAATGTGGCACTTTTTGTTTTTTGGGCATTGAACTGAACAAGATTGTTGGTTCCCCACTCGACGATTGCTTTAAGATCTCTATTGATGGAATCAACCTGTTCCTGCCTGAGTCTATTTGTATTATTCACCGAAAGTGATCGATAGAATGTGAAAGTTGAGACAAGTGTGCTATCGTCTTCGAAACTAAATGGGGTTCGTGGTGGTTTTCATGAGGTCGTTGATGTGTAAAAGAAATAAGGTGGGGGACAGAATGGAACCCTGGGGGACCCCGGCATTAGTTTTAAACGCATCAGAAGAAATACCGTCAACTGCCACATGTAAGGAGCGATCTTTACTTAACAATGCCTGGTGCCAAACGCGGTCCAAGGCTATTGCACGGGATTCACCAAACTTTTCAATAGTGTTTGTCCAGAGCTGAGTGACATAAGCCAGCAAATCTCCAGTAGACCGAAGTTGTCGAAATCCATATTGTCTGTCATGGATTATCTCAAATTTAGTATAGAAACGGTATTGTAAAATTTTAAATAATAATATTGTAATGGTATTAGCAAACTTTTTAAAAGGTACTGGAATTTGTCTTTGAGCGGAATCTAAATAAGCTTGTTACCTCTGTGTTTTACCCAATTGTTTATTTTTCCTTTTTACCGAGGCCAATTGTTGTTTGTGTTTACTAAAAATGTCCTGACGGGTGCCTGGTCAAAAAGCGAGTACCAACGTACGTCCCCATTGTATTTCTTCTAAAAAAAATTTTTCTGGTTGTTAGATTTATAGGTTTTTCCTTTATGGAAGAAGCGCGGCTGGCTAAATGACTTAGAGTCTATGCAAAAAAAAATAATTTCCCTTGGATCACAATTATCTCCACCCCGTCCTTTCGTATCACGTGACCGCCTCTGGATTTTTGTGAGGAGCCTTTCATGATCCCGAATATACAGTTCTCTGCGTATGGAGATATTTGTTTTATGAGTTGTCCAAGGGATTTTCAGCATCCTCAGCTTCTATTCTCTTACGGCATGTTGTGTTTAACGTCCACGATTCTAATCCATAGGTTGCGATGGAGAATATCAGCGTTTTGAGAAGTCTCATCTTGGTCATTTTCCAGATTTTAACTGGTCTGCCCAAAGCTTCTTTTGCCATTCCAATCCCTCTCCTGATTTCTGGCTTGGATCCTTTTTTGTTGGTTATTTTTGCGCCAAGATTAATGACACTGTCATTGGTTTCTGTATCGTGGATGAGTCGAACTGGCATTGGGATTGTCTGAGGTCTGTCCACAATCAACACACAGCATTTTGTCCTGGAAATCGTAGGCCTGATTCCAAACTAGTAGCTTCTACACGTTGAAGTATTTCAAACATTTTGTATTCGTTTTGTGCCAGGACTATCGTGTCATCCGCATATCGTAGGTTTTTTTCCCCCAATAGAGACTCCGCCCTCCCAGTTTTCTAGAGCCTTTCTAATAATCCATATGTGATATGTGTATACGTAATAAATGTCAGGTAGTAATATTATTCAGTCCCAAGTATTGGTATTGCATTATAATTGTATATCGAGACTGAACAGCCACGTTACCACGTTCTTATTGGCTTCATGGATGTTGTGCATTGAGCCATGGAACCTTCGTATTTGGCACTCCAATGCAATGTGATGGATCGTTTGTGTTGGGTGGCCGCAGTCGCATTCAGGGTTTCCGGAGATGTCCCATTTGTGTTTCAAGTAATCACATCTGCCATAGCCAGTGCGTACGCGATTCAGCGCTGTCCATGTTTTTCTTGGTAGGTTAAATCCGGCTGGCTGGGTTGTGAGATCTGTTATTAGGTTGAAGGTGTCAGGGTTTAAACCAGTCCATTCGTTCATCCAGGATATTATCAACTGGAAGTTTTCTCGTACGAGTGTTTCAGCAGAAGTCCATGCTGGTTTCTGGGACCTTAGACTCTCTGTGTGCTGTGTCGTATCGTCTTGGTGGATGGGCAGCTGCAAGTTTTTGCAGCATATCAGCCATTCACTTTTCAGAGAAGCCTGTCTTCGTATGTGAGGGGGAGGGATATTGGACAGTCCTTTATGAGCAGCCACAATGTGTCAAAAAGGCACGTCTGGATGTACATAGAGGTGTATTGGTTCCTACACTTATGTATGGTAGTGAATGTTGGGTTTGGTAGAAAAAGCATAAAAATAAGATTAATGCTGCGGAGATGAGTAGTCTGAGAAGTATAGCCGGAGTGACTTGGTTGGATGAAGTAAAGAATAGTGGGATAAGAGAACGATGTGGTGTAAAAGAAGATGTGGTTACAAAGATAGATGAAGGAATGCTTAGAGGGTTTGGACACTTAGAAAGGATGGATGAAGGAAGATTGACGAAACAAATTTATAAAACGAGTGTTAATGGACAAACCGGTAGAGGTCGACCTCGGCGAACATATCTCGATCGATCAGATCAACATTGTTTTGAAGAATGATGAAAGTAGAGGAAGCAAAAGATGTGTGTAATAACCCCTAGTGGAAGTGGAAGGAACTGGTCTCTGCCTACCCCTACGGGAAAAAGACGTGACTAAATGTATGTATGTATGGTAACCACTAGAGAGGTGTGGATTTGATCGTGCCAGAAATTGTTCTCATCGTATCATTTAGTTAAACATCAACCCTCTCGGTGTGTACACTGTTAATCCAAACTGGGCTGCAGTATTCCGCTACTAAATATACTAGTGCTAAAGCGAAAGATCTGAGGACTGTTGCGTTAGCTCCCTAGTTTGTTCCTGAGAGCTTATGCAAGATAATATTCTTCTTCTTCTACTTGTTAGAGAATTAGATGATCTGTTGATTCTGGACTTGCCTCTGTAATATTTCCTGAGATGTGGACTGCCAGCTGTCACTCCATCTCTTTGGTGGTCTTCCGGGCGGACGGGTCCCTGCTGGTTTTTCCTCTAGTACAATGCGTGGTAGTCTTTACTTTTGCTGATGTTTTAGTTATGTGATCCTTGTACGTCAGGGAGTAGTCTAATGTCACTACTAAATATTTTGGATGCGCATTATAGTTTAGCTGCTGTCCTCTAAACTGTACTATGCGAGTTTCGAAAGATATTATGAAATATTTATTGTAAATACTGAGAAGTAAAAATATAAAAACTCACTGTATATTGTTAGTATTTTTATTTTTAATTAGATACGAGGGCGGTTTGATAAGTCAGTGACTTTTTGAATAAAACAAATTATTTTCCGCAAATAAAAATTTTATTTTTCTACATAATCACCTTTTAGCTCGATACATTTAGTCCAGCGTTTTTCTAATTTTTTTATTCCCTCTAAATAATAGGTTTTTTCAAATCTCTCAAAATACGCGTTTGTTTCGGTAATGACTTCTTCATTCGACTCAAATCTCTTACCGCCCAGCCATTTCTTTGGTTTGGAAAAAGAAAATAGTCGCAGTGAGCTAAATCTGGAGAATATGCTGGATGGGGTAGCAGTTCGTATCCCAATTCGTGGATTTTGGCCATCGTGACTAGACAAGTGTGCACACGTGCATTGTCTTGATGGAACAGCACTTTCTTCTTTGCCAAATGCGGCCGTTTTTGCTTCAAATCAACGTCGAATCTGTTCAAAAGCTTGGAATAATATTCGCCGGTGATCGTTTTACCATTCTTAAGGTAATCGATGTGAATAACACCGCGTACATCCCAAAAAACTGTAGTCATGACCTTGTTGGCTGACAGACTCTGTTTCGCCTTCTTTGGTCCACGTTCACCCCGAGCAACCCACTGTTTCGATTGTTCCTTGGTCTCTGGCGTGTTGTGATGGATCCATGTTTCATCCACAGTAACAAAATGGCGCAAAAATTCGTCCAGATTACGGCTGAACATCGCTAAACACTCTTTTGAAGTGGTCATACGATTGCGCTTATGGTCGAGTGTGAGCAATCGCGGCACCCATCTCGCAGAGAGTTTTTTCATGTCCAAATATTCGTGTAAAATATGATGTACCCGTTCAGTTAGGATACCTACAGCATGATCCAACTCACGCACTTTCATTCTCCGATCATCCAATATCATTTCATGGATTTTATCGACGATTTCCGGCGTGATCACTTCTTTTGGGCGACCTGGACGTTCGGCGTCACTAGTGCTGGTACGACCACAACGGAACTCTGTAAACCACTTCTCAACCATTGAAATTGATGGTGCCGAGTCCCCGTAGTATTTATCAAGTCTTTCCTTAGTTTCAGTGATGGATTTTTTACGTAAAAAGTAATGCTTAATCAGCACACGAAATTCACTTTTTTCATTTTCGTAAAAATTCACGAGGTTGTCTGCTTTGAACGGCTATCAAACACCAACTGCACGACATAGCTTGCTCAAAATAAGAAAGTTGCCCACTGATAGATTATAGTTGACGGCAGCACTGTTGCATTTGGAGTAACTGCGCGAAAAATTCAAAAAGTCACTGACTTATCAAACTGCCCTCGTATTTCGAAATTTTAAAGTAATAAAGTAAGTTTGGATCAGTGGTCTCTTAGCATAATTTTCTGAAAAACAAATTTCCGAGGAATTTAATTTATCTGTGTAACTCTATAATGAAATTTAAAGCAAAAAGTTATGATTTTACCACTTCAATAATCCACCTGACCGAAACTTTTGCTGAACTAAATAGTTTTTAAAAACTTGCTTTCTTTAATGCCATTAAATTCTTCTTTCGCATCATAATTTTTTTAAATCATTGTAGTTTTATTTTTGGATTTCTTATATATTGTGTTTTTGTTATTATTTACGCTTTTTTACTTTATGGTTAATATTAAATCACGATCGATATTGAGAGTGTTGTCATTCTTCTTTGTTGGAGTGTGACAGCTTTTTAATCATCTTGCTTGCTTGAAATGAAAGAAATTTCTGAACTATTTAATCATCAAAAAAAGTTGTTAGTGTGCTCGGAAACTTTAACATTTAAAAAAAAAGTCTTGTAGTTATAAAAGTAAACTGGATACTATTGACTTAGTCTTTTCCTTTTATTTTTGTATGTATTGTCGTGTAAATTTAGTTTCAATGATTAAATTTTATCCAAATTTACAACTTGCGTTTCCGTTCGCTTGGCTTGTAAAGAACGATACCAAGAAAATTTGTGGTTTTTTATTATTTAAGTTTGACAACCTTGTTTCTACACAAGCCTTTTTCTTTTTGGGGTTTAATAACAATACAACCATAAAATATAAATAAGAATGAAACTTTCAAATCCATATAGAGTCAGAGAATTAAATAAATTTATTATTGTTAATCATGTTGAAAAATATTTTACATATTAACAAAATAGAGAATTTTATAAAAAACTAATCTAAAAACTTACCGGCATGTTTGCCTTGCCAAGGAAGGGGAGCAAATACACAATTTTCCGACCCAGAACCCTTCTGTGGACTTTCCAAAGCCCACTTAAAAGAAGAGGTTCGTCGCTGGAAAACAGATAAAATGAAATTTCACTGGCATAAAGTGCCAGGACAAAGACAAGCGAAAAGGCTAGTAAGTCTTTCGCCAAGGAAAGGTAAACAGCTTCTCGAGTTGGACAAGAAAGACTTGAAACTGATGACGGGACTTCTCACTGGACACTGCCCTCTAAGGTATCACCTGAAAAATATGGGCAAAACAGAGAGGATAGTTGCCGCTACTGCGAGAACTTCGCTGAAACTGCTTTGCGAATGCCCGGCGCTTTTCTGCAAGTGGCTCAAGTTTCTGGAAAGGGTCTTCCTAAAGCCCTTCGATATCAAAAACTTAGCACCCAGGAAACTGATAAAATTTACTCGAAGTCTCGGAATCCCGGGCCTCGAATAGATTAAGAGTTATGCACAAAAGATCTGATAGGTCGAAGTGCTTGAGAGGCAGCATGGCCTTCACGACCCATCCTACAATCTACAATCTACAACTGAGGTTTTAACGAAAATGTCAATATTTTATGACAGTTTTCGAAAAAAAGTATTTTTGCCTTAAAATCTTAAAATGGATTAAAATGTTATTGCTGCATTAACATAAATTTTTTTGGTTATTTATAATGAATTAATTTGATTTAACTATTAGTTAACTACTAAATTTCGCAAATGTTGGTAAAGTCACTCTCTATTTTTGCAAGTGTTTCTACTTTTAATGAACGACCGTATAACTTGATTTGTATGGAAGCAACAGGTAAGCAATTTATAACAAGACTGATCTATTACCTATCTGTCTCTGTCTCACAATGAAGACACGATGAGTCTCTATTACGGTTAAAAAGATCTCTTAAAGCATATACTTAAAATCCTATAAAGAGATTAATCGATTTTTCTCGTTGAAAATGTGTGCTGATATGTTATAAAATACCTAGAAAATATTTGAAACTACGTGTAAGCATTTATTATATTTTTATGATTTCACAATTTTTTATTTTGTTTTATTTTGGAACCTGCTGTAAATATAATAAAATCGTATACCTTATTTTAAGTAAAGTAATCTTACAGAAAAAAACAGAGTGGCGCCTTGTAAAGAAAGGTATACTTGCATACAGGGTGTTTTAAAAAAAGGTGACCCCGTCTCTAGGATAGGTAGAAACCTGAAAAATAATTGGGGTTTGCTCGATAAAAAATTTTCGAAACGCCCTCCGCATTCAAGATAAAGGGCGTTGAAGAAAAAAAATGTATACACGATGTATTACGATTTTGCCGAAACTACTGGAAAATTTGTAATGAAATTTTATACGAACATGTTTTAGAAGCTGATACATCCCATGAATTTGTTTTTATATCTGACTGTCATAGAGGGCGCTAGTTACACGGTTCGTAATAAGTGGTATTGAACATAACTTTTTTAAAGGTAAATTTATTAATCTAAATTTCAAGTAAACGTAAACATCGTGAGAAAAAGACGACTTTTAAATAGCTCCGCTTAAAACTAGTAAATATCAGGTAAAAACAAGTGTGAATCAAAGTACATGTGCGTTACGAGATATCAAGAAAAGACGATTCGAAACGAAAAAGTCTGTGAAATAAATAAAACATTGTTCAAAAAATAAAATGAAAAAGTTAATTACGGTCACCGTTTAGTGCAGCGGTTCTCAAACTTTTGTTATTCACGCCCCTCTGTTTTAATTTAAAAAATGTTGCGCCCCCCAATCCGTAGACCTAGGAATTTGGACTAAAATAGGCAACATTGTCTCGTCGAGAGCGCCAAAGATGCTGTCGGAAAGTTCGCAGCGTTCGTGCCACGTATTCAAGCTTCCTGATCTTTCTCGAACTGTCTGAACGCGACTATAAATACAGAAGCGCACATACGGTATTCTCAGTCTCTCAGTGAGGGTGTTTTAACACTAAGCAAGCATTATTGTGAAGTGTGAGTGTATAAGTAGATGTAGTATGGATACATTTTTAAAACGAAAACTTGAGGATGACGGGGCATGTATATCGACAGGTTCAGGTGGAAATCGTCCGAAATCTAAAACAAGAAAATATGACCCATCATACCTAAATTTGGGCTTAACTAGCCTTGAAGTAGGTGGCGAAGAAAAACCACAATGCGTTATCTGTTTAAAAGTATTGGCTGCAGATAGCATGAAACCAAATAAATTACAGAGGCATTTAGAAACGCTGCACAGAGAATATGTCAATAAACCGCGAGATATTTTTGTGGAGAAACTCAGATTGTTTAAAAAACAAAAATCCAGCTTCCATAGAGTACTGGCAGTACTGGCAGTAAATGAGAAGGCTCTCTTGGCATCATATAAAGTGGCATACAAAGTAGCTAATGCAAAAAACCGCACACTATTGCAGAGTAACTTATTTTACCCGCTTGCAAAGACATTGTAGAAATAATGTTTGGTGAAAATTTTACTTCACAACTTAACAATATTCCTCTGTCAAATGATACAATCTGTCGACGAATTAACGATATATCAGTTGATATGCAGCAGCAGCTTGAATCTGAGCTTACTGGAAACTTGTTTTGTATACAACTTGACGAAGCAACTGACTCTAGTAATGATTCCCATTTGATTTGCTACATTAGATTCTGTCAATGTTCTAAAATATGTGAAGATTTATTGTTTTGTAAACAGATTGAAGGAAGAACTACAGCCACCGAGTTGTTCAAGATTACAAATGATTCTATTACTAAAATGAATTTGCAATGGAAAAATTGTGTTGCGATTTGCACCGATGGAGCTCAAGCCATGTCTGGTAAATACAACAGTTTACAAGCTCTTTGAATTAAGAAGGGAAATAGCGATATTTTTAAGCGAGGAAGGTCACAAGCATTCAACAGATTTTTTCGACAAATTATTTTTACTGAAGCTTTCTTATTTAGTAGATATTTTTGAAAAACTTAATATACTTAATCTTCAGCTGCAAGGAAAAGACGTAAATATATTTGATTTAAGTCAAAAGATTGATGCTTTTTGTAAGAAATTGCAGTTATGGCATAACAAATTGAAAGAAAACAGTTTGGAAATGTTTTCCACATTTTGCGATTTTGTGCAAGATTCCCCATTGGAAGATATTCATAAAGCTGTGATGCTAAAAACCATAGGAAGCCATTTAGAAAACTTAACTGAGAATTTCAAGCGATACTTCTTTGCAGAGAAAGATATCAAGTTGTCAGACTGGAGCTGGGTTTTAAATCCATTCGAAAATAGACCTGTCGGATTATCACTGCAAGAAGAAGAACAACTGATAGATATTTCAACAAATCTCTTACAAAAATCAAACTTTGTTAACAAATCTTTAACAAACTTCTGGACTGAACTTCCGAACGACTACTCCGTTATAAAAGCCAAAGCGCTTAGAATTCTGTTGCCTTTTCCAACGTCCTACCTTTGTGAAACTGGATTTTCTGCACTTGCTGTCGTGAAATCTAAATACAGAAATAAACTTCAAATAGAAAATGAACTCAGAGTGGCCATCTCTAACATAGAACCAAATTTAGAGAAGTTGTGCGCCTTAAAACAAGCTCATGTTAGCCATTAGTCCTTAAAATGTTTCTTTGTCATCATTAAGTAAGTAAAATTTCAATAAAGATTTTTTAAAAATCTATCTGTAGCATTTTATCATTACCATTTTATTTTTAATCTGTACTGCGCCCCCCCCCCCCAATCATGTAAACGCGCCCCCCTTAGGGGGCGCGCCCTACAGTTTGAGAAACGCTGGTTTAGTGCCACTTACCAAATGTGAGGATATCACATAGTTGCCAGGTCTACTAAAATTATGGAAGCTTTAAGGGAAGAAATTCTAAACAGCAAAAAAGAATTACAAAAAAGTATACAAGCAAGTGAGGTCAATATCAAACTGAAAATAGAAACAATACTGAATGAAAAAATTAGAAAACTGGAACGAGAAAATGAGGAACTCAAGCAGCAAGTAGAAAATTTGGAAAGAAGAGAGAGAAGGAATAACATAGTGATATTTGGATTGCCAGCAGAAGAAAATCAGATATAAATTGAAGAACTTTGCAAAAATTTGAATACCCTATTAGGCACAGATATAAATAAACATAATATAAATAATATATATAAACTTGGAAAATCAGAAAAAAGTCCAATCAAAATAGAATTTATCTCAACACTCTCAAAAATAAGTGTATTACAAAACTGTAAGAAACTAAAGGGTACCAAAATTAGCATAGTTCAAGATCTGACAAAAACACAACAGGAAAAGAACAAAATCCTAAGAAGCTATCTGAAGGAAATTCGAAGCTCAACTCAAGATCACTGCTACATAAAAGGCGAAAAATTATATAGTAACAACATAGCTTACACAGTGGAAGAAATTCTGGAAATTAAAGAAAGAAACGAGTCAAATAATACACAAAAAGCAGCAAGTGAACCGCAAACACCATCTAGAAGAAATTCAGAGTTTTTCGAAACAGCACCCCTACAGGAACCTACAGAAATTATTATAAACAAGAACGAACTAAAGAAAGATCCGGTCGAGGAGAGAAAGAAGAAAGACGAAGAAAAGAACAAAACAAGAGATAGAGTTATATCTTCAAACCAACCACAAACCAGAGACAGAAAGCCATCCGTCAGATCTCTAAATAAAATCTAGTTGATTTGATACTGATAGCGAAAATGGATCCGTATATAAAAAATTATGAAAACAAACTCATACCAGGACAATTAATTGATAACTTGAAGAATTTTGATGAAAAACGTTTGAATAATAGTGATTCTAAGCTAAGGATTCTTCATGTGAATATCCGTAGTGTAAGCAAAAATTTTGATGAATTACTCATCTTTCTGAATCAGTTCACTCAACAATTTGAAATTATTATTTTAACAGAAACATTCATTGTCACTAATGATACTTATAAGATACAGGATTATGACAATCTCTATAGCCAAGGATCATTGAACAGGAATGACGGAATAATTATTTTCATCAATTCTAAAATTAAATATGAATATAGGACTGTGCAAATCGCATTTAGCAGTGCTATAGAATTACATGTTACTATAAATCAAGTCAAACTACTCCTAACAGCAATTTATAGATCACCTAGTACCGATAAGAATATTTTTAACGCAGAACTCTACAACTACTTGGATATAAAAAAAAACAACAAACTTCATATAATTATTGGAGATATAAATATCGATTTGCTCAAAAAAGATATTAGTGAAACAGAGGAATATAAAAATGTATTAAATTCATTTAGTTTTATATCGTACATAAATAGAACAACAAGACCAAGCAGCAAAACATGCTTGGATCATAGTTTTGTTAAAAATCTCTATGAGCAAAATAACTCTCAGTCCTATGTGTTCGACTACAACATAACTGACCATTTTCCCATTTTTTTGGAATACAATGTAGCAAATTCATAACAAATGACCACCAACAGAATAAATATAAAACGTATATTAATTACAATACTCTGAAAACTGACATCAGTAATGAAGACTGGACATGTATTTACAATTCACAAGACACAAATGAAATGATGGATAAACTTATGGATGACGCCGGAAATACTAAGCAAAGCCAATGAAAAGAATAATACTTATATTCAACTTCGCTCAGATCCTGATAATGATAGGCTGAAGGAAAGGTACCGAATGCTCAAAAACAATTTTAGACAAACTATAAACATAGCCAAGAAAGAGTATATGAACAAGATCATAGAAAAGAGTCCGAATTCCTCCAGCGGCCTATGGAATGCTATCAATGATATCTGTCCTAAACAGGAAAAGAAAACAAAAATCGATTCCATAGAGATTAATGAAAATATAATAACATCTAAAAATGAAATCGTGAATCAATTCAACATTCATTACAGTAAACTAGGAGAAAACTATGCGAACAAAATAATCAAACCCAAAAATTTTTCAGAAAACATTGACAACATCGAGAATAGTATATACTTGGAACCAACACACGCAAAAGAAGTGATAGACGTCATCAATGATTTAAAAACGAAGAAATCACCGGGATGGGATCTAATCAGATCTGAAACAGTCAAACAATTCTGTGAACAAATTGCTATTCCATTAACATACATAATTAATAGATGTTTTGAGCAAGGTACATTTCCAGACTGCCTTAAACTAGGGATCATTAAACCTATACACAAAAACGGAAGCAAAGAAAAAATAGAAAATTATCGACCACTCTCCTTGTTGTCAGTGTTTTCAAAAATTTTTGAAAAACTTAAGAAAAGAATTTATAAATTCTTAGAAAAATTTGGCATATTTTCTAATAATCAATTCGGATTTAGAGAAGGTCGTAGTACACAAAATGCCATATTAAATTTAACATCGGATATATATAAGGCACTAGATAAAAAATACCCACTCATATGAATTTTTGTAGATCTTTCAAAAGCCTTTGATACCGTCTGCCATGAACGTCTATTACAAAAAATCAATTCCTACGGCATAAGAGGGCCCGCCTACAATCTACTGAAAGACTACTTGACAAATCGTAAGCAAATGGTTGAAATTGAAGGAATTAGAAGTGACTCGAGAACCGTCACTTATGGTGTCCCACAGGGGACGGTGCTCGGGCCACTTTTATTCACAATTTATGTGAACAGTCTAATGACATCTAGATCTGAGGGTAAACTCATAAGCTTTGCAGATGATATGGCCATTTTGTATGAAGCAGAAACCTGGGCAGGTTTGAAGGCAAAAGCAGAACAAAACTTGAAAGGAATATGTGACTGGTTCAAATACAATAAGCTTACAATGAACGAGCAAAAAACGTATTATCTACCTTTTACCTCATATTCCAATCACCTACTCAACCTAGGACCTCTCATAGTAGACAACAACACGAGCATACAAGAAAAAGATCGATCAAAGTATCTGAGCATAATAATAGATAGACATTTGAGATGGGACCATCACATCGAGAATGTAAAAAATAAATTGAGGGGTCTACTAAGTAAGTTCAG
This sequence comes from Agelastica alni, assembly GCA_950111635.1. Classification (NCBI taxonomy): domain Eukaryota; kingdom Metazoa; phylum Arthropoda; class Insecta; order Coleoptera; family Chrysomelidae; genus Agelastica; species Agelastica alni. Next base: position 22,303,317 of record OX467719.1, on the reverse strand, counting down.
ATATCTCGCTGAATTCCTGAATACGAAAAATCTGAATACATTATATTTTGCTCTTGTGCAATCACAGCTGAGTTATGGAATATTGGGTTGGGGAGGTGTGGCGGGAAGTAATCTGTATAATTTAAATATCGTACAAAAATGGATTCTGCGAATAATATTTAAAAAAAACATAAGGTATTCCAGTGACTCGCTATACTCAGAGAACTCTATTTTTGATATAAGGCAACTGTTCTGTCATCGAATATTGACAAATAATCATAAAAATAAAATAAAAATACAACCCATTGTACATCCATACGACACTCGAACAAAAAAGCAATCCACAATCGTGCCAAAACGAGAAAAAACTATCGGTCAACGATCCGTTGAATTCCTAGCACCTAAGTTATACAACTTACTACCGGACAGCTTAAAGATCACGAACAATTACAAGACATTCAAGTATCATGTTAAAATGTGGATAACAACCACCGAGAGAAACCTTTTTAATGATCTCATCGACTTGAAATTTTTGTAATACTACGTTCCACATCACCCAAATATTATCACTCACATAAAAGACTACCCAAATACCCACTACCCACATAAAAGACTATACATTTATCTTATCCCGAATTACGACGAAACCCCACTATGAACACTACTCGAATATGTCAAACTAGATCGGACTAGACTTTAGACCACCATAATTGAAAGAACTTTTCTAAGCGCATTCACATTAGTGAATTATTATTTTGCACATGCATTTTTGTTTATTTATAATCATTATTGTATATTATTGTATAGGTATTAGTTTATTATTATAAAGTTATTATAAAGGTATTATCACACACACAAGCTTCAAGCTTCAGTGATTTATCATGTTTATTTTTCTATTCTATTTATATCTATTGTTCTAATACACTCTGTAAATTGTTGGTAAATAAACATTATTATTATTATTATTAAATTTTACACCAAAAAGGTACTCTTGGTAAAACTCGATACTGTGTACCGTTTTCGGAATATTGATTTAAAAATTATGAAGTAATGACCGATGCTGGTATAAAGTAATAATAAAGTTATTAATTAAACAAAAAAACACAAGAAAAAAATTAAAATAAAGACTAAGAACATAAGATTCAATTAGAGTAAGTGTTCAAAATGTCGTCCGTTTTCACGAATACACAAGTCTTTTTTTTTTTCTAAAGAATCCATTAATCTTCTCAACGGTTGGGGAACAGCTATGAGGTCATTAAAGTGACGTTGAATTCTGTCTTCCAATTTTTGACGTGAATTTACCTCTGTAGCATAGACTTTTTTTTAAGATACAACCAAACTGTGTAGTTCAAAGGATTAAAATCGCATGACCGAGGGGACTAATCAATCGAAGCTTCTGCACCTTTACCAATCCATCGATTCAGAAAATGGTTACTTAACCAATTACGACACCTTTTATTAAAGTGCGGTGGAGCTCCATCGAGCATAAAAATAGAGATCTTCGTCCGTGTAGCGATAAATCTTCTAATATCTCGAATAAGTGATTGTTTAAAAAATCCAGGTACATATCACCATTTAAATATCCAGGTAGAATGTGATAACCTATTAATTTGTTACCTAAAGTTCTGCCCAAACATCGAGTTTAAATTAAATGAGTGTTGGTAATGTGATACCCATTTGAGTTGTGGATTCTCATCAAACCAGTAGTGTGCATTATGGTTAGTTAAACATAGCTTGTCGCGTAAAGGTGACCTCGTCCGTAAAAAGAATACATTTTAAAAAATTTGGATTGAGGGCTGTCCTTTTTTGTCCTGTCTGTACATAGAGGAGTGTTGGTTCCTACACTTATATATGGTAGTAAATGTTGGGTTTGGCAAAAGAATTAATAAAAGGGTAAAAGGTAAAAGGATTAATGCTGCGAAGATAAGTAGTCTGAGAAGTATAGCCGAAGTGACTCGGTTGGATAAAGTGAAGAATAGTGAGATACGGAAACGCTGTGGTGTATAAGAAGATGTGGTTACAAATATGGATAAACAAATGCTTAGATGGTTTGGACCCGTAGAAAAATTGGAAGGAAGGAAGATTGAAGAAAAAAATTTATAGGGCGAGTGTGAATGGACAAGTCGGTAAAGGTAACATATTTCTATTAGATCAACATTGTTTTGAATAAAGGTCAGGTCAAGAGTACCAACCACCGACGAGCATGTATGAGAGCACTGTTAAAAGTAAAGGAAGCAAAAGATTTGTGTAAAAACCGTAGCGGAAGTGAAAGGAAGTGGTCTCTGCCTACCCCTACGAGAAAAAGGCGTGACTGTATGTTTAGTGATGTTAGGAATCGTCTCGTTGATCTCACTTATTTGGAAGGTTTGTCCTGGTCGTTCTTTACAGTTATGTAACATACTCTTGATCTTCAAAAAGTGATAAAATACCTTAAAGACATTAAAATATATTATGAATAATAATCAATTCATAATTTGTCTCTCGTTGCTAATAACACAACGCAGTTGATATGGGGTTATTTTTGTTTAAATAAAAAAATAATTTATAAAATAACGACAATTATCTCAAGCGGGTTAAAAATAAAATATTTTTAATGAACTTTTTATAAGCTTTTAATAAACTTTTTAAAATCTGAATTAATAACCATAGATTAATTTTATGTGTGTAGCTTATTTTATAAACGCCAATCGAAAATACCTTTTAAATTTTCTGTACTAAATCAATTTTACAATAATAAGAAATATTGTTTTGTCGATTAATTTTACAAACACGTTTCCGTGAAAAATTGAAAAGCTTTGCCACTTTTAATAAAATAAATTAAGGTCATTTTGCAGTCAAAGTGGTTTATGTTTTTTTAAACTGTAACTGCCTACAATATTACGAAGGTCCATTTATCTTGTCATTTAATAAATTAAAATTTTCTCGTTTATATATATTACGGCTGCCATACGAATGTTTTAATTAACGACTTGTACTATCATTTCTTACAAAATGTTTTGCTAACGCGAAAAAAGTGTGTGTATATGGAAATGACTAGACCAGAATAAATTAGCAGTTAGATTAAAACCATTTAAATTATTAAAAACGTTTGTTGTTTATCTACTAATTTGTTTTTTAAATTTGCACAGATAGTTGGTCGAGTTGATACAGGGTGGCCAACCGAAAACGAAACAGCCATTTGCAGGAACCTCGTCAACATTTTAGAAAAACGCTCAAACCCATCGATTTTTGATTAAAAAAGGACACTCTGTTCCGGTATTTTTGACTCCACTACTTTACTTTAAAGAGCAGAATAGAACGATGTCACGTGCCTATTTTTTCCCATCTACGGTTCATAATAATTGTGCCTTACTCGTAAGTAGTGTTGCATATCTTTCGATAGTTGGTTTGCAATTTCTGTGTGGACTGAATATCCACACGGACGAGGACGAGGCACAGATTTGAGAAGATTGTGGGTTGACGTTTATTCCGCGCCATTTTTCTTGATTTCCGGGATAGGAGCAGCAGTCGTGTTTTGAGAGTCTTGGAGGCCAGGTGTCGGTAAAAGTTGTTGGGGACGGTGTGTTATTAGCACGTGTGCAGAACCTCTATGGGATTTCTTTCATATCTGGCTGTATTTGGGCCATCTTAATTGGATTTTGAAGAAAAACCATTTGATTTTCAACTTGACCATTTTGTCTTGCCTTTGTTGTGGATATTTTGGAGTTGGTGTCGAGTTGAATAGCCGTTATCGGGATCTATTTGAGGGAAGCCATTGTTCGCTAACTGGTGCCGCCCCATAATCTAACCAGCCCCCGGAGTAGTTCAGTAGGCCACAGGAGTAGGCCACAGGAGTATATGTAAATTCGCATACCCAAAGGTTATCAGTAATTTATTTTTAAATACATAACGCCGTGTCTCATTCGGCACCACGAGTAAGTCTTGCTTCAGTTTATAAATATAGTGCTTTGTGAATTCGTATACCCAAAGGTTATAAGTGATTTATTTTTAAATATATAATGCAGTGACTCATGCTGACACCACTATTATGTTCTGTTTAGTTTATTAGTATAGTACATTGTTGGAAACTATTTATTGCATTAGATAATATGCCAAAACTAAACTTGGATTAAAGTAACCTTCTCAATAATTCTTTATGTCCAAGTAAAAACATATTTTCTACTTATTTGTAAATATCCTACAATCTTGATATTTTAAAGGACAACCATTGTAAAGATATTTTTAAATGAACTCGATTGTTTTGGCAGTGAAAATCTTTATGTAAACAGTTAACTAGTGAATCTTCTTTGCCTTTAACTGATATATATGTTTTACCTTTTGTTCTTTGCCTTCATGTAAATGTTTGAATTAGTGTTATTAATGAGTTAACTTATATATATATATATATATATATATATATATATATATATATATATATATCTTTTACCTTTTGTTCTTTGCCTTTATGTAAATGTTATTAATGAGTTAATTTATATATGTCTTACTTTTTGTTGTAACTTGGTAAAGTCTGTTACTCTTACTTCTGTTTTGGTTATTTTATAAAGTTGTAAATTTTACATTTTTGGTTTGTTTTAGCAAGGAAATTTTACCATAGCTGTTAACTTTGACTATATTTGTTATGATGTTGCTATTGAACTGTGTACCTTAATTATCTATTGTGTGAGTAAAGTATCCAACATAATTTTGCTATAATTTTATTTATTTGGTTCACCATAATCACAGTTGTTTATCTTGTGTCCCTGCTAGTGCCTATAAGATCTAGGGGTTTCCGGCTTATACCGTCAAGTCGGTGGCGCAGCTCACTTTTATATTTTTTTCGTCTACCCTCTATGGCTGAGCTCGGGCATAATTTGCCAGTAGAGAAACCGCTAGCAGAGTACTCGTTAGAGAACGAAAAAGACGTGGCAACGAGACCACGAAGCCGAAGAACAAGCAGGATTTCGAGCGGGAAGATCAACAACTGACCATCTGTTCTGTGTAACCAAATTATGTCGGCGTCAACAAGGATGTCCATTTAGTATTTGTCGACCTGAAGAAGGCATATGACAGCGTGCCACTGGTGAAGTTGTGGGAAGCTCTAGTAACAAACTTAAATATAAATATTATAAACGCAGTGAGAAGCCCATACGAAAACTGCCAAATTGAAGTCAAAGTCGTAAATAACATCTCGATTAGATTTGCTTCAAATAAAGGACTTAAACAGGAATGCTGCCTTTCACCAACGCTGTTTAAAATATATCTCGAAAAAGTGTTAATGAAATGGAAACGGGAATGTTCAAATATGGGTATCCCGCTTAACCATTCCACATTGTATACACGACCAGATCGTTATAGCACAGGATTCTTAAGATATTGAGTATATGACTCGGAAACTCATTGAGCAATACGAGAAGTGGGGACTCGAAGTAAACATTGCAAAAACAGAATACCTGAGTTTGGGAGGAAGCCAGCAAAACCTTAGTTTGGAAAATGGCCAAAGAATAAAAAACTGCCAAAAATACAAATATCTAGACGTAAATATTACAAACGATGAAACCTTGGACGATGCCATTAAAGATAGGAATATACAGGGAAGAAAAGCTGTGTCGATGTTAAACAGTATCCTTTGGGACCAAAAAATCCGAAAAATAACAAACATCGTATATACAACGCCATTGTCAAAAGCATCGTTACTTACGACAGCGAGATATGGCCACTCAAAGAAAAAACAAAGAAAACCTTGGAAGCGACCGAAATGGATTTTTGGAGGCGTTTGGCAGGCAGGTTGAAGCTTGAAAGAAATCGTAATGACCGAATAGGGAGATTATGGGAGTTCAGCACAGTATTGTAGATGACATAAAGACGAAAAAACTGAAATGGTACGGCCATGTCCAGAGAATGACGTACGAGCGACTGCCAAAACAGATAATGGACTCCAGCAGGAAGAAGACGGAGAGGAAGACCAAGGAGAAGCTGGAGAGAAGGAATAAATAAGAAAATAAGAAGTAGAGGCTTGGAAGAAGACCTTTGGAATGATCGAGAACAATGGAGACTAGCTGTCGGAAGACGTCGAAGAACGTTTTAAACCCGATATATATATATATATATATATATATATATATATATATGTATATATATATACTTTCAACCCCAAACGAGGGTAAACATTACCACAAAATTTTTATATGGCATTGGGAGTCAAATAAGATGTTTTTTAAAAGCTCTTACATTAGTCTTTAAATTTAACATTTCCTCCCAATACTTTGAAAAAAATTACATGTTAAAATTCCAATTATTTTAGTTGCTTACTTACGACTTAATTAATAAATGTTTAAACTGATGACCGCCTACTTTTTAAATAATAAAATTTGTTTAAAACTTTCACGCAAATTCCGAAGAATTTCCGGAGTAATTTGACGGCACTCTTCAACGATTCTTTGACGCAAATCTTCCAACGACGCTGGTTGTGTTTTATAGATTTTTCTTTTCAGATGTACATACAAAGAGAAATCGAGTGGCGATAAATCTGGCGATCGTGCAGGCCATTCAATGCTGCCTTTCCTCCCAATCCAATGCCGTGGAAAACGTTGGACTAAATACTGATGAACAATCGCATAATGCGAAGGAGCACCGTCGTGTTGAAAATAAAAATAATATTCGTCATACTGTGGATTTTGCCATTGGCAAATAATATATATATATATATATATATATAATATATATATATATATATATATATATATATATATATATATATATATATATATACATATATATATATGTATATTAAACTGCGTTTTTTAAATAAAAATAATTTAAATGTCATATAAAAATTATAATTATTTCAAATAAATAAATAAATTAAAAGTAAAAAATAATTTTTAAAAACTAGCTTTTATCTTAATGCGCTAAAAAAAAACTTTTCCTTTTAAACTTTTAGTTTCAACTTAAAACGTAATTAAAAAGCTTGTCGCGAGATTTAAGTACATATATTTAGTTAGTCTAAAAATTCTAAAAATTTATTTATACAAATCAAATTTAATTTACCTAAAACAAATGAATAGGGCACTGCATAGCTTTATGAACAGCCAGAAAGTGTCAGAAAAAGACACGTCTGGCTGTGCATAGAGATGTGTTGGTTCCTACACTTATGTATGGTAGTAAATGTTGGGTTTGGCAGAAGAAGCATGAAAATAGGATTAATGCTGCGGAGATGAGTAGTCTGAAAAGTATAGCTTGGTTGGATAAAGTAAAGAATAGTTAGATAAGAAAACGCTGTAAAATAAGATGTGGTTACAAAGATAGATAAAGGAATGCTTAGATAGTTTCGACACGTAGAAAGGATGGATGATGGAAGATTGACGAAACAAATTTATAAGGCGAGTGTGAATGGACGAAAGTCGGTAGAGGTCGACCTCGGCGAATATATCTCGATCAAATCAACATTGTTTTGAAGAAAGGCCAGGTCAAGAGTACCAACAACCGACGAGCATGTATGAAAACACTGATGAAAGTAGAGGAAGCAAAAGATGTGTGCAAGAACCGTAGCAGAAGTGGAAGGAAGTGGTCTCTGCCTACCCCTATGGGATATGTATGTAATTTCTCCAAATACTTGATTTCAAACTAACTTAAAGCTTCCACGGTCACTGCCTTTATATTTCTCCAAAAAAATTACTAGAAAAAGCACGAATAATCTTTAATTTTTTTGGGGATTATTAGACGCATTTTTAAAATTGTTAAATCTTTTTTTTTTCAATCTCCACAGGCCATAAAATTATGTATTTCCCGTGCTGTGGTCGACGCGTCGTCACCTCAAGGCGACAGGGCCGGCTCTCAAATTGTAACAATACCTATTATTTGGAAGGAATAAAAAAAACTGAAAAAACGTTGGACTATTAAACTAAAAGAATTTTTTTAGAAATAACAAGCCTTTTTGCCAAAAAATATGTTTTCTTCAAAAAGTCACTAACTTATAAAACTGTCCTATTTTTGGTTGAATGTTGAATTATCTGGTATTAAAAAATAAGAGAAATTTTTAAAATTTTTAATTAAACGATTTAACAGGATACTTTTAAATAACAATTTCTGTTTTAAAAATTAAGAACTCGTAATGTTTAATATGTATTCTTTAAAAATTAAACTGTATGTATACAAGAAATTATTTTATTTTCAATCGTTATGGAATTACCTTTGCAACTTTGTGTGATTGCGACTAATCATTATCATCGTCAACCCATACGCGTCCACTGCTGGACATAGGTCTTCTTCAATCTTTTCCATTTGTCCCTATTCTGTGCGTCCTGCATCCAATTGCTACTAACACGTTTCAGGTCGTCAGTCCATCTGGTAGGTGGCCCGCCTCTACTGCGGAACGCTTCTTGCCTTGGCCTCCACTGGACGATACGTCTTGTCCATCGGTTGTCAGATAATCTGGCAATCTCTGGAATCTCAGAAGAGTATGTGGCAAATCTTGGGGAATGAACCCCAAACAGATTTACTGGATTTATCAAACAATGATAATATCTATGGCCACGTATGGTTCAGTAGTCTGGTGGACCAAAGGGTTACAACAGACAGCTAGAGCAAAGCTTGCTCGCCTTCAGCGGCTGGCATGCCTGGCCATTACTGAAGCTATGTCCAGCACACCAACGGCAGCGATGAAACACCTCCTACATCTCCCTCCCCTAGATATTCTCTTAGAGAGGGAGGCCAGGATAGTTTCCTATAGATGCCTGTCTTTGGAAAAGCAAATCAATAGAGAGCAACTCGGGGATCACTCCGGGATACTGAGTGAAACAAAAAACCACCAAATTCTCGGGATGGTTCCTGACTTGCTAGCCACAAAAATACACGTAGAAAAGTCGTTCAAAGTCCTCTTTCCGAAGAGAGACGAATGGATGAGGGGACAAATCCTCATCCCAGAGACTGAAAACGTAATGTACACAGACGGCACAAAAACCCCAGATGGAGTTGGGGCCGGTGTTTTCAGCAGGAAACTAAAGATTGAAATATCTACCAGTCTTGGCAGGTATGCCACAATCTTTTAGGCTGAAGTATTCGCTATCGAATTGTGTGCAAGAGAGTTGACCAACAGACCTCTAGCAAACAAAAACATAAATATAATATCAGACAGCCAGGCTCCTTTAAAAGCACTGAGCTCCAACAAGATAAATTCTAAACTTGTATGGAATTGCATCGAATCCTTAGAGTACCTTGGTGCGAACAACAGGGTGACCCTACTGTGGGTACCTGGGCACCAGGGGGTGGAAGGAAACGAAAAAGTCGACACCCTTGCAAAACAGGGGGCTGAATCTGCGTTCACTGGACCAGAACCGGTTTTTGGAGTCACCACAAGTGCCGCCAAAACAATTATTTCGGACTGGGCGGAGAGGAAAATACGTACTGGTCCGACATACCAGGGCTAACCCACTCGAAGGCGTTTTTACCGTTACAACCCTCGAGAAACACAACTAAGCAGATCCTAGAATGGAGCAGAAATGACCTGCATATTCTAACAGGACTGCTTACGGGACAATGTCGTCTAAGATACCACCTCAGAAAGATAGATCTGAACCAACAAACGGACTGTCGGTTCTGCTGTGTGGAAGACGAAACTGCTGAACATATACTATGTTCATGCCCCGGCCTGGGAAGAATAAGGTTCAACATATTTGGTTACACTAACCTAGAACCTACCGATTTTAAAAAAATCTCACCCTATACAACCATGAACTTCGTAAGAAGGGCTGGATTATGCGGTGAACTGTAGCCTCTAGGGGTGAGCCAAAATAGACCTACTAAGGGTCGCGGTGGAGGGGCGTCCACGCCCCACTCACATGAAACCTAAACCTAAACCCTGTTATATGACGTATTTCTTCGTTTGGCGGGGGAGCTCACATGTTTGGTTATCCCTGCCTAGTCTAATTTCGGGTCCCAAATATTTATATGACACAGTCTGCTCGATATCCTTTTCAGCGATAGAAACATTACGGTTTAGCACCAGGTTCGTCATTATTTGTGTCTTGGTCATGTTGATTCTCAGTCCGACCACGAAGGAAGCGTGATGGAGTTTTTCCAACATTGCTATTGCATCATCCATACGATCGGTTATGAGGACAATGTCGTCTGCAAATCTTAAATGACCAAGCTTCTCTCCATTTATGTTGATACCATGTTCGTATAGGTCTGCCCTCTTACAAGTATGTTCCAAAAGTGTCGTAAATAACTTTGGAGAGATGTTGTCTTGAGAATATTGAAACTTGAGACAATAGTCTGTAGAAAATAAAACATTTTACAGTGATAATTAAGATCATTAAGGGTTGAAATTTTCGCCAGTATCATTGTTCCCACTATCTTCAATGTCTTTAGTGTCAGAATTGTATTTAATAACGTTTTTGTGTGATCGAGGCTTACGTCCGAACATTCCGAAAATCCCGAACGCAAACCAAAGCTCTTTTAATACACACGAGGGCATTTAAATTGGTTTGAATGTTTATCTTTCTCGCCGTAGAACTTACTTCAATATCTTTCGCATTGGTGTAGTAGATGATTCATTAAAGTGTGTTGCAGTATTTCTCTAGCCAAAGCATTTGACACCCTCTCCCTTAACATTTTACTCGAAAAACTTAATAACTTTGGCATAAGGGGTATAGCACTGGAACGAATTATTTATGAAACAAAACCCAGCGTGTGAAAATTGGTAAAGACAGAAGCTCGAACTACATAGTAAAGGTGGGTGTTCCACAAGGGACAGTGCTGGGTCCAATTATTTCTCTTATTTACATGAATAACATTACACGAATTGATAACTTCACTGGTAATATCATATGCTATGCAGACGACACTGTAATTATTTTATCTGGAAAAAAATGGCAGGAGGTTAAACTCACCGCAGAAGCAGCTTGGGGAAAAATAAGTTTAGGGTTAAATAATAATCCATTAACCCTAAATGTATTGAAAACAAAATGTATTACATTCAGTTCAAACATTGTAAAACAACCTGATAACTGCACACTAAAGACAGTCAAAAAATCGATTTTAACTGCCCCTTAATACATAAAGTTTCCCAAATTAAATATTTAGGTGTAATACTTGACCAACACATACGTTGGTCACATCACATTGTCCAAGTTAACAATGGACTGAGCTTTAATGCATAAATTCTATGTTCTTAGTGAAATTCTTTCAAAGAAAAATTTACTAATACTTTATAATTTCCCAGTGGAATCTTTATTAAGATATTGTATAGTGGCCTGTGGTGGAGCATTTCTTCTTCTGAGTTATATCTTCATTGCTGAAGAGTTGTGACATCATGTCTAAGAGCATTGATGGGTCGATTGTCTCCACTGCTGTCGGTCTTCCGCTACTCTTAAATTTGTCTGCAAGGTTTGCCCTGTAATCTCTTTAATTTGATCTATCCATCGTGATGGAGATCTTCCTCTTGACCTTTTACCTTCCACTTTGCCCTGCACGATAAGTCTTTCTAGATTGTCTTGATCTCGTCTGTTGATGTGGCCGAAGTAACCCAGAATGCGACGTCGGCAACTGGTGGATAATCGATCGTTGGTTCCTAATTCGCTTGATACTGAGACATTGGTCCGGTGCGCAGTCCAGGGTATGCGAAGCATCCTCCGCCTTCAAATGCATCTATTCGTTGCCTGTCGCTCGACTTTATTCTCCAGGATTCGGAACCATATGAAAATATCGAAAACACTAAGGTATTAACCAGTGCTCTTTTAGTGTTTCTGGTCAAGCAACCGTTTTTTCATATCTTGGATAAGTTTGACATTGCTGTCCTCGCTAATACCAACCGTCTTCTTATTTCTGTTTCGCACCCTCCCTTGTTGTTTATTAGCGATCCAAAATATGGGGTGGAGCATTTAACACCACTATTAAAATTTTAGAGACAATACAAAACACTATTTTAAAAATAATCCTAAAAAAAGGCTATTTTCGACAAAAAAACTGTATGATAAATCGAAGGTACTAAACATTAAACTACTTTTTGCTTATGTTGTTGTTGTTGTCGTGTCCATGATCTGTGCAAATGGAGAATAAATTTATATTGCTCCGAAGCTGTCGGAGACATCTTCAGCAGCTTTGTCAAAAAAAATTATTGCTTCTGGGTCTTCAAGGCTAATATTGCTAAGCCTGGCTTAAATTGCTGGGCAGCCAAAGATGTGTTGAGATAATGGGACACCAGGACAGTTTGGGCAGTGTTTTGAGTAGCTTAGATTCTCACAACACCTTGATCATGTCTCAAATAAAGCACTAAAAAAACTTAACATTATCATTAAGAGACTTTGCGGTGCTTCTTGGGGATCCAATCCAAAGACCCTTCTAACTTCTTATACCTCCACAGTCAGGCCCATTCTTAAATACGCTGCACCCATTTGGGCACCAGTCAAGACTACCGCAAAAGAAAAGATTGACTCGATACAGTACAGGGCATCAAAAATCATCATCGAAGCTGTGTCGTCAACGGTGCGGGAGTCTTCTTGACGGGTCCAGACGACGAACATGAGTGTCACAAAATTCCAGTCGAGAAAATCGCCTCCAACTACACATGCGAGCTCGTTGCCATCAAGAGTGTGTTGGAGATTTTCCTTTTTGAAAGCATCCACAGATCCAAAGGCATAATCATCCTCTCCGATTCAAAATTTGCGCTGCAAACCATCCAGAAGGGCAAGTGCCAAATCAGCCATGAAATAATCCAATCTATCAACAAAGTCATCGCAGCCAAGAGATCCTGCACGTTACAGTGGATACCAGCTCACGTAAATATTCTTGGTAATAAAAAAGCCGATGAGCTTGCCAAAGAATCAAGAGCTTGCCCCCAATCATCGAACCTCACAACCCTCGTAGACGCCAATGAAGTTGCAGCCGAAGACTTATCAACAATAATTTTAAATATTCCATCCCAGCTCTAAATTGTAATCGCACAATAGCTTCGATCATAACCAGACTACTAACAAAACATGTAGCAGGAATGAAAATCTTAACCGACGGACTTTTTGCTTATCAATGAAGAATGCACAAAAATGCCGAAAAACCTTTTAAACCTTCTAAACCTAACTTTTACTATCATACATTAAGTGTAGGGACCACACAACCACATTAAAACGTTATCTATAGATTAGGTATAGCACGCTTAAAATTTTACACGTACTTATTTGTAACCGTCTTGTTTTAGGGGGTGTTCTAATCCCACTTTGCCAAATTAAGTCACGTGATGTTCCTTTTAATAATAATTTTGTTAAACATCATCATCATCATCATCAATGGCTTCACAACCCTGGGTGGGTTTTTGCCGACTCAACCACACGTCTCCATCTTTTTCTATCTAGCATCCGATCGGGTCCATCTTCGATATTTATGGCTTTTAGGTTCTTTAAAATATTATCTCTCCACCTGAGGCGGGGTCGACCTGATGGGCGTTTTCCCCCGGGACCTCCTCCCACACCAGTTTTACTATTCTATCATCCGGCATTCTTTTAACGTGTTCTGCCCACTGTAGTCTCCTGGCCTTTATGTCGTTTATTATGTTGGTATCAGTGTATAGTTCTTTGAGTTCTTGGTTGGTTTTTATTCTATATTGTCCTGTATTTTCGTCTCTATTTGGGCCGAATATTTTTCTTAGCAATTTCCTTTCAAAGACCTTAAGTCGTTCTTCGTTTACAACCGTTAGAGTCCAGGTCTCACATCCATACATTACGACAGGCCTTATAATTGTTTTGTATATGTTCAGCTTAGTTTTCCTGGTAAGTATTCTAGATTTAATTAGGTCTTGAAGAGCAAAAAGGCATCTGTTTGCAGCCTGTATCCTGTTATTTATCTCTTCTGTGATGTCGTTGTTTTCGCTAATACTTGTACCCAGATATTTAAATTGTCTTGTCCGCTCAAAGTTGTAGTCTTCGATAGAAAAGTTTTGTCCTACTCTATCTCGGTTCCGATTTTTTCTGCTGAGGTACATATACTTGGTCTTGTCTTCGTTTATCTTGAGGCCTATCTTCTCTGCTTCCTTTTCAAACTTTATGAAGGTGTCTTTGAGGTCAATCCTGCTATTGCCAATCACATCGACATCGTCTGCGAAAGCCAGGAGCAGGTTGGGTCCTCCTTTGTGAAAGATGGCAGCTGGCTTCTCAATTTTGGAGTTCCTAATTACATATTCCAATACTATGTTAAAGAGTTGAGGTGAGAGGGCGTCCCCTTGCTTGGGACCATTATTGATATTGAAGGGGTCGGAGAGACTCTGCCCCACTCTTACTTTACATCGCGTACCCTCCATGCATACTTTCATCATCGATATAAGTTTTTTTTGGAATCCAAGTTCTTGCATTGCTTTCCACAGCTTTGATCTGCATACTCTATCGAATGCCTGCTTAAAGTCAATAAACAATTGGTGGAGTTCTCTGTCGAATTCCCAGCATTTCTCCATTATTTGTCTGATGGTAAAAATCTGATCTACGGTGGACCTATTTGGCCTAAAACCACATTGGTATTCCCCCACAATCTCTTCGGTATATGGTTTCATTCTCTCCAGTAGGATATTGGAGAGTACCTTATAACATGTATTCAGAAGAGTTATTCCACGATAGTTTGTGCATTTCTTTCTGTCTCCTTTTTTATGAATAGGGACGATTATCCCTTCCTTCCATTCGTCGGGTAGGGCCTCTGTCTTCCAGATGGTTTGTATAAGCTTGTGAACATCGTTTAGTTAAAAGTCTCTACTATCCAAACATACTGTCTGCAACGTGGGTTGCCTAAGCAATGTGGAATATAAAATAGTAATTAATATTATTATATTTACTGGAAAGTTTTTTAGAGACGTTTATAAGTGTGCCATTTTTGCAAAAATACACATATTTAATTTTTAAAAAGTAAATGATATTGTTGTTAGCTCAAATGCTAATTTGTTTGTTTTGAATTTATTAGCTTAGATATATTAATGGATCACCCCAAAATGTTACTTCCTGTGACTCACATACACTACACCATTGCTTTGTCAAATTATGTAAATATATTTACAAGGTATATAGCTCATTTCACCAATATATGTACGACGGTATCGAATTAGTCACCAAGCCATCGACTTAACGGGCGCACTGTGTTGTTAGGTCTATTAGTAAATTCCCCTAAGTTTTAAACCTGAAATTTTTTTATTTATTATTATGCTTTTGTTGATTTGTTTTATTTTTTGCTTTATTGTGAACAGAAATCGTTGATGTAGCTCTCTATGAGTTTTTGGTTAGAAAAAGGCACATATTTAATTGTGTTAAAAGGGAATGCAACAAAAATAAATTATCGGCACAAATTTAATAAATATGTTTAATTATGTAATACTTGCGGTATTATTAAGCATCAGATATAAAGTCATCATAATCGGAATAACTTTCGTCGCTATCCTCATTCGGATTGTAAATGATAACAAGATTAACTGCTTCGATGCGGTTTTCAAGAACCCACCATTCCTCTATTAAATTTTTACATTTTGTAACACTTTTTCCCAAATTTCAGGAGTGACATTATTAAGTGCTCATTGCCAGGTTTTCAAAACAGCCTTATCACTGTAACCATTAGATCCAATATGGTATGAAAGGCTAGACATTTAAGGTTAGCACAATGAATAGGCTGAAAGCATTTGAAATGTCTATCAAGGAATCTTGAAAGTTCCATGGACAGCAAGAAAA
Source organism: Agelastica alni (assembly GCA_950111635.1). NCBI lineage: Eukaryota > Metazoa > Arthropoda > Insecta > Coleoptera > Chrysomelidae > Agelastica > Agelastica alni. The sequence goes on along the minus strand of OX467719.1, from coordinate 22,287,670 downwards.
ACCGACGAGGAAATTTGGGGACAATAAAACGCAGAAAAATAGCATACCTGGGACTGTGTTACACAACGAAAGGTACCATTTGCTTCAACTATTAAAAGAAGGAAAGATAGAGCAAAGAAGAGGTGTAGGCAGAAACAGGATGTCGTGGCTCCGAAATATCAAACATTGGATAGGAAAAGGAAACCACAGGAGAGTTAATTCACACCACCAGAGATAGGGAAAAATGGTCAGAAGTGACCGCAAACATCCATTAATGGATAGCAGCGGAAGAAGAAGCGTGGTCTGTGAGGGGACAACGTCTGTCTACCGGGTCCGTTGGAATTTATTACTAAAAAGTAGGACATTTTCAATCTGAAGTTTTGCTGCATCTAGGACGTATGTTCTTCTTAACACTTAATCGACTAATTAAATTATTTCTCATTAAATTGGGTATTATTTATTAAAAAAAATTATAAAAATTTGCTCTCTGTTTTAGCTATTAAACTCTAACTTGCTGTTTAAAACTTTCTCGACATGAAAATAAATTATCAGTTGCAACAACTTTTAACAATTAAAATAATTTTTTTTGCCAAAACATTTAAGTAAAACCTGAGGAAAACTTAAGTGTTAAAACTTATGCTTTCAAGTGAAGTTGTAAGTGCCGTTTTTGAATTTAATAATAGGAAGGCAACGATGAGTTTAAATTAATGTTGCTGTGAAATGTGTTAAAAACTAATTTATTTAAGCTTGAATTTTATTTTAAACTTATACATTGTGAAACTGCCAAATGATGTGTACAAATTCATTATTTCATTTATTCTACATATTTATAAATAAATTTCGTCAATTTTACATCATCAAAATGACATCTTGCAACTAACAAATTTCCCCCCTTTTTTCTTTCTTTCTCCGTAGCACTACAACACAAGGTGGGTTTTGGCTGCCTTCACCACTTGTTTTCATCTGGGGTGGTCTTCAGCGGCTTCCTGCTGTGTGTTCGGGTATTCTCCTATTGTTGTCAGAATTTTTCTAATGTTGTCCCGCCATCTCAGTCTTGGTCTTCCTAATAGTCTCCTTCCTTGCGGTACTTCCTCCCACACTGTTCTGATTAGTCTCGTGTTGTGACTCCTCTGGACGTGGCCCGCCCAGCGCAATCGGTTTGTCTTTACTTTACTTTACGATGTCTGGGCTATCATACAACTGGTATAGTTCAGCGTTCGTCCTTGTTCTGTATCGGCCAGTTTCAGGGTTCCGGTGGTGTCCGTATATTCTACGTAATATCTTTCGCTCGAACCGTCTTAGTACTTGGGTGTCAATAACGGTCACGGTCCACGTTTCGCCTGGATGTGTTATAATCGGTCTTATGATTTTCTACCGAGGTTTTTATCTTTATATATATATATATATATATATATATATATATATAGGTATGAAAATATATTAGGTTAGGTTTTATGTGAGTGGGGCGTGGTCGCCCCTCCACCGCGACCCTTAGTAGGTCTATTGTGGCTCACCCCTAGAGGCTACAGTTCACCGCACAATCCAGCCCTTCTTACGAAGTTCATGGTTGTATAGGGTGAGATTTTTTTAAAATCGGTAGGTTCTAGGTTAGTGTAACCAAATATGTTAAACCTTATTCTTCCCAGGCCGGGGCATGAACATAGTATATGTTCAGCAGTTTCGTCTTCCACGCAGCAGAACCGACAGTCCGTTTGTTGGTTCAGATCTATCTTTCTGAGGTGGTATCTCAGACGACAGTGTCCCGTAAGCAGTCCTGTTAGAATACGCAGGTCATTTCTGCTCCATTCTAGGATCTGCTTAGTTGTGTTTCTCGAGGGTTGTAACGGTAAAAACGCCTTCGAGTGGGTTAGCCCTGGTATGTCGGACCAGTACTTGAGTATTTTCCTCTCCGCCCAGTCCGAAATAATTGTTTTGGCGGCACTTGTGGTGACTCCAAAAACCGGTTCTGGTCCAGTGAACGCAGATTCGGCCCCCTGTTTTGCAAGGGTGTCGGCTTTTTCGTTTCCTTCCACCCCCTGGTGCCCAGGTACCCACAGTAGGGTCACCCTGTTGTTGGCACCAAGGTACTCTAAGGATTTGATGCAATTCCATACAAGTTTAGAATTTATCTTGTTGGAGCTCAGTGCTTTTAAAGCGGCCTGGCTGTCTGATATTATATTTATGTTTTTGTTTGCTAGAGGTCTGTTGGTCAACTCTCTTGCACACAATTCGATAGCGAATATTTCAGCCTGAAAGATTGTGGCATACCTGCCAAGACTGGTAGATATTTCAATCTTTGGTTTCCTGCTAAAAACACCGGCCCCAACTCCATCTGGGGTTTTTGAGCCCTCTGTGTACATTACGTATTCAGTCTCTGGGAAGAGGATTTGTCCCCTCATCCATTCGTCTCTCTCCGGAAAGAGGACTTTGAACGACTTTCCTACGTGTATTTTTGTGGCTAGCAAGTCAGGAACCATCCCGAGAATTTGGTGGTTTTTTGTTTCACTCAGTATCCCGGAGTGATCTCCGAGTTGCTCTCCATTTATTTGCTTTTCCAAAGACAGGAATCTATAAAAATATATTAACTGTGAATCTACGTTAGAGGTTTTTTTTTAATTTATTTGAGTAGCAGTTAACATTAACCATCGCCTGCAACTCCGCTTCAGATGACGCTAATATAACTTGATCATCGGTGTAAAGAAGGCATTTGACGATCAAATCATTCATTTTCAATCCTTAAGCACTCTCTTTCAAATATTTCAAACAATTGTCTATGTATAAGATAAACAGCCATGGCAAAGCCACACATCCCTGTCTTACACCTTTTTCGATGTTAAACCAGTCCGTGCAAGCTCCGTTCATCCCGACACAAGCAGTGGAATCCTCGTAAAGTGATTTCAGTGCTCGTATTAAACTACCACTCACCCCATACATCGACAATGTCGACCACAATTTACTCCTGACCACTCTGTCATAGGCCATTTTCAAGTCTATAGAAGCGCAATAGACCTTCTGACTTCTAGCCAAAAAATTTTCGACTATACCTCGTAATGAAAAGACCTGATCTCCTTCCTTTTGTAAATCCTGCTTGCACATCCCATATCATCTTCTCAGTTGCATTCGTTACTCTTTTAATCAATATCTTTGTATAAAGTTTGCCGGACTGTCGGTTTTGCTGCGTGGGAGACGAAACAGAACGGGTAACAATTGCAGAGAGATTGGAGTAGGTAAAGAGGCAGAAATAGTGGACACGATAAAAACAGGAAAACTTGTTTATCTGAGTAACGTTGTGCGTGGAAGAAAGTGGTCTTTGTCTACCCCTACGGGAAAAAGACATTACTATATGTATGTATGTTTGTATCTATGAAAATTCGAGTCTTTTATAAAATGCAAAAACATTTTTTTGATACTACGAACTTTGAGCAAGAAGATACTAATAGTGAATTTAATACACACTCTATACGCCGATGATAAGCATCCTCTAAAGAGGAGTTGCAGGCGATAGTTAATATTATGCATGATACCCTAAAAATCAAACGGATGAAAGTAAATGTAAGCAACACGAAAGTAATGGTTTTCAAAAGAGAAGAAAGCATAAAAAACTGCGAGGTGCTGATTGAAGCAGAAAGAGTGGCACAAATGAATGGGTGTGTGTACTTGGGTTTAAAGTTTACGAAAGACGGAAAATATGACTGTGACATTGAGCGCATTGAATAAATGGTGCCCTGTATAACTTAATAAGCAGCCAGCACGACTTACTTGGTTGCCATTGTAAGACTTGTTTGGGCAATATTGCATCGGGCATTCGTTGGACGTGGCCGTACTAGGTGAGCTGTTTTTGCTTTATATTACTAGTAATGGTGCCTTCAATTTCTATTTGTTGTTTTATAGTGTCATTTTCTATTCTGTCCATTCGGAAGTTGTGCACTGACCTCCTAAAAACGTCCATCTCAACGGCTTAAACTTTATTTTTGTCCTTTTCGGTAATTCTGCAGGTTTCTCTGCACCATATAATACAGTACTTTTTATCATGGTTTCAAAGATGTTAATTTTTCTTTTCTTTGTTATTTCTTGCTTCCATAGTATACTTTAAATTTAATGTTTTTAAAAATAAAATAATATAATAAGTGTACCCTCTTTAGTTTAGTTATAACAGCTCTACATCGCCTTTGCCTGGATATAATCAAGTTATCGATTTCTTGTAAAAGTATCAATGCTTCCTCCAAAGCCTCAAATAATTATGGCGGTTTATTACGGTAAATGGTCTTTTCTACGTTCGTTAATTTTAAAAATTCTTGAATTTTACTTTGATCCTTTAACCATACCTACACATTTTCTTTAGTGTTTGAAACCGATAAAATATGAAACAATAAAAAAAATCTTTTGTTAAGCTTTTTTGTGCTAAAGTAAAAATATTAAGAAATATAGTTGGGAGTTAAATACAACTTTAAAATATTTAAATATAAATTAATAAGCTTAGGCTATTTCTACGAGTGTAGGTGTACTTATTTTTGGTCCTTAAAATTATTGCCAAGTTTGCCATGAAATAAAACTCTAGGAAATGAAATACCTTTTTTAATCTTTTCGTAACACTACAATGATGCAAACAATCACTTCCAGGTTTGAAAGGTGCAATCAATCTCGGTTCAATTAAGCTGTAAAAATAGAAAATCGTCGGCTACAAAAACGAAACAACAAAACACCGTTGTTCTGAATTGTTGCAATAATTTTTTACGGAATGGCAATTCAACGACGAACATACAACAAGTTTGTTTTTCTTTTGGATATTCACCAAGGATTTGATTGTCGATCGTCGATTGAAAATTTTACCGTGTAAGATTAAATTGATCTATGCAGGATTGTAAATAACAGTATTTGAAGTAACAACTGTTGTTACAGAACGCTAAAAAGGCAGGGAATAATGCAATCTTTAATAATCCCTATGAAAAATGTTTAATTTTGTTGTATAGGGTTTGCCAATAGTTTTTTTACAAACCACCATTAAATGACGCTAGTTAATCACAGTAAATTGGACCGGTTTTTGCAGATTGTAGATTGTAGGGGGGGTCGTGAAGGCTATGCTGCCTTTCAAGCAAGTGACAGTTTAATAAACCATTTTTCCGGTATCGGAAATTCCACAAATTCTTGCTGGTCAACGTGCGGTTAAAGTGCAATATTGCAATTCTGCACTATTGCATGTTTTGTGCTGATAATTAAATAATTTTATCATAAATAGTTGTAAATAGATTTAGGTTTTTAGTTCTAATTATTTTAGTAACTCGTGTATCTGTCGTAATTTATAAAGAGCCTTTTTAAAAACTGCCCTTTGTGCAACGAATATTTATTTAGCACTTCGACCTATCAGATCTTTTGTGCATAACCCTTAATATTTTCGAGGCCCAGGATTCCAAGAATTTGTACAACGTTTATTAGTTTCTGGGGGCTAAGTTTCTGACATCGGTGAGCTTTAGGAAGGCCCCTTCCAGAAACTTGAGCACCTTGCAGAAAAGCGCTGGGCATTCGCAAAGCAAATGTTCTGCAGTTTCGGGGAAGTTCTCGCAGTAGCGGCAACTATTACTCTCTGTTTTGCCCATCTTTTTCAGGTGATACCTCAGAGGGCAGTGTCCAGTGAAGAGTCACGTCACCAGTTTCAAGTCTTCTTTGTCAAACTTAAAAAGCTGTTTAGCTTTCCTTGGCGAAAGGCTTATTAGCCTTTTCGCTTGTCTTTGTATTGGTACTTTATGCCAGTGAGATTTCATTTCATCTGTTACCCAGCGTCGTACCTCTTCTTTCAAGTGGGTTTTGGAAAGTCCACAGAAGGGTTATGTGCCAGAAAATTGTGTTTTTGCCCCTTCTTTGGCAATGCAATCTGCTTCTTCGTTGCCTTTAAGTCCCTTGTGACCTGGAACCCACATCAGAGTAACCTGTTGCTGCCAGTTGTCTCAAGGATTGTTTACAGTCCCAAGTCAGCTTAGACTCACAAGTGTATGACTTCAGAGCTTTTGATGCTGCTTGGCTATCTGATAAAATATAGATGTCTGCCCTTTATTCGTAAAAGTAATAACAGCACCCTGGACACTAAAGTGAGATTCTTGCGATGCTATGTCTTCTCCGTTCTTTTTTTTTTATGAAAATAGTCGCAAAAAGGGTGGACCTATCGTGTGGGCCCGCACTGCGACTATTAGAAGGGGAAGGGATTATAGAAAGGAAATGATTGTGGACACGCTTTTTAAAAAGTTGCAGGTCATAGTTCTCTGGAAAAACTGATTTTGGAAGCTTATTTCATTCCGTAGCAGCGCTGTAAAAAAAGGATTCTTGATGAAGATTGGTCCTTGTAGTGTCAATCTTGAGAGTAAATGGGTGAGACTGATCAGCGTGCCGAGTTCTTCGGCCGAATGTGGCCAATGGTGGTACAAGAGTTTTTATTTCTCTGGAGCATCTGCCATGGAAATATCTGTAGAGCAATGACTGGTCTGCAACTCTTCTATGTTCTAGATGGTGAAGGGTATCTGTGAGAGTTGAGTTGTTAATCAAGCGAATGGCTCTTTTCTGAATGGAATCTAGAAGACGAAGAGAATGCCTTGGTGCTGAACCCCAAATATGCGAGCAATACTCCAGTAGAGGTCGGATTTGAGCCTTGTACGTTGTCAACAGTTGATCAGGAGTAAAAAACTTCTGGCTTTCCACAGAAAACCTAGCCTCTGGCTTGCCGACTTTGCGATGTTAGCAACATGGTCATACCAAGACATATTATTGGACATCGTGACTCCCAAAATCGAGATGGAGGGACTCCTTCAAGGGTATTTCCGGACATTGTGATGGGATGATTTGAGGAATTCACTTTCTTGGAAAACGTGGCACTTTGTGTTTTTGGGCGTTGAACTGAACAAGATTGTTGGTTCCCCACTCGACGATTGCTTTAAGATCTCTATTGATGGAATCAACCTGTTCCTGCTTGAGTCTATTTGTATCATCCACCGAAAGTGATCTATAGGATGTGAAACTTGAGACAAGTGTGCTATCGTCTGCGAAACTGTAAATGGGGTTCGTGGTGGTTTTCAAGAGGTCGTTGATGTGTAAAAGAAAAAAGGTGGGGGACAGGATGGAACCCTGGTGGACCCCGGCATTAGTTTTAAACGCATCAAAAGAAATACCGTCAACTGCCACATTTAAGGAGCGATCTTGCATAAAGCTTAAGAGCCATTGGCGCAGTTTGGTTGGGAGACCGTAGGCAGATAATTTACTTAACAATACCTGGTGCCAAACGGGGTAAAAGGCTTTAGATATATCCAAGGCTATTGCACGGGATTCACCAAACTTTTCAATAGTGTTTGTCCAGAGCTGAGTGACATAAGCCGGCAAATCTCCAGTAGACCAAAGTTGTCGAAATCCATATTGTCTGTCATGGATTATCTCAAATTTCTCCAGATATTTGATAAGTTCTGTGTTAATCGCTTTTTCCATAACTTTGGATATGAATAAGAGCAATGCAATAGGGCGATAATTTGCAGGAATAGTCTTCTTTCCTTTTTTCGGAATCGGTTGAACTTTAGCGTTTTTCCACATGGACGGAAATACTCCTTTGCTGTATGATAATTTAAAGTATCTACAGAGAACTGGGGTGAGCTCTTGAGCACAGGTCTTCTTGACAATTGTCGGAATTTCATCTGGTCCTACTGCCTTATTAGAGTCAAGATTTTGTAGGATTTTCCTGATAGTGCGATGGCGGATAGTGACCTCAGGCATTGATGCGTTTATTCTAGGTATCGTTGGGGGTTGTTTTCTATTGGTATCTCCTTTACGGTGCAGAATCCTGGACGTTTAATAAAACCACAGCCAAAAAACTAAACGCTTTTCGAGATGTAGCTATACAGAAGAATGCTGAAAATCAATTAAAAGACAAAAGTGACAAACATCGAAGTTCTAAGGACAATAAAACAAGACCTGGAACTGATGAACATAATTAAAGCACGTAAATTAGAATATCTAGGTAATATCATGTGAAACAAGGAAAGATACGGTCCGCTGCAGATAATCTTACAAGGAAAAATCTTTGGAAAAAGAAGACCAGGAAGACGCAAAACATCGTGGCTCAAGATCCTCAGGACCTGGTTCAATAAAACATCTACACAACTGTTCCGGATTGCTGCAGACAAAGTCCGGATCGCTATGATGATCGCCAACACTCGTAACGGATCGGCACCCAAAAAATAAAAAGCCCTTCATTTCTGCCTCCATGGTTGTTGGACCCCACTAAAATATATTGCCACGTCTTTTTTTTCGTTCTCTATAGAGTACTCTGCCAGTGGTCTCTCTACTGGCAAATTATGCCCGAGCTCAGCCGTAGAGGGTAGAAAAAAAATATATAAAAGTGAGCCGCGCCACCGACTTAGACGGTTCAAGCCGGAAACCCCTAGGTCTTATAGGCACTAGCAGAGCCACACGATAAACAACTAAGATTATGGCGAACTAAATAAATAAAATTATAGCTAAAATATATTAGATACTTTACTCCTACAATAAATCAAAGTACACAGTTCAATAATAAAATTATAACAAATATAGTCAAAATTAACAGCCAACAATAAATCAAAGTACACAGTTCAATAATAAACTTATAACAAATATAGTCAAAATCAACAGCTAACAATAAATCAGAAATCCAAAGTTTACGATTCCATAAAATAACCAAAACAAAAGTAAGAGTAAGAAACTTTACCAAGTTACCAAAAAAAACGTATTTAAGTCAACTCCTTAATAATACTAAATCAAACGTTTACATAAGGCTGCTAATTTACTCATGTTTTTACCAAATACATAAAGATTTACACTGCCAAAACGATAGAGTTTATTTAAAAATATTTTTACAATGGTTGTCCTTTAAAATATCAAATTGTAGGATATTTACAAAAAAGTATGAAGAAAATATATTTTTTCTTGGACATAAAGAATTATTGAAAAGATTATTTTGATCCAAGTTTAGTTTTGGCATATTATCTAATGCAATAAATAGTTTTTAATATTGTATTATATTAACAAATTAAAACAAAACTTAATTGTGGTGTCAAAAATAAGTCACGTCGTTAAATATCCAAAAATAATTCACTTGTAACCTTTGGGTAAACGTATATTGTAGATCAAATATAAAAAAAAAGAATAACTTTAATGTTGATCACCTTAATACGGAGTTCCTGCTAAAAACACCAAGCAAGTCTTTATAACACTGCAATTTATCGTCGATATGGATGATACGAATGCACTACTCCTGTGGCCGGTTTGATCATGGAACGGCACCTGCTAATTAACCATGGCTTCCCTCAAATAAATCCCGCATGCGATTATTTTAACTCGACACTAAAATCCAAAATATCAACAACGAAGGTAAGATAGAATGGTCAAGTTAAAAATTAAATTGTTTTTCTTCAAAATCAAATTAAGATGGCCCAAATACAGCCAGATATGAAAGATAAACCGTAGAGGTTTTGCACACGTGTTAATATCACATCGTCCCAAAAATTCTCCCCACACCACTCCCAAGACTGCCACCAAACTACTCACTGCTTCCCAGGCCGGATATCAAGAAAAAATGACACGGAATCGACGTCAACCAACAATATTCGCAAATCTATGTTCCACACTCAGAATCGCGCTCGTCCGTGTTGATAGCCAGCCCCATCCACACAGAAATGAAAACCAAACAATAATATAACCGACAACACACAACAATCGAGGCCAAAAACCAAAGCAAAATCTAATAACGAAAACCCCCACTCAATCTTCGTTGATTAACGAAAATGCCACAGCCATTAACAATCGAATCCTATCACTACAAGGTATGCAACACTATTTACAACGAATGATATATTTAAATTACAACAAAATACGGTATGCGACGCTATTTACGAGTACCTGAGGAATACAAAACTATCAGAGACCCAATTATAATGGAACTGTAGAAGGGAAAAAATAGGCACGTTACAATATATGTACTGATTCGCCCGTCTTGCTGGGTTTAAATTTTATTTGAAACTTTTTTGTCCTCTTTATTTCGAATAAAATTTAAATCTAGGACCCAAAACTAGTTTTTTTTCTACTGCCAAGTGCCTTAAGCCATAGTACTGGTTTTTTTACTCCAGCAACAAAAATTAAATCTGGAATAAAAATTACTATATTTTTGGCCGTAAATTAATTTTAAATTAAAAATTGTTTCAAGTAAACACACCGAGAATACCTTTTTCGAGTGGTCATTATTTATTTATTACGATCTCAATAATCTTTTGAATTATTTACTCGAAAATACTCTTCAAACACATTTCCAACGGTACATTGATGGATTTGATGTTCAAAGTATAATCTTTTTAAAAAAAATTGACCTACATCAAATACAAATTTCAGTATTGTAAAAATATTATCCATTTTTAAAAGTACACGTTAAAAGTAAAGAAATTTTTTATAAAAATATTTTTTTAAATGTTAGGTTTATTAAACAGCAGAAAATTTAAAAATATATGTAAGAAATAGTTAACGAATCTACACTACTCAACAAATGAAGTAGACATTACAAAAATACCTAATTTATTAAGTCAATATATTTTAATTTAAGAAAATCAGTAACAAAACATACCTTTTTAATTGTTTAGTTTGACAATCAAAATAAAGAAATTAATGAATCAATGAAAATAAAACCGTGTGGTGGTTATGAGTCTTTCAGCTCAAAGTCTACTGTGAGACTCCCTGACTGATGTCAGGTTTACTTACTAAAAACTCCACCCCTATTTAGGTCCGTCTGGCTATTGCCTCCGGTGACACTTAGGCCTGTTGGCCCATTGTATCTTGTCTATGTTTTATATCATTGTAATGCAATATAGTTCTGGGTCGCCGGTTGGCTGCACAAAGATTTCCTGTCTTCTGCGGTCCAGTGACACGCAGTAGCACAGAATGTGTTTGACTGTTTCCGGATCCTTGCCACACAATCTGCAGGTCAGATCACCATTATACAGTCCCATTTTGTTCAAGTGCTCCTTTACTGATGCGTGACCGGTCAAGAGCCCCGTAGTTATTCTTAGCTGATTCCTGTTCATTGCTACCAGTTGCCACGTCTTTTTTTTCGTTCTTTATAGAGTAATCTGCCAGCGGTCTCTCTACTGGCAAATTATGCCCGAGCTCAGCCGTAGAGGGTAGAAGAAAAAAATATAAAAGTAAGCCGCGCCACCGACTTAGACGGTTCAAGCCGGAAACCCCTAGGTCTTATAGGCACTAGCAGAGCCACACGATAAAAAAACTAAGATAATGGTGAACCAAATAAATAAAATTATAGCAAAAATATATTGGATACTTTACTCACACAATAAATCAAAGTATACAGCTTAATAGCAACATTATAACAAATATAGTCAAAATTAACAGCCAACAATAAATCAAGGTACACAGTTCAATAATAACATTATAACAAATATAATCAAAATCAACAGCTAACAATAATTTAAAAATCCAAAGTTTACGATTCCATAAAATAACCAAAACAAAGGTAAGAATAACAAACTTTATCAAGTTACCAAAAAAAACGTATACAAGTCAACTTTTTAATAATACTTAATCAAACGTTCACATACGGCTGCTAATTTACTCACGTTTTTACCAAATATATAAAGATTTACACTGTTAAAACAATCGAGCTTATTTAAAAATATTTCTTTTTACAATGGCTAAAATAACAATATTGTAGGATATTTACAAATAAGTATGAAGAAAACATTTTTTACTTGGACACAAAGAACTATTGAGAAGATTACTTTAATCAAAGTTCAGCCTTGGCATATTATCCAATGCAATAAATAGTTTTCAACAGTGTACCATATTAATAAATTAAAACAAAAATTAATCGTGGTGTCAAAAACAAATCACGTCGTTTAAATAATTAAAAATAAATCACTTATAACCTTTGGGTATACGAATTCACAATTTACTATATTAATAAACTAAAACAAAACCTAATCGTGGTGTCAAAATAAGTCATGGCGTTATATATTTAAAAATAAATCACTTATAACCTTTGGGTATACGAATTCACTACTCCTGTGGCCGGTTTGATTATGGGACGGCACCTGCTAATTAACAATGGCTTCCCTCAAATAAATCCCGCATGCGGCTATTTTAACTCGACACCAAAATCCAAAATATCAACAACGAAGGTAAGATAGAATGGTCAAGTTAAAAATTAAGTGGTTTTTCTTCAAAATCCAATTAAGATGGCCCAAATACAGCCAGATATGAAAGAAAACCCGTAGAGGTTCTGCCCACGTGCTAATATCACACCGTCCCAAAAACTCTCACCTACACACGACTCCCAAGACTGCCACCAAACGACTGACTCTCCTTCCCAAGCCGGATATCAAGAAATGACACGGAATTGACGTAAACCAAGAATCGCACTCGTCCTTGTGGATAGCCAGCCCCATCCAATCTCCATTGATTAACGAAAAATGCCACAGCCATTAATAATCGAATCCTATCACTACAAGGTATGCAACACTATTTACAACGAATGATATATTTAAGTTACAACAAAATACGGTACCTGAGGAATACGAAACTATTAGAGACACAATTATTAATGAAACTGTAGAAGGGAAAAAATAGGCACGTGACACAGTTCTGCCGTCCTTTTATGACGCGGTCCTTTGATGTATTCTGTCCCGTGTTTGTTTCCTTGTCTATTTTCCCAGTAATATTTATGTTTTTCCCCAATTCAGTTTTTTACAGATACTCCTACTGTACGCTTTGGTACCACTAGCATCTGCCCTCGGTTTGGGGGAGTTACCGAACCTCTTCTTGCAAGTTCGTCTGCTCTTTCGTTGCCTGCAATTCCCTGGTGTCCTGGAACCCATATCAGTTTTACGTGATTACGGTCTACCAGTGTTCTCAGTTCTTCTTTGCAGTCCCATTGTAACGTGCCTTTTTTTCCTTCTACAGTTCCATTATAATAATAGTACTCGTAAATAGTGTCGCGTACCGTATTTTGTTGTAACTTAAATATATCATTCGTTGTAAATAGTGTTGCATACCTTATTGTGATAAGATTCAATTGTTAATGGCTATGGCATTTTTGTTGATCACTGGAGATTGAGTAAGGTATTTTCAATATTAGATTTTGCTTTAGTTTTTGCCTCGATTATTGTGTATTATCGATTATATTATTGTTTGGTTTACATTTCTGTGCAGATGAGGCTAGCTATCAACACGGACGAACACGATTCTTAGTGTGGAACATAGACTTGCGAATATTCTTGGTTGACGTCAATTCCGTGTAATTTCTTGATATCCGGCTTGGGAGGTAGTAAGAGTCGTGTGGTGAGAGTCTTGGGAGTCGTGTGGTGAGAATTTTTGGGGCGGTGTGATATTAACAAGTGTGCAAAACCTCTACGGTTTTACTTTCATATCTGGCTGTATTTGGGCCATCTTAATTGGATTTTGAAAAAAAACCACTTAATTTTTAACTTGACCATTCTATCTTACCTTCGTTGTTGATATTTTGGATTTTGGTGTCGAGTTAAAATGACCGCATGCGGGATTTATTTGAGGGAAGCCATTGTAAATTAGCAGGTGTCGTTTCATAACCAAACCGGCCACAGGAGTAGTGCATTCGTATCATCCATATCGACGATAAATTGCAGTGTTATAAAGTCTTGTTTGGTGTTTTTTAGCAGGAACTCCGTATTAAGGTGTTCAAGATTAAAGTTATTTTTTTTTTATATTTGATCTACAATATGCGTTTACCCAAAGGTTACAAGTGATTTATTTTTGAATATTTAACGACGCGACTTATTTTTGACACCACAATTAAGTTTTGTTTTAATTTATTAATATAATACATTATTAAAAACTATTTATTGCATTAGATAATATGCCAAAACTAAACTTTGATTAAAATAATCTTCTCAATAATTCTTTATGTCCAATTAAAAATATTTTCTTCATACTTATTTGTGAATATCCTACAATATTGATATTTTAAAAGACAACCATTGTAAATATATTTTTAAATAAACTCGATTGTTTTAACAGTGTAAATCTTTATGTAAATGGTAAAAACATGAGTAAATTAGCAGCCTTATGTGAACGTTTGATTTAGTATTATTAAAGAGTTGACTTATATACGTTTTTAGTCTGTTACTCTTACTTTTGTTTTGGTATTTTATAAAATTGTAAATTTTAAATTTTTGGTTTGTTTTAGCGAAAAAAATTTACCATAGCTGTTAATTTGACTATATTTGTTATAATTTTATTATTGAACTGTGTACTTTGATTTATTGTAGGAGTAAAGTTTCTAATATATTTTAGCTATAATTTCATTTATTTAGTTCACCATAATCTCAGTTGTTTATCGTGTGGCTCTGCTAGTGCCTATAAGACCTAGGGGTTTCCGGCTTGAACCGTCTTAGTCGGTGGCGCGGCTCTCTTTTATATTTTTTTTCTTCTACCCTCTACGGCTGAGCTCGGGCATAATTTGCCAGTAGAGAGACCGCTGGCAGAGTACTCTATAGAGAACGAACAAGACGTGGCACCATACCAGCTTGGACGTCACTTCCTTGCTATACAAGGCTTTAATTGCCGCTTGACTGTCTGACAGGATGTTAATATGTGTATTTTCAACATTTCTTCGTTGAGCATTGGTTTTCGGTATTTTATTTGTACTCTGACGTTTGCACTTTCCATACTCTTTTGGACTCTATCTCCCTATAATTTAAAAAGTAAAATAAATAGTTAACACTCAAATCACATGTACAATACACGAATGTAAACAGTTGTATTAAATTATATAATTTTATCAACTTACTTTTCTAAATCTCCCATTTATTGAGATACCCTTGTTCTGCCAGTTTAGTTGCTTGAAAGCATCTTCTAGGGCCAGGGTGAATAATTTTGAAGATAGTGCCTTTTTGTATTTTGATAGGTTTCGTGATGTTATTCAACTGAATGGTAAAGATGGTGTTTTCGTATATGTGTTTAATGAGGCCGGAATATCTGCTGTTTATTTTTGCATTTGCAAGCGATCGCATTATCGCCCAATGTTCAACGCTATCAAAGGCCTTTTGAAAATTTTCGAACGCCAAACAGATATCCAAATTATCCTAGGATCCTTAATATCAAAAGATGGTCACACGTGCTATACTGTTTTGTAAAACCCGCTTGTTCATCTGGCTGGTATTGATCTAATTTATTGGTCAGTGTGTTTGTAAGAAGTTTTTTAAATGGCTTGTATACTTGTATGCGATAATAGTGATATTGAGCAGTAATTCTCTAAATTTGTTTTATCTTCTTCTTCTTCCTAATTATAACATCTTTGCAGATGTGTTGTGACCCATATTAACGAGATTTAATGTTTTGGATGGCTCTCTTGATTGCATCTCGCCATTTACCTCGATTAAATAACGTATGAGCCGTTTGTGGGAGAGTAGCATCTAATAATTTTTTGGTAACATCCACCCATCGACTTGGTAATCGGCCACGCCTTTTGTTTCCTTCAGGTTTTCACTGTACAATAAGCCTTTCCATATGCTCACTCCGACTGATGTGTCCGAAAAATGTAAGAATTACACGATACTGGACAAACGTCCAAGCTGAATACGCCGTCTTATTTCGCCGTCACATCCCCCAGTATTTTCTATTAAAGCTCCAAAATAGACGAAACTGTTGACCACTTCATAGTCCGATTATGTTTAGAGCACTGACATCTTCAAGTCTCATTAGGAGTTCCAGAATTTCTCTCTGGGAGGCAGCTATCAATGTTGTATCAACGGCAAACCTTAAGTTAGACAATTTTGTGCCGCCAAAATTTACTCCACCCTGCTAGTCCTCTAGAACCTGTCTTATAATAAATTCGCTATAGATATTAAAAAGAAGCGGCGAAAGAACACAGCCCTGTCTCACACCCTTGCATGTGGCACCTTCATCAGACAAGAATTTATCAACCCTAGGTTAGGTTAGGTTAGGTTTTATGTGAGTGGGGCGTGGTCGCCCCTCCACCACGACCCTTAGTAGGTCTATTGTGGCTCACCCCTAGAGGCTACAGTTCACCGCATAATCGAGCCCTTTTTACGAAGTTCATGGTTGTATAGGGTGAGATTTTTTTTAAATCGGTAGGTTCTAGGTTAGTGTAACCAAATATGTTGAACCTTATTCTTCCCAGGCCGGGGCATGAACATAGTATATGTTCAGCAGTTTCGTCTTCCACGCAGCAGAACCAACAGTCCGTTTGTTGGTTCAGATCTATCTTTCTGAGGTGGTATCTCAGACGACAGTGTCCCGTAAGCAGTCCTGTTAGAATACGCAGGTCATTTCTGCTCCATTCTAGGATCTGCTTAGTTGTGTTTCTCGAGTGTTGTAACGGTAAAAACGCCTTCGAGTGGGTTAGCCCTGGTATGTCGGACCAGTACTTGAGTATTTTCCTCTCCGCCCAGTCCGAAATAATTGTTTTGGCGGCACTTGTGGTGACTCCAAAAACCGGTTATGGTCCAGTGAACGCAGATTCGGCCCCCTGTTTTGCAAGGGTGTCGGCTTTTTCGTTTCCTTCCACCCCCTGGTGCCCAGGTACCCACAGTAGGGTCACCCTGTTGTTGGCACCAAGGTACTCTAAGGATTTGATGCAATTCCATACAAGTTTAGAATTTATCTTGTTGGAGCTCAGTGCTTTTAAAGCAACCCGTGCAGAATTGTTATCATATTATAGTTGTATGAGATACACTAGACGGTCTGGGACACCCATTGACAACATAGTAGACCAGAGCTTCTCCCATTTTACGTTATCAAAAGCTTTGCTATAATCGACAAAACATAAATACGTAGGAGTATAGAACTCTCTCGACTTCTCAATAATTTGTGTAATATTTAGAATTTGCTCCATATTGCCTCTTTATCTTGTGAATTCAGCTTGTTTAGGGGATAAGAACAAAGAAGACCACATTTGCGGAAATAAAGATTTGTAAAGAAGTGCGACAAGGATGCATATTGTCACCAATCCTTTTAAATGTTTTCTCGGAGGAACTATTTAAATTCGCACTAGAGAATATTGCAGATGGAATCAAAGTAAATGGGAAAATCGTAAACAGCATAAGATATGCTGATGATACGGTATTAATGGCCGACACAGACATTGGGCTTGCTCACACTATGGAGTGAAGATCAACATTAAGAAAACGAAGACAATGGTAATTAGCAAAAATCAGAATATCACGATTCCACTGCAAATCGACGGCGAAGTCCTAGAAATGGTAAATCGTTTTAAATATTTGGGTTCCTGGATTGAAAGAGACACAAATCCCGATAACGAAATAAGGACTAGAATTGAACAAGCACGCCAAGGATTTATGCGATATAAACGACTCTTCTCTGATTAAAACTTGGACCTGAGCCTGCGTCTAAGACTGGTGCGAGCTTACGTCTGGTCAATCTTGTTGTACGGCGTTGAATCATGGACGTTGAAAGCGGGCATGATGAATAGACTGGAGGCGTTTGAACTCTGGTGCTACAGACGAATGCTGAGGATTCCTTGGACAGATAGAATTACGAACGATGAAGTACTTCAGAGAATAGGTGGTGAGCGAGAGCTACTAGATATAATAAAAGTAAGGAAAACAGCATACTTAGGTCACCTACTCAGACATGAAAAGTACGAGTTGCGAGTTAATAATTGAGGAAAAGTTGGAAGGAAAAAAAGGTATAGAAAGAAAGCGACTGTCCTGGATGCGAAACATCAGAAACTGAACCGGCCTGAACTTCGAGCGAATCCTTAGAACGGCACAAGATAGACATGCATTTGCCAATGTGATCGCCAACCTTCATTGAAGACGGCACGGAAAGAAGAAGAGGGGATATCTGCCTTAGAAGATAGTGTTCCAAACGGGATCGAAGAATATACAGAAAAACCTTGCTGGTATGAGATATCAAGACAAGTAATCTGTAGTTATCACAGTTATTGGTGTCACCTTTTTTATCTCCTTACTTGTATAATAATATTACAATAGCGTTGCCATATTTCCTTGTGCTATACATTCATTGAAGAGTATGCACAATCTTGACATCAATACATCTTCTTTTTCTTTTAGCATTTTCATCAGAATCTCATCTTCACCCAGTGAAGCGAGGGTAAGAATTACCCCAAATTTTTTAAATTGCATTGTGGGTCGAATAAGATGTCTTTCAAAAGCTGTTACAAAAGTTTTTAAATTTTAAAATTCCGCCCATTACTTATTGAAAAATTAGATTTTAAATGTAAAATAAAATACGTTTAATCCATAAACTTAATGAGGATGCTTATTACACAGCAACCGGAGAAATTACATGTATGGGCTGGCATTTGCGGTGACCGACTGGTGGGGTTTTTTTTCTACCAGGCAATTTGAAATGTATTTGCAATTACTGGAAGACGCTATTGACCCTACCTTGACTGATATATTTGAAAATAATCCACAGTATGACGAAGATCATTTTTATTTTTAACAGGACGGTGCTCCTTCGCATTATGCGGCGATTGTTCATCAAGGTTTTCCACGGCATTGGATTGGGAGAAGAGGCAGCATTGAATGTCCTCCACGATCGCCATATTTTTGAGGATACATCTGAAAAGTAAAATCTGCCACGTCTTTTTTCGTTCTCTATAAAGTACTCTGCCAGCGGTCTCTCTACTGGCAAATTATGCCCGAGCTCAGCCGTAGAGGGTAGAAGAAAAAAAAATATAAAAGTGAGCCGCGCCACCGACTTAGACGGTTCAAGCCGGAAACGCCTAGGTATTATAGGCACTAGCAGAGCCACACGATAAACAACTGAGATTATGGTGAACTAAATAAATGAAATTATAGCTAAAATATATTGGATACTTTACTCCTACAATAAATCAAAGTACACAGCTCAATAACAAAATTATAACAAATATTGTCAAAATCAACAGCTAACAATAAATCAAAGTACACAGTTCAATATTAAACTTATAACCAATGTAATCAAAATTAACAGCTAACAATGAATCAAAGTACACAAAATAACCAAAACAAAAGTAAGAGCAACAGACTTCACCAAGTCACCAAAAAAAACGTATATAAGTTAACTTTTTAATAATACTAAATCAAACGTTTACATAAGGCTGCTAATTTACTCATGTTTTTACCATTTACATAAAGATTTACACTGCCAAAACAATCGAGTTTATTTAAAAATATTTTTACAATGGTTGTCCTTTAAAATATCAATATGGTAGGATATTTACAAATAAGTATGAAGAAAATATTTTTACTTGGACATAAAGAATTATTGAGAAGATTATTTTAATCCAAGTTTAGTTTTGGCATATTATCTAATGCAATAAATAGTTTTTAATAATGTATTACATTAATAAATTAAAAAAAAACTTATTTGTGGTGTCAAAAATAAGTCACGTCTTTAAATATTCAAAAATAATTCACTTGTAACTTTTGGGGTAAACGTATATTGTAGATCAAATATAAAAAAAAAGAATAACTTTAATCTTGAACACCTTAATACTGAGTTCCTGTTAAAAACACCAAGCAAGTCTTTATAACACTGCAATTTATCGTCGATATGGATGATACTTATGCACTACTCCTGTGGCCGGTATGGTTATGGAACGGCACCTTCTAATTAACAATGGCTTCCCTCAAATAAATCCTGCATGCGGTTATTTTAACTCGACACCAAAATCCAAAATATCAACAACGAAGGTAAGATAGAATGGTCAAGTTAAAAATTAAATGGCTTTTCTTCAAAATCCAATTAAGATGGCCCAAATACAGCCAGATATGAAAGATAAACCGTAGAGGTTTATTGCACACGTGTTAATATCACACCGTCCCAAAAATTCTCACCACAACACTTCCAAGACTGCCACCAAACGACCACCACTTCCCAGGCCGGATATCAAGAAAAATGACACGGAACCGACGTCAAGCAACAATATTCGCAAATCTATGTTCCACACTCAGAATCGCGCTCGTCCGTGTTGATAGCCAGCCCCATCCACACAGAAATGCAAACCAAACAATAATATAACCGACAACACACAACAATCGAGGCCAAAAACCAAAGCAAAATCTAATAACGAAAACACCACAGCCATTAACAATCGAATCGTATCACAACAAGGTATGCAACACTATTTACAACGAATGATATATTTAAGTTACAACAAAAAACGGTACGCGACACTATTTACGAGTACCTGAGGAATACAAAACTATCAGAGACCCAATTATAATGGAACTGTAGAAGGAAAAAAATAGGCACGTTACAAATCTATAAACAAAACCAACGTCGCTGTCGTTGGAAGATTTGCGTCAAAGAATCGTTGACGTTGAGTGCCGTCGAATTACTCCGGAAATTCTTTGGAATGTTCGTGAACGTTTTGAACAAATTTTTTATTACTGAATGGAAGCGGGCGGTCATCAGTTTGAACATTTAATTAATTAAGTAGAAAGAAAGCAAACAAAATAATTGGAATTTTAACAGTTAATTTTTTCAAAGTATTGGGAGAAAATATAAAATTAAAAGACTATTGTGAAGAGAATTGTAGCGTTTAAAAGACATCTTATTCTTTGTTTTCTGGAACTTCATTTGTATAAATATTATTAAATAATAAAATTTTAATTAAATGTCATTAAAAATTACAAGAAGTCTTTAAAAAAATATTAATATTAAACAAACATTTATGGAAGCTTTTATTAACTTGAAAAACAGAAACAAAAGAAAACGACAGGATTAGGGACAAACTTAAGACTTAACCCATTTTTCAAATTATCATTTTTATTACAATTTTTAATTTTTATTTACTTAACATAAATTGCGCACTCTTAATGGAAATTTTTAAATCCGGTTTATTTTTGGAAACATTCGAAAATTCATATTTAAAAAAGGGATTTGCCTAATTTGTTTTGACTGATTTTTGTTTCTTTCGTTTAAGTTTTACCAGTTAGCTATGTTGAGCCACTAAGCGACGAAAATCACTTTTATTAAAATGTGGACTTTTAAAATTAAGTCATTTTTGTCAGTTATATAAAAATAAACATTATTTTGATTCACTTTTAAAACAGGTTCTTTTAAAGATGATCTAAAAATGAGATTATTTGACGAGATACATAATAATTTATATACTCATTAAAAAAGCAATAAGAGAAACTTACGAAGGAAAAAAATATCTTTTTATCTTTTTTTAATACTAGCATAGCCATTGTGGGCTCATAACAAATATTGCAAGTACTGGAACCAAAGATCACGTCTATTGTTAGGTAAAAACATATTTTTGGCCTTATTAGCTTTCTTGCTAGCTTAAAAGAAAGAGCTTCTTTTGACATAAGCGTTGCTGTGCACTACACGGCATCTTGGGAGTATTTGCCACTATCAAGGTTCCAATCTTTTTCTCGTACAGCTGTGAGCTCTTTCTTTCTTTCTTTCATCTCTTTGTCAATGCCCTCTCTCCATCTTCTTCTTGGTCTTCCTCTTCCTCTCTTTCCTTGAGGTGTCCATGTCAAAATTTGTTTTGATAACCTATCGTCTGACATTCTTTGGACGTGACCATACCATATTAACTGTTTTGTTCTTATAGCATCAACAATCGTGTGTCTGGCACCTGTTATATCTCTTATTCTGTCGTTGTGTATCCTGTCTCTTTTTGATTTACCCGCAGATCTCCTCCACAAGTCCATCTCAGTTGTAATTAGCATTTTTTCTGTAGACTGTTTTATTTGCCATGTTTCACTACCGTAGGTTATAATGCTTTTAGGGATGGTATTATATATTCTTTGTTTATTAGTTTTCGATATAGTTTGATCCCATAAGATTCCGTTCATCATAGACATAACTTTTCTGCCTTGTGTGTTTCGTTCTTGATTGCTGTGTCGAGTAGCCCATCGTGTGTTATCTTCATTCTCAAGTATTTATATTTCTCGCAGTGTTTAATCTTTGTTCCATCATCCAAGTTATTGTCTTGTGCTAGACCACCAATGCACATGCATTCTGTTTTTTTATGTTGACTTCGAGGCCCCATTTCTTGTACTCTTCTATAAGTTTTCGAGTCATATAGCTTACATCATCATGATCCTGTGCTATTACGATTTGGTCGTCGGCGAAACATAGGGTGAATAAGGTAATATTATTATTGAGAGGTATTCCCATACCATTGCATTTCCGTTTCCATACTTTGGGGCCCTGTACCTAAATAAATTTTAAAAAGTGTCGGCGAAAGACAGCATCCCTGTTTTAAACCTTTTGTAACAGTGAATCCATTGGAGATATTTTGTTTTATTTTAATTTTTGTTTTGTTCTTATCATAGATTTTTTAGACGGCTTTTATTAATTTATTTGCGATGTTCGTTTTTTCTAGAGT
Organism: Agelastica alni; assembly: GCA_950111635.1. Lineage (NCBI taxonomy): Eukaryota > Metazoa > Arthropoda > Insecta > Coleoptera > Chrysomelidae > Agelastica > Agelastica alni. The sequence goes on along the minus strand of OX467719.1, from coordinate 22,265,301 downwards.
TTTCCACAATTTTGTGAAAGGTACACTGTCATATGCTTTCTGCAGGTCCACGTACAACAGATGAATTTCTTGCTTAATTGCGGTTTTTTCTCAATCAGTTGTGTAACACAGTATAGATGGTGTACTGTGGACCGACCAGCTCTAAATCCAGCTTGTTCTTCCGCTTCTAAATTTTAATACTCGCTCCAGAAATTCCTTTTGTTTATTTTTTTTATAAATTTTAAAATAGTTTATGTGACACAACTCTAAAGACGAAAAACCTTACTAATCTTATACATGCAGGGTGTTAGTAAATAAGTGCGACACACTTCAGGGGGGGATTCTGTATGAAAAAATAATGACAGTTTGCTATAAAAACATATGTCCGCAAACGCTTTGTTTTTAGAGATAGGAGTTTTGGTTTAATGTTATTGTATTAAATAGTTCTTGATGATGTATTAAAGAAGAAAAGATGATGTATTTTTTTTACATAAAAACGGTGCCCTATATGAAAAAGGGGCAAGAAAGATTTTTTGTCATAAATTTACCAAGAAAATTAAACATGATTTTTTATTTAAAATATCTCAGTGGCGTACCATTTTTTTTTTTAAAAATTGGGATTATTACCCGTATGCGAGCCAATGATAAACATAAAATTCTTAATTGCATGTCAAAAAATGTGCAATAATTACCTCCACCTCCACCAAACTTTAATACCCCGTATCTCTGAAACAAAGTATTTGCGGACATATGTTTATATAGCAAACTGTCATTTTAATTTTAAGATGTAATAGATATACGCTAACTACAACAATGTTGGAAGTTCTGGATTGGCTTTCTGTAAAAGACCGTCTGTTCTATATCTTACCATGGTATTAATCTTCAAAATACTGTCAGGTAATGCACCCTCATATTTTGATCAATTTATTGTTTTCCATCACCAAATTCATAATTACTACTAGGTGAAATACTAATTTATATGTACTACGTTTGAACTATACACGATCCATTAACTCCTTATTCCATAAAGGACTATTGGACTACAATAACCTCCCGCTTGAGATAAAACAAAGTGAATCTATTATGACATTCAAAAAAGGACTTACTAGTCATTTGAAGATACAACATCCACATTAACATTGATAATATATATATATATATATATATATATATATATATATATATATATATATATATATATATATATATATATATATATATATATATATATATATATATCTAGTATTTGTAATTAATATTGTTATTTTTTCTATTCTTTGAATGCTTGGATGATTCCGAGCATACATATTTTATTGCTATGAAGTTGGACTGTGACTTTGTCCATCCAATTTTAAAAATGTTTTTGTATATTAGGATGCCTATTTGAAATACGGATTATTATTATTATTTTTTCATGCAGAATCACCCCCTAAAGTTTGTCGCACTTATTTACTAACACCCTGTATAAATCACACGACATCGGCCCACTTATATCGAAAACAGAAGTTTCCGCGACGGAGGTTGGCAATCATCATCGCTACCGCAAATTTTAAGGCAGTTGCTCTAAAAAGTTGCTCGGAGCTGCAACCAAACCATTCTCTTAGATTTTTAAGCCATTAATTTCGCCTCAATGCATCTGTTTTTAGCGTCCATGATTCTGCACCATAGTAGAGCACATTGAGTACATAACATTTTGCCAATCGTAGTCTCAGGTCTAACGTCAAATCTCTGCTACATAGTACTTTTTTCATTTTTATAAAATTGGTACGAGCCTTTTCAATTCTGCTTTTAATTTCTACGTTATAGTCATTGTTTGCAGTAATAAGCTGCCACGTCTTTTTTCGTCCTCTATAGAGTACTCTGCCAGCGGTCTCTCTACTGGCAAATTATGCCCGAGCTCAGCCGTAGAGGGTAGAAGAAAAAAAAAAAAGTGAGCCGCGCCACCGACTTGGACGGTTCAAGCCGGAAACCCCTAGGTCTTATAGGCACTAGAAGAGCCACACGATAAACAACTAAGATTATGGTGAACTAAATAAATAAAATTATAGCTAAAATATATTAGATACTTTACTCCTACAATAAATCAAAGTAAACAGTTCAATAATAAACTTATAACAAATATAATCAAAATCAACAGCTAACAATAAATAAAAAATCCAAAGTTTACGATTCCATAAAATAACCAAAACAGAAGTAAGAGTAACAAACTTTACCAAGTTACCAAAAAAGCGTATTCAAGTCAACTCCTTAATAATACTAAATCAAACGTTCACATAAGGCTGCTAATTTACTCATGTTTTTACCATTTACATAAAGATTTACACTGTTAAAACAATCGAGCTTATTTAAAAATATTTTTACAATGGTTGTCTTTTAAAATATCAAAATTGTAGGATATTTACAAATAAGTATAAAGAAAACATTTTTATTTGGACACAAAGAACTATTGAGAAGATTACTTTAATCAAAGTTCAGCCTTGGCATATTATCCAATGCAATAAATAGTTTTTAACAATGTACCATATTAATAAATTAAAACAAAACTTAATCGTGGTGTCAAAAACAAATCACGTCGTTTTCAACAATGTACCATATTAATAAATTAAAAACAAAACTTAATCGTGGTGTCAATAACAAATCACGTCGTTTAAATATTCTAAAATAAATCACTTGTAACCTTTGGATATACGAATTCACTACTCCTGTGGCCGGTTTGATTATGGAACGGCACCTGCTAATTAACAATGGCTTTCCTCAATTAAATCCCGCATGCGGTTATTTTAACTCGACACCAAAATCCAAAATATCAACAACGGAGGTAAGATAGAATGGTCAAGTTAAAAATTAAATGGCTTTTCTTCAAAATCCAATTAAGATGGCCCAAATACAGCCAGATATGAAAGAAAAACCGTAGAGGTTCTGCACACTTGCCAATATCACACCGTCCCAAAAACTCTCACCACACCATTTCCAAGACTGCCACCAAACGACTGACTACTTCCCAGGCCAGATATCAAGAAAAATGACACGGAACCAACCAGCCCCATCCACACAGAAATTCAAACCAAACAATAATATAACCGACAACACACAACAATCGAGGCCAAAAACCAAAGCAAAATCTAATAACGAAAACACCACAGCCATTAACAATCGAATCCTATCACAACAAGGTATGCAACACTATTTACAACGAATGATATATTTAAGTTACAAAAAAATACGGTACGCAACCCTACTTACGAGTACCTAAGGAATACAAAATCATCAGAGACACAATTATAATGGAAATGTAGAAGGGAAAAAAATAGGCACGTTGCAAAGCGTTCCTAAGTAATTATACCTTTTTGTTCCTACATACTTTCATATACTTTGTTTGAGGAAGAGTCCGTAAATCTCACTTTCTCCACCACGAACGACGTAAATGTGAAAGTCGACAGTTTTATACATCCAACTATAATCGCTAATTTATTTCCAGAAAAATTCGTACCCGCCAAATTGAACAACGGAGCTAAATACGTCATTATAACAGCTACTCCAGACATGTGTTGTACTAACAATGGCAAAGATGGCAGCATAAAACCCACTCTAACTTCTTTAGTTTTGAAAAAGGCGTACAAGCTTGGTTTGACTTTTGTATTTTTAATTTTTACAACTTCTTCCAATTGTTCGATATTGCTGGTAATTTCCTCTTCCGTTTTGTTATTCTCAACTTCCTTAACGCCGTTAAACAATCTTCTCGTTTACCTTTCCATCAGTAACGAAAATAATCTGTAACGAATTAGGGGGGCTACTATAAATGTAAATAAATGTCCGAATTGATGGAATATTCCTAAAAAGCAACCGAACTTTGCTCTACTATGATCCTCGCAGATTTTCGTAATGTAGATCGGAATAACTGCTGTAGCACCAGCCATTTCTATTTTGTTCATAACTTTTTCTAAATTCTTCAAACTATTGGCTATTATTACTGTGTCGTAGGCATATCTGATGTTGTTGATCAGAACTTTATTCACCTTTATATCGTCGGTCTCATTTTCTAAGGCTTCTAGTATAATTTGCTCCGAATACGCATTAAATAATAATGGCGATAATATGCAGCCTGACTCTGACTCCTCTCTTTTATTTCCATTTCTTCAGATTTTTCCAGTCCAATTTTTTTATTTGTTATACAGATTTGAGATTAATTTTACATCCTGTCTATCCAGGTTTTTGTTTTTAAAAAGTTTTATAAGTTGGTCATGCTTTATTATAGTCTATAAAGCAGATATAAAAGTCTTAATTAACGTACAAGCATCTTTGAGTTAAGACGTTGAAAAAAAATTAAGCAAAATATACACACAAACAAAGACGGCTGTGACGGAGAAATTAAACGCAGACTGGCCATAGCACGTAACTCGACAATAAAACTAACTCGAATATGGAAAGACTCTGCAATATCTTAATGCAACAAACTGAAATTAATAAACTCCTTGATCTTTCCTATTGCCACATACGCCTCTTAGACCTGGACTTTAAAAATGGCCAATCGAAGAATAATAGATGCTATTGAAATGTGGGCCTACAGAAGAATGCTGCGAATATCATACACAGAACACCGTACTAAAGTGTTATTTCTTAAAAAACTTAAAATCACCAAGAGGCTATCAACCAGGATAAACCAATCATACCCACGGTATTTTGGACACATTTCAAGAAGAACGAATGGGCTGGAAAAATCCTATTGTAGAGGAAAAAATCAATAGTAAACGACCAAGAGGATGGTCTCCGACGCGCTGGGTTGACCAAACCAAAGAAATCATTGGTCACGGTCTGCAAGAAGCTTCTCTTGCAGCTCAAGACAGAGAAGGATGGAGAACTCCGAACCGAGCAATTGAGACATGATGTCACCATACTCTCTCGACAGTAAAAGGAAAAGAGAGAGAGAGAGACACTAGTTAAAATCTTCACGATAATTAGCTTAAGTCCACCTTTATTTCACAATCCATTAGTCAATTTAAGACATATTTGGTATAGGACATTGTGCACAAATTTTATTTAAAATTTTATATAGATTTCGAAAATAAAATATATTAGGTTCTATTTAAAATAACACATTAACATCAATTTCCGGTATAACCAGAAGTGATACATTCAGGACAACATTATATTTGAACTCAGCGTCTTCCAAAATCTACAGTTTTGTAATTACAGATTTTTAACATAACTGTATTAACAACTTTAAACAAAAAACCTAATTATGTAAAGTGGTAAAAATATAAAAATATTAAAAAGAGAATATTAATAAACCTACAGCTAATGAGATATTGCCCCGGAAACATATTTTCAGAATGTTCTTTAGTTCGTATGGTACTGGAACAAAAATAGGTTTCTGAATGGATAAAAAATATTAGTACAAAACTTTCATAATTCTTTTGGTTTGTGGTACACAAAATGTCAAGCAATACAGGGTGTTTCAAAAAAAGGTGATCCCGTCTCTAGGATAGGTAGAAAGCTGTAAAATAATTGGGGTTTGCTTAGTAAAAAATTTTCGTAACTCCTTCCGTATTCAAGATAAATGGGGGCTGAAGAAAAAAAATTTATAAACATTTATTACGATTTTGCTGAAACTACCGAAAACATTGTAATGAAATTTTATACGAATATGTTTTAGAAGCTGATACATCCCATGAATTTGTTTTTATATCTGACTCTAAAAGAGGGCGCTAGTTACACGATTCGTACCAAGTAGTATTAAACACAACTTTTTTAAGGTTAGATTTAATAATCAAAATTTCAAGTAAACTTAAACATCATTTAATTTTACACCAAAAAGGTACTCTTGGTAAAACTCGATACTGTATTCGAAATATTTCTATCTGAAAATAATGAAGTAATAACTGATGCTAGTATAAAGTAATGAAGTTATTAATTAAACAAAAAATCACAAGAATAAGATTAAAATCAAGACTAAAAACATAAAATAAAATTCAATTAGAAAAGTGTTCAAAATGTCACAAATACACAAGTCTATCCTTTTTTAAAAAAATCAATTAATCTTCTAAATAGTTGGGGATCAGCTATGAGGTCATTAAAGTGACGTTGAATTTTGCCTTCCAATTTTTGACGTAAATTTACCTCTGTAGCATAGACTTTTTTCTTAAGAAACACCCTGTATATGCATGGCAATATATTTACCCCTAAGAGATTTAAAATATCGTGTTATCTTTGGTTTAAAGACAAATTAAATAGTCAATAAAATACAAATATGAAGGCTTATTAAACTCATTGTTAACAATATTATTGGTAACAAAACAATATTTATTTTATTTAACAATCGAAAGTAAATCCGTTTCATCAAATAGATTTTTTAGTACCAAAATCAAATAATTTTGTTGAACTTAAAATTCTGATAAGGATATTATCTTTAACACCCTTTTTACCCTCATGAATACTCAACAACTTAAAAGGAAAAACTGGAGATCAAAAGCAAAGAAAGAAGCTTACTATCGAAAGTTTAGTCTGATTTTCTTTGAATAATGGTCCACTGTAATCTTGTTTTTTCTTTTCCCTCGTTAAGTTAAAAATCACTTCTTTTATTTTAAAAACGGGTGCGGTAAAAGTATACAAAGTTAGGTTAGGTTAAAACGGCAATTCGGAGAGAACCCACTTAGGCTTTTTGACCTGTTGTGATACCGTGATGGACGGTGGGGCCTTCCCCCTCTACCGTGAGAACCAGTTGGAACTTTTAATAAAAAGCGTAAGGTCTTTGATGCTAACTAAGTTGAGATCAGATAGATCAGAGTTTCCCAACCTTTTTTGTGTCATGCCCCACCTTAGCCTTTCTAAAATTCTTATGCCCTCGCTATGTAACATACATAATTTCTAATATTAAAAGATTGAATTGTTCACTTACGAAACTTAGATAAGTTTTGGTAAAAAATCACTAGGAAATTGTTAACGAAACACTAGTAAGTAAATTTTTAAAACATTTAATGAAAAACTAAAATTCAAATTTCAAATCATTTTAATAAAGATTTTTCTAATTATTTAAATATTTCCTTTTTTCGTTAAATTTGGCACCGAAATCTAACATTGTATTTAAATGGCCCGGAGCGAAAGGGTTAAACTCGTGTCGAGTCCATTTTCGAATCGCCCCCCTTAACAATTAAACTTCCCACCTGTGGGGCATGGGCCCCACGTTGGGAAACACTGAGATAGATCATCAAAGTTTGGTTGCTCCAGTATAGAGAGCCGATTTCTGCCTAGGGCAGGGTAGTGGCAAAGAAGATGTACCATTGTTTCCACCTCTTCCTCATCGTGACAGCTTCTACAGAAGTCGTGTCATAGTTCTGCGATTCCCATGCGCCGTGTATGGGATCCACCTGCCCAGTGTCCTGTTATGGCCGCGATCGTATTTTCAATGGACTCCCTGGATAAAGTTAAAACATCACTAGTTCGACGTAGATCTAGTTTAGTCCAAATCTGTTTTGATGATGTGCATGTGGGTTCATCTTGTCATCTCAGGTTAGCTTTTTAAACTACTTTGCTGTGCAATTTCCAATTGGTACTCCTTGCTGAGATGAGACAGATACAGCTGGGAGGGTGGTGCCCTCTCTTGCTAGCTCATCTGCCTTACAGTTGCCTGGTTTTTTTATTTATTCGAGTTAGAAGCATCTTACAAAATATATAAATTACAATTCATAAAGGTAAACAAGCAGTAAAGTATACAGATATTGTTAAATTAATTAAACTAAGTATGTCTTGCTCAGTATTGGGCGAAGTCGATTGCGTTTGGTAGAGCTGACATCAGATCTTTGTGGGTGCGTTGGGTGGGACACAGAGAGATTTCTAGACCTCCCAACTCTCCTTACTCCCAGCAGCTAGGTCTTCGGATGAAGTCATCCAATTTTGATCTTTGGTGGCTTCCCAAAAATCGATCCTAGACTTAATCGTTTGATCCTGGAAATCTGCGGTGGCTGTTAGGAAGCTATTTCTTAACTTTAGTCTTTGGCATGCTGGTTGCAGGCCATATAGAGGGTGCCCCTCAGAAGTTACCTGGTATGTCCCTGTGTTCAGGTACCCAGACAATGTGAACTCTAAATTTAGTTGCTAGCTCATTCAGGGCGGCACGGCATTACACCGCTACCCTAGAGGTTAAGTAGACTGAGTTCAGTGATTTGATAGCAGCCTGGCTGTCGCAAAGAATGAATATCTCTCAGAACATTTGTTCGTTTCGGAGTATCCAGAGAGCTGCCTCGGTAATGGTTGTCATTTCGGCTTGATACACACTACAGTAATCAGGCAAACGAAACGACAGGCTAATTGAGGGGTCTTCTGAGAAGACACCATAAGTATCCAAACTTAAGTTTATGCGTTACATCGTATGTTTAAACTGCATACCACCTTTATCAATAAATGTTTGACATTGCTTGAGCACGGAAAAGCAGGTTTTTCAATAAAATAGTAAAACTGTTTCAAAATTTAATTACAATGCAATGTAAAAATACAGGTAGGAGATTGTGTTATAAAATTAGAAACTATTATATAAACACAAAATATAATGTACTTACTGATCCACGATCTTTAAAAGCTCATGTTTGAACATAGTATGTAAAAAAGCAATATTTTGATTTTCTAGCCATTTTTCCGCTTTGAGCCAGGACATGTTTGGTATTTTGTGTAATAACATACTGTGGTAAGGGGCATTGTCCATAACAATTACTGATGGTTCAGTGAGACTGTTTAGAAACTGATTTTCAAACCATTTTAAAAAATTATCTTGGTTCATTTTAACATGATAATCAGATTTGACAACGTCTTAAAAACGTATATTAAATTGCCCACTTATGAATCTAACTGTCAACTGCCTGCTGGCGCTCATAGATCTTCAATCGGAAAAACCGTTTTTATTAATACATAATAAAACTTAAACTGTGTGTAATATTTATGTATAATATCTGCAATTTTATATACCGTCTAAAATAATATAGAAATTGTAATATTTAACAAGACATTGACTTGATTAATGCTTTAAAATATTACGAACAGACTGACCCGATGTCTTCGAGATTAAATAAAACGAACGGTGATTTTTATTATTATTGGTATTAAGTTTTAAAAAGAACAGATCATTGATGACGTGCACGCTCATTTATATTGTATGAGCTTTTGTCACGTGCCTATTTTTTCCCTTCTACAGTTCCATTATTAATTGGGTCTCTGATAGTTTTGTATTCCTCAGGTACTCGTAAATAGTGTCGCGTGCCGTATTTTGTTGTAATTTAAATATATCATTCGTTGTAAATAGTGTTGCATACCGTGTAGTGATAGGATTCAAATGTTAATGGCTGTGGCATTTTTCGTTAATCGATGGAGATTGAGTGGGGGTTTTGTTATTAGATTTTGCCTTGGTTTCTGGCCTCGATTGTTGTGCGTTGTCGGTTATATTATTGTTTGGCTTGCATTTCTGTGTGTATGGGGCTGGCTATCAACATGGACGAGTGCGATTTTGAGTGTGGAACATAGATTTGTGAAGATTGTTGGTTGACGCGTGTTCCGTGTCATTTTTGATATCCGGCCTGGGAGTCAGTAGTTTAGTTAGTCGCTTGGTGTCAGTCGTCGAAGTCGGGTGGTGGTGAGAGTTTTTGGAACGATTTGATATTAACACGTGAGCAGAACCTCTACGGTTTTTTCTTTCATATCTGGCTGTATTTGGGCCATCTTAATTGGATTTTGAAGAAAAACCTTTTAATTTTTAACTTGACCATTCTATCTTACCTTTGTTGTTGATATTTTGGATTTTGGTGTCGAGTTAAAATATCCGCATGCGGGATCTGATGGAGGGAAGCCATTGTTAAGTAGCAGGTGCAGTCCCATAATCAAACCGGCCACAAGAGTAGGCCGCAGGAGTAGGCCACAGGATTAGTGAATTCGTATACCCAAAGGTTACAAGTGATTTATTTTAGAATATTTAAACGACGTGATTTGTTTTTGACACCACGATTAAATTTTGTTTTAATTTATTAATGTGGTACACTGTTTATACCCAAAGGTTATAAGTGATTTATTTTTAATTATTTAAACGACGTGATTTGTTTTTGACACCACGATTAATTTTTGTTTTAATTAATTAATATGGTACAATGTTGAAAACTATTTATTGCATTGGATAATATGCCAAGGCTGAACTTTGATTAAAGTAATATTCTCAATAGTTCCTTGTGTCCAAGTAAAAACGTTTTCTTTACACTTATTTGTAAATATCCTTCAATATTGCTATTTTGAAGGACAGCCATCGTAAAAAGAAATATTTTTAAATAAGCTCGATTGTTTTAACAGTGTAAATCTTTATGTAAATGAAAAAAAAAAAACGTGAGTAAATTAGCAGCCGTGCGTGAACGTTGATGAAGTATTGTTAAAAAGTTGACTTGTATACCTTTTTTTGGTAACCTGATAAGGTTTGTTATTCTTACCTTTGTTTTAATTATTTTATGGAATCGTCAACTTTGGATTTTTGATTTATTGTTGTCTCATAAAGTTGTAAATTCGATTTATTGTTGGCTGTTAATTTTGATTATATTTGTTATAATTTTGTCATTGAGCTGTGTATTTTAATTTATTGTGTGAGTAAAGTATCCAATATATTTTTGCTAAAATTTTATTTATTTGGTTCACCATAATCTTAGTTGTTTATCGTGTGGCTCTGCTAGTGCCTTTAAGACCTAGGGGTTTCCGGCTTGAACCGTCTAAGTCGGTGGCGCGGCTCACTTTTATATATATATTTTTTTTCTTCTACCCTCTACAGCTGAGCTCGGGCATAATTTGCCAGTAGAGAGACCACTGGCAGAGTACTCTTTAGAGAACGAAAAAGACGTGGCAAGCTATTTTGGTTTTATATCCTTACATCATGTTGTAGTTATTATAATTTGTGCTTATCAAGATTCTCTGTTTTAACTCATTCATTAAGACATCCACGTAGGTTAACGTTCGTGTACCTTCATTTTCGTTTGCAATATAAGTTAAATTTTTTTATTTAGTTAGAACTCTAGCAGCTTTGTTTAATTATCACGAAACTAAGATTATTTTAAATAATAAACGAGTTCTTAACCTTTCTTATCGTGATAAAGTCATAACAATTATGCGTTCGAGGAAAATTAATATAATTTAACTTTATACGAACTTCTAAAGTTTCTTAGCGATGTAAACACATGGAAATAGATTCGTACATTGAAAACTTTTGGGGAACTGCTAAAGTTTCCGTTAAGTGGATTAATAAAATTTATAAAATCGGATGCTCAATTTTCTCATATGTACTCGTAAATTGGAATTAATTTTTATTTAAGATTTTTAAACGAAAAACATTCAACTCTGCAAAAAGATTCAATCAGATAAAAATAATTTTATTTTTAAGTTGCAGCTTTTAGAGTACATTATGAGTTTTCAGGAACTAAAGTGTACTTATTATTTACTTGTGAGTATAAAGACCATTATAGGTTTAGGGGTAAAAATTTCATGTCAAAATTTAGACAAAAAAATTATTACTTAAATGTTTATATAAACAAAGTATTTTACAAATAATCTGGGAGCTGGTGACACTAAATGTGCACTTATATGGATTCTGAAATGTAGCATAGGAATTAATAGTATTTTTTTTTACTGAAAATAGTCGCAAAAAGGGTAGACCTATCGTGTGGGCCGCGCACTGCGACTATTAGAAGGGGAAGGAATTATAGAAAGGAGATTATTGTGGACCCTCTGTCTCTCTCTCTCTCTGTAGCTTACAACCCGGGGTGGGTCTTCGCTGACATCACAATTTTCCTCTACTTGCTGCAGTCCATCATAAGTTCTTTTGGTCGTTGGACATTTAGGGTCCGTAAGTCCACTGCAATATTATCTTTTTACCGCATCCTTGGCCTTCCCAGCGGCCGCTTTCCTACCGGGGTCTTTTCCCACACCAGTTTTACGACACGTTGGTCTTGTCTCTTCACATGTCTGGCCCATCTCAATCTCTCTGCCTTTATTATTTTTACTATATCTGGTTGGTTATATAGTTCTTGCACTTCCCTGTTAGTTCTAATTATGTATTGTTGTGTGGCGTTGTTCTTGATTGGTAAATATATTCTTCTAAGAATTTTTCGTTCTGCGATTTTTAGTCGGTTCTTATTTTGTTTTGTCATCGTCTTATAATTGCATGATAAATTGTTATATTCGTACGGCTGGTTACATTTTTCGATTTCATTATTTTTTTTAGTAAAAAACAGCAGCGATTGGCTCCCTGAATTCTGTTTTTAATCTCTTTTGTTATATTGTTATCTGAGGTGATTGTAGCTCCCAAATATTTAAACGCATGGACCCTTTCAAAATTATAGTGGTCCATTGTCACATTTTGTCCATATTCTGTCTCTTCGTTCTGTTCTTGTTGTAGATACCTTTCAAGGCGATGTTATAACGCATCTCCTTGTTTGAGACCACCGTTAGTTGGAAAAAAGGTTGACAATTTTCCTTTAAGTCTTACTGCATTGTAGATCCCTCTACACAAACTTTTGTGAAACTGATCAACTGATTGTGGACCTACTTTTTGTAAAGTTGCAGGTCATAGTTCTCTGAAAAAATTGATTTTGGAATCTTGTTCCATTCCATAGCAGCCCTGTAAAAAAGGATTTTTGATGGAGTTTGGTCCTTGTAGTGTCAATCTGTCGTTTTTGACGCCAATTGTGTGATGTTTACCATGGAAGTGTACAATTTGTATTTGATTGATAAACCTTAATAAAATATCAACAACATAATAAATTACTAGTGCGAACATAAATTAATTCTCCGTAGAAAAATAGCTTAACAGTTCTACTCTGAATATTAAGGCATTTTCCAATACTGACACTTGACGCTGACTTTTAGAACGCACCTGAGCGGGCGTCCAATCATAAGCGGCAGCGGTTCAGCTACACAATTGAAATTTAAAAAAAAAATTCAAAAATTTCGATACCGCGATCATAGAGCTACCTGCTTGATCCAATGTAAATCATCTAAAAATTAACAACAAAGAAAAATAAATAAATTAATCCCAAGCATTATCTATTGGATCGAATTCTTTATCTCAACCATTCTCGAATCCACTTAAACACACAAAAAATGTCATCAAAATCAGTCCAATCGTTTAGGAGAAGTTCAGTAACATTCACACGACATACATACATTCATAAAGTCCTGCCTTTTTCCCATAGGGGTAGGCATAGACCACTTCCTTCCACTTGCTACGGTTCTTACACACATCTTTTGCTTTCTCTACTTTCATCAGTGCTCTCATACATGCTCGTCGGTTGTTGGTACACTTGACCTGGCATTTCTTCAAAACAATGTTGATCTGATCGAGATATGTTCTCCGAGGTCGACCTCTACCGACTTCCGTCCATTCACACTTGCCTTATAAATTTTTTTCGTCAATCTTCCTTTATCCATCCTTTCTACGTGTCCAAACTATCTAAGCATTCCTTTATCTATCTTTGTAACTTCATCTTCTTTTACACCACAGCGTTCTCTTATCTCACTATTCGTTACTTTATTCATACATAAGTATAGGAATCAACACACCTCTATTAACACTTTCTGGCTATTCATAAAGCTATGCACGAACAGAATAAGAGAAAATCACAAAGTGGGTGACATCTTTTATTGATCGTATGAGCTTCTCGAGGTGTGAACAACAAACTAACCTCCATTTGTTTATATGGGTGAAAAGTGAACTTTATATATAATTTCAAGCAATTTAAGCATCAAAAGTGTTATATTTTAACAACATTTTGTGAAGAATTGGTATTAATTAACCACAAAATTCAAAAATCCAAAACATTAAAATAGGTGAAATAAAGATAAAATTGCAAAATGTATGCTCTGTTCCACAATGCTCTACAAATGGCAATTCAATTATATATTTGCATTAATTTCCTGCAAATCCTAACTCAGAAATGGAAGATGACCTTAAAGATAAGAAAACCAATCGCTAAGTTTATGTTTGCTTGCAACAAGCACTCTGTGAAAGATGATTTTTCAGTGGTAAGTTTAATATTGTTGTCCAATAATCTATTATTATATTTGTGATTATTCTTAGTGACTTCAACAACACAGAGAAAGTATCTGAAAGATGGATCTGTTCCTAGCCAGAACCTTTCAGTGTTGAAGTATCAACATTCCATTTTTTTTTTATGAAAATAGTCGCAAAAGGGTAGACCTATCGTGTGGGCCGCGGACGGCCCGCACTGCGAATATTAAAAGGAGGGATTATAGAAAGGAAATGATTGTGGACACGCCTTTTAAAAAGTTGCAGGTCATAGTTCTCTGGAAAACCTGATTTTGGAAGCTTATTCCATTCCGTAGCAGCCCTATAAAAGAAGGATTCTTGATTGGTCCTTGTAGTGTCAAGCTTGAGAGTAAATCTGTGAGACTGATTAGCGTGCCGAGTTCTTCGGCCGAATGTGGCCAGTGGTGGTACAAGAGTTTTTATTTCTCTGGAGCATCTGCCATGGAAATATCTGTAGAGCAATGACTGGTCTGCAACTCTTCTTCTATGTTCTAGAGGTTGAAGGGTATCTGTGAAAGTTGAGCTTTTTATCAAGTGAATGGCTCTTTTCTGAATGGAATCTAGAAGACGAAGAGAATGCCTTGGTGCTGAACTTCAAATAAGCGAGCAAGTAGAGGTCGGATTTGAGCCTTGTACATCGTCAACAGTTGATCAGGAGTAAAAAACTTTCTGGCTTTCCACAGAAAACCTAGCCTCTGGCTTGCCGACTTTGCGATGTTAGCAACATGGTCATGCCAAGACATATTATTGGACACCGTGACTCCCAAAATCGAGATGGAGGGACTTGGTTCAAGGGTATTTCCGGATATTGTGATGGGATGATTTGAGGAATTCACTTTCTTGGAAAACGTGGCACTTTGTGCTTTTGGGCGTTGAACTGAACAAGATTGTTGGTTCCCCACTCGACGATTGCTTCAAGATCTCTATTGATGGAATCAACTTGTTTCTGCCTGAGTCTATTTGTATCATTCACCGAAAGTGATCGATAGGATGTGAAAGTTGAGACAAGTGTGCTATCGTCTGCGAAACTGTAAATGGGGTTCGTGGTGGTTTTCAAGAGGTCGTTGATGTGTAAAAGAAATAAGGCGGGGGACAGGATGGAACCCTGGGGTACCCTGGCATTGGTTTTAAACGCATCAGAAGAAATACCGTCAACTGCCACATGTAAGGAGCGATCTTGCATGAAGCTCAAGAGCCATTGGCGCAGTTTGGTTGGGAGACCGTAGGCAGATAATTTACTTAACAATGCCTGGTGCCAAACGCGGTCAAAGGCTTTAGATGTATCCAAGAAAGATAGAAGTGATAGTTGGTGATGGTGATGTGGCCAGCCATAAAAACCTCTTCACCTTCCTTAATTGGTGGAACACGTTCACCCACATAATACAATATGTCCAAAATTGATATTTTGACTTTCATAGGCATTGCAATAAGAATTTCAGGGACAAAAAAACTGAAAAACTTCGAAAACAAACCAAAATTGATACCTGAACACACCTGGTTTTTACTGGCATTTAACTAGAATCCACCGACAATAAAACTGAAACGTCGAAAACAAACCTGAAATCTAGCTTCATACCAATAGTTTAACACAAAAAATCAACTCAAATGTTTAAAATAACCAAAATTCCCTTCAATAAAAACTCTGGTTTTACAAGTGATCAAATGACAGAATATTTGTTGTTCACACCTCCATCCGACATTTTGCCATTGACAGCGCCATCTCGCGTTACTTTTTTTTTCCCCCATATATATAAAAATATCCCATAGCCATGACAGCCATAAATTTAAAGACTAACTAGATTTGCATCATATTTAATTATTATGTGAATTCTGAATGGCTATCTGAGGATAGAACGTCACAAAAGTAAAGTACCAATATACACTTGTAAGAATTATCACAATCGCGTGCAAGTGTGTAACAACTTACGCGTGTGTAATAAATTATTTCACTCACTTATAATACAGGGTTGACCATAAGTTACTAACAAATTTTCTAACAACAGTTTTATTATCAACATACAAATAAAACTACAAATACTCGAAATGTTTTTTATGTTGTCCTAAATAATATTAGATTAGATTATAATGGAAAAAATTTTGATTGTATCCACTCCAACCTGATATGATCTATTGTGCCTTCCCTGTGGTTAGAGCTGCTCCTTAGACCTCAGTTGTTTACTCAACTTCCAGAGGCTGTTGGGAGTCCCATTATTCTTTACTGTTCTACGACTAATAAGTTTTAAGGGTTTTTAATTTAATTTAATGTTTCTTATACTGATTTTTTTCGTTACAGGTAAGTGAACAAGTGAAGTGAAGATATCAGAAGTCAAAAATTGGGTATGATATTTCAAATAGGGGTCGTTTATTTTAATATATATCTGGTGTTAATTAATTTTAAACGATATGATAATCAAGCAATAGTTTGCGGCTTAAAATATACATTTTTTAAAATATATTTTCGTTAAATTTAAAAAAATAGCAGCAACTAACAGCAAATAACTGCAACTTTTTTTTATTTGGGTGGTAATAAATATAAAAAAAGGACAACCTAGAAGTTTGAGTTAATTTAAAATGGGCTCATTAAAGAGTGTTAACAGTGGTACAGTGTTGGTCCAAGTGGTTTAAAGTAAAAATCCATAACCATCGTCATGGATCCGGTTGACTGCAAGCAACTTCAGCAAGAAAAGATCGTCATTTAATTATCAAGGTTTTACATGACGAAGTTTCCATTACATGATCGATTGAAAATACTTGAGTTGCAGTTTTACAACGGCAAGTCTCAGCATTTTTTGTCTCCCACTGACACCTTGACATCGTACTGCTTAGCTTAAGAGATGTAACGATAGATTAAATTGGGATGGGGAATGGAATCATGTTGTATTCTCTGATAAGTCCAGATTTTCTTTTTGGTTTACAATCATCGTAAAAGGGGAAGATTATTATATGGATACACCCTTTACACAGAGGTCTTATGGCATGTGGTACAATGACATATTTATGATAGCAAATCACTTTAAGTTTTTAAAAATTTAATTTCAAATAATTACATACGAAAACTACTGAGCCTGTAAACTGCCATACCAACGAGTACATATTTAACCACTTTTCCAACCACATACTGCACGTCCTCATAGAGCAAAGACTTCTACGAGGTTTTTACAAGAAAATATCGCGGCCCTGCTTCTATAGACTTTTTGCTTTCAAGACTTTTCACCAATTGAACGTAAGTTGGATATGATCGATAATCAACTGGGTAGTTTACCACAACCACCAAATAACCCAATTGACCTTCGTCACCGAATTTAAAAAACTTGAAATTATTTTAATCAGAATCAATCAATTTGCCATAGACTTTTTGCTTTCAAGACTTTTCACCAATTGAACGTAAGTTGGATACGATCATAATCAACTGGGTAGTTTACCACAACTACCAAATAACCCAATTGACCTTCGTCACCGAATTTAAAAAACTTGAAATTATTTTAATCAGAATCAATCAATTTGCCAATTTACCAATTACACAAGTAAAATTAAAAATATAACTATCTTCTTCTGCTTCTTCTTTCGCCTTTTAATTCGTCCAACTTTGGGCACAGGTTTTATCGTCTTCCCATCTCATCTGGGGTCGTCCTCTTGCACTCTTTCCAGTCCATGGTCTCCATTGTTGTATTGTATTCCACCTATTATCCTTTTGTCTGGCGTTATGAGCTGCGAAATCCCATATTAGCCTGGCTATATGTTGACCTGCATCTTTAACTTCTGTTTTGTTTTTTATCCAGTTATTTTGTTTTTTATCTTGTAATTTAATTCCAACCATTGGCAACCATGGCTCTTTGGGTTTTATTTTATCGATGTTTGCTTTAGACAAGGTCCATGTTTGGCAGGCGTTTGTAAAAATTTGAAGGATGCACTGGTCAAATAATCTGGTTTTTAGGTACTGCTGTATTTTCTTATTTTTTAGGACACATTTTTTAGGACTTAGCAACAATTCTAGAATGGGGATCCAATAACTTGGTAGAATTCAATGCAAACAAAACACAAGCATGTCTTTTCTCTAGAAAAGCCGATCTCACTGTGCCTAACATAACTTTGTCAAGAGTATCCATACCACTGAAGTCATCCATATCGATGCTTGGTATTACTATCAGCAATAACCTTTCCTGAGAAAATCACGTGAGGGCCATTGCCAAAAGTGCATCCCAAAAACTTGGTTTTTTGTTTCGTGCCAAGAGCTATTTCACCTCCAGTCAGTTGCTTATGATCTATAAGGCACAGATCCGACCTGTACTGGAGTACTGTTCCCATATTTGGAGTGCAGCACCTAAACATATCCTGAAGCTATTGGATTCTGTCCACTTGTCCACTCTGCTCACTTGTCTGGAACACCGTAGAAAAGTTGGCGATTTGTCTCTATTTTATAGATATTTTCATGGGCGATGCTCTTCTGAAATATCAACAATCGTTCCTCCTTTGGCAGTCTCTTCGAGATTAACCCGTCAAGTTCAGTCTTCACACCCCTTCGTGGTCACTTTGGAGACCTGCAGAACATCACTTTCCAAAGACTCATTCATCCAACGAATTGCGAGGCTTTGGAACTCATTGCCTAGGGAGGTGTTCCCCGAGGCATACAACCTCCAGAAATTTAAGAAGAACACCAACTCCTACCTTCTTTCCTTTGGTTCCCACGATGTTCTCTGAACATTACAGGATATCCTTCGTGGGAACCAGAACATAAAAAAAAAAAAAAAACATTTTAATTTTCCAAATCCTGCCCAGGCTAATTTGACCCTTCTTTTTAAATTCGCTGTTTGGTTTTGCTTGTTTATTTTTATGGTTTGTTCAATATATATATATATATATATATATACGTTGAAAGGATGGATGAAGGAAGATTGACGAAACAAATGTATAAAGCGAGTGTGAATGGACATGTCGGTAGAGGTCGACCTCAGAGAACATATCTTGATCAGATCAACATTGTTTTAAGGAAAGGCCAGGTCAACAGTACCAATAACCGACGAGCATGTATGAGAGCACTGACGAAAGTAGAGGAAGCAAAAGATGTGTGTAAGAACCGTAGCAAGTGGAAGGAAGTGGTCTCTGCCTACGCCCATGGGAAAAAGGCGTGACTTTATGTATGTATGTATATATATATATATTGTAACATGTATACAACGGTTAAAATGTTGGGTTATGTAATTGACAATGACACTTATTAGTGTCAATGATTTAAAGAAAAAAGAAAAAGATGGTGTTAGATGTATGTGGTTATACAGTTACTTAATTGATAGATTTAAATTGACATTTTAAAATATTAAAAGACTTTTTATAAATATAATAATTGTAAAATAGTAAATAATTTAGTTTATAATGTATATTTAGCTAATAGTACAAGTAAAAAAAGGTATAACAATTTTTAATAAAAAACAGAGAATATTTTGGAGTATAGAGTTAAAATAAAGTATGTAAAAGAAATTCAAAAATCAAAATAAACATTCATTTATATGATCAACAAATCCCAAATTAGAAAAAAAAAATATGGATACCTCTGGTAACCTAGGGGATGGTATATTATTGATAGAGAGCTTGGTTTCGGTTTTGGTAAGAGAAGCACGTTTTATTTTGTACTCCAGAAAAAAAAACCTTTAAAAGGTAATAAGTTTAAAATTTTATTTATTTAATCAAAGATAATCAGTAAAAGTAAAAAAATTCAATTTTGGAAATTTTAAATAAAAAATATGGCAAGAGACGAAGTTTTGAGTGAGGCAGAAGGCAGAGCCCGTAAGAAAATTTTCAACAGAAAGCGGCGTAAGATTGCTGATAGAGCGGAACATCATCGGAAGAAGGCAACGCAGGACAAGAAAAATAAAAATATAAGTCCGGTAACAATTAGAATTTATTTTATATAGGTAATAAAAAAAGATCAAGCCATTTTTATAGAACTTTTTAGAAAATTTAATATAATTCAAAACCTAGAATAAATTAAGCATTTAGAAATTTTTTTAAATTTCTCTGGAACGTTTATATAATAAAAACAAATCAAATAAATTTAAAAGAAAGATTAAAACTTTTGATACATTTACATAGACACATTTTAAGCTTCTAATATATATAACCAATCTTATTATTTATTAAATATAATTAAAAAAATTTACTAATTAAAACAATAAACAAATTAATTGGTATACCTTGTAAGTAAAATTGATTAAATAAAAAAAAAAGTTGTGTAAAAGAGAGAGTGTAAGTTTTGTTGTTATTGTTCACAAAAATCTTGTATTGTGTCGATGTGTTATTGTTTAAAAATATTAAATAATATATATATATATATATATATATATATATATATATATATATATATATATATATATATATATATATATATATATATATATATATATATATATATATATATATACTAGATGACCCGGCAAACGTTGTTTTGCCATATAAATAATTTCCTAGTAAATTACCACTTTTGAATGAGCATAATATTCAATATCGGATCTGCTATTTCGCAAGTTTCGAGCTTTACTTGTACTGCGGCTCAAATCAGCCCCTTTGCGTTTTCTTGGCATTGCTCACCGTACAAAACATACATAAATAGAATTAATGAAATTATTTAATGATGAAAAATGTTAAAAGTATAATTAGGGCCAGGATTTTTGCCGCAGTTTTAAAATGATTAGTTTTAATTTATGAAATTATAACAAAAATATAAGTTTTATGGAAAAATTTAAATTTTATGAAAACATTGTCTCTTATAATTTTTTCATGCAACCAATATTTCCATTGACATTTCAAAATAAAGATTCATGATGATTGATTTTTTGGAAACTATGAAAATCTTAATTGTTCAATTACATTTTTTTAATAAAATTAAATTAAAATTACATTTTTATAAGATCAACAACATTTTCGATATAAATAAAAAAAAGTATACTTACAACACAAAATCCGTTGTTATTGGAAGCTCGTGTCACGTGTTGAGTACTTTTGAGGTTATAAAATCACTTGATTAACTAATCGTGCAAAATACAATCAAAATTGATAATTTAATTATTATTGATGAAATAGGAATGATTAAAAGTTAATATGAGAGTTACACTGAGATAGCAAAATAATAATTGTCAACGTTACTACTACACTTGATGCATAAACAATAATGATGGCCGACAACTGTGTAGGGAGTGAGAAAGAAAGGAGACCGGCTTCGTTCTCATCCCTAATCCGTGCTGTTTACTGGGTCATAAGTGACACCTGTAGACATCTGGCGGGGATAACTAATTAAATGACGATTGATCAGTTTTCGACCGGAGAGGAAAAATGATTAAATTACTAAAATGGCTATTAAAAAATAAGGGTTGATCGTAGAAGGGTGAAAATTGAGGATTGTTTGTATTTTTGTATGTTGTATCATAAAAAATAGAAATTAAAAATTTTGTCTAAAAAATAAAAAAAAAATTTAGGGGTGGACTACCCCTAACATTTAGGGAGATGAAAAATAGATGTTGGCCGATTCTCATAGATACCGGATAAGCACAAAAAATTTCATCAAAATCGGTCAAGCCGTTTCGGAGGAGTATGGTAACTAACATTGTGATACGAGAATTTTATATATTAGATATATATATATATATATATATATATATATATATATATATATATATATATATATATATATATATATATATATATATGTAAAAAGTTATAGAAAACTGTAGTGTTAGTACAGTAAACTATAAAGGTATTTTCGACAGCGTGAATAGATGCAAAAATGTGTACCTGATTGTTTAAAAACCAGCTTACTTTCGCTGTATAATACCTATTTTAATATAGGTATATGTGTGGGTCGATTGTACATCAGATAACAACTACTCCCCTGATTATGTGTCGCGACAGGTATTGAATTACATCCAATGTATAATCGTGTATAACACCCCATCTTTGGAAGCAAGATATACAGATGCTTGTTAAATAGGACAAAAGGCTATTGAATTTATTTGCTCGTAGAAACCACCTGATGCAGCCTCTATTCCATGATTTTCTATTTTTGGTAGTGTTTTCTACTTTACCTTGTGCGTGGGCATAATAACATTAGTATAATTGTTTAACATATGTAACATATGGGTGTTGCTTTCGGACAAAAAAATTGCTATAATACAAATGCGTCTGTTCTGAAAAAATAATATTTTTTTAATATTTTCCATGGTAATAATGTAAAAACTATAAGAGTTACATAACTTAAATTGAACACAACCCATGCGTAGCTCACGTGTGACCAAAACCCAGCCCACGTACATATTTTTTAATAGCAGCGCATATTGAACACAGCCCACACCCACGACTCATACCCAAATCTCTATCACTTCTCCCAGTATTTAAGATGACAGCGCAATCCAGCAACATCTTCTTTTCGATTTACAATCTGAATCTGAGAATCAAGAAACATTTATCCTGTTGCACCTACTCAGCAAAAAAAAAGAAGTAAAACTAATGAGTATTTACGAAAAAGAGACAGTCATGGAGTTCAATTTATCAAGTGAATTTCCAAATAGTGTATTGAAAAAATCGTTCCGGTTAAACAGAAGACGGTTGAGAGAGGTTCATAAACTCATTAAAAAGGATATCACTGGCCAAGAGCCATTTTCTAGTTGGAAAAAACTGATTACACTGACAAAAGTAGAGACCCACGACCCACAAATCACGACCCACGAAACTCTGTTGCTAGTACAACCCTACCCACGCGAAACATGTTTTACAAAATAGTGCACGCGTGTGCTGCGCGTGGGGTGGTTTTATATTTGGAGCATTACTTTTTATTGATAAGACACAGCACTGTCATATTCTACATCATTGATCTTTGGTTACGTTATCATAACATTCATAAGTAAAAGAAATGGAAAAAAAAAAATTTCAACAAATTAAGATCAACAAAAATTCATTTTGTCCGTATGCTATCGACCAAATGACACATAACAGTTGGACAAAATGACATACATTTAAAAACTACAAGACACGTGAGCCCATTTCAAAAAATTTAAGCACCTTAACCAGTCTTCTCCGGGCTTAGATCGGAAAAAAGGAAATTGCAATAAATACATGGGACATTCTTGTAAGTACATCCACATTGCGCACTTTGTCCATCCAGGATATTTTCAACATACATCGATACGTGCACATTTCGAAAGCTTCTAGCTTTTTACACATGGCTTCTGTTAGAGTCCACGCCTCAATTCCATAGTAACGTAGTACTCGAGTACGAACGGAGAGCGACAGTTTTTAGGCAACACAACACGGACTTTCGTTGATCTGGCATCCAAGATATTTGTATGTGACTGCACGCGATCGATTTGTTGGTTCTGTACATGAAGAATACCACCTTTACCTTGGTTTTTATTAATCACCATCCATTTTATTTTTTAGGTTTAAATTTAATCCAAATTTTGCACTATTAGTAGCCACCTAATCAAGCAAAATCTGAAGACCCTCCAGAGAGTCCGCGATTATAATGATGTCGTCAGCGTACCGAAGGTTGTTTATGTTTACGCCATCAATTGAAATTCTTTCCAGGCAATTTTCCAAGGCAATTTCAATTATTTCGTTTGAGTAAATGTTAAAAAGCAATGGTGAAAGGATGCAACTCTTTCGGGCGCCTCTTTTGAATCGTACTCCTTCTAAAATTTGTTGATCTACCTTGATTTGAGCAGTTTGGTTCCAGTAGAGATTTGTGATCATCTTAAGGTCCAGGCCAACGTCTTTAAAAATGTACACAAACGTTTCATGCTACACCCTGTCAAAAGCCTTCTCATAGTCTACGATATAAAAAGTTTAAAGAGAGCTAATTTTAAACAACGATTAAATAACAAATAAAAAATAACGCCATTTAAAAATTTAAGTGGTATTTTCAGTAGGGCAGGGTTTAATCTGATGTTCATTACATTAGCGCTAAAAAGTGTCTTCCTCAAGTTAAAAGTTGACGTATTTCGGCATTTATTTCTAATATGTTGTAACGTGCCTATTTTTTCCCTTCTACAGTTCCATTATAATTGGGTCTCTGATAGTTTTGTATTCCTCAGGTACTCGTAAATAGTGTCGCGTACCGTATTTTGTTGTAACTTAAATATATCATTCGTTGTAAATAGTGTTGCATACCTTGTTGTGATACGATTCGATTGTTAATGGCTGTGGTGTTTTCGTTATTAGATTTTGCTTTGGTTTTTGGCCTCGATTGTTGTGTGTTGTCGGTTATATTATTGTTTGGTTTGCATTTCTGTGTGGATGGGGCTGGCTATCAACACGGACGAGCGCGATTCTGAGTGTGGAACATAGATTTGCGAATATTGTTGGTTGACGTCGGTTCCGTGTCATTTTTCTTGATATCCGGCCTGGGAAGTAGTCAGTCGTTTAACACGTGTGCAAAACCTCTACGGTTTATCTTTCATATCTGGCTGTATTTGGGCCATCTTAATTGGATTTTAAAGAAAAACCATTTAATTTGAAACTTGACCATTCTATCTTACCTTTGTTGTTGATATTTTGGATTTTGGTGTCGAGTTAAAATAACCGCATGCGGGATTTGATTGAGGGAAGCCATTGTTAATTAGCAGGTGCCGTTCCATAATCAAACCGGTCACAGGAGTAGTGAATTCGTATACCCAAAGGTTATAAGTGATTTATTTTTAAATATATAACGCCGTGACTTATTTTGACACCACGATTAAGTTTTGTTTTAATTTATTAATATGGTACACTGTTGAAAACTATTTATTGCATTGGATAATATGCCAAGGATGAACTTTGATTAAAGTAATCTTCTCAATAGTTCTTTGTGTCCAAGTAAAAATGTTTTCTTCATACTTATTTGTAAATATCCTACAATATTGATATTTTGAAGGACAGCCATTGTAAAAAGAAATATTTTTAAATAAGCTTGATTGTTTTAACAGTGTAAATCTTTATGTAAATGGTAAAAACATGAGTAAATTAGCAGCCTTATGTGAACGTTTAATTAAGTATTATTAAAAAGTTGACTTGTATACGTTTTTTTGGTAACTTGGTAAAGTTTGTTACTCTTACTTTTGTTTTGGTTATTTTATGGAATCGTAAGCTTTGGATTTTTGATTTATTGTTAGCTGTTGATTTTGACTATATTTGTTATAAGTTTATTATTGAACTGTGTACTTTGATTTATTGTTGGCTGTTAATTTTGACTATATTTGTTATAATTTTATTATTGAACTGTGTACTTTGATTTATTGTAGAAGTAAAGTATCTAATATATTTTAGCTATAATTTTATTTATTTAGTTCACCATAATCTTAGTTGTTTATCGTGTGGCTCTGCTAGTGCCTATAAGACCTAGGGGTTTCCGGCTTGAACTGTCTAAGTCGGTGGCGCGGCTCACTTTTATATTTTTTATATATTTTTTTTTCTTCTACCCTCTACGGCTGAGCTCGGGCATAATTTGCCAGTAGAGAGACCGCTGGCAGAGTACTCTATAGAGAACGAAAAAGACGTGGCAATGTCTCATTTCCGAAATATTAAGGGGGTGGGTTCTTTTCAAATGAACAATTTTAAACAACGATTAAATAACAATGGAAGGCTGGTATTAAAGGCAAAACAATATAATTAAAAAGAGATTTACCAGACCTTTTAAATGAGGTATAACTTGATACCTAACGCTATTTGAAAAAATTTAGGAGGGATCTCCAGTAGGGAGAGGGTGAATCTGATGTTCATAACATTAGCACTAAAAAGTGTCCCTCTCAAGTTAGAAGTGGACGTATTTTGGCATTTCACTCTTATATGTCGTGTTGCTAAAATATTAAGGGTGGATCCTTTTCAGATGA
This sequence comes from Agelastica alni, assembly GCA_950111635.1. Classification (NCBI taxonomy): domain Eukaryota; kingdom Metazoa; phylum Arthropoda; class Insecta; order Coleoptera; family Chrysomelidae; genus Agelastica; species Agelastica alni. The sequence goes on along the minus strand of OX467719.1, from coordinate 22,239,417 downwards.
ACACAGCGTATAGATTTAATTTCGAAATATTTTTTGGATAGATAACAGAGATTTTCATCAAACCCATCAAATAATCAGGTTAGCGCATTTCACCTCCATACACGTCTGGCTCACAGAAAGCTGCACGTCGTTTGGAACGACACCATCCTTGAACATACCGACAAGCACACATACCTAGGGGTATAAAAAGGGGTATAAAAAGATCGCTGACATATAAACACTATTAAGACAAAACCTGCCAAAAAGTATCTACAAGAAATAACATTTTAAGAAAGCTCTCAAACAGCAAATGGGGTGCAAAGCCCACTGTGCTTCTCTTCTGCAGAAAACGCATAACTTGATATAAGCCTTAACGAAACGTGCAGACTGGTAACAGGCTGTATGAAGCCTTCGCCCGTGAAAAAGCTCTATAGACGGCGGGTTTTAGTGGCCCTGAATCACGTAGGGAAGCACACGAATTCGGTGAAAGGTTTAGGAAAACCTTCGACGATCGCCATCTCCCATTCGGGTTTTCTAGTGGATCCAGACACCGATTCCTCGACAACTTTTTGGACGAGCCGCCCACCAGCTATCCTTTATCAGAAGAAGCGCTAAACGGTACTGCATGTAAATGAAAAACGTGGAGAATGCTAGACCGTATTAAAACTGGGTTCGCCACAGTAAAAACCAACCTAATTAAGTGAAACCTCATACCAGAAACTGACGACAAGTGCGAATGTGGTGCGGTACTAACGATGGACCTTCTAGGCTAGCGAGACCTCAAGCATTGGACGTGGCTCAATACTGGGCCAAAAATCTAAAAAGCACATCGGACACGAAAAAGTAAAGTAAATTCATTAAAACTAAATAAAGCTTGTCATTGTAAATAAACTAATTGTTCATACCTGGTAGAAAGCAATTGAAAGTAAAATATCTGGGTCAAAATTGGTTAGATAAAATTGAAACGTCATCAAAGGTCAGCTTTTTATCTCTTTACTACAGTATTCGAAAACGTTTTCGGTAGACTGTACAATTATTTCCACAAAATCTTTCAGTGTTAGCATTTCTTTTTCAATTGATTAACATTGGTAATGATCAATTTTAAATAAGATATCACCAGTTCTTTATAACGTTTCTATGTTTCGTACGTAACAATTTCCAAAGTCGTGGAAATTCAACATTCTGGAGGGTAAATTTTCAAACTATTTACTAATTCAACATTTTACGACGAACAAATACAAAGCAATATCAACGTTTCGGTGTGTACACTTGCCGATGGAAATTTACAACACACATTATATTTTGTCACTTATTTGAAACTTGCAGGGAATCGAATAAGACTGCAAAACAATGTTTTTATTGTTACTTTATGCTGCATTATTGTTAAAATAAAACGATATTAGTACGTGACGTTTGGGAGGATTTTCAGTTTTACACTTTTATCCTTTATTGAGTTGAGAAACGTGAAAAAATCTTATTTTTCTTTGCGAAAATAATGATGTGTAATTTTATCAATAGTTTGTTTACTGTTAATTTTATTGTCATAAAGTTTAGGTATTTTTATCGTACAGCTTACACTACTAACCGTTGCAAATAATACAAAATGACACCTTACTACCGTTTTTGTTGTAGACGATTACATTACATTTACATTACAATCTTGCGGTTGGGCCTTTGGTATCGGCGCTTGTGTCACCTAGATCTTTTGATCCTCTGTGACTACCAATGTGTCTTCAGGGCATCAGAATTCTAGCTCACTGATTTTGGCAAACCTTAGGATTTCTGTTGGCCCTGTCTCTTTTAGATCGCTTCGATCCATAATCATACGGAACCAGGTTTAATACCTGTACCCCACTAGCATCGGGCAGTGACACAGAATGTGTATACTGCTCTCCTCCTCCTCTCCGCATAGTCGGCAGTTTTTCCCGGCTGCCAGCTTAAGTTTGAAGAGGTGCGCCCTTAGTGCGATGTGTCCTGTGAGCAGGCGAAGCGTGCTGCTTAGTCTACTCCGGTCCATCGTCCAAAATGCGTCAGCCCTCTTCTGGAGAGGTCTTTTCATCAGCTGTTTTGATGTTCTGCAGCCAGTATTTGCATTTCACTGAGCAATATGTTATTGTTCAAGGATTAATTTCAATAAATATTTTGCTTCGGCAATTGGCAATCCGAACAACTGGCATCTTGGTTCCACCAGGCTCCCGTTTCTTGCCAGTTCATCGGCTACCTCGTTGCCATTTATCCCTCTGTGCCCAAGAACCCACTTTGTTTACCGTCACTAACTTAGTGAGGGCTTGCATGCAGTCCCACACCACCGATGATGTTGTGGTGTTACTTACGAGGGCCCCAATGGCTGCGCGACTGTCAGTGAGAATATCAATCTAACTGTTGGTCACTCTATTTTCTGTCAAGTGCGTAGAGCATAGACCTCAGCCTGAAAGACCGAGGCGTATTTTCCCGGAATATGCTTTCACTGTGGTTGCAGGATGCTCCAAACACACCTGTCCCGTAGCGTCCCTGGTTCCCTGATCCATCAGTGTACCATTGTTTTACTCCTGGGCTGGTCAATGGTGTTTTTTTCAACCAGTCTGCTCTGGTTGGTATTTTTGTTTTATAGTTTTTCCCTATTAAGGTCTTTTTCGAAATTTTGTCCGATTTTATTGTGAAGGGATGTTTTTGGAGGGCCTCGATCTTGGTGTGACCAATCCCGTTGCTCCTTCATCCCCCTGGCACTTTAGTCTGTATGCAGTGTTCCTGGCCCGATCTTTTATCAGGAGGTCCAAAGGTGGTATGTTGAGGGCTATTTGTAGTCCCTCTGTAGGAGCCCCCGTTGCAGCCCACAAGTATTTTTCTTGCAGGCTTCTTAACGGATTCACAACCGCGGCCCCTTCCGCCCTGGGCCACCAGACTATTGCTGCATACGTTAGTGACGGTAGTAATACCGCCTGATATAACCACAGGCTTACCCTCGGTTTTAGACCCCAGGTTTTTCCCATGGCTCTCTTGCATGCCCACATTGAGGCATACATTTTTTTCCTCTTTACCTCGAGGTGTACGTTCCACTTCAGTTTTGCATCCAGGTGTACTCCTAGGTACTTCACTGACGCGGAGTATTTTAATTCCTGATTCCACAGTCTCAGAGGGCTAATGGGTTCGGGTTTGTATTTTCTAAATATTTTGGATTTATATGAAGCTTGTGTGTCAGGTTAGGTTAGGTTAGGTAGGATTTTCCTAACACCATCAAATTACCCCTTCGAATTGAAGAGAGTGAAGTTTCCCATCAAAGTCTGCTTCGCCATAACCATAAACAAAGCCCAAGGTCAAACTCTTAAGGTAGCGGGAGTAGACTTGAGAGGAAGCTGCTTCTCCCACGGCCAGTTGTATGTAGCATGCTCCAGAGTAAGCCCACAGAGTAGCCTGGTGATTTTAGCACCCGAAGGAAAAACAAAAAATATTGTTTACACAAAAATACTGCGGTAGGTGTAGTATTTTGATTTCGTTGTAAAAAGATAATACCCCTGTTTTACTTTCACCAGATCAAAGGCTTGCGTGTTCATATAATTAATATAAAATATAACAATTTTATATTCATGTTTATTTAACCTTTAAATTCTTACACTATAATAAAGATTGTTATATTTTATAAGTATTTAAACATTTTAACATAATAATCTTTATATGTTATAACAAAACTAATAACGTAAAAAAATCCTAGTAGAACCATTTTCGACTTCTACGCGGACGAAGTCACGGGCAAAAGCTAGTATCTAATAATCTAAAACCACGAAATGTGTACAGCCCATAATGAAAATATTTCATATTTGAACTTAACTCTCGTACAGCCGTAAGAGGTAGTAATGGCCCATTATTTTCATGTTCTCGCTCAAAATAGTATAATAATGATGCAACAAGATCTTTGCAGCGACTATTTAGTTTTTTGGCAAATTTGCACACAGTTTTTAAGTAATAATAAAAGCAAAATATTGGCTAATAACTTTCATTTATTATAAAAATTCAGATAATGAATATCCAAAAATATGTTTAGTTTAATGTACTATGTTGTTCATGGATTGACAGTACGTATTAAGCTTTTTATCAACTTTTTTCTTATAGTTTATCCAAAACTTCTTCTTATAAAAGAAATTAAATTCTGTTTTATTAACAACTAAAGCCTTCAGCTTCTTAAAACAAATTTTACCTCACAAAATTTCTTTTTCAAAATTAACTGCGTTTTACTAGCTTAATATTAATGCACTGATAATGATCCTGTAGATAGGATTGAAAACGTGTTATGCTTGAAGAAATGAAAATTTTACATAGAATACAACTGGTTTCATCTCTATGAGGTTATCACCAAAGGGCTTTTAAAGTCAATGTTTGGGCAGGCATTATTAATAACAATTTAATAGGACCGGTATTTATTCCAAACAATTTAAATGGTGCAAATTACTTGCAGTTATTACAAAATGATTTACCAGAGAACTTGGAAGAGGTAAATTTAGAAATAAGGCAAAATATGTGGTATTTACAAGATGGAGCCCCAGCGCATTTCGATAACGAAGTTAGGTAATACCTTTTCGGTCTGTACCCTGTACGTTGGATTGAAGGGGGCACTGATGCACCTATTTCTTGGCCAACCAGAAATCCAGATCTTAACTCTATTGACTTTTCTTTTTGTTTTATGAAAGAGGTCGTGTATTGTGTTGAAATAATCGATAAACAACAACTGAGGCGTCGATTTCGTCACAAGCTAATGATCTTCCAAATAATTCGGTTTTCCTTTTTAAAACGATGCCGAATGTGTTTTTAAAAAAATGGAGGCCATTTTGAACATTTATTACAGTAAATATTAAACATTTGTACATATTTTTATACTTGCGAATAACATGAATACTCAGTTATAACTTACTTTTTGTTACTCAAAATTTTTGAAGGATAATTAAAAAGAGGCCACATCTCGATAAAAAAATGACTTTTCGAAAAGTGTTAAAGGCCAAAAACTTTTCAAAAATGACGTATCGAACCAATGGTGTCATAATACTAATTTATTTTGTTTGTTTGAAGGTTTTAGGGGTAAAAAATCCCCATAATATTTTTATGTGCACATTTCGTGGTTTTATGTGAAAAAGATGCTCTTATGAAAAGAAAGCCATGTATCCTATTCATTTTCATTTTGTACTTTCCGAGGGCTGTAACTTATTGTGTGTGCACATTTTCATAATAGCATATTTCACGTATATACGTTGGTTTTGGATTATCGTTAGAAACTTGATAACCAGTATTCAACTGTACGTTTAAGAAGTACAAAAGTAAAGTCCCCTAATATTTTTAAACAAATTTCGTAGGTAACGAATTTTATTTTATAAGGGACTTCTTGTTTGTTTGTGACAAAGGTTAATTTTGTGACAGGTAGGTAAGTAATCCAAACAAATTTTACTAATTAACTAAGCTATTTAGCTTTAATTTGGTTTATTGATTTATTTTTATTAGATTTTTTGTTGGATTTCTAGATAAGTAATTATTAATTCTGAGTTATCATTGTGGTGGGTACCGACATTAAAATCGTATAGTACCGATTTTTAAGAAATTATACTCACTATAAACAAAAATGCTCTTTTATTGTTTTTCCGGACGAAACTTATATTTTTGCTAAAGGTGGAACAAAAAAAATTTGGCAAGACCATAGCATAAAGTGTATAAAACACACCGACGGTGAAGGAAAAAGACACATTATTGTGCATGCCGGTGTAAATCATGGTTTTGTTGATGGGGCGGTTCTTTTATTTTCGTCAAAATCAAAATCGGCCAATTATCGTGACTATATGGATACAGAGATGTTTGTGAATGGTTAAAAGAGAAACTATTACCATCCTTACATGGACCATCTGTCATTGTATTAGATACTGCTCCGTACCAATCAAAAATTTTAAATAAGCAACCAACAAACTCCTGGATGGTACAGAAAATAAAAAAATGGTTAAATAATGAAAATATTTCATTTCCACAGTATTGCTTTAAGCCAAAATTATAATCGATAGCTTAAAGGCACGAAAAAGTAAAAAAATTACAAAGTGGATCAAATTATACTCAGTTATGGACATCGTGTGTTAAGACTTTCGCCATATCATTGCCAATTTAATCCCATTGAGTATATTTGGGGAATATGCAAAACTTATTATGACAATTACATTGGATCTAATGGGTTATAAGTTATAAGGTTATGTGGTTATAAGTTATAAGGCTGTTTTGGAAACCTGGCAACGAAAACTTAATACTGCCACTCCTGAAATTTGGGAAAAATGTGTCACAAAATGTGAAAATTTAATAGAGTAATGGTGGGTTTGTGAAAACCGCATCGAATCCTGTTATCATTTACAATCCAAATGAGGATAGCGATGAAATTGATTCCGATTATGATGACTATAAATAATTACTACATGATTAAACATATTTATTAAATTTGTACTGATAATTTATATTTGCTGCATTTCTTTTCAACCTAACTAAATATGTGTCTAAGTCTAACCAAAAAACTCATCGCGAGCTGCATCAATGATTTTAGTTCACAATAATGCAAAAAAATAAAACCTGTTAACAAAAGCATGATAATAAACAACAAATTTTCGGGTTTAAATCTTAGGGGAATTTACTAATGTACCTCTCAACACAGTGCGCCCGTTAAGTCGATACCTCAGTGACTAATCCGTCGTATATTGGTGAAATTAGCTAAATATTCAATCGAATTATTTTTGAGACCAAAGTATGTGGTTCAACTTATGAACTACTTTTTTGTTACACCCTGTATATCCTATAATCTGTGCGATGTATTATATAAAAAAGTGTATAAATGCCTTTTTAGCAGTACTTTGATTTTTTTTTGGTCAGTCCTCTATAAAACACGTAAGATCTACTCCATTTTAAAAATATCACCTTTTACTTTTTTTTTAAACTTAAGTATTTCTTAACCATATTTATGGACGTCATGAAAGTTTATCGAAATGAAGTAATTTAAACTATAAATCTCCTGCTGGCTATAAATGTACTTGCGTCATATTTAAAAAAAAATCAAACATTTTTTCATGTTTAATGGCTTTGTAATATCCTAAAATTCTATATAAAATGCGTTTTAACTCGGTTTGGAATTTTACTACCTACCTGTTAAAAGTATATGGACATTATGGCCATTAGGTGTGCTTTTTTATTATTTAAATATTAAAAATATTAACCCTGCTGAGCGGTATAATGCCATAAATTTTAACATAAGTTTATTGACCATCGATATTTTTATTTAATATCGTAAAAACGAAGTACGAAGAATTAGGAATTACAGTGCAAATAGTTAATAAAAAAAAAATTTACAACTGTTCAACGATTGCAAAAATGTATCTTTCGCAAAAATTTGATTTTCCCTAGATTGTAGATTGTAGGGTGGGTCGTGAAGGCCATGCTGCCTCTCAAGCACTTCGACCTATCAGATCTTTTGTGCATAACCCTTAATCTATTCAAGGCCCGGGATTCCGAGACTTCGAGCAAAGTTTATCAGTTTCCTGGGGGCTAAGTTTCTGATATCGAAGGGTTTCAGGAAGGCCCGTCCCAAAAAAAAGTGCTGGGTATTCGCAAAGCAAATGTTCTGCAGTTTCAGCGAAGTTCCCGCAGTAGCGGCAACTATCACTTTCTGTTTTGCCCATCTTTTTCAGGTGGTACTTTAGAGGGCAGTGTCCAGTGAGGAGTCCCGTCACCAGTTTTAAGTCTTTCTTGTCCAACTTGATTTCCCCTAGATCACACAACCACATAAAAACAGATTTTTGGGTTTGAGGGTCAGACCATGTTAACTAAATGCTTTTGGGGTCGCTGAATCCGAATTTAGAGTCAGAATAACTCCATCGAGCTAGGGTTTCTCATAACCTCAAAAAAACCGCTTTTTTAAACTATATAACTTGAACAAATATATCAAAATTGATCATGATCTACTTGACAATCATGAGATTGTACGAACTTTTGGGGTTGTTTTCTTGTAGCATTAAATTCCACATTAGCCAAGTCACCAACCAATGTGGAACTACGGTCGCTTAATGACGACGCTTGGGGGCCCGCTTTCACACCCTTACCAACCGCCGATACTGATGCTCCGAGATTCCTCTGCATCGTAAGACACTTGCGTGTGCCTGCCATGACGGAATCTAAGCCGCAATCCAGCGACTCAGCCGGATAACGGGCTCACTCCGTTGCCCGACGTCACCGCGAGGAGGTGCCCTGGATGCAGACACACGCAGTTTTAGGAATCCCCTTTGTAGTGATGTTACGGAGTTATAACCTTTTACTTCAATGTTCAAATGTATATTCAATGTCAGTGGAAATTTGTATTAATACAAATAGCCCCAAATAAACTGTTTTCGTTTGATTTAAAGGCAATGGGGTGATATGGTCATGGGGTTATAATGTCACGGGGTTATGGAGTTATTACGTTTTATTTTATTTTTCGAACGTATCCTGAATGTCAGTTAAAATTTGCATTGATAAAAATTGCCTGAGATAAACTGTTTTCATTTGATTCGGGGATAATGGGGTTATGGGGTTATATAATTATAGAGTTATGGGTTAAAGGTTAAAGGTTATTGTGTTATGGTTTCCAGGGGTAAAGGGGTTTCATATGAATGGTTTATAGTTATATAGTTTAAAAAATCGGTTTTTTTGAGGTTTTTGAAAACCCTAGCCCCATGGAGTTATATACATATATATATATATATATATGTCAATCTTTCTTCATCCATCCTTTCTACGTGTCCAAACCATCTAAGCATTCCTTTATCTATCTTTGTAACCACATCTTTTTTTACACCACAGCGTTCTCTATTCTCACTATTCTTTACTTTATCCAACTGAGTCACTCTGGCTATACTTCTATATTTAAAAATATTGCGTTTATTAATTTTAATTTGTGGCATTTAACAAAATCGTAGGCAATGTTTTTAAATGTTTTTCGAACGATGTTGCACGGGTAAATATATAAGTCGTCATCTTCGAAATAGAGGGCGTATTTCTTCTCGGGGTCCAAATAATCTTTGAATAGGGAAAATATGTTATTTTCTAGGTTATCCTTGCCCACTTGGATATGATGTCTCCTTTTGTTGACGAATGATTGTTCTGTGACTAAAGATGCTGGGTTGTAGCTGACCAGAGTTAAAATAACTTGATTGTTGTAATAATTAAGAGACTTCTCACTAAAAGGTATGCTTAATATGGGGTCTTCAGTAGATGTGAGCTTGTTACATCGCTAGTGATTTCTTGTGATCTTCGTTTTTCGTCTTTTTTTAAGAGTTCGTCGATTAATTCAAGCTCTTGTGGATTTAAATCAGTTACTGCATTATTGGCGAATGGTTTTTCGGGTATTTTGGCCATCGTAGGTCTGAGTTAATACTCGACGTTTCGCCATTTCCAATGGATGGCATCTTCTGGAGATATGTTTGCTTTTTTAAGGCTGACGGTTTGTGACATTTGTATGTCACGATCGCAGGTTGTATACGTTTTGGTGATACGTTTTGGTGGGCATATTTGAGGGCTGTTCAGAAATTGGTCACGTTTCGGAAATGCAAGTAAATTGAAATATTACCTTTTTTAGAAAATTATTTCTGCTTACTAAGTATTGAGAAGTAAGCTGTAAAATTGTTTTTTTTTTTATCTTTTTAAATGCCTGAGACGCCATGATGTTCTCAAGATGTTGATAAGAGAATATTGTTAACAGTAATGTCCTATATTTATTTCTTGTTAGGTCTTCTCCTGTACTCACCATTGAGGTATTAGATTCCATTTACGATCTTTTTAAACTTTATTAAACATGTTAACATGTTCTTGGACATGTAAAGGCACTTAAATGCGTTAAGAACTGAAGGTAGCACTACAAAACTGCAGTGCTGGAGCTTAAAATCTAATGAATGTTTGAAAAAATCAACTTTCATTAGCAAAGGGAGACTGATGAAGGAGAATATTTTAAGTATTTTTAGATTTCAAAAATAAAAATTTTAAGTTCTACCTAAGCTACAATCTGAAAGAGGTTCCAATCAGTAGATTTGTGAAACAAAGTTCCTTAACGCGGCTACAGGTACCTACAATCTGAAAGAGGTTCCAATCAGTAGATTTGTGAAACAAAGTTCCTTAACGCGGCTACAGATAGTAGGATTTAGTAGGAATTGTCACGTAACAAAATCGGATCCTTTGGATGAGAGTAAGAGAAAAAGAATAACGAAATGGGATCCTTTGAATGAGAGTAAGAGATATATAACTAGTGCGTGAACTACGCATGCGCGCAGTACAAATATTGACACAGTTTATCGCATCGGTGGTTTAGTGTGTAACGTGCCTTTTTTTTCCCTTCTACAGTTCCATTATAATTGGGTCTCTGATAGTTTTGTATTCCTCAGGTACTCGTAAATAGTGTCGCGTACCGTATTTTGTTGTAACTTAAATATATCATTCGTTGTAACTAGTGTTTCATACCTTGTTGTGATACGATTCGATTGTTAATGGCTGTGGCATTTTTGTTAATGGAGATTGAGTGAAGGTTTTCGGTATTAGATTTTGCTTTGGTTTTTGGCCTCGATTGTTGTGTGTTGTCGGTTATATTATTGTTTGGTTTGCATTTCTGTGTGGATGGGGCTGGCTATCAACACGGACAAGTGCGATTATTGGTGTGGAGCATGGACTTGCGAATATTGTTGGTTGACGTTTATATCGTGTCATTTTTCTTGATATCTGGCTTGGAAAGTAGTGAGTCGTTTGGTGACAGTCTTGGGAGTGGTGTGGTGAGAGTTTTTGGGTCGTTGTGATATTGGCAAGTGTGCAGAACCTCTACGGTTTTACTTTCATCTCTGGCTGTATTTGGGCCATCTTAATTGGATTTTGAAGTAAAACCACTTAATTTTTAACTTGACCATTCTATCTTACCTTCGTTGTTGATATTTTGGATTTTGGTGTCGACTTAAAATAACCGCATGCGGGATTTATTTGAGGGAAGCCATTGTTAAGTAGCAGGTGCCGTTCCATAACCAAACCGGCCACAGGAGTAGTGAATTCGTATACCCAAAGGTTATAAGTGATTTATTTTTAAATATATAACGCCGAAACTTATTTTGACACCACGATTAAGTTTTGTTTTAGTTTATTAATATAGTACATTGTTGGAAACTATTTATTGCATTAGATATATGCCAAAACTGAGTACTCTGATTTATTGTTAGCTGTTGATTTTGATTATATTTGTTATAAGTTTATTATTGAACTGAGTACTTCGATTTATTGTTGACTGTTGATTTTGACTATATTTGTTATAATGTTGCTATTGAGCTGTGTACTTTGATTTATTGTGTAAGTAAAGTATCCGATATATTTTTGCTATAATTTTATTTATTTGGTTCACCATAATCTTAGTTGTTTATCGTGTGGCTCTGCTAGTGCCTATAAGGCCTAGGGGTTTCCGGCTTGTACCGTCTAAGTCGGTGGCGCGGCTCACTTTTATTTTCTTTTTTTTTTCTACCCTCTACGGCTGAGCTCGGGCATAATTTGCCAGTAGAGAGACCGCTGGCAGAGTACTCTATAGAGAACGAAAAAGACGTGGCAAGTGGTAGAATGCTCTCCTGCCATGCGGGCAGCCCGGGTTCGATTTCCGGCCGATGCACTCTTTTTTTGCTTTTAACATTTAATACATAGTTTTTTAATTTGTATTAAAGTATTCGCGAACTACATTTTAAAATTGTTTGGCATATCAAAACAGAGAAAGATAATTTTCTTGGTAAATGGAATAGTTTACTGACGATGTCACTTTTCTAAAAGCGTGGGGTGCTTTGTATGACAAACAGAACAGTGACATTAATTTTCTCGTCAGTTATTTTATTCTTATGTACAGACATGTGGAAATTTTGTAAAAACGTATTTGTTATTTGTGTTAGATCATACGTGAATATTGTTTTATTATTGAAATTGAGTTTTGAAAAATGAAAGCTGCAGCAAATGTGTGTAATACAGATTTAGAAAAGTAAATTGATATAATTGTATAACTTGATACAAGTATTTATTGTTTACATTCGTTTATTGTACATGTTGCCACGTCTTTATCGCTCTCTATAGAGTACTCTGCCAGTGGTCTCTCTACTGGCAAATTATGCCCGAGCTCAGCCGTAGAGGGTAGAAGAAAAAAAAATATAAAAGTGAGCCGCGCCACCGACTTAGACGGTTCAAGCCGGAAACCCCAAGGTCTTATAGGCACTAGCAGAGCCACACGATAAACAACTGAGATTATGGTGAACTAAATAAATAAAATTATAGCTAAAATATATTAGATACTTTACTCCTACAATAAATCAAAGTACACAGTTCAATAATAAACTTATAACAAATATAGTCAAAATCAACAGCTAACAATAAATCAAAAATCCAAAGTTTACGATTCCATAAAATAACCAAAACAAAAGTAAGAGTAACAAACTTTACCAAGTTACCAAAAAAAAACGTATACAAGTCAACTTTTTAATAATACTTAATCAAACGTTCACATAAGGCTGCTAATTTACTCATGTTTTTACCATTTACATAAAGATTTACACTGTTAAAACTATCGAGCTTATTTAAAAATATTTCTTTTTACAATGGCTGTCCTTCAAAATATCAATATTGTAGGATATTTACAAATAAGTATGAAGAAAACATTTTTACTTGGACACAAAGAACTATTGAGAAGATTACTTTAATCAAAGTTCAGCCTTGGCATATTATCCAATGCAATAAATAGTTTTCAACAATGTACCATATTAATAAATTAAAACAAAACTTAATCGTGGTGTCAAAAACAGATCACGTCGTTTAAATATTCTAAAATAAATCACTTGTAACCTTTGGGTATACGAATTCACTACTCCTGTGGCCGGTTTGATTATGGAACGGCACCTGCTAATTAACAATGGCTTCCCTCAATCAAATCCCGCATGCGGTTATTTTAACTCGACACCAAAATCCAAAATATCAACAACGAAGGTAAGATAGAATGGTCAAGTTAAAAATTAAATGGTTTTTCTTCAAAATCCAATTAAGATGGCCTAAATACAGCCAGATATGAAAGATAAACCGTAGAGGTTTTGCACACGTGTTAATATCACACCGTCCCAAAAATTCTTACCACACCACTCCCAAGACTGCCACCAAAACGCCTGACTACTTCCCAGGCCGGATATCAAGAAAAATGACACGGAACCGACGTCAACCAACAATATTCGCAAATCTATGTTCCACACTTAGAATCGCGCTCGTCCGTGTTGATAGCCAGCCCCATCCACACAGAAATGCAAACCAAACAATAATATAACCGACAACACACAACAATCGAGGCCAAAAACCAAAGCAAAATCTAATAACGAAAACCCCCACTCAATCTCCATCGATTAACAAAAATGCCACAGCCATTAACAATCTAATCCTATCACAACAAGGTATGCAACACTATTTACAACGAATGATATATTTAAATTACAACAAAATACGGTACGCGACACTACTTACGAGTACCTGAGGAATACAAAACTATCAGAGACACAATTATAATGGAAGTGTAGAAGGGAAAAAAAGGCACGTTACAATGTGATTTGAGTGTTTATTATTTATTTTACTATTTAAATTATAGGGAGATAATACTGAAATAATGTGTTCAGAGTCCAAAAGAGTATGAAAAGCGCAAACGTTAGAGTGAAAATAAAATACCAAAAACCAATGCTCAATATATCATATATATATAATATATATAATATATATATAATATATATATCATTTGTATGAAAATCAGTAACAATTATATTTGTTCTTCTTTTTTTACAAAATACCCTAATCAAAATTTATAAATAGCGTGTGTCGGGTGTCCAATGACACCACACGGCTTTTTTTCCATACTATTGAAGGGGATTAAAACGTTGCAGTAGACAACGGTCTTCTTGCTATCGATATATTCAGGCTCAGGTTTGGTAATAATATAAAAAAAATTCCCTAAAAAGTTAAAATTTTGGGGACACTTTATAATCAATTACCGTAAAACAATTTTTATGTTAATTTGTTTCAAAGCTAATAACATTTTAATTTAAATAAATATAGATACATGTGAGCAAAACGAAAGTAATGGTTTTTGAAAGAAAAGAAAGCATGACAAACTGTGGAGTTTCGATTGAGGAAGAAAGAGTGGAACAAGTAAATGAATTTGTGTACTTGGGTTCAAAGTTTACTAGAGATGGAAAGTATGACAGTGACATTGAGCGAAGGGTGTTAGCAGAAAAACAAATGAATGGGGCACTGCATAGCTTTATGAATAGCCAGAAAGTGTCAAAAAGGCACGTCTGGCGGTGCATAGAGGTGTGTTGGTTCCTACACTTATGTATAGTAGTAAATGTTGGGTTTGGAAAAAGAAGAATGAAAATAGGACTAATGCTGCAGAGATAAGTAGTCTGAGAAGTATAGCCGGAGTGACTCGGTTGGATAAAGTAAAGAATAGTGAGATAAGGGAACGCTGTGGTGTAAAAGAAGATGTGGTCACAAAGATAGATAAAGGAATGCTTAGATGGTTTAGACACGTAGAAAGGATGGCTGAAAGAAGATGGAGGAAACACATTTATAAGGCGAGTGTAAAAGGACAAGTCGGTAAAGGTTGACCTCGGAGAACATATCTCGATCAGATCAACACTGTTTTGAAGATAGGCCAGGTCAAGAGTACCAACGACCGACGAGCATGTATGGGAGCACTGATGAAAGTAGAGGAAGCAAAAGATGTGTGTAAGAACTGTAGCGGAAGTGGTCTCTGCCTACCCCTATGGGAAAAAGGCGTGGCTTTATGTATGTAGATACATAAAAAAAATTACCTAGCTCTTAAATATTAAACAACTAGGGCGATATCTAGATTGAATTATAATGATAAAAAGCGTACATGTGTTTTAACGATCAACATAAAAGCCATTATTGAGCTTTGTAGAAAGCTTTATAAAAGTTCGACATTATCCAACGGTTGGTATCTATTGAAGAAAAAACGTAATCCCTTTATATATTGCCTTGCCACGTCAATGGGTTTCCTATAGAGTTTAAATTTAATTTACAATAAAACCCGACAAATACTATGGAGATTTAATTCCGATACACACTGAGGCGGTAAAACACAGAACCAAATAGAAAGAACTTAATCGAGCATTAAAATTTATTTAAGTATTTACTGGCGGTATTATTTATTTTAATTTTTTTGTTTAAAAATAATAAATTGTAAATTCAATCATAAACAACCATATTTTGCACATAAGATCCTGACATCCTGTCATATTCATACTGCATTAATTGCTAATCAGCTTGACTAGTAACTTGTTTAGCAACCAGTTTAATTTAGGCCTTTTCGTTTGTCATGCTCACGTCATGCTCAATGAATTACAAAAATGTGCAGATTGATATGATTTTCTTGATACAAATCCACGAAGAGCATTTACAAACTGCTGAGTTTAAAGGAACACAACAACACCCACACCAAAACAATTTGATATTTGATCCCAACTAAAACTACCTTAAATTGTCCATCAAATTTTCATTTCTTTAAGTAAATAATTTTCCAACCTAGAATTTGCTCACTTCACCATTAATTATACTGAATTTTCTATTTATTTTTAATGTCCGATTTTTGAAATTCTGCTAGATCAGACTGATTTGATTTTCCTGCTCTACCTAAATTGGTGGAGCAAATAAATCCTGCTTTATCTGGTATATAGCAACTTGCTCCTGTTAAACTAACGGTCTCTGATCAATTGCTTACAACAAACGAACAGTCGAATACTGTTAAAATTAGTTTTGAGCATTACCAGCATGACAAACGAACAGGCCCTTTGAATCATAACAATAAAGCTCATATAATATAAATGTGCATGCACGTCATAGAACGAGTATGAGGTCACATTTAAACAACGTTACCAGATTTTGACAGTAGTACGGACATTGAGGAAATAATAAGGTTATGTTGTTGATCATTTAATAAACATACTTTACCGTTAATTAGTCTAGGACATTGCAATAAAACTTTGTGAATTTTACATAAACAAAAGGTTTTCAATAAAAACTATTCGAGTTTATTATTGCTTTATTTAAGTAAATAAGAAAACAAAGTAGCTAAGATGACAAAAACCGCGTTGTTTATTTGTTTTAAATAAACTAAAAATTAATGAATTTTAAGTATTGATGTACGGATTACTCCATCACTGTATTCGATCTTTCGAATCTGATGAATTTGCTTAAGGCTCCCGAACGAGGACAAATAGATGAAGAAGGAGGAACCGCTAATTCGAATGAAATTCAATTTTCTCTGTCGACCCCTAAATACTTAAAAGTGTGACAAATTTATGCAATTTAAGGATATTTTTAAACATTTTTTTTTAGTTACATTTTGTTAATACGAAATATTATCCAATTATAATGTTTCTTGGTAAAATTAAAATTTCAAGATTTAAATTATTTTTTTTATTGTTGTAATGAAAATTATATTACGTCTAAATGTTAAATAAATATTTTTCAATCATTAGTTCGAAATTTAACATTTTTCGGTAACTTTACGATAAGCATCATTCAAGAACAATTTATATTCTTGCGTTCAAATAGGTGCTATTTTGATTTTAAATTTTATTGTTTTTTTTTAATTATTTATTTATTTAACGATCAGACCTCGTTTCAGAGCATTCTCGACTAAGCTCCAGTTCTCCTGTGAGATCTTACCTTCTTGTCATCAATGACCCTTATGAGGTTTCCTGCCTTTGATTAGGCTTTTTTGTCTGCCAGATCACTGTCGTTTGGTTTCTGGCTTGGCATTAGTGGATGGAATGGCTGCGAGTCGTTCCTTTGCCTGCTTCAGAACACACTTGGTCCATTCCAGTAAATTGCATCCCTTTTAGTAAGTTGCTTCAAGTGCTTTTGGCTTCTTAGAGCCGCCTTGTGGTCCTTGAAGGCCCGCGTGGACGGATTAAGCTTCTTTCTCTGCTTGGCTTCACCCATCGTGCCTGGTTACGTTCTACGTCTTCCGATTCCTAATCACCATTCCTCTCTGTTCATCCATAGGCCTTCTTTTAGATCCGTCTCTCGAATTTCCTTGTCCACTCCGTCTCTCCAGCTTCTGCTCGGTCTTCCTCGTTTTCGGTTTCCTTGGGGGTTCCAGTTTAGAACTTTCTTTAATTCTGTGTTCTGACATTCTTTGGACGTGCCCATACCATGTTAGCTGTTTAGTTATAATGTCATCAATAATGTCATGTTGTATTTCCATTTCTTGTCTAATGGTTTCATTTGTCACTCTATCTCTCTTAGATTTTCCTGCCGCCCTTCTCCAGAAGCTCATTTCTGTTATGTTGTCACGTGCCTATTTTTTTCACTTCTACAGTTCTATTATTAATTGGGTCTCTGACGATTTCGTATTCCTTAGGTACTCGTAAGTAGGGTTGCATACCGTATTTTGTTGTAACTTAAATTTATCACTCGTTGTAAATAGTGTTGCATACCTTGTAGTGTTAGGATTCAATTATTAATGGCTGTGACATTTTTGTTAATCGATGGAGATGGAGTGGGGGGTTTTTGTTATTAGATTTTGACTTGATTTTTAGCCTCGATTGTCGTGTGTTGTCAGCTATATTATTGTTTGGTTTGCATTTCTGTGTGGATGGGCTGGCTATCAACACGGACGAGTGCGATTATGAGTTTGGAATAAAGATTTGTGAAGATTGTTGGTTGACGCGTGTTCCGTGTCATTTTTTATATCCGGCCTGGGAGTCAGTAGTTTAGTTAGTCGTTTGGTGTCAGTCTTCGAAGTCGGGTGGTGGTGAGAGTTTTTGGAACGATTTGATATTAACACGTGAGCAGAACCTCTACGGTTTTTTCTTTCATATCTGGCTGTATTTGGGCCATCTTAATTGGATTTTGAAGAAAAACCATTTAATTTTTAACTTGACCATTCTATCTTACCTTTGTTGTTGATATTTTGGATTTTGGTGTCGAGTTAAAATATCTGCATGCGGGATCTGATGGAGGGAAGCCATTGTTAAGTAGCAGGTGCAGTTTCATAATCAAACCGGCCACAGGAGTAGGCCACAGGATTAGTGAATTCGTATACCCAAAGGTTACAAGTGATTTATTTTAGAATATTTAAACGACGTGATTTGTTTTTGACACCACGATTAAGTTTTGTTTTAATTTATTAATATGGTACACTGTTGAAAACTATTTATTGCATTGGATAATATGCCAAGGCTGAACTTTGATTGAAGTAATATTCTTAATAGTTCTTTGTGTCCAAGTAAAAACGTTTTCTTCATACTTATTTGTAAATATCCTACAATATTGCTATTTTGAAGGACAGCCATCGTAAAAGGAAATATGTTTAAATAAGCTCGATTGTTTTAACAGTGTAAATCTTTATGAGAAATATAAAAAAAAGTGAGTAAATTAGCAGCCGTACGTGAACGTTGATGAAGTATTGTTAAAAAGTTGACTTGTATACGTTTTTTTTTGATAACCTGATAAGGTTTGTTATTCTTACCTTTGTTTTAATTATTTTATGGAATCGTAAACTTTGGACTTTTGATTTATTGTTGTCTTATAAAGTTGTAAATTTTGAAGTTTCGTTTTATTGTTGGCTGTTAATTTTGATGATATTTGTTATAATTTTGTTATTGAGCTGTGTATTTTAATTTATTGTGTGAGTAAAGTATCCAATATATTTTAGCTATAATTTTATTTATTTGGTTCACCATAATCTTAGTTGTTTATCGTGTGGCTCTGCTAGTGCCTATAAGACCTAGGGGTTTCCGGCTTGAACCGTCTAAGTCGGTGGCGCGGCTCACTTTTATATTTATATATTTTTTTCTTCTACCCTCTAAGGCTGAGCTCGGGCATAATTTGCCAGTAGAGAGACCGCTGGCAGAGTACTCATTAGAGAACGAAAAAGACGTGGCAATGTTATTATGCTTTTCACGACGGAGTGGTTTCTCCTTTTTTTATTTTCTTTTGATATGGTTTTGTCCCATAGAATACTTTTCAGCATGGAAGTAGCTCTTCTTCCCTGTACGGTTCTGTCCGATATTGTTTCGTCTAGTTTCCCTTCCTTAGATATTTTCATTCCTAGGTATTTGTAAATCTTGCATTGTTTGATGATCTGTCCCGTTGCTAGATGTAGGTTTTATTGCTGTCCTTCTATGCACATATACTCCGTTTTTGTAACGTTGACATCCAGACTCCATTTTTCAAACCCATCGATGAGATTTCGGCTTATATCCATAATCCATATCTTGTGTAATTACTACTTGGCCATCCAGAAAAGAGAGGGTATATACTGTTGTATCGTCGTCCACTGGCATTCCCATGCTATTGCATTTCCGTGTCTGTCTTCAGCGCGTGTTCCAAGTAAATTTTGAATAGTGTCGGAGATATACAGCAACCCTGTTTAAGACCCTTGGTTATTGTGAATCCAGTTGTTAATTCTTTGTCGGTTTTGCTCTGGATGTGGCCGCGTAAAAAGACTTTACAGCTTTTATTATTTTCGTGTTTATGTTGCCTCCCAAAGTTTTACTAAAGGTATACTGTCGTATGCCTTTTTCAGATCTACGTACAGAAGATGTACTTCTTGATTTTGTGCTGCTTTCTTTACTAAAATTTAGGTTAGCGTAAACAGGTGGTCGACTGTGGATTTTTCTGCTTTGAAGCCTGCTTGTTCTGCCTATATATCGGCATATTCTTTTTCTATCCAGTTCTTTACGAGTTTTCCATACACTTTACTTATAGCGCTTGTAACGGCTATTCCCTGATAGTTGTCGCAGTAACTTTTGTCGCCTTTTTTGAATATCGTCGAAAGGTGAGATGTTTTTTCATTCTATGGGTACGTCGTGCCTGTTAAGGCACCTTTGGAATAAATTGTTTAATAGTCCGTATAGTTTATCTGTGCCATATTTTAAAAGTTTATTAGTAATATTACCCCAACCAGTACATAAACACATAAACATAAAATTAACAAAAGCAAATAAAGCAAACTTTTATACTATAGAAATTTAACCTTAAAAATAAAGTCCAAATTTACAAACAAATAATACGCCTGCAACTTCAACGGCTGCATCTCCTTTTGTCACGCTGCAAAATCAACCAGGCAAAAACTCCAAACTTTTCAAAATAAAATACTAAGACGGATAACAAACGCTTCCCGGTACATAAGCAACTTAGATCTACACAAAGACCTAAAAATAGAAGCAATCACACAATACATTAAAAACAGATATAAAAACTTTATTAAAAAAACAAACACTCACTAAAACACAATTATACAAAACAACTTTTATTATACAGGGTGGCTAACCGAAAACGAAACAGAACCATTTGCAGAAACCTTTTCAACATTTAGAAAATCGCTTAGACCCGCCGATTTTTGATTAAAGGAGAACATTTTTTTCACGTATTTTTGACTCAATTTCCTCCAAGTTTTTAAATGGTATTGGGGGTCAAATAATATGTCTTTCAAAAGCTTTTACAATTCTCTATACAATAGTCTTTAAAAACTAAAATTCCACCTATAACTTATTAAGATACATACATACATACATAAAGTCACGCCTTTTTCCCATAGGGGTAGGCAGAGACCACTTTCTTCCACTTGCTATGGTTCGTACACACATCTTTTGCTTCCTCTACTTTCATCAGTGCTCTCATACATGCTCTTCGGTTGTTGGTACTTTTGACCTGGCCTTTCTTCAAAACAATGTTGATCTGATCGAGATATGTTCTCCGAGGTCGACCTCTACCGATTTGCCCATTCACACTCGTCTTATAAATTTGTTTCGTCAATCTTCCTTCATCCATCCTTTCTACGTGTCCAAACCATCTAAGCATTCCTTTCTCTATCTTTGTGACCACATCTTCTTTTACACCACAGCGTTTTCTTATCTCACTATTCTTAACTTTATCCAACCGAGTCACTCCGGCTATACTTCTCAGACTACTTATCTCCGCAGCATTAGTCCTATTTTTATTATTCTTTTGCCAAACCCAACATTCACTACCATACATAAGTGTAGGAACCAACACACCTCTATGCACCGCCAGTCGTGCCTTTTTTGACACTTTCTGCAAAAAATCACGAACGGTAATTCAATCGAGTTAAGTACGCCAATGGTATAAATTTAGTACCTAGTACCTAGTTTTTTTTGCACGGGACGGTGAATCGCCACTATTGGTCCGATTCAAACAGCAAGTAAAGAAATTAAATGTGGATCCTTTTCTTCTACCAGGCCATTTGACTGGCGAAATTACTGGAAAACGCTATTGACCCTGCCTTGACTGATATGTATTTGAAAATAATCCACAGTATCACAAAGATCATTTTTATTTTCAACAGGACGGTGCTCCTTCGGTTTATGCGGCGATTGTTCGTCAGTATTTAGACCAAAGTTTTTCACGGCATTGAATTGGGAGAAGAGGCAGCATTGAATGGCATTTATGATCGCCAGATTTATTGCCCCTAGATTTCTTTTTGCGGTGACATCTGAAAAGTAAAACCTATAAAACACAACCAGCGTCAAAGAATCGTTGACGAGTTCGTACATTACTCCGGAAATTCTTCGGAATGTGCGTGAACGTTTTGAAAAAAATCTTTGTTATTGTATGGAAGCTAAAATAATTGGAATTTTAACATGTAATTTTTTTTAGTATTGAGAGGAAATGTAAAATTTATTTGCGATTAAAAAGATAATTGTCAAAACTTTTAAAATTGCCATTTAAAAATTTTGGGGTAATTCTTATCCTCTCTTGGGATTAAAAGTAGTGGAGTAAAAAATACCGAAAAAGAGTGTCCCCCTTTAATCAAAAATCGACGGGTCTGGGCGTTTTTTTTAAATGTTAACGAGGTTTCTGCAAATGGCTCTGTTTCGTTTTAGGTTGGCCACCCTCTATATTAGGTCAACAAATAGCCAGACATAAAAATTTTAAGTTAGAAATTACCTAACGTTTTAATCCTCTCCGAACTAATGCATACATGTTAACACAAAAATACACGAAAACACTTTACAACATTTACATAATGGTCAAGATTGTCTTCAACCACGTGGCAATAACCCACAAAAACACACTTAAGGGTTTTTTAGTGGGTGACATTAAGTAATCAATTAAGTCCCACAGTACCCTTTGTCAAGACTTATTTCATTTTAGAGCAGTTGACAATAAAGGGTGGCCATAAAAGATATTTCCTTGGTCATTAAAAAAAATTTTCATGAGTCTTACAACTTTTATTTGTGACATTCCCCGCTTCACCAAGTTAGGGCATTTTTTTCAAATATCGTTGAGAATTAATCTATTACCTTGACTAGAATTTTACAGAAAATATTTTTAGACGAGCTATTCGCTCCGTGCGTGACTTCAGTGCCATGGTATCAGTGAACTAAGTGACGCTGTCACAGAGTTTTTTAATAGATAAATGAATGGGGAACTAAAATTAAAATTGATTTTAATTATTTAAAAAAATTTTTTGCGTGTCAAACCAAGTGATAATTAATCTTTAATCCTGTAATCCAATAAAATTTAAGTATAAATAATAATTTAAAAACAGTATAAAAGCTATAGCGTTTACTAAAGTAAACAAAATAGATTATAACCACAGTAGATCAGAATTTAAATAATATTGGCAAGCAGAAAAAGTACGATATGACATGAGTATGAAATAAATGTGTTTTTGTCAAACTTTCATATTTAAAGCAAACATGGATATAATTATTATTTTTATTATTTATTATACGCTATTTATAAACAGTTTCATACAATTACCTAATTCTATCATATCATATTCATTGTGCTTGAGCGACAGTTCTAACCTATTAAAATTATGAGTACATTCATATATGTTTCTTAATATATCTAATATAAAATAAACTTGATCAAAAATGTTACATACTGTGATATCTACCACTATAATGTTTTCTATAAATATGCAGTGATTTAACACCTGTTTGTGCTGAACGTATTTATCATAGAGTTTTTTTTCTAGATAATATCTTTCCTAAACTATAAGTCTGGAAACGGACAATTATCTCGTTAATTGCTAGTCCGAATTGAAACGATTCTACATCTACTAGCAGTAGATCTGTTTGGGAAAGAATGCACAGCTAGTGCGGCTCTCAGACTCAATTCTGTGACCCCATGGACTAAAACGCACTATGGTTACTCTAGAATTCTAAGAGAATACGACCTGTGCACAAAAAACACTGATTACACTAAACCTACCCCTATGTTCAAAGGCGACTTCCTATGTTAAAAGGCAACTTATCTCTGGAAATCCCATCCAGAGAAGATTGGGCCGAGAATTTAGTGAAACCTCAGGGCGCAGTATTTTATACGGATGGCTCTAAACTAGAGGGAAGAGTAGGTTGCGGTATCTTCTCAGAAGACCCCTCACTTAGCCCGTCGTTTCGTTTGCCTGATCACTGTAGTGTGTATTAAGCTGAAATGACAACTATTACCGAGGCAGCTGTCTGGACACTCCGCAACGAACAAAATTTCAGCGAGATATCCATTCTTTGCGACAGCCAGGCTGCTATCAAATCACTAAACTCAGTATACTTGACCTCTAGTGCAGCGGTGCAATGCCGTACCACCCTGAATGAGCTAGGAACTAAGTTTAGAGTTCATATTGTCTGGGTACCTGGACACAGGGACATACCAGGCAACTGTAAGGCGGACAAGCTAGCAAGAGAGGGCACCACCCTCCCAGCTGTATCTATCTCATCCCAACAAGAAGAACCAATTGCAAACTGCCGATTCCTTTTGCACAGCAAAGTGGTGCAAAAAGCCAACTTAAGGCGGCAAAATGAACCCACATGCACATCATCGAAACAGATCTGGCCTAAACTAGATCTACGTAGAACCAAGGATGTCTTAACTTTAACCAGGGAGTCCATTGGAAATGCGATCGCGACCATAACAGGACACTGGGCAGGCGGATCCCATGCACGGCGCATGGGAATCGCAAACCTACGACACGACTTCTGTAGAAGCTGTCGCGATAAGAAAGAGGAGGAAACAATGGTACATCTTCTCTGCCACTGCTCTGCTCTAGGCATAAAACAGCTTAATATACTAGGGCAACCGGACTTTAATGATTTAACTTATCTCAGCTCAGTTAGCATCAAGGACCTTACACTTTTCATTAAAAGTTCCAACTGGTTCTCACGGTAGAGGAGGAAGGCACTGCCGTCCATCACGGTATCACAACGGGCCAAAAGGCCCAAGAGGGTTTTATCCGAACCGCCGTTTTAACCTAACCTAACCTAACCTAGTCCGAATTATACAAAATTTGGGATAAGCCTATTTTGAGATACGGAAATTCCAGATTTGACACTGGCAATGTTGTCAGATTTGCCGTTTTTCTGATATTATTAGCGACTTTGGTTTTTTAAATACATCACCCTGTATATTCAGACATTATTGGAATCTCCCCTTCAATACGAGTTAAGCCATATGTGTCACTCATGATTTTATGTCGTCTTAAATAAATAAAACAGTAGTGTGGCAATGCCTGATTGTATTAATAATTTTTTAATACAAACAATTTTTAACTACATTAAAACAATTAAAAGATTACAACATGTTTAACATAATTATTACTTAATCTAGTGTTCAAAATGTGCTCCATTTGTAAGTTGACAGTACCCCAATCGATGGTAGAATGCGTCTTCCACATTTCTCCATGATTGTTTAGACCTTGACTAATCGTAACAATCAAAACATTGCAACATTTTTAACATAATGATTACTTAATCTAGTGTTCAAAATGTGCTCCATTTGTAAGTTGACAGTACCCCAATCGATGGTAGAATGCATCTTCCACATTTCTCCATGATTGTTTAGATCTTGTCTTGACCTTTTAGAGTACATAAAATCATAAATGTTACATACATCTGAACTCGTATTGTAGAGGGGATTAAAATAATGACTGAATATATAGAGTGATATATTAAAAAACCAAAGTGACTGATAATATCAGAGAAACGGCAAATCTGACAACATTGCAAATGTCAAATATGGAATCTCCGTATCTTAAAATAGGCTTGTCCCAAATTTTGCACAATTCGGACTAGCAATGTACGAGATATTTGTTCGTTTCCAGACTTTTGGTCCACTCTGTATTTAATAAAAGATCAATCATAAGAAGTCTGCTTAAAACCTTTAATTTAATCGATCACTAACGAATACCTTAATTTGGCTCCGGATTAAGAACCGCCTTAGTTCTAATAACAGTTTTAACCAAAAGCAGTGTTTTTAAAACTATTACAATCAATGTATTGTACAATTTTTTAAAAAAAAAATTCAAAAGAAATTTTTTTTAATAACTTTTATTTCTCGAGCTGTCTGAAATATATTTTATAAGACATGTTATTTTTTAAAGATTACATAAAATGCTCAGTACACGCTTTGGCCATTTCCGAACACCCAATGCTCTTAAAGAATGTCTGCGACCATCATCGTCGAGTTTGGTGACATTAAAGATGCTATAAATCGAAAAATTGTCCGGTGTTTTTAACAAATATAATAAAACGCATTACAGTTATATGAACTAATCTGATATCTTGCGGATTTTTAATACCTACTTACATACATAAATATAGTCACGCCTTTTTCCCATAGCGGTAGGCAGAGACCACTTCCTTCCACTTGCTACGGTTCTTACACACGTCTTTAGCTCCTTCTACTTTCATCAGGGCTGTCATACATGTTTGTCGGTTGTTGATACTCTTGACCTGGTCTTTCTTTAAAACAATTTTGATCTGATCGGGATATGTTTAATGCCATTAAAAACATAACCTGTAAAAAATACCAAGTCTTGTAACTCAGATCTTCCACCGTAAAAATTTCTGAGATCCATGTAATACCAAGTCGGTGAATTTATTTAGTCCCTACTTAAGAGTCCTTCTGTCTTAAGTTATTACGTAATAAGCTAACCTAACAACATCTTATAGTGACCATATCAATATTAAATATCTTTTATGTTTTAAATAAATAGATTGACTTGGCAATTGCACTATGAAATCTAATTTAATATAATATGTATTACTTGTGAGATACATTGTGTTTTCGTGCGATGGCCAAGTCAATCTATTTATTTAAAAAATAAAAGATTTTTAATACTGATATGGTCACTATAAGATGTTGTTAGGTTAGCTTATTACGTAATAATTTAAGACAGAAGGACTCTTAAGTAGGGACTGAATAAATTAACCGACTTGGTATTACATGGATCTCAGAAATTTTTACGGTGGAAGATCTGAGTTGCGAGACTCGGTGTTTTTTACAAGTCATGTTTTTAATGACATCTTATTTCTTTTTGTAGATAGTTCTACTTTTTTTCTTTATTATACATATACACTGATTCATTTACTGCAAATGAAACTTTGTAATACTATATATTTATATGGGATTACAAAGTTATATATGCAGTTGGTGTATCTGAAAAACGGGACCGAACTTGCAAAATATTTTAGCTTTTTCTTGATTTATAAACTAAACACTAATTATATTCTAAATTTAGCTTTTATGTCTGCTAGAAGTGCCTTAGAGTTTTGATGATCGGTCACTCGGTGAGTGACAAAATTAAGAAACTTTGACTATTTATAATTCTTAAACTACTGTTTCAAATTGAATGAAATTTGAAATATGCCGTGTTTATACAATGCCTGCTTGGCTTCTAGTTTTATCCACAACGAAGTTATAGGGGAGTAGAAAATGGCCTAAACTGCTTAGAGAAAAGGATAGCCGTGCTCGATTTAGCGGGGGCACTGTCGTTCCTTCAGATACCTACGTCCATTAAAACCGAAATAATTTTTTAAACCTGTTGACAAGCGATAAAAAACAAAATAAAGTATAAAAGTAAAATAATAATAAACTGCGCGGTGGCTCTCGAAGGACAACAATTGGGCATCAAACTAAATGGCACATGGATCAACAATATACTGATAGCAGATAATATGAATGACATCCAAAGCCTCCTGGATATAGTTGGAATGCACGGCTGACTTACGGGAATTAACATCAACATAAAAAAGACAAAATTCCTATTAAATTGGATGAGTTCCAGAATGCGAAACTCTCATACGATAGTGAAGACGTAGAACGAGTTAAAAAGTTTAACTATCTGGGGACTTGGTTATGTGAAGACTCGTCTTTAGACGTAGAAATCAAATGCCGGATATAAAAAGCGAGAAGCTTATTCCTGTGATTCAAAAACGTCTTCACGAACTCTGACTTTGACCTCAATCTCAGAATAAAATTCACAAAATGTTACGTATGGTCCGTACTGTTGTATGGTATGGACATTGAAGTTTAGCACAATGAATAAGCTGGAAGCATTTAAAATGTGGATCTATCGAAGAATGAAAGTCCCATGGACAGCAGGGAAAACCTACGAGATATTGAAGACGATAGGAAGAAGGAAGGCTTTAAATATTAATAGAAGGAAAAATAAAGGGAAGAAGGGGTGTAGGCAGAAAAAGGATGTCGTGGCTCCGAAATTTCAAACATTGGACAGGAATAGGAACCACGGGAGAATTAATTCACACCGCCAGAGATAGGAAAAAATGGTCAGAAGTGATCGCAAACATCCATTAATGGATAGCAGCGGAAGAAGAAGAAGATATCCAAGTGTACCATGACCGGTCAATATGTGTAGATACTGCTAGTCTGGCATTCTTCTTACTCAGTAAAGTAATATTTTAGGCTAAATGCTCTCGGAAAGACTTTCCTATGAGGGCCTTTTCATGTCTATGCTATACTGTTAGTATACTCCGACAGGATGCGGAAAATTGAGAAAGACAGCACATGCAAAACATTGTTGCATTGTCAACCGATGTAGTTGTAGATTCTGTCAATTTTTTCATTCTAACCGTGTAACAAACGATATTATTTCAACGACCAAAGAATTTAAATAAAAAAATACTTCAAAGAACTTAAGTTAATTATTGAAACATAGATATGTATTAATTGGTATTAATATTATTATTTATTTTGTTGGTAAAGTTATTAAAATAAAATACCGGTGCATTTGATGTATTAGTTATAAAGTTTTTTAAAACAAATTAATTGGATGAGGCAGATGTAACGTTCGTGTAACAGAAAAAATTTGAGAAGATGTGGTTACAAAGATTGATAAAGGAATGCTTAGATGGTTTGGACGCGTGGAAAGGATGAAGGAAGATTGACGAAACAAATTTATAATGCGAGTGTGAATGGACGGAAGTCGGTAGAGCTAGACCTCGGCAAACATCGATCTCGATCAGATCAACATTGTTTTGAAAAAAGACCAAGTCAAGAGTACCAACAACCGACGAGCATGTATGAGAGCACTGATGAAAGCAGAGGAAGCAAAAGGTGTGTGTCAGAACATATCGGAAGTGAAAGGAAGTGGTCTCTGCCTACCCCTACGGGAAAGAGGCGTGACTATATGTATGTATGTCTTTTAAATATTTAATATTAAAACGAATTTATTAGAATATGAAACTTATCAAGAATAATAAAATTAACTTAAAAATAGACTTTTGTCGATTAGGGATCGAGAACTTTAACATTGTAACCGATAAAAATGATCTCTCAATTTTGGGGTGCTTTATTAAGTGGCAACCCAATAGGCCTCCGGCTAATCTCAGTCGAGACACGGGCGTGGATAAAACCTTTGGCAAAAAAGCCCTGTAACGACGGCTGGTAGAAATATAACAATTATTTTATTTCAAAGAAAAAAAGTAACTAAACCAGAATAAAAAACTTTTGACAGACATCACGGATAACGGCGTCGCCGTCATTAACATTTAGGCATGTTTAGATGTTTTGGGTGGTCATTTCGAACACCTTAATAATTGAGACCTACTTTATTTTAGTAATAGTGTTGTTTTTTAATTTTACCGGTATTGTTTTTTATATCTCCCCGAGTGTAATTTTTTTAAACCTTATGTCTAATTATTTTTTTCTGTACTTGTTATTAAACTACTAAGTTACAAAAAAGTAATTATTATTTTTTCGACAAATCAATTATGGCCAACTAATAGACCATCGGATTTCAATAGAAGTTCAGCTACGATTTTCTCTCTTATGCCTTGAAGAGTAATAAAAGATGAAATCAAGGAGTAAAATATGTGAATATTGTAGGGTTTTCTTGCGGATACTACATAACTAATTAATACTTTGCATAGAAAAAGGGAAGTATCTCAAAAAGTAATAACTTTAAGTATAGGAAATGTTAAAAAAATAGAAGTATGGTAACATTAGTCTTTTACAGTGATATAAAATACAGGGTAATCCATATGAAATTACTGAGAAAGTAATGTACTCAAGTTTTGACTTACCCTGTATGTAATTTAATAAAAATTCGCAAATTCGTTTGTGTTTATAAACTATGACAATCGTTTAAAATTTTGGTTTTAATAGATTATTATTCTTATGCTCCTTTTTAATTATACAGGGCGTTAAGATTTCCACAAGGAATTGGTTATAACTTTTTAAATACCCTGAATAACATACTATAACCCTGTATTGTTGTAATGGGTAGGTAAGGCGTATTTAAATTTAAGGTAAAATACAAGGTGTTTCATTTAAAAAAACAACTTTGATCTGGCAGCGCGTTATGGAACATCCTGTAACATTGTTACTAATTTTGATATGTAAAGCTGAAAGCTGCCTACCATGTTTACACACAATTTTTTATATCTCTTATGATAACAGAGCTACTGAGCTTTATCACACTAATCAATCACTCTGTATATCAATACAATTTTTTGCCTGAAATGTATAAAATTTAATTGCCCTGATATAAAATAAAATTAAAAATTTTTTTACTAATAAATAGGTTTTCTTTGGGATAAAAAAAAAATTGTATTTTTGACCCCTATTTTGGTTAATTTTTGGGAAAAGTACAATTTAAAAAGACTTTCGTAATAAATTTAATATTAAATCCTGTCGCCCAAATTAATTTTTGTTCTCAGGAGTTCGCAATTGGCCCACTGCGTGGTCAATAATTTTTAACAACAGAAAGAGCGTAAAAAATCCATGTTTTGAAAGTACAATTTTTGAAGGGGCTGGATTGGTTCATAGACAATAATTTGAAAACAATTTAATCATATTTAATGATATAGTAGCTAAACAAAAATTCTAATTATAATATTTCTATAAAATTTGTAGAGCTAGACTGTAAGAGTATTTATTTCTACACTAAAATAAATAAATAAAAAATTAATTGAAATGAATAATACTACCAAACTATTCATTTCTAACAACAATGCAATGTGAACAAATTTTAATTTTCCGGTTGGTAGTGCAACAGTACAAAAAAATTCTTTTTTCATACAAACTGGAAAAAAAACGAAATGAAAACATTATGAAAGTCTCAAAAGAGGTTCGCTGGAGACGAAAGGTTTTGTGTTTATGCTTTCCTGAGTTTCGATGTTTTCTTCCTAAAGCAAATAAGACTTTTGCTAAAAATTTAAAATAGTTTATCGTTATCAACCAAATCTAATTATAATATTTCTATAAAATTTGGAGAGCTAGACTGTAAGAGTATTTATTTCTACACTAAAATA
The DNA here is from genome assembly GCA_950111635.1 of Agelastica alni. Lineage (NCBI taxonomy): Eukaryota > Metazoa > Arthropoda > Insecta > Coleoptera > Chrysomelidae > Agelastica > Agelastica alni. The sequence continues at coordinate 22,208,821 of OX467719.1, read as the reverse complement.
AATAAATAAAAAATTAATTGAAATGAATAATACTACCAAACTATTCATTTCTAACAACAATGCAATGTGAACAAATTTTAATTTTCCGGTTGGTAGTGCAGCAGTACAAAAAAATTCTTTTTTCATACAAACTGGAAAAAAAAACGAAATGAAAACATTATGAAAGTCTCAAAAGAGGTTCGCTGGAGACGAAAGGTTTTGTGTTTATGCTTTCCTGAGTTTCGATGTTTTCTTCCTAAAGGCCATTTTACGCGGTCATTTCAGTTTCTATTTTCGTCTCCGTCTCAGTCGAACTGTCAGTTTAACCTGTGTGTAAAAAGCAAAAACCGATAGGAAAACTGTAACGAAAAGGGGGAGCTGACGGGATGGCCAGACCATCTTCTTTTGTTCATCGTTAATCAACAGCCTTCTTAGGCAAGCTTAAATACTATGAATTGTAAAGATGTGGAAAAAAGCCAGGAAACCACCACGAACCCCATTTACAGTTTCACAGACGACAGCTCGCTTGTCTCAACTTTCAAATCCTATCGATCACTTTCGGTAAATGATACAAATAGACTCGGGCAGGAACAGTTTGACTCCATCAATAGAGATCTTGAAGAAATCGTCGAATGGGGAACCAACTATCTTGTTTAGTTTTCCAAGAAAGTGAATTCCCCAAATCATTCCATCACAATGTCCGGAAATACCCTTGAATCAAGTCCCTCTATCTCGATTTTCATTGTCACGGTGTCTAATAATATGTCCTCGCATGACCATGTTGCTATCATCGCAAAGTCAGCAAGCCAGAGGCTAGGTTTTCCGTGAAAAGCTAAAAATTTTTTTTTACTTCTAATCAACTGTTGTCGACGTACAAAGCTCAAATCCGACCTCTACTGGAGTATTGCTCGCACATTTGGAGTTCAGCCCCAAGGCATTCTCTTCGTCTTCTAGATTCCATTCAGAAAAGAGCCATTCACTTGATAAACAGCTCAACTCTCACAGATATTTTCATGGCAGATGCTTCAGAGAAATAAAAACTCTTATATCACCACTGGCCACATTCGGCCGAAGAACTCGGCACGCTGATCAGTCTCACCCATTTACTCTCAAGATTGACACTACAATGACCAATCTCCATCAAAAATTTTTTTTAATAGGGCTGCTACGGAATGGAACAAGCTTCCAAATTAAGTTTTTCCAGAGAACTATGACCTGCAACTTTTCAAAAAGCGGGTCCACAATCATCTCCTTTCTTTAATCTCTTACCCTTCTAATAGTCGTAGTGCGGGCCGTCTGCGGCCCACAAGAAAGGTCCACCCTATTTGCGACTATTTTTAGTAAAAAAATGGTCAGTAAAATAATAAAATAAACTTCGAGAAATGAAATGACTAGAACGGACAGCTTAACGGATCGTGTAAAAAGAAACACGGAAAACGGATAAACTGACAGTTCGACTGAGACGGAGACGGAAATGAAAACTAAAATGACGGTGTGAAAGGGCTTTACTTTTTCATTTTTATACGGTTCATTACATTTTATTTGATTGAGCTGAGCAATAATAATGAACTAAAATTGTTCGTCGAGAAAATCCCGAGTTAACTTTTTCTAATTAGTAACTACTTACCTGATGATTACAAAATCAAAAAATACAATTCTGGGACTTATTGCAGACACAATGACAATTAAAACGTTGATTATAATGTCATATTATTCCTTAAAGTCGATTAAATTTTGTCTCGTTTTGTTAAAGTAAATCAACGTTGGCATGAACTGGATATTTGACAAGTGAAAAAATTTCCAAAAAATTGCCATAAATTGTCATAAATCGCGTGCTTAGAAATATTAAAAATTATATAGGGTGCCCCACTAGATCTTACTATCCGCAGATAATGGGCGAAATAAAGGACTGGAGGATTTCGAACGATTCCTCATTGTCGAATATGAGGCAGATCATTTTCAGGCTTGACAAGGTTCGACCGAAGGTGACATGCTTAAGAAACCACAAGAGGACGGACTGGGACTCTTTTTAGAAAGACCTAGCGATCAAACCCAATGACTTTTCCAAGAGGCATGGAAATGTGGCAAAAATTGGGCTCTAAGTTGAACTTTCTACAGAAAAAAAGCTCTGATTAACAGCTACAAAAAGAATTGTCCGACAAAAACAATTACGAGCACCAAGGATACTTCTTGGTGGAACCCTAGACTGCAGGATCTCTACCGGATGTATGTCTTACCCTTCTAATACTCGCAGTGCGGGCTGTCTGTGGCCCACACGAAAGGTCTACCCTTTTTGCGACTATTTTTAGTAAAAAAAAAGTACTAAGTGGTGTTGATTATGCTTTTTACTACTTTATTTTGGCACATCTGCACTTTGTCTATGCTGCTTTTTTGGCACAACCCTGAAATTGTACACCATATGTCTATATTTGCATTAGTATTTGCTTGTGCAAGAGCACTATATTTTATTGGGGCAAAGTAACGTCCGAGTAAACAGTAAATTTTTTTGAATTTAATTTCTAGTTCTTCTTTTTTCTTCTGATAAATCTTAACAATCTTTTTGAACAAAAGTAACTGACATTCGATATATTTCGAAAATCTAAAAATACACTTAACCAGAAAAATAAACTTCCAACCCAATTCTGTAAACTCTCAAATTTAGCGATAAACAACAAACAATAAACGAATCGCGTTTATAAAAATACCGTAAGTAACGATTATTGCGAAAATAGCTTTTTTGACAGGATCATTTGTTATTTTTATTTGTAGCCACCTGTCGACAAATAATTTTGGGGTCTATCCATCAAAAACGTGAGAGAAAGAAATGTGTTCAGCATCGTCAGAATAAGGTGTTCTGTTTGCACAAATTTTCATAAAAGTTGTTTCAAGGAAATGGTTATTTTTCGTCGCTAGAAAAGCTATCGAAGTTTTAAGTACTTAATACTTGAAGGGAGAGTATAATACGTTTCGAAAACATCAAGAAAATTTTGACAATGAAAGTTAAATAAAATAATTTGGTTAATAACGATAAACTATTTTAAATTTTTAGCAAAAGTCTTATTTGCTTTAGGAAGAAAACATCGAAACTCCGGAAAGCATAAACACAAAACCTTTCGTCTCCAGCAAACCTCTTTTGAGACTTTCATAATGTTTTCATTTCGTTTTTTTTTCCAGTTTGTATGAAAAAAGAATTTTTTTGTACTGCTGCACTACCAACCGGAAAATTAAAATTTGTTCACATTGCATTGTTGTTAGAAATGAATAGTTTGGTCGTATTATTCATTTCAATTAATTTTTTATTTATTTATTTTAGTGTAGAAATAAATACTCTTACAGTCTAGCTCTCCAAATTTTATAGAAATATTATAATTAGATTTGGTTAATAACGATAAACTATTTTAAATTTTTAGCAAAAGTCTTATTTTGTATTTTTAAGGATACGTTGAAAAGTTTGGGTTGAAACCATTGCATGATTTTTGTATTAGATGCACTAGCTGTGTCCCATAGCTGTATGCCATACTGGGACTATGGTTAGGTTAGGTTAAAACGGCGGTTCGGATGAAACCCACTTGGGCCTTTTGGCCCGTTGTGATACCGTGATGGACGGCAGTGCCTTCCCCCTCTACCGTGAGAACCAGTTGGAACTTTTAATGAAAAGTGTAAGGTCCTTGATGCTAACTGAGCTGAGATCAGTTAAATCAACAAAGTCCGGTTGCCCCAGTATATTAAGCCGTTTTATGCCTAGAGCAGAGCAGTAGCAGAGAAGATGTACCATTGTTTCCTCCTCTTCCTCATCGCGACAGCTTCTACAGAAGTCGTGTCGTAGGTTTGCGATTCCCATGCGCCGTGCATGGGATCCGCCTGCCCAGTGTCCTGTTATGGCCGCGATCGCATTTCCAATGGACTCCCTGGTTAAAGTTAAGACATCCTTGGTTCGACGAACATCTAGTTTAGACCAGATCTGTTTCGATGATGTGCATGTGGGTTCATTTTGCCACCTTAAGTTGGCTTTTTGAACCACTTTGCTGTGCAAAAGGAGTCGGCAGTTTGCAATTGGTTCTCCTGGGATGAGATAGATACAGCTGGAAGGGTGGTGCCCTCTCTTACTAGCTTGTCCGCCTTACAGTTGCCTGGTATGTCCCTGTGTCCAGGTACCCAGACAATATGAACTCTTAACTTAGTTCCTAGCTCATTCAGGATGGTACGGCATTGCACCGCTGCCTTAGAGGTCAATTATACTGAGTTCAGTGATTTGATAGCAGCCTGGCTCTACACTACAGTGAACAGGCAAACGAAACGACAGGCCGGGACTGTACTAGGACAAACAATTAAAGAAGTTGACTCATAGTCGTGAACAAAATAACAAAAAAAAAGGACTTTACCAGGTACCTGTTAAATAAATATTTTATTATTTATAAACTGTGCAGTTCACGAATCGTTGCTTTGACAATATACCCCCGTATGGATCCAAGCACAGAAGTACAGCAAGCCACTGTTACTTATTTCACCAATATTCGACGGTATCGGATTAGTCAACAAGGCATAGCCTTAACGGGCGCATTGTGTTCAGAGGTACATTAGTAAATTCCCCTAAGATTTAAACCCGAAAATTTTTTGTTTATTATTATGCTTTTGTTAGGAGGTTTTATTTTTATTTTCTGCTTTATTGTGAACAGAAATCGTTAATATAGCTCTCGATGAGTTTTTTGGTTAGAAATACGCACATATTTAATTATGTTAAAAGGAAATTCAACAAAAATAAATTATTGGCACAAATTTAATAAATATGTTTAATCATGTAGGAGTTGCAGGCAATGGTTAATGTTATGCATGATGCCCTAAAAATCAAAGGGATAAAAATAAATGTGAGCAAGATTAAAGTAATGGTTGATAAAAAAGAAAAATCATAACATACTGTAAGATGCTAACTGAATGAGAACGATAGACAAAAAGTATGACTGTGACACTGAGTGTTGAGAAAAAAACAGATGAATGGGGCCTTGTATAACTTTATGAGCAGTCAGAACGTATCAAAAGGGCATGTCTGGCTGTGCATAGAGGAATGCTGGTCACTACTCTTATTTATGGTAGTTAATATTGGGTTTGGAAGAAGAAGTATAAAAATAAGATAAATGCTGCGGAGATGAGTAGTTTATGAAGTATAGCCGGAGTGTCCGTTAAAGTGAGAAATAGTAAGGTAAAGGAACGCTGTGGTGTAAAATAAGATGTGGTTAAAAAAATGGACAAAGGAATGCTTAGATGGTTTGGACACGTAGAGAGAATGAATGAAGGAATTTTGTTTCTGCATTACAACTGCAACTGGTCAAGTATGACCAACCAGCAATTTTGCATTAAGGTACTTAAAAACTAATGACCTAAATCTAAGACATCACCCACTGGTGTTTCTTAGCTTTTTTAAAGTAATATTGACGAAACAGATTTATAAGGCAAGTGAGAATAAGCAAGTTGGTAGAGGTCGACTTTGATGAACATATCTGGATTAGATCATCATTATTTTGAAGAAAAGTCAGATCAGGAGTACCAACAACCGACGAGTATGTATAAGAGCACTGATGAAAGTAGCAGAAGCAAAAGATGTTTGCAAAAACCGTAGCAAGTGAAAGCAAGTCTCTGTGTACCCATATGAAAAAAAGGCGTGACTATATCTATGGTAGTATTAGCTAAATAAACGTCTTTTTTTTACTGAAAATAGTCGCAAAAAGAGGAGACCTATCGTGTGGGCCTTAGACGGTAATTATTAAAAGGGGGTGGGATCATAGAAAGGAGATGATTGTGGACCCACTTTTTGAAAAGTTGCAGGTCATAGTTCTTTGCAAAAACTAATCTTGGAAGCCTATTTTATTCCGTAGCAGCCCTGTAAAAAAAAGATTCTTGATGGAGATTGGTACTTGTAGTGTCAATCTTGAGAGTAAATGGGCAAAACTGATCAGCGTGCCGAGATCTTTGGCAAAATGTGGCCAGTGGTAGTATAACAGTTTATATTTCTCTGGAGCATCTGCCATGGAAATATCTGTATAGTAATGTTTGGTCTGCAACTTTTCTTCTATGTTCTAGTTGGTGAAGGGTATCTGTGAGAGTTAAGATGTTTATTAACCAAATGGCCCTTTTCTGAATGGAATCTAGAAGACGAAGAAAATGCCTTGGTGCTAAACCCCAAATGTGCGAGCAATACTCCAGTAGAGGTCGGATTTGAGCCTTGTACGTCGTCAGTTGATTAGGAGTAAAAAACTTTTTAGCTTTTCGCAGAAAACCTAACCTCTGGCTTGCTGACTTTGCGATGTAGCAACATGGTCATGCCAAGACATATTATTGGACACCGTGACTCCCAAAATCGAAATGGAGGGACTTGATTCAAGGGTATTTCCGGACATTGTGATGGAATGATTTGGGGAATTCACTTTCAGGGAAAACGTGGCGCTTTGTGTTTTCTGAGCGTTAAGCTGAACAAGATTGTTGGTTTCCCACTCGACAATTGCTTCAAGATCTCAACCTGTTCCTGCCTGGCATTGGTTTTTAACGCTTTAGAAGAAATACCCGGAAATACCCTTGAACCAAGTCCCTCCATCTCGATTTTGGGAGTCACGGTGTCCAATAATATGTCTTGGCATGACCTGCTAACATCGCAAAGTCGGCAAGCCAGAGGCTAGGTTTTCTGTGGAAAGCCAGAAAGTTTTTTACTCCTGATCAACTATTGACGACGTACAAGGCTCAAATCCGACCTCTACTGGAGTATTGCTCGCACATTTGGGGTTCAGCACCAAGGCATTCTCTTCGTCTTCAAGATTCCATTCAGAAAAGAGCCATTCACTTGATAAACAGCTCAACTCTCACAGATACCCTTCACCCTCTAGAACATAGAAGAAGAGTTGCAGACCAGTCATTGCTCTACAGATATTTCCATAGCAGATGCTCCAAAGAAATAAAAACTCTTGTACCACCATTGGCCACATTCTGCCGAAGAACTCGGCACGCTGATCAGTCTCACCCATTTACTCTCAAGATTGACACTGCAAGGATCAATCTTCATCAAGAATCCTTCTTTTACAGGGCTGCTACGGAATGGAATAAGCTTCCAAAATAAGTTTTTCCAGAAAACTATGACCTGCAACTTTTTAAAAAGCGTGTCCACAATCATTTTCTTTCTATAATCCCTTCCCCTTCTCATAGTCGCAGCGCGGGCCGTCCGCAGCCCACACGATAGGTCTACCCTTTTTGCGACTATTTTCTTAAAAAAAAAATACCGTCAATTACCACATGTCGATCTTGCATAAAGCTCATGAGCCATTAGCGCAACTTGGTTGGAGATTGTAGGCAGTTAATTTGCTTAACAATGCCTGGTGCCAAACGCGGTCGAAGGCTTTAGATATATCCAAGGCTATTGCACGAGACTCACCAATACTTCCCAATAGTGTTTGTTCAGAGCTAAGTGACATAAGCCAGTAAATCTCCAGTAGACCGAATTTGTCGAAATCCATATTGTCTAACATGAATTATCTCAAATTTCTCCAGATGTTTGATGAGCTCTATGTTGATCACTTTTTCCATAACTTTGGATATGACTGAAAGCAATTTAGTGGGGCGATAATTTGCAGGAATAGTCTTCTTTCCTTTTTTCGGGATGGGTTGAACTTTTGCGTATTTCCAAATGGACGGAGATACTACTTTGCTGTAGGATATCTTGAAGAGTCTACGTCTGAATGTTTATTTTTTTAATGAAGATGGCATGAGAGTATCTTTGAATGTAATGTAATGTAATATTTCACTTGTATCGAATTTTTTATTTTAACCCAGTGACACAATCTACTATTATCTATTTTTTAAATAATTTACATATTTCCAGCAATTAGTTAAAATAAGGATATATTGAAAATCAATATCAAATCAAACCAAAATTAAAGGGTGGACAAAGCAGCTACGTTTGCCAACCACTTTTCAATGAATAAATTATCAACTTCAAAAAGATACTGTATACGAAATTATACTGATAAATGTAAAAAATTTCGTGTTTTATTGAGCCATTTAACCGATGGTGATGCGAATATTCATTTTGTTGTGTAAACCAAAACTGGACCATATTGTTGACTAAAATTAAAAAAAAAAAAGATGGATTAGATTTACAGATGCGTACAGATAAAAAGTGATATAAATTATCAACTTCAAAAAGATACTGTATACAAAATTATACTAATAAATCTAAAAAAATTGCGTGTTTTATTAAGCCATCTAACCGACGGGGATGAAAACATTTATTTTGTTGTGTAAATCAAAACTGGACCATATTGTTAACTAAAATTTAAAAAAAAAAAGATGGATTAGATTTACGTATAGATAAAAAGTGATTGTTTTAATTAATTTGAATAATCTTAAATAACAGGTAATACTTAAATATACTAATTTTCTAAAAATCCCAAAGAAATTTTCCAAACTTATACTTTAATAGGAAATAACAATATGAAAACAAATTTTTAAAAATTGTATGGGCAATGGAAATTATTATGAACTGTGCAACACCGCTATTGCTAACAGAAATCACATATTTAGAGTCCAACATCGTAAAATAAGGTCCCGCTGTCACGTGCCTATTTTTTCCCTCCTACAGTTCCATTATAATTGTGTCTCTGATAGTTTTGTATTCCTCAGATACCGTATTTTGTTGTAACTTAAATATATCATTCGTTGTAAATAGTGTTGCATACCTTGTAGTGATAGGATTCGATTGTTAATGGCTGTGGCATTTTTGTTGTTCACTGGAGATTGAGTGGGGTGTTTCGTTATTAGATTTTGCTTTGGTTTTTAGCCTCGATTGTTGTGTGTTGTCGCTTATATTATTGTTTGGTTTGCATTTCTGTGTGGATGGGGCTGGCTATCAACACGGACGAGTGCGATTCTGAGTGTGGAACATAGATTTGCGAATATTGTTGGTTGACGTCGGTTCCGTGTCATTTTTCTTGATATCCGGCCTGGGGAGTATGATTCGCGTGGTGACAGTCTTGGTAGTCATTTGGTGGCAGACTTGGGAGTGGTGTGGGGAGAATTTTTGGGACGGTGTGATATTAACACGTGTGCAGAATCTCTACGGATTTTCTTTCATATCTGGCTGTATTTGGGCCATCTTAATTGGATTTTGAAGAAAAACCATTTAATTTTTAACTTGACCATTCTATCTTACCTTTGTTGTTGATATTTTGGATTTTGGTGTCGAGTTAAAATAACCGCATGCGGGATTTGATTGAGGAAAGCCATTGTTAATTAGCAGGTGCCGTTCCATAAACCAAACCGGCCACAGGAGTAGTGAATTCGTATACCCAAAGGTTACAAGTGATTTATTTTAGAATATTTAAACGACGTGATTTGTTTTTGACACCACGATTAAGTTTTGTTTTAATTTATTAATATGGTACATTGTTGAAAACTATTTATTGCATTGGATAATATGCCAAGGCTGAACTTTGATTAAAGTAATCTTCTCAATAGTTCTTTGTGTCCAAGTAAAAATGTTTTCTTCATACTTATTTGTAAATATCCTACAATATTGATATTTTGAAGGACAGCCATTGTAAAAAGAAATATTTTTAAATAAGCTCGATTGTTTTAACAGTGTAAATCTTTATGTAAATGGTAAAAACATGAGTAAATTAGCAGCCTTATGTGAACGTTTGATTAAGTATTATTAAAAAGTTGACTTGTATACGTTTTTTTTGGTAACTTGGTAAAGTTTGTTACTCTTACTTTTGTTTTGGTTATTTTTTGGAATCGTAAACTTTGGATTTTTGATTTATTGTTAGCTGTTGATTTTGACTATATTTGTTATAATGTTGCTATTGAGCTGTGTACTTTGATTTATTGTGTGAGTAAAGTATCCAATATATTTTAGCTATAATTTTATTTATTTGGTTCACCATAATCTTAGTTGTTTATCGTGTGGCTCTGCTAGTGCCTATAAGACCTAGGGGTTTCCGGCTTGAACCGTCTAAGTCGGTGGAGCGGCTCAATTTTATATTTTTTTTTTCTTCTACCCTCTACGGCTGAGCTCGGGCATAATTTGCCAGTAGAGAGACCGCTGGCAGAGTACTCTATAGAGAACGAATAAGACGTGGCACCGCATCGAGCATGCTAGTGCAGCATTTAGCAACATGATTAAGGTTCTTACATCTCGAGACTTGCCAATACCCCTACGTATTCGTTTACTACGGTGCTACGTATTTCCAATTCTGTACTATGGAATAAATAGGTGGACTTTAACAAAAGCAATGTGTAACCGAATAGAACCGTTCGAGATGTGGTGCTACCGTCACCTGCTACGAATACCATGGGTAGACAGAGTCCGAAACACCAAAGTGCTTGCCCGTCTCCAGAAGCAACTAGAAGTCATGTTTACCATCAAGAAACGCAAGTTGAAATATTTTGAACACGTTATGAGAGGAAAGACGTTCTGTTTAATTTATGTCTACAAAATCAAGAGATACCCCTAAAGTGGAACAATGCCGCTACCATTCTATTACACAAAAAAGGAGATAGTATTCGATTAAACAACTATAGACCCATTTTCTTCTTCAAGTGCTGTCTTCGTTACGAAGGTCGGCAATCATCCAATATCATTTCATGGATTTTATCGACGATTTCCGGCGTGATCACTTCTTTTGGGCGACCTGGACGTTCGGCGTCACTAGTGCTGGTACGACCACAACGGAACTCTGTAAACCACTTCTTAACCATTGAAATTGATGGTGCCGAGTCCCCGTAGTATTTATCAAGTCTTTCCTTAGTTTCAGTGATGGATTTTTTACGTAAAAAGTAATGCTTAATCAGCACACGAAATTCACTTTTTTCCATTTTCGTAAAAATTCACGAGGTTGTCTGCTTTGAACGGCTATCAAACACCAACTGCACGACGTAGCTTGCTCAAAATTAGAAAGTTGCCCACTGATAGATTATAGTTGACGGCAGCACTGTTGCATTTGGAGTAACTGCGCGGAAAATTCAAAAAGTCACTGACTTATCAAACTGCCCGTATATATATATATATATATAAACATGCAACAACGACTGTAAGACTGCATAAAACTACGCAGAAAATAGATATAAAACGTGGGGTACGACTTTATCACCAAAAATATTTACAGTGGTTTTGGAATACGGTTTTAAAAGACTAAATTGGGATAACAAGGGTGTTAGAATAGATGGAGAACAACTAAATAATATCCGTTTAGCGGATGATATAGTGTTGATTGTGGATGATCTAAGTAAAGCACGAGATATGCTGCAACAACTCCAAAACTAAATGAAAGCGGTTAGTCTGAACATAAACTATGCCAAAACTAAGGCAATGATAAACCTAGTATCAACAGGAAATATATGCAATTAGACTATATAGAGAAAAGTATACCTATCTGGGACAGGAATTAAAAATCAGCAGGGACAACCAAACTTGTGAACTTATAAGGCGCATAAACCTTGGATGGACAGCATACGGCAAATTAGGACAAACATATTTAAGTACAAAATTGCTATAGGTATAAAAAGAAGACTTTAAACACGTGTAACCTAGCGGTTCTCACATATAGGGCAGAAACCCTAAGGCTTCAGCAAGGAAATTAAGTGTCACACAAAGAAATATGGAAAAATCTATGCTGGGGATATCACTCAGAGACAGAGTAAGAAATGAGGAGATTCGTAGATGAACGAAGGTAGTAGACATAATTGAAAAGATCTCAAAGTCAAAATGGATGTGAGCCTGTCATGTAGCACGACAAACGGATCAGAGATGGACTTCTGGAATGGAGGCCATGGTCAGACAAACGAAACTCCGAAAGACCACCCACCAGATGGACAGATGATTTAAAAAAGATCAAAACCAACTGGATTGCAGCGGCACAGGACCGATAAACTTGGAAGAAACTTGTCCGACAGCGGACGCAAATGGCTGGAGAATAATGATGATGATATATGATATAAGATGATGATATAAAAGATATAATGATGATATAAGAGGGAAAAAGTACCGTATCTTATAGAAAAACATGCAAGGTAAAATCCAAGGAAGAAGATGTGCAGGAAGAAGACGCACGTCCTGGCTGAAAAAAATGAGAGAGTGGTATGGTGTTAATTCTACAAGCCTGTTTCGTGCCGCTTCTAATAAAATATAAATCATAATGTTGATCGCCGACGTCCTAGGTGGACATGGTACGTAAACAAAAAGATCGTTAAATCTGCTCCGAGATTTTATCACGTTGAGTAAACTCAAGTTGTGTCTCCTGTTTAACATAGCACTAGAAAAAGTAGTTCAAGATGCGGAACTGAATACTAGAGGTACTATCTTTATTAAGCCATCACAGGCGCAGGCATACGCAGACGACATGGACCCGACCTCTAGAACTCTTTAAAAAGCAATAAAGAAATCTTTGTAAATTTTAAGAATGCTGCAAATAAATGAAAATAAGACAAAGTTTATGGCTGCCTTGGAGAATATAACATCAAAGCAGTGGATGAGTTCATATATCTCGAAACCTTGATAGAAAGAAATAAAAAGGCTTGCCAATCGTTGTTATTTTGGGCTGTCAAAATACTAACATAAATCGAGCCTTTCGAGAAGTACAAAGATTAGAATCTATAAGACGTTAATTGTACCAGTTTTAATCTATGGCTCGGAAACCTGGACCCAAACAAAAGCAGATGAGACGTTACTATCAACATTTGAACGAAAAATTGGTGCAGCTGACTGGAAGGTCCTTGCCAGAGACCAGAAAGGATGGCGGACGAGGCTGGAGAAAGTCGAGGCCCTGTAGGGCTGTAGCACTACTGATGATGATGAAGTTAGGAGTGTATGTTCTAATAGGAGGTGGTTGTTAATGACTCGGTCTCTTTTTTTTGTGGGTAGTGATAATTTTTATTAACTAGTTCTTTAACTTCTTTGAGTTTGGTTTTTATTTTTGATTAGTTTGATTGCCAAGTTGTAATTATGAAGTTGCGAATTGATGATTTGTGGTCCGAGGATGGAACCTAACTTTAAAAAAGTGTAGCTTCATTAGAAGTTGCTTTGCAGGCTAGTGTGTCAGCTTGTGTGAGCCACAATAGACCTACTAATGGTCGCGGTGGAGGGGCGACCACGCCCCACTCACATGAAACCTAACCTAACCTAGTGTGTCAGCTTTCTCATTTTCCTTGATTCTTACGTGAAAAGGTATCCATAAAAATTCAATATATTGTCCTGTTTTCTGAAGGTGGTAAACAACTTCTTCAATAGATAGAAGAATTGGATAAGATGAATACAACTGTTTTAGTTTATTAATTGCACTTAGAGAGTCTGTGATGATAATTAAATATAGCTGTTGACTGCAAAGATGGATTTTTGTGGCAGGCGTATAGAAAAGCTATTATCCACTCAGGCGTATGATGTGCGGTCTTAGATGCGTAGATGAAAATTTAATGGAAATTTGTGGAGTTTTTAGGGTGTATTGTTAGCATCGTGTCGAATTTTGACAATTTGATTTTCCACGGAAAGTAATTTGGCTTACTGAAAAATAAGTTATCAAATTATCCAACGTCATAACCACAGCATCTTTTTTTTTCCCGAAATGTAAAACATTTTATGGGCATGCTATCGTAGAAGCCCTGACGTACTACACTCGTTTAAAAAATGGTTAAAAAAATAAAATTATTTTCGTTTAATGAGATTCTGGCTGTATAGTTTTGTAATGTATTAGGATCGCCGTGTATTGATACGTCCCTTGCTCGTAGGTTTGTCGAAGTTTCGGGCAAACTCTCGTTAATTAAAAGGAACGTTGAACTTAAAAATATGTTTAATTTAGTTTAGCAATTCTACATTTTAATGTCGTGATCTTGACCGTCACTGCAAAGTAGAGCAGCGTAACGACCGATCGAAGTAAAACAATAACACACTATTCATTCCGAGACATCTTGGTTGCGAAATAAATACGAATGATTAATAAACACAAACATTATTACGTGCGTCTGGCGACACGTTCTAAGTGAGTTCAAAGTTATTCCCGTGAACGGTCAACTGAGTTCATTGGGCCTTTATTAAACCTTTTTTACATATTTTTCTGGCTAAGGGCACTACAGTTTAAGGCTAGCAGTTGGCTGCGCCTCCCACGGAAACTTGTCGCAAGCGCACGGAAAAAGCATTTAATGAAGGATATTTTTCATTATATTTACCTGAAAACCACAAATTGTTAAGATATTGTCACTAAAAATATCAAAAAAATTGTCAAAAAAAGCTTTATTTACCCCGTTGTTGCTAAGAAAATAAACAGAATTGCGATTGCGATTTCTAAAGAACTGTCAATAACATATTATTTTATTTTGACATGCAGGTAGGCAGCTGATGACACTAGTGCACCGTAAAACTTTCGGTGCGCTAAATAAGCATGTAAATATAGTGTTTTTAGGTAGGTAAAATAAAAAATACATTAAATGTCAATAAAAATAAAAAATACCATTTGCTATTATTTTTATATAAAATTGTAAGTGTTTTTTTACTCTCAAATTGAGCGGGAAATTGTGTATCACGAGGATAAAATTAAATATCGGAATGGAAGTCGATAATCGCACGTCGTTGCAAGTTGTTTTTCAAAGGGATTTTCACTCTGTTGGTTATTTGTGAAAATACGCGACGCATGGTGTTGGATGTCAAGAGGAGCGAATTAAATACAGTTAAAAATGTTTTACTGTCCTTTATAAACCTTATTAATTTTATTGGGTGAGTGTTAGTCTGGTTTAAAACAAAATGTTATACCAGATGCCGAAACAAATTTTATTGTCTACCAAAAGTGCAAATTCAATGAGTACAATAAATTATGTGTTGCATATTATATTATTTATAAGTCTTTTAGATAATAATCGTAAAACACATTGTTTATTTACACAGCCACATTTAATTCCACTTTAAATTGTCAAAAGCCGTTGAATAGTCCACGACGCATAAATGTATTTCTATATTAAATTCTTTAGATTTCTCTATTATTTGCATAAGGTTGAGAACATGTTCCTGTGTGCCTCTTTCAGGGACAAATCCGCATTATTCTTGGGAGATCTGCGGTAGGGGTATCGATTTTAATGATAGTAGGTTAGGTTAGGTTAGGTATCATGTAAGTGGGGCATGGTCGCCCCTCAACCGCGACCCTTAGCAGGTCTATTGTGGCTCACCCCTAGAGGTCACAGTTCACCGCACAATCCAGCCCTTCTCACGAAGTTCAAGGTTGTATAGGGTGAGATTTTTTTAAAATCGGTAAGTTCCAGGTTAGTGTATCCAAATATGTTGAACCTTATTCTTCACAGGCCGGGGCATGAACGCAGCAAAACCGACAGTCCGTTTGTTAGTTCAGACCTATCTTTTTGAGGTGGTATCTTAGACGACAGTGTCCTGTCAGCAGTCCCGTTAGAATACGCAGGTCATTTCTGCTCCATTCTAGGATCTGCTTAGTTGTAATTCTCGAGGGTTTAGGTAGAAACGCCTTCGAGTGGGTTAAACCTGGTATATCGGACCGGTTCGTGAGTCCAGTACGCCCAGTCCGAAATAATTGTTTTGACGGCACTTGTGGTGACTCCAAAAACCGGTTCTGGTCCAGTGAACGCAGATTCGGCCCCCTGTTTTACAAGGGTGTCGGATTTTTCCTTTTCCTCCACCCCCTGGTGCCCAGGTACCCACAGTAGGGTTACCTTGTCATTCGCGCCAAGGTACTCTGGAGATTCGATGCAATTCCATGCAAGTTTAGAATTTATCGTGCTTTTAAAGCAGCCTGGCTGTCTGATATTAAACTTATGTTTTTGTTTGCTAGAGGTCTGTTGGTCAACTCTCTTGCACACAATTCGATAGCGAAGACTTCAGCCTTAAAGATTGTAGCATACCTGCCAAGACTGGTAGATATTTCAATCTTTGGTTTCCTGCTGAAAACACCGGCCCCAATTTCATCAGGGGTTTTTGAGCCATCTGTGTACATTACGTATTCAGCCTCTGGGAAGAGGTTTTCTCCCCTCACCCATTTGTCTCTCTTCGAAAAGAGGACTTTAATCAACTTTTCTTCGTGTATTTTTGTGGCTAGCAAGTCAGGAATGATGGTAAGGAAAACTTCACTTGCGTATATTCTTTTAAGCACATTAGATGTTTGTTTGTCAATAAAAAGTTCTGCTTAAGGAGATCTTGTAGCATTGTCTTCTGCCTCATCACCTTTCTTACTTAAGTTCAGCTATTTATCCACGGCCAAAAATGATTTTAATCCTTAAAAGACCAATTAATATACTATATTATTTTTGCGATGTCCATTCTAGTGTTACAATAGAATAGGGACAACTGACTACGCTGGAAAAGTGACAACACTACACTAGTTTACACTAGATAAGCTTCGGCAGCCTGTCCTATACGGAGAGAGCATTCCATTTGCGGTGGAAGTGAAATACCTAGGTGTAGTTCTGGATAAAAGACTCACCTGGAACGCCCACCCGAAAAAAACAATAAAAAAAGCCAGGTTTTCCCTCTGTTATCTCAGAAGGGTATGAGGAAAATCTTGGGGAACGAACTGCAAACAGATTTACTGGATTTATCAAACACTGATAATATCTATGGTCACGTAGGGTTCAGTAGTCTGGTGGACCAAAAGGTTACAACAGATAGCTGAAGCAAAGCTCTGTAATCTCAAAAGGGTATTCGGCAAATCTTGGGAAACGAACTGCAAACAGATTTACTGGATTTATCAAACACTGATAATATCTATGGTCATGTATGGTTCAGTAGTCTGGTGGACCAAAAGGTAACAACAGATAGCTAGAGCAAAGCTTGCTGGCCTTCAGCGGCTGGCATGCCTGGCCATAACTGGAGCTATGTCTAGCACACCAACGGCAGCAATGAAACACCTCCTAAATCTTCCTCCACTATATATTTTCTTAGAGAGGGAGGCCAGGATGGTCTCCTACAGATTCCTGTATCTGGAAAGGCAAATTAATGATAAGCATTTCGGGGACAACTCCGGGATACTGAGTAAAACAAAAAACCACCAAATTCTCGGTATGGTCGCTGACATGCTAGCCACAAAAATACACGTAGAAAAGTCGTTCAAAGTAGATGAATGCGTGAGGGGAGAAATCCTCTTTCCAGGGACTAAATACGTAATATATACGGATGGTTGAAAAATTCCAGATGGATTTTGGGCCGGTGTTTTTAGCAAAAACCAAAGATTGAAATATTTACCAGTCTTGGCAGGTATGCTACAATCTTTCAGGCTGAAGACTTCGCTATCGAATTGTGTGCAATAGAGCTGACTAACAGACCTCTAGCAAACAAAAACATAATTATAATATCAGACAGTGCTTTAAAAGCACTGAGTTCCAACAAGATAAATTCTAAGCTTGTATGGAATTGCCGCCAAAACAATTATTTCAGATTGGGCGGAGAGGAAAATACGTACTGGTTCGATATACCACGGTTAACTCACTCGAGGGCATTTGTACCTAAACCCTCGAGAAACACAACTAAGCAGATTCTAGAATGAAGCAGGAATGACCTGCGAATTTTAACGGGACTGCTTACAGGACAATTTCTAAGATACCACCTCGGAAGGATAGGTCTGAATTATCAATCGGACTATCGGTTTTGCTGCTCTTTACGTACCTCTTTAAAAAAATTAAGAAAAGATAAACTTAAGAATATACGTGACCATTATATGTTTCTTTTCGCGTCCTATCCATCGATATAAAAAGACGTTGTCCAAGTAATATCTCATTAATATAGCATAATGTGGGGTCGCACCATCTTATAACTACAGATAATTCATGTTTGGAGAGCAAAAAGTTTTGCAAAAATTCTAAATATGAAGGGTCTGTTAAGGTATTATTAAAAAAGTGTGATCCCATAATTTTTCGTGGTTCAATATTGCTAAATCTGCTGATTTACATGACCGTTAAAAAAATAAAACTTTTTAAAAATAATAGCTTTTTTATAGACAATAAATCTCTTTTATTTTTTAAATAACTCGGCTGTCCAGAATTTACTGAATTAAATTAACTTTTTTCTAAAGCGTTCTAAATGGCCAATGTTATTTTATCTGATGTTACTTGCCGAAAACGAGTATGAGGATTATCTGTAAACGTCAGTAGGACATTTAGTTTCCTGTTTTCGGTATTTCTTTTTTACCGTCGTTTGTAGATCATTTAATGATCTGTTTCTTTACATTTTTTGTCAATTTTACATCCTGTCGATTGCAAAATTGGTTTTTGGTTGGAATACATGCTATTAAAAAAGTACAAACGCCTATTTAGTTATTATTTTTATTCACTACTTTGTGACTTAAAGTCATAGAGATGGTCGGACAGATAATTAAAATACCTTTTGATTGTGATATCACCTAATCCATGATTTCCGGAATAATGAATTAATTCCTTTTATGTCAAACATACTGTATATCTTTTTCTTCTTCTTCCTTTTTAATCTAGGCGGATCGCCTGTTTTTTTTCATGGTCCCTCTGCCTATTGCACTGCTACTGCTACTGTATGTGAAAGTATTTAAGGTCTTGCGCCTGCATTTTATATTAAACTCTCAGATTTTAACATAAACTGTACTTTGGAAAGTACTAATTTGCTTTTAGGTGTTTTGTACTTTAGTTTTGGATATGAGGGGTAAAGATAAGGAGAAGTATCAACACTTTAGTGTTTTTTTATCTTCTTCTTCTTCTTCTTATAATAGGACCTGGTCCTGTTTAGCCTCCTTCGGAGCTCTTTCTGTGACGCTTTCGTACCATCTCTTGGGTGGTCTGCCTACTGGTCTTCGCGAGTTTGGTTTTTAGCGACATGGCCCACTTTGCCCACCTTTCATTTGGCATCCTTACCACATGGTCTTTCCAGCACCTCTTGCGTGTTCTAGCCTATCTTACTACATCCTATATTTCTGGTTCTTCTCTGATATCCTGGCTTCTTATTCTATCCCTGAGGGTAACATCCTTGATGGTTTTTAGTATTTTCATTTCGTTCGTTTTCAATATTCTTTTCGTTGTTCCTCAGCATGCTTTTTGTACTCATCATTTTATTTCACCATATGATATCTCTCAGGTAATCGCTGACTCTTGTTGCTTTTATGACTTGTGTTCGTGCTTCTTCAATAAGGTTTCTTTCGCTTGATACCTACACTCCTAGGTAGTTGAATCTTTTCACCTGCTGGATTATCTTGTTGTCGACTACCAGTTTGTACCTTATGGGTTCTTTAGAGTCACCCATTGACTTTGTTTTTTCTGTTGCGATGTTCATGTTAAATTTGTTTACTGTTGTCTTTTATAACAGGCGTTGTAGGTCGTCTTCATTCTCTGCTATGAGGATTGCATCGTCTGCATAGCATAATACTTTAATGGTGCGATTGCCCATCCTATATCCAGCGTTCACTTTTTTAATATTTTCGATGATTTTTTTTTTATAATTTATTTATTAATAAATAAATATTTCAAACATTAATAAACGATTTGTAATATAAGCATTATAGATACTTTGGGCATAAAAAATCTTTTGACGTAAATAGTAATAATAAAAGAACATTTCCCGAATAAACGTTTATTTTATTTTCTTTAATTTCTGTCGTACCTCCAATATTTCCAACCTGTTGCGCTATTTTTATCCATAAATATTCTAACCTTATCACTATTTATTGTTTGATAGCAAGTTATTTTATAAAAAGGATAAAGATGAAATAACACTGTAGACACAAAAGTTGGAGGCGTAAGATATTTGTGTTGAAAACGCAAACATTTAAAATGATTCTTACCCCAAAAATTTGGTCGATTTTGTATCATTCCTTCTTGGTTGTTAACGTAATTCTTACTTTAGTTGACTTTATAAATCTACCATAAATAATGTTCCCGTCACACGAAAGTTTAGCCATCGTCTAAGAAGTAAGGTTATGTTAAAAATATTTATTAAATGCAAAACAGGAAATTTTGTACTCACCGTAAAATCAAAATAACAAATTAGAGGTTTTGAAAAAAACCGATTTTATAGAATTCATCTAATTACAAATGATAAAACGCTTTGAACAAAACTCAATATATCAAAATAATGACAATTGCCATAATGAATACAACCGATTAATTGTTATTGGCGCTATCTCTTTTTAACATTTAGAGGTCATAAAAAGGATGTCATTGCTTGAAAGACAAGTGTACATACTGTATGATGTGTTTCTACTGTCAGTAGAAAAGAATGAGGTATATAAAGTTTGTGTTTACTACTGTTCATTGTTAGTGACGTCAGGGTAAAGGTCAATTTATTTTACTGTAGTATATTGCGAACCTGGGAAAGAAAGTATGTCATTCCAACCCGCGTGTTAGATTGACACCCGAGCAAAGCTCGGTAATTCAGCTTCTTGACACTGCAGGATTAGTGGGAATACTCAAGAAGACCAAGTCTTTTGAGTTGGTAAAGTAAAGTGAGATGTGCTTGATAGAGTATACGTTAATTAGTGTACTAATATATACTGTTAAGTAAGATATTAGTAATAAACTATCTTTAGTTAGTTGTCAGTTGCTGATTAATATTAAGAATGGATTGCTATGAGTTGGAATGCTTATGATGTTGGCGACCATCGTGGCAAATTCTTCTCTGTTCTGAGTTTGATGGATTAGGGCATTATCGTTTATGTTTGTCCATATCTCTTATATTTCTGAGCCAGGACTTTTTTTCCTTCCTATACCTCGTTTACCTTCCATTTTTTTCTCCAGTATCAGCTGTTATTGGTCATATTCCTCGTGTCGCATTAGGTGTCCCAGGTAGGCTGTTTTTCTTACCTTCATTGTATTCGTTAACTGGGCGCAGGTATTCATTTTAGTTAGAACTTCTTCATGTGTTGTTCTGGTAGTCCAGGCTATACGAAGCATTCGTCTATATATCCACATTTCGAAGGCGTTCAGTTTCCGGAGTTATTTCTGGCTAAAGAATCTAAGAGACTGGTTTGGAGGCACATCCCTCCAGCTTTTTAGAGTCGCAGCGTCGAAAGTAAAAATAGCCATAATGATAGCCAACCTCCGTGTAGAGACGGCACCATAAGAAGAAGAATTCCTGCTTTACCGTCCATGTCTTGCAACCGTGTCACGTGCCTATTTTTTCCCATCTACCGTTTCATTATTAATTGTGTCTCTGATAGTCTGGTGTTCGTAAATAGTTGTGCATACCGTATTTTGTTCGCCGTAAATAGTGTTGCATATCTAGTAGGGATAGGATTTAATTATTAATGGCTGTGACATTTTGTTAATTGGAGTGGGAGTCTTTGTATTAGATTTCGCCTTGATTTTTTTGGCCTCGATGGTCGTGTGTTGTCAGCTATATTATTGTTTGGTTTGCTTCTCTGTGTGGATGGGCTGGCTATCAACACGCACGAACGCGATTATGAGTTAGGAACTTAGATTTGCAAAGGTTGGCTGACGTGGGTTCCGTGTCATTTTTCTGATATCCGGCCTGGGAGTGAGGAGTGGACATCAGTCGCTTGGTGTCAGTTGTGGAAGTCGGGTGAGAGTTTTTGGAACGATTTGATATTAACACGTGAGCAGAACTTCTACGGTTTTTTCTTTCATATCTGGCTGTATTTGGGCCATTTTAATTGGATTTTGAAGAAAAACCATTTAATTTTTAACTTGACCATTCTGTCGTGCCTTTGTGGTGGATATTTTGGTTATTGGGGTCGAGTTAAAATGACCGCGTGCGGGATTTGATGGAGTGAAGCCATTGTTAAGTAGCAGGTACAGTTCCATAATTCAATCCGGCCAAGAGTAGGCCACAGGATTCGTGAGTTCGTGTATCCAAAGGTTACAAGTGATTTATTTTAGTATATTTAAACGACGTGACTTATTTTTGACACCACGATTAAGTTTTGTTTTAATTTATTAATATGGTACACTGTTGAAAACTATTTATTGCATTGGATATTATGCCGAGTCTGAACTTTGATTAAAGTAATATTCTCAATAGTTCTTTGTGTCCAAGTAAAAAACGTTTATTCATACTTATTTGTAAATATCCTACAATATTGCTATTTTGAAGGACAGTTATCGTAAAAAGAATTATTTTTGAAATAAGCTCGAGAGTTTAACAGTGTAAATCTTTAAAAATACTACTTGGTGTTTCTGTTCTTGGATCATCGATGTAACAGTGGCGTCTTAATGAAGTTTTCAATCGGTTACATAGTATTGAGTTTAATTTTATCAACTTATCAGTTATTATGTGCTTGATCTAAGTGTTTTCAATAGTTTAAAAGTAACAAATTATTTTTCATTAAATTTATACCTGCTCCAAGTTGAATCTGAATTTATACATTACTGAATATAATTTATGTGGTTATTGTGAGGGTTTCAACTTATTATTTTTTTTTGTTGCAAGTCCATTTACTTTGTATTTTTTTTTATGTTAATCTTTTGCTATCAGGAATTCTATATAAAACCAATTATTTTTGAAATTTTAAATATTGTGAACATTTTTTTTTTGTTGGTTTTAATTCTCTTTTGTACCTCATTAGGTTTTTTTATTATTGTCTGAAAGATTGTTATAATTAATTTAAATATTATTTCAAGAAAAGTGTATTAAATTCGTTTAATCCACTTTACGAAAATACAGAATTTGTTGTAAAATAAAAAATCAGAACATCATTTTTACTTAATTAAAATATTGCAGGAATTGTAAATACAGTTTTATTTATCTAGTTCACCATAATTGTTTGCTATTTATCGTGTGGCTCTGTTAGTGCCTACTAGACCTAGGGGTTTCCGGCTTGTACCGTCTAAGTCGGTGGTGCGGCTCACTTTTATATATTTTTTTCTTCTACCCTCTACGGCTGAGCTCGGGCATAATTTGCCAGTAGAGAGACCACTGGCAGAGTACTCTTTAGAGAACTAAAAGACGTGGCAACCGTATAAAAGGAGGGACCATATATAACTTTAACTGTTCTTAGCCTAACCCCTAGCGATAGACCTGGATTATATAGTATTTTTCGCATTTTTTTTAGAAACCTGCCCTGGTTATTTCTATCCTTATATTAATCTCCTTCGCGTGGTTAAGTTGGTGGTTTATTTCTCTACCCAGGTATAAGTAACTATGGACATTTTGAAAGGTGATGCCGTTGATTATAATATTTATATGTTGTTCTCGTGTATCGCGATTGAAAACCATGGTTTTATTTTTTGACGCATTCACCTGCAAACCCATTCTCAGGTTTTCGTCCGTAAGCGTTCTCATTAGAGCCTGCAGTTGTTCTTCGAATTCTCCAATAACTACAGTGTCGTCTGCGTATCTTATGTTATTGATTACGATTTTATTTATTTTTGTTTTCCTATGGTCAATATTTTAATGTTTGTTTGATTATATATCCCGCATATACATTAAATAGTAGGGGGGACAACAGGCATCCCTGGCGAACTCCTCTCTTGATATTTATGTATTTGATTATGTATTTCAGCTACAAGGGTGTCCTTGCCTGGTGTTTTATTGCTTTTGGTTTCTGCGATCGTTCTGGCTACTGTTGTGAGGATTGTAAGTTACCATCCATTTTAGCCGGTGGTCCTACTCTTGTTTTGTAATCTCCAAACAATTCTTTAAGGTATTGTGAAAGGCTTTCGCGGCCATCGTTTATTGGTAAATGATTGTGAGGAAAGAGAGCTATGTAATAAGATCGAAAACTATTTAAAATCTTCCAAGGATAAGAGAGTCCCACTAAGTTTTGCAGGTGTTTATCGTATTCCATGCACTTGTGTCTACATTGGAACAACTTAACGGTCCATTAACACATTAAAGGTCAAAGAACACAAAGCCAACTGTCGACTTGGACATACAGAAAAATCTGCTGTCGCGGAGCACACAATTAATAATAATGATAACAGAATCAAATTCGAGGACACCTAAGTCTTATGCACCACATCTTCATATTACCCGAGGCTTTATAGAGAAGCGATTAAAATACATAAACATCAGTAGAACTTTAATAAATCTGAAAAAATACTTAAAATTAATGGAACATGGGTACCTGTACTTAAAAATACAAGGCTGCTTCATTACAAAAATAAGTAGAATGAATCTCCGGAACGTAAACAAATTCTGAACAGCCATCAAAAATGCCCCTCCCACCAAAACGTATACAACCTGCGATCGTGACATACAAATGTCATAGACTGTCAGCCTTAAAAAAGCAGACAATTATATCTCCAGAAGATACCATACTCTAGAGATCGGGAAACGTCGAGTATAAACTCAGACCTACGACGGCCAAAATAACCGAAAAACCATTCACCAAGTTCTTTAAGTTATTTTTGCCAAATTATTTTTTGTTTCACTGGGTCTAGTTCTATTTCGTTGTTTTCGTTTTCTATCAGAGAAACATGTTTAGGTTTTCATAAACCTGCTCCCTATTTAATTTTTTTTGTGCAGTTCTCAATTCTTATGTTGTGCTTGCAGCTCCTTGATTTCTCTATAATACTGCGCAGGGGATATTGTTAACCAAAAAAAAAACGACATTGATCTTGATAACACTGAAACCTAATTTTAACGGTCAAAGTCCAACTTCACTTTTATCAACTTTTAATACTCTTTGAGTACCAAAATGACATGGCTTAAATTTTTATTTTGTAATAGAAATATTTTCCATAAAAATATCTGGACTGGTCAAGCTTTTTATTAATTAACTTTAATTTAGAAAAGGTTATGGTTTAGTTTATGATCAGTGCATCAGCTAAATATAATTAACACATCATAATTAATTTTAGTGGGTACTTATGGTTAATATAATGGTTATATTACCTTAGTAAACTGGGAAGTTATGACGGTATAATTTTATTATACCTATAAGGCTATTATCACCTCAATAATGCTTCGAACTACAAATATCTAGAAGCCGGACTTTATATTAGTCAGCTTTTTATACGATAATGTAAATGGTGGTCTTTATATTTTATAAAAATTACCAAGCCTGCTTAATTAAAAATCCTTAGTAAGTATTACCTGTTCTGGACAATTTATAAAATAAATCAGTGGTCTGGGTGCGACCTGAGAGGTCCACACGACTAACTTCCCAGAGGAAAGAATAAAAAAATACCATGTGTGTTATAATTATTATTATTATTGTTATTAAAATTATTATAAAAAACTATTTCAAATTATATATAACAAATTATAATTAACAATATTCTGTTTATGTCAACTGTATTCTTTCAAACTTTTTCTTATCATTTCATAAGCGGGAGCTTATTATGATTAATAATCATTTGTTGGTAACAATATTCAATTGTTATAAACAATGCTTGATTATTATTAACAATAGTTTTTCACTGTTATATAGTCTTCAATACTATTCTCTCAATACTGACACAAGTTTAAAATTCTCCAATCTCTATTTTTGTTTTCTAAAACTATTTTTTTTATGAAATATTGTTATCATATTTTTCATACAAATATTCCTAACATGCAATAATCATATTATTCAAAAAAATTTAAAATTCTGCATTAAAAATAGTATAATTTATAAATTGCAAAATTCAGGTAGTTAACCATTTTTCTATTCTCCATAAAAAACAGCTTGACCGATTTTAATGAAAATCTAATCAGTTCTAAGTTGCGTAATCATGCGTCGAATACAATCGGTCGTACGTATCATTTATAATCGAGAACTGTATGTGGTACAGACCACGAAGAACATAACAAAAACCTTAGGAAGTTCTTAGCGCTGGTAAAGAAATTTAAGATGACATTCGTGTCGTCTCTGTAGACACTTTATGTTGGATAAGCATTTCGAAAATTTTACTAACCAATAAGCAGTCTCTTTTGTATTTGATCAACGGCACATTAGTTAAATCAAAAACGAAAAATTAACTCGTTAAAGACTTGAGTTGACCAGCAGATATATTTTCACGTATAACGAGTGCTGAAGTTCCACAATTAATTTAAAGGATCAGCACAACTTTCTTTGTCTTCCAGAAGTGACTTGGACGAACCGCTAGACTAGTTGTGAAAATCGTCCGTTTTCTCTAGAGGACATACAAAAAATAACAAGTTCGTTTGATAGCCCAAACCATGATTTCAAATGGCCTCTTCCTAGCACCCCAAAACATTACTACATCCTAACTACAGTGAATAAATTTTTAAGATTTACATTTACCATTCCCTGCAGTGATCTCTTGGCAACAACAGTTACACTTCAATTAGAAAATATCTATTCAATATATGGAATGCCTTGACGAAATATATGTACTGCTGCAGGAATCCCCCAATACAACTACACTTATAGAAGGAGACGATATAGCAAGATACATAAAAAGTCAAAGAATAAGACGGTTAGGACATGTATACAGGATGTGGGAAGAGAGAACTGTAAAAAAATCCTCGAATGGAAACCTTAAAACACAAGACCGAAAGGGCGACCCAAGCAAAGGTGGATAGACGATGTAGAGAAAGACCTAAAAGCTCTGAGAATAGGAAATTGGAGGAAAATAGTGGTAGATAAAACCAGATCGAGGAACATAGACGAGCAAGCCAAAACCCACCAAGGGTTACGAGCCAAAAGAAGAAGAAGAATATGGAATGCCTTCTTTTATTCATTTAGAGGAACTGCTTTTATGTTACAACTAAGAACTCTTATCTCACGGTATAGTCACTAGTACAACCGGAAATGGACAGGTTAAGCGGTAAAATTATCTGAGATACGGTTCAACTTGCCTTAAAATCTAATAATATGAGAAAGGAACAGTGGGAACAAGTGATACAACTAGACCTTCATTTGATTCATTTATTACTTTGCACGACATCCAACGCAACCCCCACGAACGAATGTTCTCTTACCCCAGAAATTTATATAACAGCTGCTCTTTGCCTACCTGGCTCTTTTAACCTGGTTCAGCCTTGATAAAAATAACATCCAAACAAGCAAATCGAACCTCTTGTTCGAGAAGAAGAATCAACTGAGGTCAACCTTGACAACGCGTATGTAAAGCTCCCCGATGGAAGGGAAACAATTGTGTCCAAGTTTCAAAAGAAAAAAAAACTAAAGAAAATCACTCAGATAATTCCGACGTACACTAAATATGTCTAGAACCCAATTTCACAGTAGAGAATAATGTTAAAAACAACTGGGAGGCTGGACCGTCACGTCCACCTTGTCACAGATATCCCCCTAATTATCTTAAAGATAGAGACTAAATTTTTATGGTTTACAGTGACAATGATGATGTCCTTGAAAGGCAATTGTTGTTGCAGTTATCATCTGTCAAAAAATGTACTGACAGTTAATAGTAACCTTAGTTCTTTGTTAATAGAAACTTAAATTTTTCTTATTATTTAAACTCTTACTAAGCTCTTAAATAGTACAAAGGTTGAATGTCCGGAGACAAACGACTGTAAATTTTCAAATCACAAAGGGAATTTGTTTGGGGAAACAACTACATTTGAAATATGTTAAGCAGGTCGCATAGAATGTTTTACTAAAGTCTTCGCATAAATGGTTCAACAAATAAAATTTATTGATTGATGAATGAATAAATGAATGAATGAATGAGTAAATAGGAGTTAGTTTAGTCACATTTCTTTAATTCTTCTGTTAAGGAGTAGAAGCTCATGTACTGCTATTGCCCCAGGTGGATCACTCCCATGGTCTTGTATACAACCCAGGTAGAGCTTCCATTGGGCGTTGGTTTCACATTTGATAATAATATGAGTGGATGTTTCTTCCTTCTTATTACATGATCTACATTTAGGTTCTGTGTCAAACACGCCTATATTGTGCAGATGTTTCCTTAAAGACCAGTGTCCGATACAAAGCCCCATAACTGTTCTAAGTTTTCCTTACTTAGCGAGAGCTTTCCTGCCTGCTTAGGTGAGGGTTTTTTCAGCATTAACTTGCTGTGCCTAGCTCCATCTGGCTGTGCCCACTTTAGCTGATGCTGAGAGTGAACCCAGACATTGATCGCTGCTTTAACGCTGGCATTGGGTATCCCTATTATTGGTTCTGGCCTAATAAATGGTGTTCCAGAGCTCCGCCTAGCTAGTTTATCCACTTCTTTGTTACCAGAAATACCTTTATGCCCTGGCACCCACAACAAGGTGACCTTGTCATGGTTAGCCAAGGTTCGTAGGTTTCCGGCACATTCCCGGACAATTTTTAAGTCTTTTCTCCGTGATGCCAATGCTTTGAGGGCCGCTTGACTATCTGATCTAATGAGAATTTTTTTCTTTTTATATCCTCGTCTCAGATTTTCCTCATTGATTGATTGTTCGAATGAGCTTTTTTCGTAATTTTTAGCAGATTTTCTTGTACTGCGGTATGGCATTGCTTGTAAAACAAAGAACTTTTAACGAATCTTTATAAAATTAATGATTAATCATGCTACAGACTCCCATAACTGAGTACCACAGCTCCAAATTGGTTTTAGAATAGTTTTGTGGACCTTACTATCTAGGAATTATTTTGACCTGCGTTCGATTAGCCAGTAGAGTTACTCTAATGTTTATATGCGTCACTTTATTGAAACAATATGATAAACTTTAAGCCAACGGAAAACGGTCAATTATGGAATCTCGGATTATTTAAATCGATAATTTTAAATCCCCGACCTTTGGATCGTCCTACTTAACCACTTTGTGTGCCCAAAATTGTTAGCAACTACTACCTTTAATTTATATAACGCTATAACATTTCAAACTTTATCAAAGCATAAATCACTTTGGCGTACTTAGATAATCGCAGAGAATTGTTAATAGAAGTGTGAAATTCACTAACACGATTGTTTATGTTTACGTTTTGAGTATCCACCTATCTATCTACACTAAATATAATTGGATTTATTTTTTTAAATTAAATTCGCGAAAAGATTTTACCTGGTTTTGTGTAATGTAACGTAAATCGGAATATTACATCACATATTCTGTTTATTCGTAAACAACTAAATAGGTTTTACAGTTTTTATTGTTATGAATACAGTTTATTATTATTAAGGTTTATTAATAGGAATATAGCTTACAGACAAAAATGCTTACCTTTCTTCTTCTTCTTCTTATTACGCCTTCTTCTCACGAATGTTGGCGATCCATATGGCTAACATTGTCCTGGATACAGCAGCTCTAAATATCTTAGACAAAGTGCACCCAAACCATCTTCTAAGATCTTGCAACCAGGATTTCTAAAGTTTTTTTTACAGATCTTCTGTCCTAAATCTTTCCTTCGATTATTAGCCTCAGTTTTCAACCTGTATCCCTTATCGATGAGGTCTCATTAACGCGATAAAAAAATTTTAATTCACATAATGCATACTAATTAATAATAATAATAATAATAAAGCTAACAGAAACACCAACTGTACAATCTCTTATCTTCTTTACATGGATGACATCAAGTTATACGCGACAAATGATCGTCAAATCAATCACCTTCTCGATATAACTCACCGATTCTCCAATGATATCCATATGGAGTTCGGGTTGTCCAAGTGCAAGACCCTACTTATTGAGAAATGAATTGTTATAGACGGAGATGTGCAACTACCCAATGGGGATATCATACAGGCAATGGAAAACGGGGAAGCCTACAAATACCTAGGATTTCAACAGGCTAGGTTACTGGACCACAAGCAAGCGAAAAGTAAAATCCAGGAGCAATACACTAAAAGAGTAAAATCACTTATGAAGTCTGAGTTAAATGCAGGCAACTTAGTTCAGGCAATCAACACCTATGCCACGCCTGTTTTGACGTGCTCCTTTGGAATCATAAAGTGGACAAAAACAGAGCTAGAAGGAATTCAGGGATTAACACGATCAATGATGACGAAGAACAACAACCACCATCCGAAGTCATCCACTATTAGAACAACGCTACCCCGAAAGGAAGGAGGAAGAGGATTAACCGACCTTGTCAATCTACACTCAAGTAATACAAGTAATAAAATTACGTGAATAATTTTACAGTAAAGCAGAAACCTCACCTCTACATAAAATTATATCCAAGGCTGATAAAGATTACTCACCTCTAAACCTCGCCTCGCTCGAAGCCGACTTCAAGTTAGTATCGGATACCGAGAAGCTGGAACAATGGTCACAAAAGTCATTGCACGGTCGACATCATCACGACCTCAACCAGCCGCACATTGACAAAGCAGCTTCAAACAGATGGCTTACTAGCGGATCCCTTTTCCCAGAAACGGAAGGCTTTATGATGGCTATCCAAGACCAAGTCATCAACACTAACAACTACAAGAAGTATGTGATTAGGGATCCCAACACCCAAGCCGACAAATGCAGAAAGTGTCAACAAACGTCAGAGACCATTCAACATATAACATCTGCTTGTAGTGTGTTAGCTAATACTGACTATCTTTACTGGC
The DNA here is from genome assembly GCA_950111635.1 of Agelastica alni. Taxonomy (NCBI): domain Eukaryota; kingdom Metazoa; phylum Arthropoda; class Insecta; order Coleoptera; family Chrysomelidae; genus Agelastica; species Agelastica alni. Next base: position 22,178,488 of record OX467719.1, on the reverse strand, counting down.
ATAATCAAGTGTGCAACATCATTCACCAAAAATTGGCCAACAAGTACGGTCTTCTCAACACCTATACACCGTACTGCAAGTACCAGCCGCAAAAGGTGCTCGAAAACGACAATTCTAGACTTTACTACGATAGGTCCATTATCACCGATAGACAGGTGACGAATAACAGACCTGACATCGTGGTAGTTGATAAAAGAGTCAATTCAGTCCTTCTCGTCGACGTAGCCATACCGAACACCCACAACGTTCTCAACAAACACCAAGAGAAACTGGCTAGGTACGTGAATCTCGCTATTGAGATTAAACAGATGTGGCACAGGGAAAATGTAGAAATAGTCCCAGTTATTATGTCATCGACCGGCGTCGTACCTAAAACCCTGCACGAAAGTATCGCCAAATTGGGACTACCGAAAAACACCTTCTCCGACATCCAGAAGGCGGTCATACTAAATACTTGTCACACAGTGCGTAAGTTTATTATGTAAACTGAGCCTAATCCTTTTGATACTTTGTATCCGGGATAGGTAAATGATACCAGCTCTAAGCTGAGTAGTGAATAAGTCTTTCCCATGAATAATAATAATTAATAACTTTATCATTACTTTATACCAGCATCGGTTATTACTTCATAATTTTTAAATCAAAATATTCCGAAAATGGTACAATGCATCGAGTTTTACCAAGAGTAGCTTTTTGCTATAAAATTGAATGATTTTTAAGTTTACTTGAAATTTTGATTAATAAATTTAACCTTAAAAAAGTTATGTTTATTACTACTGATAAAAAAAACTCACCAAGCAAACCCCAATTATTTTTTAGTTATCTGCACCCTACAGGTGTGTCGATTATATATCAGAAAACAACTACACTCCAGGCTATGTGCCTAAGACAAGCATTGAATTACATCTGATGGATAATCGTGCATAATCCATTTCGGGTAATATGCATATGCTTGTTAAGTAAAAGAAGAAATTATTAAATTCCTTTGAACAATTTTGACTTTTGATGTGACTTTTAATAATTAATTTTTTTCAGTCAATTGTGAACTTGACTAGTTTATAGTTGCAGGGGAGCCGAGCATGCTAAAATGGTAGTAGTTACTAAAGCGTCGTTATGAAGACCTATTGTATTGTGAAGATTAGGCGCAAAAACGAAAAAATGTTTCTGTGAAGTATGCCTTTTTTGTAGGGTGAGGGGGGATGGTGTGTGGAGCGTGTACACATATACCTATAGTAAAAGTTAACATGCGACGAAATCAGCTGGTTCTTAAAAGATCAGTCTTATATATTTTTAGATCCCAAATATTTAAAACCATTTAAATATGGCTGCAAAAAAAAAGTGTGAATGATAAGCCATTTGTTTTAGCAATAAAAATAAACATTGAGAAATTTATATGAAATCTCATATTTTTCCCTGTTTAATTATATTAAAACGAAAACTTATGAAAAAATGAAAAGTATGTTATCCAAATAAATAAAATTACAAAAAAAAATCAACAATCTTATTATCAAAATTTATAATACCGAATACTCTAACGTAAGATTTAATTAAGGAAAGAAAAATCACTTTTGTTAATTCAATTATTAGTATTGTCACCTCTAGTGTCAATATAAACAAGAATTCTACGGAGAATGTTTTTATTAAGTTATGAATTTCTGGTTCGCGTAAAGGGTTGATGAATTAAACAAATAGCTTTTGAAAAAAAAAAAAAAAAAAAAAAAAAAAAACAACCAAACCCCGGTGGCCAAAACTGTTGTTTTTCGGTATTAATTTTGTCAAAAATTCTTTTCATAATCGGCTAAAAAGGGTAAAGTGGTAGAGCATTCCTCGAAGGTGCTTTTTTTTTTTTTTAAGAAAATATACGCAAAAAGGGTAGACCTATCGTGTGAGCCGCGGACTGCGACTATTAGAAGGGGAAGGATTATAAAAAGGAAATGATTGTGGACACGCTTTTTAAAAGAAGGATTCTTGATGAAGATTGGTCCTTGTAGTGTCAATCTTGAGAGTAAATGGGTGAGACTGATCAGCGTGCTGAGTTCATCGGCTGAATGTGGCCAATGGTTGTACAAGAGTTTTTATTTTTCTGGAGCATCTGCCATGGAAATATCTGTAAAGCAATGACTGGTCTGCAACTCTTCTTCTATGTTCTAGAGGGTAAAGGGTATCTGTGAGAGTTGAGCTGTTTATTAAGCGAATGGCTCTTTTCTAAATGGAATCTAGAAGACGAAGAGAATGCCTTGGTGCTGAACCCCAAATGTGCGAGCAATACTCCAGTAGAGGTCGGATTTAATCCTTGTACGTCGTCAACAGTTGATCAGGAGTAAAAAACTTTCTGGCTTTCCACAGAAAACCTAGCCTCTGACTTGCCGACTTTGCGATGTTAGCAACATGGTCATGCCAAGACATATTATTGGACACCGTGACTCCCAAAATTGAGATGGAGGGACTTGGTTCAAAGGTATTTCCGGACATTGTGATGGGATGATTTGAGGAATTCACTTTGTGTTTTTTAGGCGTTGAACTGAACAAGATTGTTGGTTCCCCACTCGACGATTGCTTTAAGATCTCTATTGATGGAATCAATCTGTTCCTGCCTGAGTCTATTTGTATCATTCACTGAAAGTGATCGATAGGATGTGAAAGTTGAGACAAGTGTGCTATCGTCTGCGAAACTGTTGGGGTTCGTGGTGGTTTTCAAGAGGTTGTTGATGTTAGCGAAGAGCAAGAGGGTTGCAAAAAAGGTCTGAGCAACGTAACCACAATAAAGGCTCGCGGGCTATATGCCCGATATCAAGAGTTATACAAGAAAAATTCTGCCCTCGTTGCAGATCACGTAAGAAAGAACGTGGACTGGGTAGACAACCAAACCGTTCAATGCAAGGAACGAAACGTACGAAACTTGTACGAAGAGCTATGGGGCACAAAGGCCGAAATTAATAAACCCAACATGAGAAAGAGGAAACCTATATTAAATGTCAGTCAAATGATGACTCCATATACCGTCATAAATAATTAAGGAGTCACGTACAAAACAGTCTACGTTAGTGAGTTTCGACGGTATATGAACTTTGTAAAAGAAGTACTCTGCAGATTATTCCACTTATATATGATTACAAGTAAAATACCAACAGCGTGGAGAAAAAATCAGACCACTCTTTTATGAAAGAAAGGCAAAGATGGTAAAAAAGCCGAAAATTATCAGCCTATTACCATCGGCTCTCCATTTATTAGAGTACATATACTAGGTATACGGTACACAAGGCAGCAAAATGCGTGCGTGTGTTCGTTTCTCACCCAGATAAAATTTTTTTTGAATGGTGCTTCAACAATGTGCACATTCTTAACTAGTTGTTGCGACACTCGATAGCCATCAAGGCTTTTTTTTATGAAAATAGTCGCAAAAAGGGTAGACCTATCGTGTGGGCCGCGAACGGCCCGCACTGCAGCTATTAGAAGGGGAAGGGATTATAGAAAGGAAATAAATGTGGACACGCTTTTTAAAAAGTTGTAGGTCATAGTTCTCTGGAAAAACTGATTTTGGAAGCTTATTCCATTCCGTAGCAGCCCTGTAAAAGAAGGATTCTTGATGAAGATTGGTCCTTGTAGTGTCAATCTTGAGAGTAAATGGGTGAGACTGATCAGCGTGCCGAGTTCTTCGGCCGAATGTGGCCAATGGTGGTACAAGAGTTTTTATTTCTCTGGAGCATCTGCCATGGAAATATCTGTAAAGCAATGACTGGTCTACAACTCTTCTTCTATGTTCTAGAGGGTGAAGGGAATCTGTGAGAGTTGAGCTGTTTATCAAGCGATTGGCTCTTTTCTGAATGGAATCTAGAAGACGAAGAGAATGCCTTGGTGCTGAACCCCAAATGTGCGAGCAATACTCCAGTAGAGGTCGGATTTGAGCCTTGTACGTCGTCAACAGTTGATCAGGAGTAAAAAACTTTCTGGCTTTCCACAGAAAACTTAGCCTCTGGCTTGCTGACTTTGCGATGTTAGCAACATGGTCATTATTGGACACCGTGACTCCCAAAATCGAGATGGAGGGACTTGGTTCAAGGGTATTTCCGGACATTGTGATGGGATGATTTGAGGAATTCACTTTCTTGAAAAACGTGACACTTCGTGTTTTTTAGGCGTTGAACTGAACAAGATTGTTGGTTCCCCACTCGACGATTGCTTTAAGATCTCTATTGATGGAATCAACCTGTTCCTGCCTGAGTCTATTTGTATCATTCACCAAAAGTGATCGATAGGATGTGGAAGTTGAGACAAGTGTGCTATCGTCTGCGAAACTGTTGGGGTTCGTGGTGGTTTTCAAGAGGTTGTTGATGTGTAAAAGAAATAAGGTGGGATACTGGATGGAACCCTGGGGGACCCTTTTCTGTATTTGCAAGAAATGAACTTCGCCATTTATTTCTCTATAATGTATCATTTCTACAATGTAATTACAATTAATTAATTATTAAGAAATAATAAAGACGATTTTTTTCTTATTGTTTACGCAGCATTTGATCATAAGGATCATATAGCTGCCAGAGATCTTTAATTCTGTTGTATACGTTGAGATGTTTTAAGTAAGCAATAATTCTTTCTAAATTCTTTGTATTCCATGATATATTTTTAATTAAATTCTGTATTCCCAAATTATTCCTAAGATGAGTGTACGTTGTACATGTAAAGATATGTTCTATAGTAAGTCTTTCATTGCATTGGTCACAAAAGTGCATCCCAAAAACTTGGTTTTTTGTTTCGTGCCAAGAGCTATTTCACCTCCAGTCAGCTGCTTATGATCTATAAGGCGCAGATCCGACCTGTACTGGAGTACACTGTTCCCATATTTGGAGTGCAGCACCTAAACAAATCCTGAAGCTACTGGATTCTGTCCAAAAAAGGGCAATTCGTCTCGTCGGTGATGCCTCGCTTACAAACTCGCTCACTTGTCTGGAACACCGTAGAAAAGTTGGCAATTTGTCTCTATTTTATAGTTATTTTCATGGGCGATGCTCTTCTGAAATATCAACAATCGTTCCTCTTTTGGCAGTCTCTTCAAGATTAACCCGTCAAGTTCAGTCTTCACACCCCTTCGTGGTCACTTTGGAGACCTGCAGAACATCACTTTCCAAAGACTCATTCATCCAACGAATTGCGAGGCTTTGGAACTCATTGCCTAGGGAGGTGTTCCCCGAGGCATACAACCTCCAGAAATTTAAGAAGAACACCAACTCCTACCTTCTTTTCCTTGCTTCCCACGATGTTCTCTGAACATTACAGGATATCCCTTTTCGTGGGAACCAGAACATAAAAAAAAAATACCAATTTAGAATCAGATCGGACCATAATTACAAAACTCGTCCGCCATTTTGAATTTAAAAATGTTGACAACAAAATCATAATCCTTACTTCGAAAACTCCAATGGTATTACTATCAGCAATAACCTTTCCTGAGAAAATCACGTGAGGTCCATTGCCAAAAGTGCATCCCAAAAACTTGGTTTTTTTTTCGTGCCAAGAGCTATTTCACCTCCAGTCAGCTGCTTATGATCTATAAGGCGCAGATCCGACCTGTACTGGAGTACTGTTCCCATATTTGGAGTGCAGCACCTAAACATATCCTGAAGCTACTGGATTCTGTCCAAAAAAGGGCAATTCGTCTCGTCGGTGATGCCTCGCTTACAAACTCGCTCACTTGTCTGGAACACCGTAGAAAAGTTGGCGATTTGTCTCTATTTTATAGATATTTTCATGGGCGATGCTCTTCTGAAATATCAACAATCGTTCCTCCTTTGGCAGTCTCTTCGAGATTAAGCCGTCAAGTTCAGTCTTCACACCCCTTCGTGGTCACTTTGGAGACCTGCAGTACATCACTTTCCAAAGACTCATTAATCCAACGAATTGCGAGGCTTTGGAACTCATTGCCTAGGGAGGTGTTCCCAGAGGCATACAACCTCCAGAAATTTAAGAAGAACACCAACTCCTACCTTCTTTCCCTTGGTTCCCACGATGTTCTCTGAACATTAAAGGATATCCCTTTTCGTGGGAACCAAAACATAAAAAAAAAAAAGGTAAATAATGGACAACCCAACGTCTGCACATTCTATATGTTTTATACTTTAAGTCCGGTATAAAATTTTCCTATTGCCTTGAAGTTGCAACATTTAATGAAAAATCGTTTTTTTAAAAATAATAAAAATATTCTGTCCAGGATTTTTTAAGCAAACCCAATTTTAATATATTTCCTAATGTACTAAATTTATTATAAAATAAGTTTTATTTTATTATCAGCTCGGTGAAGGTCGATTTAGTTACCGATCTTCTACTATTTAAAGAAAGGCCGGGTCAAGAGTACCAACAACCGACGAGCATGCATGAGAGCACTAATGAAAGTAGAGGAAGCAAAAGATGTGTGTAAGAACCGTAGCAAGTGGAAGGAAAGTGGTCTCTTCCTACCCCTACGGGAAAAAGGCGTGACTATATGTATGTATAAACACTTTGGAGACCTGCAGAACATCACTTTTCAAAGACTCATTTATCCAACGAATTGCGAGGCTTTGGAACTCATTGCCTAGGGAGGTGTTCCCCGAGGCATACAACCTCCAGAAATTTAAGAAGAACACCAACTCCTACCTTCTTTCCCTTGGTTCCCACGATGTTCTCTGAACATTACAGGATATCCCTTTTCGTGGGAACCAGAACATAAAAAAAAAATCTAGGTCTAAGTTCACCTGCTAGAAGGTAAGAGTGAGTTAAGTGGGAATGTCCTATTCTTAGTCTGCAAATTATGACTTGTTCTCGTCTATTTAATTTTCTGGGGTAATTCCACTTTTCTATATTGGCTATATGTTGTGGGTAATGATGTTTTCTGCGAAATTGTAGAATATTATTATTATTCATGGGAAAGACTTATTCACCACTCAGCTTAGAGCTGGTATCATTTACCTATCCCGGATACAAAGTATCAAAAGGATTAGGCTCAGTTTACATAAAAAACTTGCGCACTGTGTGACAAGTATTTAGTATGACCGCCTTCTGGATGTCGGAGAAGGTGTTTTTCGGTAGTCCCAATTTGGCGATACTTTCGTGCAGGGTCTTAGGTACGACGCCGATCGATGACATAATAACTGGGACTATTTCTACATTTTTGCTGTGCCACATCTGTTTAATCTCAATAGCGAGATTCACGTACCTAGCCAGTTTTTCTTGGTGTTTGTTGAGAACGTTGTGGGTGTTCGGTATGGCTACGTCGACGAGAAGGACTGAATTGACTCTTTTATCAACTACCACGATGTCAGGTCTGTTATTCGTCACCTGTCTATCGGTGATAATGGACCTATCGTAGTAGAGTCTAGAATTGTTGTTTTCGAGCACCTTCTGTGGCTGGTACTTGTATTACGGTGTATAGGTGTTGAGAAGACCGTACTTGGAGGCCAATTTTTGGTGAATGATGTTGCACACTTGATTATGCCGGTGAAGATAGTCAGTATTAGCTAACACACTACAAGCAGATGTTATATGTTGAATGGTATCTGACGTTTGTTGACACTTTCTGCATTTGTCGGCTTGGGTGTTGGGATCCCTAATCACATACTTCTTGTAGTTGTTAGTGTTTATACCTGGTCTTGGATATCCATCATAAAGCCTTCCGTTTCTGGGAAAAGGGATCCGCTAGTAAGCCATCTGTTTGAAGCTGCTTTGTCAATGTGCGGCTGGTTGAGGTCGTGATGATGTCGACCGTGCAATGGCTTTTGTGACCATTGTTCCAGCTTCTCGGTATCCGATACTAACTTGAAGTCGGCTTCGAGCGAGGCGAGGTTTAGAGGTGAGTAATCTTTATCAGCCTTGGATATAATTTTATGTAGGGGTGAGGTTTCTGCTTTACTGTAAAAGAATTCACGTAATTTTATTACTTGTCGAGATTGTAGATTGACAAGGTCGGTTAATCCTCTTTCTTCTTCCTTTATTATAATTTTTTTTTTTTTTTTTTTATATAGGCTTCAACATCTAGGGTCATTAGCTTATGGCATATGAAATCAATTTATCATTCTACAATTTACTATAAATTCCTGAAGTATTGAGATAGTGTAGTAATTTTCGTTGCCAAATATTGTTCGTACTTAAGCATTCTTGAAGCGTATTCGGGATCCCACTTTGTTGCCGTGCTCCTTCAAGGAATGGGCATTGTACGATGATGTGTTTACCGTAAGTCTATGTTCACAGTGGGGACATCTAGGTTGCCCTTCTCCGCTGAGCATGAAAATGTTTGTCAAGTTGGTATTCCCTATTCTCAATCGGGTAATTACTGCTTGGTCTCTCCTAGAGAGATCGTTAAGGTGTGTTCGAGGTTTCACATATGGTTTTACTAATCTCAATTTTGCTTCTGTTCTGTTCCATTCCTCTTGCCAGAGCTGTTCGTTATTATGCTTCAGTTGAATTCTTATGTCATCCACAGAAATTTTATTTGCTTTCCTTGCCTTATTAGCATATCTAGTCTGACGATGATGATTTGGACTAAAGAATCTTTACTATAGACACATTGGAGTGCCCTTACTGAGCTCATGGAGTCTGTACAGATGAGATAATCAATGTCCATACAGTGTTCGATATAGCCTGTAGCCTGCAGTATGGCGTATAATTCGGCAGTATATATCGATGCTTCAGAAGGAAGGGTCCATGAGTAACTCTCACCCAGACTAGTAAATGCGCTCCCAACACCATTTTCCATCTTTGAGCCATCCGTGTAGATCAGGTGATATCCAGGGTATTCACTGATGATATTGTGGAATTCCAGCAATATAATAAAATTATTTGTTTCTGATTTCTTATACTTTTTCAATTTCCAATCAACATTCACGGGAGTGAGAGTCCATGGAGGAGTCTCACTTGGTCCCAATGGATAGACTCTCTTCGGTGCGAAGTGGGTACGTTCAATGAACTCTTTCATCCGAATTCCTGCAGGCCGCGTAATTGTAGGGCGATTTTCGTATATCTCATATATATCATCTTCGGGTATCGGTGGGAAATTTGGGTGGTTGGGTATCGCCCATATTTTGGAACAGTAGTTTGCAAGTAGTTGCTGTCTTCTGTAATTTAGGGGAGGAAAACCTGACTCACTGCAGAGCGATAGATAGGGGCTGGTTCGAAATGCTCCTAATGCTGTTCTGAGAGCTAAACATAGAATAGAATCTAGTACTTTCAGGCGTGATCTGCGAGCAGATCCGTATATGAAGCAGCCATAGTCGATTTTTGCCAGCACATGTACCCTGTATTGTCTAAGGAGGATCTCAGTGTCACATCCCCAATTTATATTAGCAAGCGCTCTGATCTGGTTGAGAGCTTGTTTGCATCTTTTGGTTAGTCCTTCGATGTGTTTATGCCATGTCAATTTTTTGTCGAATATAAGTCCCAAAATTTTTGTATCGTTATTACATTCTAATTGATTATTATAGATGTAGAGATTTGGATCATCGTGTCTTGTTCTCAAGCGGCAGAAATGTACACAGTGCGTTTTAGAAGTGGAAAATTTGAAGCCTAATTGTTTCGCTTTATTAGAAATTGTATCGATGGCATCCTGTAGAGTTATCTCTATTTCATCCATTCTTGGTGCAGAGTAAAATATGGCAAGGTCATCAACATAAATGCTCTTACCAATTTTTGGGTTCAGATCATACATTAAGGAATTGACGGCTATCGCAAAAAGGATCACACTCAAAGTTGATCCTTGCGGAACTCCATTCTCCAAAATGTGTGTTTCTGAATATTCTGTGTTATATCTAACTTGGAATGAACTATTTTTGAGGAAATTCTCGATGAATTTAGGAAGATGACCTCTGATATTAAATGCGTGCAATTGTTTGAGGATGGAGAAGTGCTAGGTTGTATCAAATGCTTTCTCTATATCGAAGAACACAGCTACTAGATGATACCTATGCGAAAAGCTATTTTGGATCTCTTTTTCTAGAATAAAAAGTTGATCGATCATGATCATGGATCTATGTGATCTGAAGCCTGCTTGTTCTGATGTTAGTAGGTTATTAGCCTCCAGGTACCACATGAGACGAAGACTTATCATCTTTACCATAACTTTACTAAGACAGCAGGTCAACGAAATTGGGCGATAGCTGCTAGGGTGTTTAAGATCTTTTCCTGGTTTTGGTACAGGGATAATGATTGCTTTGCGCCATTTGTCCGGGTATTTATTACTTGTCCAAATCTTATTATAGAAATCCAGAAGAGTTTCTTTGCCTGATTCAGGAAGTTGTCTGATAAATTCGTAGATTAAGTTGTCTTCTCCAGGAGCTGAGTTTCCAATCACAGATAGAACATATTCAAGCTCGCTGATAGTAAATGGTATATTATATTCTGATGTCGATTCCTCATCAAAATCTAGGATCCTTTCTTCTTCTTGTTGTTTATATGTGAGGAACTCTAAATCGTATTGTTGGGAACTACTAACTGATTCAAATTGCTGAGCAAGTATCTCAGCAATTTCATTTTTGTTCGTGATAAGTTGGCCATTTATTTCGATTACTGGAGACATTTCGACAAATCTTTTTCCAAGAATTGAACGAATTTTTTTCCATATTTCTGACACCGGAGTATCTGCTGTGATTGTTGATACATATGTTTCCCATGATGTTTTCTTGCTTTCTCTAATAGAGCGCCTGGCCTTCGCGCGTGCTTTTTTAAACGCAATCTTATTGTCCTCTGTTGGTGAGCGTCGGTAACTGAGTTGTTCCACCATGGTGTTGATTTTTTTCCATTCTTCCAATGGTTTGCGGAACTGATTCTTCAGCGGCATGGAGTAGTTGTTCGCTGATCATAACTGAATTTTGTTCAACATCATCATGAATCTGCAGTTGGTTTGTGAGTTGTCTGTATAAGGGCCAGTCAGCAAATTTCTCTTTTCATCGCTTAGGTAAAGCAAGTGGAATAGGTTGACCAGCGAATTCAATAGTAATAGGGGAGTGGTCTGTAATAAAGCTCTTGAGATATTGCCATTGAAGTGTCGCAGCAAGAGATGAGGAGCAAATTGCTAAGTCAATGGCGGACAGTGAGTTCGATCTGAGATTGAGGAAGGTACCTTCCCCATTATTCAGTAGAGTGAGGTCGTTATCGTCTATGAGATTCTCAACAATTCTTCCTTTGGTATACAGTCTTGCAGAACCCCATAATTGGTTATGGGCGTTGAAGTCCCCGACTATCAGAAAGGGGGTAGGTAGTTGATCAACAATTGTTTGTAGATCTTGCAGATTCAGATCAGGTAGGTATATATTGCAAATACTCATTGCTATAGGATATGTAGTGCGTATAGCAATAACTTCAAGTCGAGATTGAATGTGGGGTGGTGAATGGGGTATATTCTCCTTAATAAAAATTGCAACTCCACCTCTCGCTCTGAGATTTGGTGGAGCGTCTTTCCTATAAGAATTGTATTTCCTTAGGTTAAAGTTTTCGATAGGTTTAAAATGAGTCTCTTGCAAGCAGATACAAAATGGTATTTTTGAATTCACAGTGGTCTTGAGTCCTGGGTAATGGGTTTTACACCCATTATAGTTCCAATAAATTAAATTTTCCAAATGGGACATTAAGTTGGTTTCGACTGGGATGCCTGGGCGTGGGAACTGGGATTTTTTCCATCATCTGTTGTTTTCTTTGCATCTGGTGGTTTTCTAGTTCTTCCTTTCTGCCAACCAGGTTTTCTTTTATATTTGTTTTTATCCGATTCTTCCGTCAATGAGGATTGGCTTGAGTCAGTTTCATTGTCGGATAGTTCATTACGAGATTTTTCAGCTTTCCGCTTGGGTCTCGTTACAGATGATGAATCGGAGATAGTGGATTCTCCTGGATAAATCGGTTTTGGAAGTTTGAATGTGGAAACTGAGGGTGGTGTTACAGTAGACGATATAGTTGGTATAACAGCGGGAAAGGAATAAATTTTATTTTCAATAAGGGTGAAACATATTTTGACTATTTCGGGGATCATTTGAGCAATGATATCCTTGATATCAAGAGTAGTGGTAGGGTTAGCGGTACCTCTTGCATAGGATATCGAATGAGGAGCAGGTGTATTAGCTCTAACTTTCCTCTGGGCTTCAAAGTAGGATATTCTCTCCAAAGTTTTGATTTTTTGTATCGCAACCTCTTCTTTGAATGTTGGGCAATTTCTGGATCGTGCTGAGTGGTCTCCCTTACAGTTTACACAGTTGATTGGTTCATTACATGAAGTACCTTGATGAAGTTTTTCGCCGCATACGCATATCTGTTCTTTTTCACATCTGGCCGATGTATGACCAAACTGTTGACACTTGAAACATCTCAATGGTGCTGGAATAAATAGAATGCTATCGTGATATTTGGGGGGAGAGTAATAAAATTGAAAGTCAATATTATATTGGGAGTATTTGTTAAAGATCCATTTATTTTTTTCATCATTCGTTTAGCTTCTGTTACACCCTTAGGTTTCAATTTATCTAGTATTTCCTCAATGCTTCAGTTTAATAGATCTCTACATGATATAATGCCTTTGCAGAAGTTGAGTGTTCCATGAGGAATCACTTCAACTTCGAGGTCGTAGAAGCGAGTTACTTGTAGTAGCCGTCGCGATTGTGCATTAGACGATGTTTCAACAAGTAGTCCATCTTTCAGTTTCTTCACATTCTTTGTAGTACCGATAAGACCATATAGGGTTTTCGAGATGATGAATGGATTGACTTTAGAGAAGTCACCATCCGTCTTCTTTATAAGTAAGAACTAGGGAATGATTTCCTCCGTCTCGTTACCTATTTTGTTGTTTTTATTTGTATTTGTATGAGATTTTTTCATATTGTTCCCACGAGTATGGATGAATAAGTGTCGAATATGGCAGTGCACCTTACCATATCAAGGCTATTTACAAACGGATGTCGTCTGGTATCCGGAGGGCATCATTCTCGACTAAATCCGTATTAGCCACCCATCTATCGGCACGATAGCTCACACCTTAGCTTAACGGATTTTTACAGGTTTACTCCTGTCGAGCTGTCCTTAGCTTCACTACTCATCTTTGACCTTACCGGCATGGGTGGCCCTACCAGGAGTATATAACTCCCGCCGGCATCGCTCTGAGAATCATTGTAGTTACTGAGCCCCTCCACCACGACAAGGTCCCACAACTCCTCGAAGGGGATTTATTATTATTATTATTATTATTATTATTATTATTATTATTATTATTATTATTGTTATTATTATTATTATTATTATTATTTATATTATTATTATTATTATTATTATTATTATTATTATTATTATTATTATTATTATTATTATTTTTATTATTATTATTATTATTATTATTATTATTATTATTATTAATATTATTATTATGAGTTAATTGTGAAACATTTATTAGCTTAGCCCCGTTAGCTTGTTCTATTTTATCATTAACAAGGTTTACCGTACATCACCATTACAATTAAATGCTGTTTTAATTTTTTTTTAAACACATGAGTTTATTTTAAAAAGGTTTTTAAAAACAATTAAATTTTGACACGGTTGAATATAATCATTAAAACAAATCACAAGTTGATGATATTAACGTTTCACTGAGCACGTAATTTTGTCTTCACTTGTTTTTAAAGCTGAACTATTAGTGGTTATTACTTCAACTGAAAAATGCGTTAAACGTTAAATAAACGAAAGTGCATGATTATTATAATTTTGTCAGATTTATACGGGGTGTATATGTTTTGCAAATATGGTGGAAACAGTAATATACGTTTTCCAAACATTCAACCTTTATCTTGTCAAAATACTTTGCAACCGTGCTTCATTCCCCAGTACTTTTTACACTATTACACAGGATGTTTACTAAATCTTCTCTTACCTGAAAAACATATTGGACTCCATTGAAATTTTTTCTCATTATACCTACCTGAAAACACTATATTTACATGTCTACTAGCGAACCCGACAGACGTTGTCCTGCACGAACGTTGGCTTGCCTGCTTTAAAAATATTAACATCAAACTCAGCGACCCCGAAACTATGAATTCGACACTAACATCGGCAATTTAAATAGTTTTTATATTCCATCCCTTTTCCATTCCTTTCGTAGGGGTGCTAAGAAAATTAAGAGTAAATCTAAACCATTCTCGAATCCTCTTAACCACATACAAAAAATTTAATTAAAATCGGTCCAGCGGTTTAGGAGGAGTTTAGTCACATACACACGCTCAGAAAATATATATATATATATATATATATATATATATATATATATATATATATATATATATATATATATATATATATATATATATATATATATATATATATATATATATATATATATATATATAAAGATGTAACGGACCGAAAGTGGACTTTTTCCATGCGGCCGTACTACCATCTTGGTTTCTGAGTTTTTTCAGTTGTAAGGTAGTATTTTAACCTCTGGCTGTTCTTATGGACTTCCAAAAGAGTTTAATATTGTACTGGAAATCTTCAGATATCAAATTCATCTTTATAGCTCTCCTTACATTTTTGCGTTTTTTAATTAGATTTTGCAGCCAGCTAATCCAGTCAGGTTTTATGATTCTTTGACACTGCTTTTTGAACCTCATCGCACATTTTCTGTTACCTGCATCCTTTCCTTCTTTTATTTACACCACATATTTTAATAGCAACATACTCTTATTCTTTTCTTAAATGGCTTTCACAATTATTTTACCTCACGTGACAATGTTTTCCTTATTTTATTATCACACATTTTTTTAAAGATGGTGTATGCAGAATTGAGAGACCCCAAACAAATAATTTTCACAGTATGGTTTTTTCTTAAAAATTCCAAATAAAATGAAATATTAAAGATAAAAACAAACAATAATAAAAATAAGTCATTTCCTTATTACAAAAAATATAATTTTTTCTAAAAAAATTTATATTTATATGCATTATTTTACAAAAAAAGGATTTAAATGTAAATTTTTACCTCAGCACCATTAAATTTTATTTAAATAATTGCGTATTTGTTAATTTGGCTTGTACTTATCTTGATGAAGATTTAGACATGTTTTCAGCAAGAAAATTCGACTAAATAATTCCGTATGAGTAAACAGATAAAGGTTTAGGTAATTTCTCCTGTCGCAAACAGACCACAGTACATATTATTAACGCTACCTGATAAGAAGATGTAAGTCAAGTTAGGATAATTGGATAATTTCATGAAAGAAGTCTTGTTAAAGAAAAATTAAAATTATAAATAAAATAAAACGCTCCTTTTATGCATTACACTTATCTCATGACATTTTTTAATTTGTTCCTAAATTGTAACAAACTATTTGTCACATATTAACTTCCCAGTGGAATTTATAATTATGGGTCCGATTTTTCGGATTCTGACACACATTTCAAAGTCCCCAGAATCGAATACAATAGTTTTTAAGTGGACGTCTGTATGTGTGTATGTACGTATGTGAATATGTTCGTATGTTGGTATGTTCGTATGTGCATTCGGAATTATTTTTCGTCTTGATTATCTCAAGAACAAAAAAAGATATCTTCGTAAGACCAATTGCATTTGACGCATAATTACGCAACTTGAAACTGATTATATTTTCAGCAAAATTGGTTAAGCTTTTTTTTATGGAGAATCACAAAATTGAAAAAAATGTTAAACTTTCGAGATTACTTTTCGTCTTAATTATCTCGAGAACAAAAAATGATATCGACGTAGGATTAATTGCATTCGACGCATAATTACACAACTTAAAAGTGATTAGATTTTCAGCAAAATTAGTCAAGCTGTTTTTTATGGAGAATCACGAAACTGAAAAAAATGTTTAGTTTCGGAATTATTTTTCGTCTTGATTATCTCGAGAACAAAAAAAGATATCAACGTGAGATTAATTACATTCGACGCATAATTACGCAACTTAGAAGTGATTAGATTTTCAGCAAAATCGGTCAAGCTGTTTTTTATGGAGAATCACAAAATTGAAAAAAATGTTAAACTTTCGGAATTACTTTTCGTCTTAATTATCTCGAGAACAAAAAATGATATCAACGTGGGATTGATTTCATTCGACGCATAATTACGCAACTTAGAAGTGATAAGATTTCCAGCAAAATCGGTCAAGCTGTTTTTTATGGAGAATCACAAAACTGAAAAAATGTTAAATTTTCGAAATTATTTTTTGCCTTGATTATGCTAGGTCCCAGCGGGAAGTTATAGTAATGGGTCCAATTTTTGCGAATCCCGAATTTTGACATATCTCCACATTTCAAGGTCCCCAGAGTCGAATACAATGGTTTTTAAGTGGACGTCTGTGTGTGTATGTACGTATGTTTGTATGTTCGATGTTCGCATGTGCCTTCGGAATTATTTTTCGTCTCGATTATCTCGAGAACAAAAAAGATATCGACTTGAGACCAATTACATTCGACGCATAATTACGCAACTTAGAAGTCATTAAATTTTTAACAAAATCGGTTAAGCAGTTTTTTATGGAGAATAACAAAACTAAAAAAAATGTTAAGCTTTCGGAATTATTTTTCATCTTGATTATCTTGAGAACAAAAAATGATATCGACATGGGATTAATTGCATTCGACGCATAATTACGAAACTTAGTGATAAGATTTTTAACAAAATCGGTTAAGCTGTTGGAGAATCAAAAAACTGAAAAAATGGTAAATTACATAAATTTTGTAATTTATAAATTATAATATTTTTAATACAGAATTTTAAGATCTTTTAATAATATTTTTTTTTACTGCGGTAACTGATAATATGATTATTGCATGATAGAAATATTTGTTTAAAACCTATGATAACAATATTTTTAATAATAATAATTATAACGACAAAAAACATAATATTTTTTCATTCTTTCCACTGGGAAGATAGTCGTGCGGACCTCTTTAGTCGCACCCAAACCACAGATATTTTTTTCTTAACGTTTGTTAACTTTTTGCAAGAAAAAAAGACCCATAACGCTCGTCATAGTTGTCCACAAACGTGAAGGTTTTTTTAAAAAATCTTTTCAAAGTAATTGTGTTCATTAGACTAAAAGCAATCCCACTTTCAATCAAATTACATCCTTAGCTTTTTTTCTTGTAAAGGTGCAAAAACCACAGAAAATCTACTTTACCGCTAGTTTTCTCTGGCGTCTAGTATTTGTACAGGGATTTACTGAGAATTAACACTCATTAAAAAAATGCTTGTAACTAATCTTATAATGTGGTACACTTTGTGCTTTTATAAAAAAATAGACTTTAACAAACAGTTCAATGTCATGTATTAAGTTTCACGTTGTACAGGGTGATAATTAGTAAGAATTTATTTTATTTTGAAATATTTATTTTCTTGTTTAATTCTGTCCGAATTATAAAATGTTTATTTCTACATGCTTCGGTAGCATCTTATTTAATTTGTTTATTGTTTCTATGTTTTGGTGGGCAGTTTTAAAGTAATCTGAAATATCTTTGTGGTCAATTCATCATTTAATTTTAAGACTTTAAGTTTCCATAAACATGAGTTCTATCGTTATTGAAATACAGCGTGTTACATTTTTTATTTTAATATAAACAACAACATTAGCAGAAATTAAGGGGGATAAAATTAAAGCTTATTAAGAAAATGTCCTCTGTTATTATCTTTTAAGCTCATTTATATTTTATTACAAATTAATAATAAATTTCTGGTTTTTTTGCGCAGCAATACCTAAGTAAATTTGACTATCCAATTTTAGTAACATTACATACATACATACACATAGTCACGCGTTTTTTCCGAAGGGGTAGGCAGAGACCACTTCTTTCCACTTGCTACGGTTTTTACACACATCTTTTGTCAGTTGTTGGTATTTTTAACCTGGTTTATTTCAAAACATAGTCGATCTGATCGAGATATGTTCGCCTAGGTCGACCTCTGCTGACTTGCCCATTCACACTTGCCTTATAAATCTGTTTTGTCAATCTTCTTTTATTTATTCTCTCTACGTGTTCAAACTTTCTAAACATTTCTTTATCTATTTTTGTAACCACATCTCCTTTCACGCCACATCGTTCCCTTATCTTAGTATTTTTCACTTTATCTAACCGAGTCATTTTTGCTATACTTTTTAGACTACTCGTCTCCACAGCATCGTATTTTCATGCTTTTTGGCCATTGTCAACATTTACTACCTTACATAAGTGTAGGGATCATTAGTCCTCTATTCACAGCCAGACGTGCCTTTTTGACACGTTTTAGCTGCTTATTATGTTATGCAGTGGCACATTCATTTGGTGTCCTGCCAAGATCCTTTGCTTAATGTCACAGTTATACTTTCCGTCTCTCGTAAACTTTGAATCTAAGAATAAAAACTTAAACACTTGTTCCACTCTTTCTTCTTCAATCAGCACCTGGCAGTTGGTCTTGCTTTCTTCTCTTTTAAAAATCATTACTTTTGTCTTGCTTACATTTACTTTTATACCTTTGATTTTTAAGGCATTATGCATTTTCTGCAACTCCTCTTCAGATGACGCTTATTTATGAACTGATTATAGGCGTAAAAGAGGCATCTGCTATCAAATCATTCATTCTTAATCCATACGCACTTTTTTTAAAAACTTTTATACAATTGTCTATGTATAAGTCAAACAGCCCTGGCGAAGCCACACATGCCTGTTTTACACCTTTTTCGATGAACTGATTATCGGCGTAGAAGAGGCATTTGACGATCAAATAATTTATTTTTAATCCTTACGCACTCTCTTTAAAATATTTTAAACAATTGTCTATGTATAAGTTAAACAGCCCTGGCGAAGCCACACATCCCTGTCTTACCCTTTTTCGATGTTAAACCAGTTCGTATAAGCTTTTTTAACCTGACACAAGTAGTGGGATCCTTATAAAGTGATTTAAGTGCTTGTATCAAACTATCGCTTACCCCACATAGACAATGTCGAGCACAATTTTTTCCTCGCCAATTTGTTATGGGCATTTACCAAAGCTACAAAAGTGCATTGGACCTTTTGATTTTTAGCTAAAAATTTGTTGACTATACCTCGTGATGAAAAGACCTGATCCAAACATTTTTCGCTGTTTGTAAATCATCTCCTCGGTTTCATTCGTCACTCTTTTAATTAATATCTTTGTAAACAGTTTGCCGACTATGCTGAGTAAACTAATACCTCGGTAGTTCTTACAGTCCCGCTGCGAACCTTTTTTTTGTAAATTCGCACGTTAACTGCCTTATACCAAACGTTTGGTAAGCTACCGCTCCTCCAACAATTGAACGGCAGAGGATACGAAGAAAAACAAGCAAATTGTTTACATTAAAAAAGAAAAAAAAGACTAATATTTCAAAAGACTATTACAGTTTATAACAGGGATGTAAAAAAAATATATTATACATTTAAATGTATTTAACTTTAAACTAACATTAATAATAGGAAGACATAATATGTAAAAAAAATTTCGTATTAAACTTGTCACGTGCCTATTTTTTCCCTTCTACAGTTCCATTATAATTGTGTCTCTGATGATTTTGTATTCCTTAGGTACTCGTAAGTAGGGTTGCGTACCGTATTTTGTTGTAACTTAAATATATCATTCGTTGTAAATAGTGTTGCATACCTTGTAGTGATAGAATTCGATTGTTAATGGCTGTGGCATTTTTCGTTAATCGATGGAGATTAAGTGGGGGTTTTGTTATTAGATTTTGCTTTGGTTTTTGGCCTCGATTGTTGTGTGTTGTCGGTTATATTATTGTTTGGTTTGCATTTCTGTGTGGGTGGAGCATGGACTTGCGAAGATTGGTTGACGTTGGTTCCGTGTCATTTTTCTTGATATCCGTCAGTCGTTTGGTAACAGTCTTGGGAGTGGTGCGGTGAGAATTTTTGAGACGTGGTGATATTGGCAAGTGTGCAGAACCTCTACGGTTTTACTTTCATATCTGGCTGTATTTGGGCCATCTTAATTGGATTTTGAAGTAAAACCACTTAATTTTTAACTTGACCATTCTATCTTACCTTCGTTGTTGATATTTTGGATTTTGGTGTCGAGTTAAAATAACCGCATTCGGGATTTATTTGAGGGAAGCCATTGTTAATTAGCAGGTGCCGTTCCATAATCAAACCGGCCAAGAGTAGTGAATTCGTATACCCAAAGGTTATAAGTGATTTATTTTTAAATATATAACGCCGTAACTTATTTTGACACCCCGATTAAGTTTTGTTTTAGTTTATTAATATAGTACATTGTTGGAAACTATTTATTGCATTAGATAATATGCCAAAACTAAACTTGGATTAAAATAATCTTCTCAATAATTCTTTATGTCCAAGTAAAAATATATTTTCTTCATACTTATTTGTAAATATCCTACAATTTTGATATTTTAAAGGACAACTATTGTAAAAATATTTTTAAATAAACTCGATTGTTTTTGGCAGTGAAAATCTTTATGTAAATGGTAAAAACATGAGTAAATTAGCAGCCTTATGTAAACGTTTGATTTAGTATTATTAAGGAGTTGACTTGAATACGTTTTTTTTGGTAACTTGGTAAAGTCTGTTACTCTTACTTCTGTTTTGGTTATTTAATAAAGTTGTAAATTTTTAATTTTTGATTTATTGCTGGCTGTTGATTTTGACTATATTTGTTATAATGTTATTATTAAACTGAGTACCTTGATTTATTGTTAGCTGTTGATTTTGATTATATTTTTATAAGTTTATTATTGAACCGGGTACTTTGATTTATTGTTGACTGCTGATTTTGACCTTATTTGTTATAATGTTGCTATTGAGCTGTGTACTTTGATTTATTGTGTAAGTAAAGTATCCAATATATTTTTGCTATAATTTTATTTATTTGGTTCACCATAATCTTAGTTGTTTATCGTGTGGCTCTGCTAGTGCCTTTAAGACCTAGGGGTTTCCGGCTTGAACCGTCTAAGTCGGTGGCGCGGCTCATTTTTTTTTTCTTTTTTTTTTCTTCTACCCTCTACGGCTGAGCTCGGGCATAATTTGCCAGTAGAGAGACCGCTGGCAGAGTACTCTATAGAGAACGAAAAAGACGTGGCAAACTTATTCGATTATTATTATGGCCGGTTTTCGTCGTCTTGGGCATCTTTTAAAATAAAAAAAAAATTTTGTGACATCTAATTCGTTCTAAAAAGCTGAAGATTATTTTTAATAATATAATAATAACCACACGCCTATGACTCGTCTATTTCCTTTCCCATTGGACCCACAAAGGTCTACGTTGAAAATATGAGTCACTCTATACATTTGTGGTATCCTACTATAGACCTTATGATCAAAATGATTGACTGTGTATGGCTTTGTAGGAGCAGTCGTGAAGGCTATGCAGCCTCTCAAGCACCTCTGCCTATCAGATCTTTTGTGCATTATGTGTGTGGCATACTTTATTTTAAAATACTTGCTTAATGAGAGAAAATAATTTTTTTTTGTGCTTATTTTAACACAGTGATCTTAAACGGTTTCGACAACATCTAGACACACGGTAGCGTGTCAAGTTAACTTTAAGCTAACAGAATGGCGAGTGGTACCGTGTGTAATATTACACGAACCATTTGGAGATACTTTTGACCCCCTCATAACTCAAAAACTATTTTACATAAACATGTCAAATTTGGCTCATATATTGAGACTTGCGAGATACATATGTGCTTTAAATTTCATAAACGTTTTATAAACATTTCATAAACACACCTCAAACAGTTATAAAAAATTTCAGGACTGATCATCGAACTTGGCACCCATTTAGATCTCACTTCTTTTGTCGTTGAAGTCAACAACCAAGGCATATATCATAATATTGAACTTGGCTCTCATTTCAAATTTATGTTTTAGATGGGATTATTATTTATAAAGTGTATGCTCTACATAAATTTAATTGTATATTCGAAACGTAAACATTACTATACAAAATATTATAATCTGAAATTTAATAGACAACCTTTAATACATGGTGCGGAACGATGATTATCTCTATTAAAGTTAAAATGTTTATGTTTAGACAGGTGTCGTTTATTTACTGGTATATTCACATTTTATTTCAGTTGTTACTTAATTTATGTGGCAATAAATTGGAATAAATATGTTGTTTTAATTAACCCCATTATTACAATCTAAACCGGTGTTTACATTGCTTTAAAAAATTATCCAGATTGTCGAAAAAACCTGCAATATGCAACGTTTATGTAATTTTAATAAGTAGCACGATATTTTTTAGTTGATCCTAGGAGATTTTTATTAATTGGTTAGAAAAAATGGTTTTTGTGTAGGGTACAAATTTTTAAAACAAATAACAAATAAAATTAAACGATTTCTGACTTGAAATATACTTTTAAATGGGTATGAGCAAATGGCGGATTTAGATTTATATGGTCTCTAGCCCCTATCCAAAATGGGACCTCTTTAGTTTTATAGCATAAATTATTATAATCTATGCATATGAAATGCTTTGTCCTGAATGACTGACTGACGGATCAACGCACAGCCTAAACTGCTGATCGTAGAGACCTGTAACTTGGAGGGTATGTTCTTTTTTTGACGTAGGCATCCGATGGAAAAGGATTTTTCGAAACTCTGCCCACAAGTGGGTAAAAATCGGAGGCAAAGTTTGTATGGGACAACGTGATTCTTTGGTCCAATCTACTTCAAGTTTTGCAAAAACATTCTTTAATCGGATTGATGAAAGACGTGTTTCGTATTTTATTAAAACTCATTGCCTACCGGGGTTAAAGAGGAGTAGAAAGTTATTTTGGGGGTGATTTAAATTACATTTTATTTTGACACATGTTTGAATTTTCAATAGGATTTTATTTAAAAAACGTTGACCTCACATAAAATCTTGGTGCAATGCATCACTTTTTAAAATTAAAATGTCAAATATAAATAAATACCAATGTGGTTTTAGGCCAAATAGTTTCACCGTAGATCAGATTTTTACCATCAGACAAATAATGGAGAAATGCTGGGAATTCGACAGAGAACTCCACCAATTGTTTATTGACTTTAAGCAGGCATTCGATAGAGTATGCAGATCAAAGCTGTGGAAAGCAATGCAAGAACTTGGATTCCAAAAAAAACTTATATCGATGATGAAAGTAAGCATGGAGGGTACGCGATGTAAAGTAAGAGTGGGGCAGAGTCTCTCCGACCCCTTCAATATCAATAATGGTCTCAAGCAAGGGGACGCCCTCTCACCTCAACTCTTTAACATAGCATTGGAATATGTAATTAGGAACTCCAAAATTGAGAAGCCAGCTGCCATCTTTCACAAAGGAGGACCCAACCTGCTCCTGGCTTTCGCAGACGATGTCGATGTGATTGGCAATAGCAGGATTGACCTCAAAGACACCTTCATAAAGTTTGAAAAGGAAGCAGAGAAGATAGGCCTCAAGATAAACGAAGACAAGACCAAGTATATGTACCTCAGCAGAAAAAATCGGAACCGAGATAGAGTAGGACAAAACTTTTCTATCGAAGACTACAACTTTGAGCGGACAAGACAATTTAAATATCTGGGTACAAGTATTAGCGAAAACAACGACATCACAGAAGAGATAAATAACAGGATACAGGCTGCAAACAGATGCCTTTTTGCTCTTCAAGACCTAATTAAATCTAGAATACTTACCAGGAAAACTAAGCTGAACATATACAAAACAATTATAAGGCCTGTCGTAATGTATGGATGTGAGACCTGGACTCTAACGGTTGCAAACGAAGAACGACTTAAGGTCTTTGAAAGGAAATTGCTAAGAAAAATATTCGGCCCAAATAGAGACGAAAATACAGGACAATATAGAATAAAAACCAACCAAAAACTCAAAGAACTCTACACTGTTACCAACATAATAAACGACATAAAGGCCAGGAGACTACAGTGGGCAGGACACGTTAAAAGAATGCCGGATGATAGAATAGTAAAACTGGTGTGGGAGGAGGTCCCGGGGAGAAAACGCCCATTAGGTCGACCCCGCCTCAGGTGGAGAGATAATATTGCAAAGGACCTAAAAGCCATGAATATCGAAGATGGACCCGATCGGATGCTAGATAGAAAAAGATGGAGACGTGTGGTTGAGTCGGCAAAAACCCACCCAGGGTTGTGAAGCCATTGATGATGATGATGATGATGATGATGATGAAATATAAATAAATATTTGTGGCCATCAGTGACAATCATTAATAATATTCACGATAAATATGCAGAATCGTTGTACGAGCGTGCCATCCTAACACCAAAAACCGAACAAGCCTCAGTCATAAATGAAATACTTTTGAGATCATTCGAATGGATCGAAAATCAATATAAATCCGTCGACTTAGTAATAAACACCGATAATGCCATTCATTATGCAATTATGCAATGGCACCAGATTGCAAGTGAAAACATTGACCAATTAAGGATTATATATTATAATCCAATTAACTTCCGTCACTTCTATCTTTTTTAATTATGAAATGTTTATACTTCAACACTGGAAGGTTCTAGATATAAGTGGCGTAAACCTGCTGATAGATGTATTTTAAATCATTTAGGAAACTTTGTTGAATTGCAGTCGAAAAAGAGAGCCAAAGCTTCTTCAGTGAAAAAACGTCGAATGTTGGTAGAGGTCGACTTTCTTGTAGAAGAAGATAGCTATTGAGAGGTAGATGCCTCTTTCACAATTGTGGAAGCACCACGCTTACCAGAAACATAAAGCGCGTGCTGAGCAGCGAAAGTCAACTTTTCGCAGTCTACCTTCAATAACTCGCTGACTTTTCTTTTTTTGTTTTCTCACTAAAACATTCGAAACTTTTTTCAGGGCATCCTGAGCGTTGACAAGTAGGTTGGATAACTGAAATACTAAAATCCAAGTCATCTGAATCAAGCCATTATATTTATTGAAACAATCTTCCATTTTTCTCTGACATTTGTCTCACCTTGCCGAAATTTTGTCGGAAAGACGGGAAATTCTAATTTTCAAAGGTCCAATCTTCACATCTTCTTCATTATTAATGTGAGCAAAAGTAAAAATAAATTTAAGCAAGTGGTCTTGGCGGTTTTTTTTAGGAAATTTAACCCACTCTTTAAAAAATTTCCTTCTCGTAATTCGGACTGTTGTGTCTGAAAAAAATTATGTATCACCCAAAACGCAAAAAATCGTAAAAATTGCTTAATTAACTTTACAGGTTTGAAAATTTTCAAACCCGTTTGGACATATGGATTAGAACTCTGGGGTTCAGCTTCCAACTCTAACCTAGAAATCCTGGAAAGGTTCCAAGCTAAGATGCTCAGAATCATCTCACAAGGGCCATGGTTTGTTCCCAACAGTTTAATTGCACGAGACCTCAAAGTACCAACAGTAAAAGAGGAAATCAAACAACAATATATGAAATATTCTACGAGGCTAGAAGCTCATCCAAACCCTATCGTGACGGACCTATAGCAATTAGTGCCACATAGACGTCTGAAACGTACCGTTTTTAGCAGACTCTTAATACACGTTCACTGTAGTTATATTATGATATAACTAATGTAAATATAGGAACCAGTTGATGAACTGATTTCTACAAGTTTCTGCATATGAACACACAATTTACTTATTGTTATATGTACATTGTAACAGATTGTAAATAAAGCTGGAATTTAAAAAAAAAAAACTTTACAGGTAAATTGCAATATATATTCAATAACGAGTGTAGAAATATAATGTCTTACCTGTCCCAACTAAGGGTCTCCTCCAAGGATGCTCAACATCACCCACACTATTCAAAATATTTTTACAACAGACACTAAGACCATGGAAGAGAAAATGTGCAGGAATGGGAATACCAATTAGAAATGATCATCTGTATACTCTAAGCTTTGCCGATGATCAAGTAATCATAGCTCAAGATGAGGAGGATTGAGGTTTTATGATGCGGAAACTAGAGGAGGAATATGGGAAAAATGGAGTGGAAATCAACCTCGAAAAGACCCAATATATGTCAATGGCACAAGACAGGATATATCACCTAGAAATAGATGATAACCGACAGATCTCAGGAACAGACAAATTTAAGTACCTAGGGTTTATAATATCAAAAAGTGGAACAACAGAGGAAGAAATAAAAAATAGACTAGTTTGAACTAGGGCATGTATTAATCAATTTAACCCAATATTATGGGACCGCAACATAACCAAGACTAATAAAACGAGAATATTCAATTCAATAGTTCGCAGCATAATGACTTATGGAGCTGAAATGTGGGTGATCAACAAAAAAAACAAAGGGAAGATTGTAGCCACAGAAATGGACTTTTGAAGAAGGAGTTGTGGAGTGAACAGATTAGATCGAATAAGAAATGAGGAGATCAGGAGAAGAATGGAGGTAAAAAAAGACATACTAGAACACATAGAGGAAAAGAAACTAACGTGATACGGACATGTTAGAAGAACTCCGGAGGATCGCTGGATACACCGGGTAACTGAGTGGAGTCCATTAGGCAGACGAAAGAGAGGTCGACCAAGGCGATCATGGAGAGACGAAGTGGATGAGGCGATGGAATTAAGAAACCTGCAGGACGGAGACTGGCAAGACAAGGACAACTGGAGACAAGGGCTGAAAGCAGGAAGGCAGCGACAGCTGTAGATATCCTGGATTATATATATATATATATATATATATATATATATATATATATATATATATATATATATATATACCTGTCCCAGCAATGTAGATTGTGAAAAAAAAACAAAAAGACTTTTTACTACACACACTTTGAACATAATAAATGACCATTGAATAAAGATAATCCCGCTGCCGGTTATTAGGCACTTATATAAACAGAAATTATTCACTCATTTACTATTTATTTGTAAACATGGTATGGCGGAAAATATTGGTATTAAGCGTCCTACCAACTAATAATATAAAGGTCAGGCACTTAAAAATTCCAAAACTTTTGACTTGACTTTTGTCCACCTAAATCAGTGATTTTGCCCACTGTGCGGCGTAAATAAGGCATTCGACGATCAAATCATTCATTTTCAATCCATACGCACTCTCTTTCAAATCTTTTAAACAATCGTCTATGTATTATTTAAACAGTCATCCCTATCTCACACCTTTTTTAATGTTAAACCAGTCCGTGAAAGCTCCGTTTGTTATTTTTTTTATTTTTTTTTATGAAAATAGTCGCAAAAAGGGTAGACCTATCGTGTAGGCCGCGGACGGCCCGCACTGTGACTATTAGAAGAGGAAGGGATTATAGAAAGGAAATGATTGTGAATACGCTTTTTAAAAAGTTGCAGGTAATGGTTCTCTGGAAAAACTGATTTGGGAAGCTTATTCCATTCCGTAGCAGCCCTGTAAAAAAAGAATTCTTGATGAAGATTGGTCCTTGTAGTGTCAAGCTTGAGAGTAAATGTGTGAGACTGATCAGCGTGCCGAGTTCTTCGGCCGAATGTGGCCAATGGTGGTACAAGAGTTTTTATTTCTCTGGAGCATCTGCCGTGCAAATATCTGTAAAGCAATGACTGGTTTGCAACTTTTCTTCTATGTTCTAGAGGGTGAAGGGTATCTGTGAGAGTTGAGCTGTTTATCAAGCGAATGGCTCTTTTCTGAATGGAATCTAGAAGACGAAGAGAATGCCTTGGTGCTGAACCCCAAATGTGCGAGTAATACTCCAGTAGAGGTCGGATTTGAGCCTTGTACGTCGTCAACAGTTGATCAGGAGTAAAAAACTTTCTGGCTTTCCACAGAAAACCTAGCCTCTGGCTTGCCGACTTGCGATGTTAGCAACATGGTCATGCCAAGACATATTATTGGACAGCGTGACTCCCAAAATCGAGATGGAGAGACTTGGTTCAAGGGTATTTCCGGACACAAGCAGTGGAATCCTCGTATAGTGATTCCAGTGCTCGTATTAAACCACCGCTTGTTAACAAAGCAAGAAAACAAATTAAATAGGGAGTCGAATCAGAATTTCAATTTTTTAAATAGGTTCCTAACGAGTTTTACTAAAAATTAAAGATTCTAATTGCTTGGTTGTTTATTACCTGTTAGTAAAATTCAATTGTAAATTAAAATAAAAAAAACACAGCGTTACGCCCATTCATAGCTTGTTATCAACATTTTAAAGTAAATAAGTAAAACAGGAAACTTGAAAACGAAAGACAGCGCCTTATAATGGCATGCCTGGTAGTCGTTTGTGGCCCTTTGAGTAAACGCTTTGTGAAATTTCTATGCACCACAAAGGGTAAAGATTTCATCGAGTTTGTGTTTGTCCGTTTTATTTGCTCGAAATTTGCAAACGAATAAGGAGAGAGATCACAATTATACACCGCGAAAAGTTTACCTGCGGCTATTAATTCCTGATACATTCTGTGGGGCATTATTTTTCCAACGCCATTTTTGTCGAAACAGATTAAGTGGTCTTGTGGGAAATTAAGTTTGTCCGTGTAAAAAACCATTCTGACACTTGTAATTTTTTATTTTTTGTTTGAAATAACACGTCGAAAGTATACTATAACAATAAGCAAACCCATTTTTATTTTATTCTTTTTACCAGCGGAAGCAAAAAATTTAAACGCCAAATATACAGGATAACTAGATGCAAATTTTATTTGGCAGACTAAATAAAAAATACTATTCGAGTTTTAACGAAAAAAACATGTATGAATATGGAGCTGAATATAACCAATATATGTTTTGGAACGCTTTATAATTCTTTATAAATATCAGTATAGCTCATTTCACCGATATAAGACGGTGTAGGATTAGTCACCTAGGCATCGACTTAACAAAAAGGGTAGACCTATCGTGTGGGCCGCGGACGGCCCGCACTGCGACTATTAGAAGGGGAAGGGATTATAGAAAGGAAATGATTGTGAATACGCTTTTTAAAAAGTTGCAGGTCATAGTTCTCTGAAAAAACTGATTTGGGAAGCTTATTCCATTCCGTAGCAGCCCTGTAAAAAAAGAATTCTTGATGAAGATTGGTCCTTGTAGTGTCAAGCTTGAGAGTAAATGTGTGAGACTGATCAGCGTGCCGAGTTCTTCGGCCGAATGTGGCCAATGGTGGTACAAGAGTTTTTATTTCTCTGGAGCATCTGCCATGGAAATATCTGTAGAGCAACTCTTCTTTTATGTTCTAGAGGGTGAAGGGTATCTGTAAGAGTTGAGCTGTTTATCAAGCGAATGGCTCTTTTCTGAATGGAATCTAGGAGACGAAGAGAATGCCTTGGTGCTGAACCCCAAATGTGCGAGTAATACTCCAGTAGAGGTCGGATTTGAGCCTTGTACGTCGTCAACAGTTGATCAGGAGTAAAAAACTTTCTGGCTTTCCACAGAAAACCTAGCCTCTGGCTTGCCAAATTTGCGATGTTAGCACCATGGTCATGCCAAGACATATTATTGGACAACGTGACTCCCAAAATCGAGATGGAGGGACTTGGTTCAAGGGTATTTCCGGAGATTGTGATGGGATGATTTGAGGAATTCACTTTCTTGGAAAACGTGGCACTTTATGTTTTTTGGGCGTTAAACTGAACAAGATTGTTGGTTCCCCACTCGACGATTGCTTTAAGATCTCTATTGATGAAATCAACCTGTTCCTGCCTGAGTCTATTTGTATCATTCACCGAAAGTGATCGATAGGATGTGAAAGTTGAGACAAGTGTGCTATCGTCTGCGAAACTGTAAATGGGGTTCGTGGTGGTTTTCAAGAGGTCGTTGATGTATAAAAGAAATAAGGTGGGGGACAGGATGGAACCCTGGGGGACCCCGGCATTGGTTTTAAACGCATCAGAAAAAATACCTTCAACTGCCACATGTAAGAAGCGATCTTGCATGAAGCTCAAGAGCCATTGGCGCAGTTTGGTTGGGAGACCGTAGGCAGATAATTTACTTAACAATGCCTGGTGCCAAACGTGGTCAAAGGCTTTAGATATATCCAAGGCTATTGCACGGGATTCACCAAACTTTTCAATAGTGTTTGCCCAGAGCTAAGTGACATAAGCCAGCAAATCTCCAGTAGACCAAAGTTGTCAAAATTCATATTGTCTGTCATGGATTATCTCAAATTTCTCTAGATATTTGATAAGTTCTGTGTTAATCGCTTTTTCCATAACTTTGGATATGACTGAGAGCAATGCAATAGGGCGATAATTTGCAGGAATAGTCTTTTTTCCTTTTTTCGGAATCGTGTTGATAGGTCTTCCTCTCAGGTGCCGTCTCTGTCTATGTTGGGCTCTATGGATCAGGGTATTATGTATGTTTGTCCAGTCTCTTATGTTTCTTAGCCAGGACTTTTTCTTTTTCCCTATACCTCGTTTACTTTCAATTTTTCCTTCCAGTATTACTTGTAGTTGTTCATACTCCTTGTGTCGCATTAGATGTCCCAGATAGGCTGTTTTTCTTATTTTTATGATATTTGTTAATTGATGGTGGGTATTCACTTTAACCAGTCAACTTCCGGAGAGCTGGCAGAAATCCACGTTCATTCCCTTGCCAAAGAAAAGTTATGCCACGTCTTGTAATGATTTTCGACTAATAAGTCTTATGAGCCACCCTCTAAAAGTTCTACTTCGTGTTGTCCAAAACCGTATACACAACAAATGCGAAGAAAGCATAAGTGAAGAACAATTCGGATTTCGAGGCGGCTTAGGTACCAGAGAAGCACTATTTTGCATGAAAACGCTACTTCAAAGATGTTGGGAGGTAAGAAAGCCGGTGTACCTATGTTTTATCGACTACGAAAAGGCTTTTGATCGCGTACAGCATAACAAACTCTTACAAACTCTGCAAAATATACCCTTCGATAATAATGATATACGTTTGTTATTTTCTCTCTACTGGAATCAATCTGCCACGGTAACACTAGATGGAGAGGAGACAATTCAGATACCTATAAAGAGAGATGTGAGGTAATGTTGTATTTTGTCTCCTACACTTTTTAACCTCTACACGGAGAATGGAATAAAGATTAAAGGCGAAACCATTTTTAACATTCGATACGCAGATGATACTGTGCTCCTAGCTGATACATTAAAAGAATTACAATGTATGTTAGACAAGATAAACAAAGAAAGTAATGAATGGGGACTGAAAATCAATGTCAAAAAAACTAAATTTATGGTTGTTAGCAAGATGAATGTTGGCCCGGAAAGAATAACACTTGATGGCGAGAATATAGAAAGAGTTCAGCACTTTAAATATCTTGGAATCTGGATCGATCAGTCGATGGATCCAGACGAAGAAATCAAGGCTAGAATAGAAATAGCTAGAACAGCATTTCTGAATCTCAAGCCGCTTCTCTGTGCCAAGCAACTTAACATTCATCTGCGGGAAAGATTTACCAAGTGCTATGTATGGTCTATTCTGTTGTACTCTTGCGAAACATGGACGCTCCACCAAAAAATTATTGACCGCATTGCTGCATTCGAGATGTGGCTGTACAGACGGATGCTTAAAATTCCGTGGACAAGCCGAACTATCAACGAGAATGTACTCATCAGAATAGGGCACGATAGAGAGCTCTTCACTACCATCAAGCGCCGCAAACTGGAATACTTGGGACATGTGATGCGTGGACCACGTTATAGTCTGCTTCGGCTTATTCTGAATGGCAAGATCGAGGGAAAAAAATGGATAGGCCGCAAATAGCTATCCTGGCTTCGAAATCTCCGACAATGGATAGGTTTAACTGCTGAGGAACTTCTCCACGCAGCTCAAGATAGAGATAGATACAAAGAAGTAGTCAATATGGGAGTCGTCAATGCTTGAGAAAGCAAGACACTGTAAGAAGAAGATTCACTTTAGTTAAAACTTCTGCATTTGTTGTCCTGGTGGTCCATGCTATACGGAGCATTCACCTGTATATCCACATTTCGAAAGCGTCCAATTTCCGGAGTTCTTTCTGCTTCATCGTCCATGTCTCACAGCCGTATAAGAGCAGGGACCACACATAGCACTTTACTGTTCTTAGTCTCACCTCGAGGGATAAGCCTGGACTACACAGTATATTTCGCACAAGAAAACCTGCTCTGGCTATTTCTATTCTTCTTTTAATCTCTTTAAAGTGGTTCAGCTAATGGTTTATTTCCCTGCTTAGGTATATGTAGCTGTGAACATTCTGGAGGGTGACGCCGTTGATTACGATGTTTACAAGGTTGTTCTTGTGAGTTTCGATCGAAAACCATGGTCTTAGTCTTTGCCGCATTCACCTCTATTTCCATTCTTAGACTTTCCTCCGTTAGAGTGCTCATCAATGCCTGCTGTTGTTTTTCGGATTCTCCCATGACTACAGTGTCGTCTGCGTACTTTATGTTGTTGATCACGATACCGTTTATTTTTGCTCCTTCTGGTCGGTCTTCCAACGATTGTTTAACTATATACTCCGCATATACATTGAATAATAAGAGGGATAGAAGACAACTTTGGCGAACAACCCTTTCGATATTAATATAAGATGTATTGCCATTTGTTGTTCGAATGTTGATAGGTACATTAGTAAATTCCCCTAAGATTTAAACTCGAAAATCTGTTGTTTATTACTATGCTTATGTTGAGAGGTTTAATTTTTATTTTTTGCTTTATTGTGAACAGTAATCGTTGATGTAGCTCTCGATGAGTTTTTTGGTCAGAAATAGGCATGTTTTTAATTATGTTAAAAGGGAATGCAACTAAAATAAATTATCGGTACAAATTAAATAAATATGTTTAATCATGTAGTACTTACGGTATTATTAAGCATCAGATTTATAGTAGTCATAATCGAAATCACTGTCGTCGCTATCCTCATTCGGATTGTAAATGATAACAGGATTAACTGCTTCGATGCGGTTTTCTCAAACTCACCGTTCCTCTATTAAATTTTCACATTTTGTAACACATTGTTTTCACATTTCCAAAGTAAGATATTAAGTACTTGTTGCCAGGTTTCCAAAACAGCCTTATCATTGTAACCATTAGATCCAATGTGATTATCGTAATAAGTTTTGTATATTCCCCAAATATACTCAATGCGATTAAATTGGCTATGACAGAAAACAGAATGACCAACAGTGAGAATGATATTCTCACTGATAGTCGCGCGGCCATTGGGGACTCGTGAGTTGCACCACAACATCATCAGCAGTCACTAAGTTAGCGACTGCAAATAAAGTCACTCTTACATAGGTTTCTATGCACACAGAGATAAATGGCAACGAGGTAGACGACGAACTGGCAAGAAATGGGACCCTGGTGGAACCAAGAAACCAGTCGGTCGGATTGCCAATTGCGAAGCGAAATATGAATTAAAACTTATCCTTGATCAAGAACATATCGCTCAGTAGAATGCAAATACTGGCTGCAGAACATCAAGATAGCTGATGAAAAAACCTCTCCAGAAGTTGGCAGACGCACTCTGGACGTCGCACTAAGGGCGCAACCCTTAAAACTTGAGCTGGCGGCTGAGAAAAACTGCCGACTATGTGGCGAATAGAAAGAAAGCAGCATACACATTCTGTGTAGCTGCCCGATGCTAGCGGTGTACACGTATCAAAACTGGGGCCGCATGATAATGGATCCAAGTGATCTAAATGAGACAAGGCCAACAGAAATTCTGTGGTTTTCCAAAACCAGCGGACTGGAATTCTGATGCCCTAAAGACACAGCGGTAGTCACAGAGGATCCTAAAATCTAGGTGACATAGGTGCCTATACCAATGGCCCAACCGCAAGAACGATAGTCGTTTAGCAACATTTGGTGAACCTAAGCGATGCTATCGTCATTGTTTGCAGTTTTTCGCCACTTTTAAATGTAGCTGCCCAAAATTACACGGTGGTAAATATGGTGTAGAGTTTAATTTATTTTTAATGTGCGAAGGCGTATTGCTTTTCAAAAGCAAACATTTAACGACAACTTGTTACTAGATTTTTTTCATTGTCTCATTGTCAAACAACAACTGCGCATCCAAAATGGCTAAAATATTGTTAAGTACTTGTCAAAAGATGCGCAACCACATTCCCTAGCTTTTATTGACGAGTGCTGCCATTATTACGTTAGGTTCGGGAACTTTTTAGACCGCCCTCGAACTCTTTTAAATTTTATTGGATTTATTATTCTTTTTTTTCTTTCAGATTTTTTTTTTTTTATTGATTTGTTTGTATTAACAATCAGAACAACTTATATACAATTAGTATACAATTTACGTCCTATGAGCTAATTTGATGGCTTTTTGTCGGGAAAGGTATCACATACCTGCAGAAGATCAATTGGCCATTTCCTTTTGAGTCGCTTTGGGTTTACAATATTTGTCAAATTTGATGCCAGTTCATTGGGATGGTGTTCAAGCCTTTCGAAGTGTATTTGGGTTTTTTTTGCATTCTTCTTCAATAAAGGGTATGTCAAGGTCTAAGTGCAGTGTGTGGTTAGATACATATCATGGAGCATTCGCGATTATTCTTAATGACTTTAATTGGAATAATAATTGAATAATATTTATGTTCGATTTGCTGGAACATCGCCATAGTTCTATTCCGTATGTCCATATTGGTTTGATTATAGCTTTGTACAATAAAATTTTGTTCTCTATGGATAAAGATGACTTTTTGCCAAACAACCAGTACATATTTTTCATTTTGAGATCCTTAGCTTTCCTTTTTTTAAGTATGTGCTTCTTCCATAATAGTTTACTGTCCATGTCCAAATACTTAGCCTTGTCTACTCTGGGAATTTCTATTTCATTAAGATATAATGAGGGACACTGTGAACGTTTTAACGTGTACGTAACATATCTGCTTTTTGTTTTGTTTATCTTTATTTTTCATTTGCTTAACCATCTTGTTAGTGCATCTAAGTGCAGTTGTAGTTTTTCAGTTGCTATCTCCGCATTCTTATGGTTACATAATATAACAGTATCGTCCGCAAATGTCCTAATTCTGTATCTGGTCTCGTTGGAATATCAGCTGTAAACAAATTATATAATAGGGGACCAAGGATGCTTCCCTGTGCAACTCCAGAATTAATAGGATAGATAGCAGAGTACAAATAAGGCACTCAACTGAATCAGGAGTAAATCCCCAACGAAAAACTCGTACTAGGGGAAGGCAATGGTAAGCCACCTCACACACAAAAAATAAATTTTTTACCAAGAACATTTTTGTGAAATGAATGTCAAACGTAACAAGTGCCTCGGATGATGAGAATAATGCTGGAAAACTGGGACGGCGGTTTTGTTGTGGGCGGTCAAAAATTTTCAAATTTAAGATATGCAGATGACACCCTTTTGGTTGCCAGTAATGAAAAAGAATTGACGATGTTTCTCGAAAGACTCGAATCTGTGAGTTTAAGATATGGGTTGCAAATAAACTACAAAAAAACGAAATTCATGATTATCAACCGAGAACAAGAAGGTGCTCCACAACCACACAAGGTGGAAAATTGCGATGTCGTCGGAAGGATCGTGTATCTAGGGTCAATAATAACATCAAATGGGGATTGTGAACCTGAAATTCGTAGACGCATTCAACCGGGTAAAACAGCTACGAGCCAACTCACCAGAGTATGGAAAGATCGCAACATCACGATTCAAACAAAAAAAGCTCTAGTAATATCACTGGTATTCTCAGTTTTTTAGTACGCTTCGGAAGCGTGGGTGATCAAGGCCGCTGATCGACGGAGAATCGAAGCGTTCGAAATGTGGTGTTGGCGCAGAATGTTAAGAATCCCATGGACTGCTCGAAAAACAAACGCATCCATATTAAAACAAGTAAGAATAGAGCACCGTTTGTCGAGCCAAACTTCAGCGCGGGCTCTAAGGTTCTTCGGCCACATAATTCGACACGATAATGTGGACCGCCTTATTGTACAGGGAATGCCATTTGGTAAAAGACGACGAGGCCGATCACCAACGAGATGGGCAGACACCGTTCGCAATTTAACTGGCCTAAATTTAGAGACAGCAACAAGAGAGACTAACAGCAGGCAACACATTATTAGTCACATCCTGGACAGACTGGATAATGACAGAAATTCACAACAACCACCACACATCATGTATGATGTAATGGACTAGGAAGAAGATATAAATTACGTGTCACGTTGTTTGTTAGCATTGGACTTCTAAACTACTGAACCGATTTTAATAAAATTTTGCACACTGTGTGCAGAACTTAAAAGATAGGATAGTTAATATCTTAATTTATAATCACAATATTATTTTATTGCGATTT
Source organism: Agelastica alni (assembly GCA_950111635.1). Taxonomy (NCBI): domain Eukaryota; kingdom Metazoa; phylum Arthropoda; class Insecta; order Coleoptera; family Chrysomelidae; genus Agelastica; species Agelastica alni. The sequence goes on along the minus strand of OX467719.1, from coordinate 22,142,297 downwards.
ATTTGTTTATTAACAAAGAGTCATGATTATCTCAGTTAGTTCAATAAGATTCTAACATGCATACATACATATAGTCACGCCTTTTTACCGTAGGAAAGGCATACACCACTTTCTTCCTCTTCCGCCACGGTTTTTACACACATCTTTTGCTTTCTCTACTTTCATCAGTGCTCTCATACATGCTCGTCTTTTGTTGGTTCTCCTGACCTGGCCTTTCTTCAAAACAATGTTGATCTGATCGAGATATGTACGCCAAGGTCGACCTCTACCGACTTCCATCCATTCACACTCGCCTTAAAAATTGGTTTCGTCAATCTTCCTTCATCCATCCTTTTTACGTGTCCAAACCATCTAAGCATTTCTTTATCTATCTTTGTAACTTTTACACCACAACGTTTTCTTATCTCACTATTCTTTACTTTATCCAACCGAGTCACTTCGGCTATACTTCTCAGACTACTCATCTCCGCAGCATTAATCCTTTTTTCATGCTTCTTCTGCCAAACCCAACATTCACTACCATACATAAGTTAATTTGTTTTTCTGCCAACACCTTTTGCTTAATGTCACTGTCATACTTTCCATCTCTCGTAAACTTTGAACCCAGGTATTCAAACTTATTTACTTGTTCCACTCTTTCTCCCATAATCAGAACTTTACAGTTTGTCATGCTTTCTTCTCTTTCAAAAACTTTTTGTTTTGCTTACATTTATTTTGATCCCTTTGATTTTTAGGGTATCATGCATAACATTAACCATCACCTGCAACTCCTCTTCAGATGGCGCTAATATGACTTGATCATCGGCGTAAAGAAGACATTTGACTATCAAATTATTCATTTTCAATTCATACGCACTCTCTTTCAAATCTTTAAACAATCGTCTATGTATAAGTTAAACAGCCACGGCAAAGCCACACATCCCTGTCTCACACCTTTTTCGATGTTAAAGCAGTCCGTGTAAGCTCCTTTTATCCTGACACAAGCTGTGGAATCCTCACCATTTTGTCATAGGCCGTTTCCAAATCTATAAAAGCGCAATAGACTTTCCGACTTGAAGCCAAAAATTTTGCGACTATACCTCGTAATGAAAAGACCTGATCCATTCATTTCCTTCCTCTTCTAAATCCTTCTTGCGCATCTTATATAATATTCTCAGTTTCATTCGTTTCATTTGACCTTCTGGCAATACTTAGATGCAACTTATCCCAACCGCTGAATTGGTAGAGAAGGACCGAAACACTGTCCTCCTCGATCTTCAGAATAAAATCTATGCGATTTCTGGCTCTGGGGTTTATCATTATCATCATCATCAGCCTATCTTAGTCCACTGCTGAACATAAGCCTCCCGTAAATTCACCCACATATCTCGTTCTTTAGCCGTCTGCATCTAGTTTATGCATATACGTTTCAGATCATCTGACCATCTTGTTGGGGGTCGTCCTCTACTTCTTAGGGCATCCGCTCTTGGTCTTCCGTAATGCGTTTTGTCCATCTATCATCCGTCATTCTAGGGATATGTTCTGCCCAATTCCATTTCAGCCCGGCTATAGTTTGTATGGCATCTTGCAGTTTTGAAGAATTGTCTTTCTGTATTAATCACTATCACTGATCCGATAAATTGTGAAGGTAGGGATTGCCTCCACAGCACCGAGACCCCATTGCCTTGTTGTACTTCCTCCTGATGACTGCTCTTTCGCTTGTCAGCCATCCTACGCCTTTAACCTTTACAACGTTTCCAAGAGGTTCCTTTCTTATGTTGGCAAGTGCAAGCCAAACCTCGAGAAACGGAAATTTTTGAGTTCATAAAAGCGCAGGACAGCTGAAATATATCGTATGATTACCATGAAAAATTTATTAAATCTTTTGATGAGAAACACGAAACGCAACATTTTTTCGGAAAATACTGTTTTATAATTATTTAAAAAATAAACGAAATGTGTAGCCGAAGGAATAACAATTGGCCATTTTTCGAAGTTTATTTCCATTATTATTACGCTTTCGACATTTAAATTGAAGTCACAACAACACAATTAGTTTATCTCTTATTCTCTCTGTTAAACGAACTTATTATCACATTAAACATGTAAACGTTGGAAAACTTCATTTGAATAATAAAAAAAATTGAGTTATCATTTGGTTCGAAAGTATCAAAAGCGAATAACTAAATTTAATTCGATTGTTTCTGTAAACGATATCTTACTGACTATAAAATGTGTACGTAAAGTATAAAATAAATTCATTTTTTGTAAAACAAAACTCCTGAGTTAAATTGACGAATTTTAGATCTTATTTTTACGTAATAATTAAATGTAAAGGGTAAACCATCTGTAATGAACGTAGTCATCGACAATTTTTTTTAAACAGCACACCCTGTAGATATTTTTTTTTATTGAACATTTCCGGGCGTTTACAGAAATACATCATATTTACATTTGGTCCAGCCAAAGAATGAACTTGCGTCATGAATAACATACATATAGTAACGCCTTTTTCCCGTAGGGGTGGGCAGAGACCACTTCCTTTCACTTGCAACGGTTCTTACACACATCTTTTGCTTCCTCTACTTTCATCAGTGCTCTTATGTATGCTCGTAGGTTGTTGGTACTCTTGACCTGGCCTTTCTTCAAAACAATGTTGATCTGATCGAGACCGACTTCCATCCATTCACACTCGCCTTATAAATTTGTTTCGTCAATCTTCCTTTATCCATCCTTTCTACGTGTCAAAACCATCTAAGCATTCCTTTATCTATCTTTGTAACCAAATCTTCTTTTACACCACAGCGTTTTCTTATCTCACTATTCTTTACTTTATCCAACCGAGTCACTCCAGCTCTCAGACAACTCATCTCCGGAACGTTAATCCTATTTTTATGCTTCTTCTGCCAAACCCAACATTCACTACCATACATAAGTATAGGAACCAATACACCTCTTTGCACAGCCAGACGTGCCTTTTTTGACAATTTCTGGCTGTTCATAAAGCTATGCAGTGCCCCATTTATTCTCATTCTCTGTAAACGATCCACCAAATAGAGTTTTTTCTGCTATTGTATCATTAATTCTATAAAACGTAAAAAACCAAGAAAAAGCAAACAAGTATAAACTAAATAAAACTAAATAAAATGCTATTTCAAATAATTCGGCTTGACGCGTGACAATTTGAGATGAGCTAAATATGTAGATAAATAACTACTTCTTAGGTCGAAATAGATTAATGAAATATGTAAACTGACCACAAATAGGCTCAATCCAATACTGAGTATATAACTCCGACGAAGCTTAATTATTACGGCCCCGACTAGGCTGAATATAATGCTTCGCCGAAGCTTAATTTCACACTGAATTTACACTTGAACTTGATTACCGGTCTTCCTTTCCCCACGTAGTGCAAGTGTTATTGTAAAGAAAGGTCATTTATTTTAAAGTCCGAATTGCATCTAAAAAAAGTCGAATTAATTACCTATAAAGCAAATAATTAATAAATACCGACAACTGTTTTCAGAGAAATCGGAGATATAAAATAAAAGCCAAAATTAAAGGCACAACTACCGAAGAAATTCCTGTAAATAGTGGTGATCGACAAGGAAATTACCCCAGCTCCTTATCGTTCAACATCGTTATGGACAAAATAAAAAAAGCACTTATCACCTGAAAGGGTATAAGATGGGGAACAAAGACGTCAAAATCCTATGCTATGACGATGATGCTGTTCTGATTGCAGAAAACGAAGTTGACCTACAGAGATTACCATTCAAATTCAGCACAACGGCAAAAAGTCTAAAAATTAAGATATCTGCAGCAAAGACAAAATGCATGACCACCTCAAAAACACCTATCAGATGCAAACTGGTTGTGGATAATAAAATTATAGGACAGGAGATGACATTTAAATAACTAGGCATAAAAATATCAGGATACGGTGACATCGAAGCGGAGGTAAGAAACCAAGCGACAAAAGCAGCACGAACATCAGCTTATCTGAACGATACATTCCTCCGAAACAAATATATCGGAATCAAGACCAAATTCCGAATCTACAAGGCGGTCACCCGACATATATTAACAAACACAGCGGAAACTAGACCAGATACATCGAACACAAAGGAAATATTAGAAACCACCGAAATAAAAATAGTGCGCATGATCGCTGGAAAAACACTTTTTGACAGGGAGAGAAGCGAGGATATTAGAAGAACATGTAAAATAGACAACGTAAATGAATGGATACTGAGAAGAAAGAGAGAGATAGATCGGATGAATGACGACAGAATGGTCAAAATAACTGGATACCTGATCCAAAGTTGAGTTCCAGACGTGAGTGGCACATGCTAAATGGTTTTCCGCTGAGCGTCCATGTCGAAAGTCATACTTTTCATCGGATAATATCTTGTTGCTGTCCAAGTGTTTAAGAATCTCCATACTAATAGCTTTTTCGTTTACCTTGGACATGACAAATATTAAGGAAACTGAAAAGTAATTGCTCAGCACATTTTTTATTTCTCTTGTTGGTACCGGTTGCTTCCTTGCAGACTTTCAGATGTGGGCGGAATTCCATTTAAGCCAGAGGCCTTCCTCGTATCCAGTTGGAAAAAGGTCTTTCTTACTTTGTGCCATATAAAGATAACTTTGGCATAAATTAGTCCAAGGTAGATATAGTAGGATGCTCTATACCTTAAGAATCAAGATTGGAGTTACGTTTAACCATTACTGTAAACAAATTAGCTTTTTGCTTTGCTGTAACAGCAATGGAACTGTCTTCTTTAATTAAGGAAAAAAGGTTAAGGTTCTGAAGTTTTTTCCGATTAATTTGGAAAAACCCCAAAAATTTTTTAAGACATTTAGACAGTTTAACAACTATTTTTGAATTATCTTGTCGTACTTTTTTGAATAAACAATAAATGCGAAGATTACCTGAGTCGTTTGCAATACGGATTTAGAAAGGGAACGCATACATACATACATACATAGAGTCACGCCTTTTTCCCATAGGGGTAGGCAGAGACCACTTCCTTCCACTTGCTACGGTTCGTACACACATCTTTTGCTTCCTCTACTTTCATCAGTGCTCTCATACATGCTCTTCGGTTGTTGGTACTCTTGACCTGGCCTTTCTTCAAAACAATGTTGATCTGATCGAGATATGTTCTCCGAGGTCGACCTCTACCGATTTGCCCATTCACACTCGCCTTATAAATTTGTTTCGTCAATCTTCCTTCATCCATCCATTCTACGTGTCCAAACCATCTAAGCATTCCTTTATCTATCTTTGTGACCACATCTTCTTTTACACCACAGCGTTTTCTTATCTCACTATTCTTAACTTTATCCAACCGAGTCACTCCGGCTATACTTCTCAGACTACTCATCTCCGCAGCATAAATCCTATTTTCATGCTTCTTCTGCCAAACCCAACATTCACTACCATACATAAGTGTAGGAACCAACACACCTCTATGCACCGCCAGACGTGCCTTTTTTGACACTTTCTGGCTATTCATAAAGCTATGCAGTGCCCCATTCATTTGTTTTCCTGCCAACACCCTTCGCTCAATGTCACTGTCATACTTTCCATCTCTAGTAAATTTTGAATAATGTACTTACTATTGTACTTACTATTTATGTAAAAAATTAAAATAAATTTAGGTTTTTAAAATTGATGGTGGTTTGAATGAATTTTGTTAAAATTAATTTAAATATTTTAATTTATCAATTGCAAAATCTAAATTACTTTTCAGCTCAAAATAGAATATGAATTATTTTCATGTGTATACAAGTAAAATCAACCAAGTGCTAGTTATAGGAAAACTAAATTGGTTCGTCTTGTGGGATTACGTGGGTTTTCGGAATTGTTTATTTTATACGATTTCTTTGGGTTTCATGAACAGTAAATATTTCTGATCGGTGTTTGTAACAAATAAAAAAAGAATAAATGACAAATATGTACAGTGTAAATATTTTAGTAATATTTTGTAATCGTACGTTTTTCCTAATACCTCGTAATCCTTTTCATTTTTTGACAATTCTTTCAATTAAATATTTCGTAACACATGACACATTCTTGTTGACATAACATTAAAATGTATCAGGATCAGGTGTCTAAACGTGTTTAGCTATTTTTAAAGTTTGTAGTTTTTTTTTGATCGAAAAGAAAAACGACTATGCTGACACCACAGTTAATATTTAAGAGAGCAATATTTTAAAAACTACATCTAAATAAACACGAGTAAAACCAAAACTAGATGGTAAAATTTTAAATTTTTATTTCCTATTTCATTAAATGCATGCATTTTATGTTCTCCGAATACTTTATTCAATTTTCTGTTTATGTTTGTAAAGTATTTAGGTAGCAATTTTCCTTTCCAATATAATGGAAATCATTTTCAAAATCATTTTTTAAAGGAAATAAAATCTGTTCGGAGGTTTAACTAAGTAATAATTTAACTATATTACCTTTTTCCAAAGTGCCTGTTGTTAAAAGTAAAAAGAGTTTATAATAATAAAGATAATAAGACTTGAAACTGGTGACAGGACTTCTCACTGGACACTGCCCTCTGAGGTATCACCTGAAAAAGATGGGCAAAACATAGCTTTATGAATAGCCAGAAAGTGTCAAAATAGGCACGTCTGGCGGTGCATACAGGTGTGTTGGTTCCTACAGTTATGTATGGTAGTGAATGTTGGGTTTGGCAAAAGAAGCATGAAAACAGGATTAATGCTGCGGAGATGAGTAGTCTGAGAAGTATAGCCAGAGTGACTCGGTTGGATAAAGTAAAGAATAGTGAGAAAACGCTGTAGTGTAAAAGAAGATGTGGTTACAAACAAATTTATATGGCGAGTGTGAATGGACGAGTCGGTTGGTCTTTTAATTGTATAAAATCAAGTATTGAATATCGAATAAAGAACAATTCATTGAAGAACCTTCATTTAATTTAACAAACTTATAAAAGAATTAAATTATAAAGCATTCGTTGGTTATCAGGGTTTTATTTAATATTAGTAGCTGTGTTTGACAAATAAAGGTTTAAAATTAATAAAGCTACACACGTACGATATAATTAATATTTACTAAAGAATAATTACGTAACACTCGCTTTTATATAACCAAATATATCTCACAGCTATAAAGTTTTTTCGAGCAATATAATTGCATAGCACAGTTTTTATTTTAGTAGCTAAAATTAAAACAGAATTATGTTGTTTCAGTTTATTACACAAATCAATGTTAAAAATAAATATTAAACTGCGCTATTATACGATGAATTTTTTTCTTCTTTATAAACACACAACTTTTAAAACGTATTCACAGTGTTTAATTTTATGCTTTATTACTTTTAATAGTATCTTAAGACACTAACGCATAATAAGGTCTTTTCTGGTCAAAGTTAGTATACATCAGGGATCGACCATTAGTCCATTACTATACAATGTGTCGCTTTTCCATACAGGGATCTCGGCTCCTATTATACCTCCAGAAAAGTTTAACTATTTAAATGCGCCAAACGTAAAAACAAATTAAAGTTCCATTAGCTTTTTACCATTAATGATCTTTATTTAACACTATAGTGGTTTTTGTAAAATTGTTTTAAAAATTGGTGAACTCACTTAAAGTAAGTTCTGCCCATTCCCCATTTTTGTAAATATCTACAGTCTGTTCCAGATTCGCTCCTCTATACAGGAATCTCGGCTCCTATTATAGCTACAGCAAAGGTTAACCATTCAACTGCACCTAACGTAAAAACAAATCAAAGTTTTAACATATTTTTACAGCCAATGATCTTTTGTCTTTATTTAACGCTATAGTAGTTTTTGTAAAATTGTTTTAAAAATTGGTGAAGTCACTTAACCCTGCGTTACCCGCACTAGAAAAAATACCATCGATACCCGCGGGTGAGCCGTGTGCTCATCTTTGCTTTGAACGTCAAATTAACGAATAGTACTATTTGAAGTACTATTTGAAAAGAACAACAAAGAACGTCATAGTGAAGTATATTAAATATTTTCAGAAAACATTTATTATTCGATAAAAAATGAAAATATAATTAAAATAAGTCAAACAAAAAAATTAACACTAAAAACAGTTTTAGTCCGAATCAGTTTGAACAGTCAATGCAGTAGGTAATAGGTTCTTTGCATATAGCTGCTTGACATTTGTCTTTTGGTTTTTCTTTTTTGGACAATAGGTGCATTTTGATCTCTCTCCTGACTCGTTCGGGTTATCATCTTGATTCTCCATTGGAGTGATACCTAAATTGGTTTTTATTTGCAAACTTAGCAAATAAAGTAAATTTTGATTCAGACGTTTTTTCATATGATTTTTTACCAACTCACTTGCCCATTTATTCCAGCAATATTGAGGACGGAAAAAAAGACGGTCAAAGGCCATCTGCAGGTAATCCTTGCTACAAAATAAATACTTTTCAGTTGGTCCACCGTATCAACTCCACTTTTATGTTCATTATAATATGTAATAACTTTAGGTTTGAAAGCATCGCCGATGTTTTCATCGATGGCATTATTTTCATGCATAGTTGGAAAAAGCAGTACATTTTTGTTCTTTTTGGGAACATATGACACTAACAGACATTCTTGCCCAAATCTAAACATACTGCTGAAGATATGCCTATCTTTGGATGCTACAAACAATGGTGGAATTTCCCGTTTATTCTTTCGGAGGGTGCCAACCAAAGTTAGTCTGTGATGCTTGAGTAGGTCAAAGCAAGGAGGGTTAAAGTAAACCAATTAACGCAAAATATTTCGTCCTGAGTTACGGATTGGTTTTTTTTTTTTTATTTTTTATGAAAATAGTCGCAAAAAGGGTAGACCTATCGTGATGGGCCGCAAACGGCCCGCACTGCGACTTTTAGAAGGGGAAGGGATTACAGAAAGAAGATGATTGTGGACACGCTTTTTAAAAAGTTGCAGGTCATAGTTCTCTGGAAAAACTGATTTTGGAAGCTTATTCCATTCCGTAGCAGCCCTGTAAACATAGACATAGACGGCGCACAACACTTGATGAATCATTATCCACTCTAAATGGGCCTTCCGGTTGCTTTCCGGCGTAGATTTCCATCTTTATGGTATAAAACACACGGCTATCTACTAAAGAAAAAATTTTAATACCATATTTACTAGGCTTATTTGGTATGTTTTTTTTTTATGAAAATAGTCGCAAAAAGGGTAGACCTATCGTGTGGGCCGCGGACGGCCCACACTACGACTATAAGAAGGGGAAGGGATTACAGAAAGAAGATGATTGTGGACACGCTTTTTAAAAAGTTGCAGGTCATAGTTCTCTGGAAAAACTGATTTTGGAAGCTTATTCCATTCCGTAGCAGCCCTGTAAAAGAAGGATTCTTGATGAAGATTGGTCCTTGTAGTGTCAAGCTTAAGAGTAAATTTGTGAGACTGATCAGCGTGCCGATTTCTTCGGCCGAATGTGGCCAATGGTGGTACAATAGCTTTTATTTTTCTGGGGCATCTGCCATGGAAATATCTGTACAGTAATGTCTGGTCTGCAACTCTTCTTCTATGTTCTAGTGGGTGAAGGGTATCTGTAAGAGTTAAACTGTTTATCAACCGAATGGCCCTTTTCTGAATGGAATCTAGAATACGAAGAGAATGCCTTGGTGCTGAACCCCATATGTGCGAGCAATACTCTAGTAGAGGTCGGATTTGAGTTTTGTACGTCGTCAACAGTTGATCGGAAATAAAAAACTTTCTAGCTTACCACAAAAAACCTAGCCTCTGGCTTGCTGACTTTGCGATGTTATAAACATGGTCATGCCAAGACATATTATTAGACACCGTGACTCCCAAAATCGTGATGTAGGGACTTGATTCAAGGGTATTTGCGGACATTGTGATGGAATGATTTGAGGAATTTACTTTCTTGAAAAATATGGTGCTTTGTGTTTTCTGGGCGTTGAACTGAACAAGATTGTTGGTTCACCACTCGACAATAGCTTCAAGATTGCTTAATCTATTTGGTAAGTAGTGATACTACTTTTATTAAAATGCAAATTTCATTACTACTTAAGATGTCAAAATAATACCAGCATAAAATTAGGGTAAATCTTTAAAAATAATAAAATAAAAACATTATACCTGAAAAGTATTTTATTTTAATTAATTTTATATTATCATGCTAAAGAGCTTTTATCTTACTCTTTGTCCGTTAGCAACATTACACTTTGGAAACCAATTTAAAGCTGTGGTATGTTATAATTCCCAGTTTCTCTTATTAACTCTCGGAGATTATCATTTATTTGCTTAGGATGCTCAAAGCTTTTAGAAAGCGTATTTATACGAGTCGTTTTCTTTTAGGTACAGTCGATCAAAAACTGTGAACCTCGTATGATTACATTTTGCGAGTTAATTCTAGAACCACAAGGTATTTTATAAAAATAAACACGGTTGTAACGTTTTTTAAGTTGATTTTTAAAAAATATATTAAGTTTATCTATTTTTTAACAAAAAATTTCTGTGAAACCAAAAATAAAAAAACAAAACATACAGGGTGAGTTAAAAATAAAAAGTTTTTATTTTTGAACTACCTTTCATAGGGTGACAAATATTTAAAAACAAATAAAACTAGAATTATATTAGATTATTACTTAAGGCTTTACAATTATTACAAATGCTGATCTGATGTTCTGAATACATTTTGTTTGCGTAATGAACACAAACATGACGGCCTTTTCTATCGCGTTTTCTTGGACAGAAATCACATCGGCAAAGCCCTTTCTGAAGATTTGCAACAGGTTGTTTTTAGTAATACTACTACAATAAGAGAAAACAATAGAATTATGTTTGAAAATACAACAAATCAGACAACCAACCCTCTCTTGTTTTCAATAACTTTTAATAACTTACAATTAAGAATTAAAACAATCAAAAGCAAACTATACTAAGTAATATAGTAACGTATAATAGTTTAAATATCTTTGTAGTTATTTAATTAATTGATTAAACATATTTTCACTTCATGAAATCCTAATTTTTGATGGGAATAAATGCGGTCGTAGAAAAAGTATAGTACACAACTCGAGTTGTAAGATAATTACGCACTTCTAGAACTTTTCTACGCACTTTTTCTAGTCGTGCGTAATATGCTTCTTACAACTCTTGTTATGTAATATACTCTTATAATTAAGTAAGTAATTCAAAAAGTAAATAGGTAGATATAAAATTATTAATTGGTAACCTCTTGCAAATTATATTTGTGTCTTGTTATTGGGATTTAATCCTGTATAGACATTATTAAACACTTTTTTTTTAAAACTTAAACTTTCAATGTTATTGCAGAGAAAATGTTAAAACAAAAAAAATTGGTGTAAATAAACGATACTTTTATAAATACATTTTTTGTTAAAATTATTAATAAAATAGTTTTCCATATGTAGCCAACTTACGTAGACACACTGTATTTATATACTTTTAGTGGATGATGCGTTTTTTTGTCACATAGTAGTTATATTTATTCTTCAAAGGAAATTAATTTGATTTATGTATACCTACTTTTTATATATTTTGGTTGTAATGTTGCCACCAAATAATATAATTATTTTTCTCTCAAGAATACGATTAGTAATTCTTGAACAATTTTAGCTTACAATCATTATTTTTAAAAAAATGTACTCAAAAAATGGTTGATTTATGAATGCTTGAATATATTTTACATTATAAATAAGTTAGGGTTGCTAATTTTAAAACAAAAAATACGTGTACTTTTTTCTCCGAAATTTTAGAACTAAATTAAATGAAGTTTAAAAAAAGTTTTTATGAGAGATTTATAGCAACAGAATAATTGCGGGTGAGATTAAACATTTATTTAAAAAGATTTATTATCAGAATTCTGTTCACATACTATTTTTTTCTTTATATTCAAATCGACTACGGGACTTTGTTGATAAGCCCAACGTTGATATAATTATCTTATTTGCTACATTTTTAAAAAAAATTAACACAAGTGATCCCAATCTTTAAAATCGGCGATAAAAACAAAGTTATAAACTATTTCACTGATCACTGCTGTGGCCAATATTTTTGAAAAAATTATAAAAATCTGACTATCGTCCTACCTCAAAAAATATAACATCCTCTCCTACAGACAATATGGTTTTCCAGAACGTTGATATAATTGTCTTATTTGCTACATTTTTAAAAAAAATTAACACAAGTGATCCCAATCTTTAAAATCGGCGATAAAAACAAAGTTATAAACTATCGACAAATTTCACTGATCACTGCTGTGGCCAATATTTTTGAAAAAATTATAAAAATCTGACTATCGTCCTACCTCAAAAAATATAACATCCTCTCCTACAGACAATATGGTTTTCCAGAACGTTGATATAATTATCTTATTTGCTACATTTTTAAAAAAAATTAACACAAGTGATCCCAATCTTTAAAATCGGCGATAAAAACAAAGTTATAAACTATCGACAAATTTCACTGATCACTGCTGTGGCCAATATTTTTGAAAAAATTATAAAAATCTGACTGTCGTCCTACCTCAAAAAATATAACATCCTCTCCTACAGACAATATGGTTTTCCAGAACGTTGATATAATTATCTTATTTGCTACATTTTTAAAAAAAATTAACACAAGTGATCCCAATCTTTAAAATCGGCGATAAAAACAAAGTTATAAACTATCGACAAATTTCACTGATCACTGCTGTGGCCAATATTTTTGAAAAAATTATAAAAATCTGACTATCGTCCTACCTCAAAAATTATAACATCCTCTCCTACAGACAATATGGTTTTCCAGAACGTTGATATAATTATCTTATTTGCTACATTTTTAAAAAAAATTAACACAAGTGATCCCAATCTTTAAAATCGGCGATAAAAACAAAGTTATAAACTATCGACAAATTTCACTGATCACTGCTGTGGCCAATATTTTTGAAAAAATTATAAAAATCTGACTATCGTCCTACCTCAAAAAATATAACATCCTCTCCTACAGACAATATGGTTTTCCAGAACGTTGATATAATTATCTTATTTGCTACATTTTTAAAAAAAATTAACACAAGTGATCCCAATCTTTAAAATCGGCGATAAAAACAAAGTTATAAACTATCGACAAATTTCACTAATCACTGCTGTGGCCAATATTTTTGAAAAAATTATAAAAATCTGACTATCGTCCTACCTCAAAAAATATAACATCCTCTCCTACAGACAATATGGTTTTCCAGAACGTTGATATAATTATCTTATTTGCTACATTTTTAAAAAAAATTAACACAAGTGATCCCAATCTTTAAAATCGGCGATAAAAACAAAGTTATAAACTATCGACAAATTTCACTGATCACTGCTGTGGCCAATATTTTTGAAAAAATTATAAAAATCTGACTATCGTCCTACCTCAAAAAATATAACATCCTCTCCTACAGACAATATGGTTTTCCAGAAGGTGTGTCGACCCAATTTACTATTTTGGATCTAACAGCTAAAATGTACTCTGCTATGGATAACAAAAAGGCATCTCATAGACCTGTCAAAGGCTTTTAACACAGTTAGCTACCCACTCCCTTTTAAATCACTTGAAAACGTATGAGAGCACTGATGAAAGTAGAGGAAGCAAAAGATGTGCGTAAGAACCGTAGCAAGTAAAAGGAAGAAAAAACTCTATTTGGTGGATCCTTTACAGAGAATGAGAATGAATGAGGCACTGCATAGCTTTATGAACAGCCAGAAAGTGTCAAAAAGGCACGTCTGGCTGTGCAAAGAGTTGTATTGGTTCCTATACTTATGTATTGTAGTGAATGTTGGGTTTGGCAGAAAAAGCATAAAAATAGGATTAATGCTGCGGAGATGAGTTGTCTGAGAGCTGGAGTGACTCGTTGGGATAAAGTAAAGAATAGTGAGATAAGAAAACGCTGTGGTGTAAAAGAATATTTGGTTACAAAGATAGATAAAGGAATGCTCAGATGGTTTGGACACGTAGAAGAAATGATGGATGAAACAAATTTTTAAGGCGAGTGTGAATGGACGGAAGTCGGTAGAGGTCGACCTCGGCGAACATCGATCTCGATCATATCAACATTGTTTTGAAGAAAGGCCAGATCAAGAGTACCAACAACCTACGAGCATACATAAGAGCACTGATGAAAGTAGAGGAAGCAAAAGATGTGTGTAAGAACCGTACCAAGTAAAAGGAAGTGGTCTCTGCCTACCTCTACGGGAAAAAGGCGTAGCTATATGTATGTATGTTGAAAACGTAGGTGTAAGAGAAACCACACAAAAGCTGTTTTAAAGTTATCTTTTAAACAGAAAACAATGCGTGAACATTGGAAACCACAAAAGCGGCCTCAAGAAAATATAATATTGTGTGCCTCAGGGAACCATCCTGGGCCCAATTCTTTTCAATATTTACCTTAATGACTTATTTCCGATTCTCCGATTCGGAGAAGAGATTTTTGACGAAAACCAAAACCGATTAATTATGGTATGCCAGCAACTAGACTTAAAAATTCAAAATGGCTTTTTCCAACATAGGGAACGACACAAATATACCTGGACCAAACCCTTCCAAAATCTAAAATCAGTAAAAACTTAAAATCCAAGAGGTCAGAGCAAAACGCGGACCAACATGCGGAAGTGATCACTATTTTCTGAAAGCCTTTGAAGCTATTTGAGCTGAGATCAGTTAAATCATCAAAGTTCGGTTGCCCAAGTATATAAAGCCATTTTCTGCATAGGGCAGGGCAGTGGCAGAGAAGATGTACCATTGTTTCCTCCTCTTCCTCATCGTGACAGCGACAGAAGTCGTGTCATAGCTCTGCGATTCCCATGCGCCGTGCATGGGATCCCCCTGTCCAGTGTCCTGTTATGGACTTCTTGGATTGAGTTAAAACATCATTAGTTCGACGTAGATCTAGTTTAGGCCAAATCTGTTTCGATGATGTGCATGTGGGTTCATTTTGCCACCTCAAGTTGGCTTATATACTCCTTTGCTGTGCAGGAGGAGCCAGCAATTTGCAATCGGTACTTCTTGATGTGATAAGACAGATACAGCTGGGAGGGTGGTGCCCTCCCTTGCTAGCTCGTCCGCCTTACAGTTGCCTGGTATGTCCAGGTAACCAGACAATGTAAACTCTAAATTTAGTTCCTAGCTCATTCAGGGCGGCACGGGATTGCACCGCTACAGTAGAGGTCAAGTAGACAGAGTTAAGTGATTTGATAGCAGCCTGGCTGTCGCAAAGAATGGATATCTCGATGAACTTTTGTTCGTTGTGGAGTATCCAGACAGCTGCCTCGGTGATGGCTGTCATTTTACACTACAGTAATCAGGCAAACGAAATGACAGGCTAAGTAAGGGGTCTTTAGAGAATATACCGCAACCTACTCTTCCCTCCAGTTTAGAGCCATCCGTATAATATACAGCGCCCTGAGGTTTCACTAGATTCTCGGCCCAATCTTCTCTGGATGGAATTTCCAGGAATAGGTCGCCTTCGAACATAGGGGTAGGTTTAGTGTATACATTTAATAATAAAATAAAATAGATATAAGGATTTTTATTTTTTTAAAAATACAGTACAAATTTTTTTTTATTTTTTTGCGGAAACTATTAGGTATTTCGCTATGAATCCGAAACGTTTCACGGACAATCCACAAGAATGTCTAAACGTATGTACACTTATGTTGTGTAACTTTAAAATTAGCGAACCCTTATGAAGCCCATAAATTCCAGATTGTGAAGCTTGGTAAAGTTTTCTGACTATCTCAAATTTACAACTTCTCTAAACCGGTTTTAATAAACTTCAAAGACTCGAGGAACTTTTGGCCTTTCCTGGAATATTTAAAAATAAAAACTTATTTATAGCTTTAGCTATCCCTTACGCTGCTTATATTTATAAATAAATTATTTTTAATGTCGTAATTATAGAATGAATTGGTTGCTTTTAAAAAGTGACAACTTTATATTTACAGAAAAGATATTGTAGAAGTAATAAATATGTTATAGGTTGGATGGATCTGTATCTTAAATTGTTTAAAAAACCATACCATACCATACCATCGCTACTGATCACTCTATATGGGTCCAATATGGGTCGCCTACATAGACTTTAAAAAGGCCTTCGACACGGTTTAATTTTGGGCAATTATCAGGTCAATAAAAAATGCAAGAATAGACCAACGATACATTAACATTATACAGACACTAAATGACCACTCAAAAATGAAAGAAAGACTACATGAAGACACTTACAAAATCCTGATTAAGAGAGGCATTAGACAAGGAGACATTGTGTCACCCAAAATTTTTACACTGGTGCTAGAGGATTTTTTCAAAATCCTGCACTGGGAAGACAGAGGAATTAATATATCGGAAGAAAAACTCAGTAACCTAAGATTTGCTGATGACATTGTCATTTTTGCCCCGAACAGTAAAGAATTAGAAACCATGCTTATAGAGCTACAACAGGAAGCAAGTAAAGTAGGCCCAAAAAATAAACATTTCTAAAAAAAAATTCATGACAAACCAACAGACAAACATAGAAAGTATAAATGTGCTAGGAACCAGGTAGGGAAAGTGAACTTTTTTGTCTACCTAGGTCAAGAGGTAACATTGGGAAAAATTAATCAAGAACTTGAAATTAACCATAGATTAAGTATAGGATGGGCGGCCTACGGGAAGATGCGACACCAACCTACCCCTCAAACTAAAAACCAAGGTTTACATGGAATGCATTTTCCCGGTAACAACTTACGGATGCCAATCATGGGTTCTAACAAAGAAAATCCTATTAAGTGTACACCAGAGAGCAATACAACGAAAAATGCTAGGAATAACGCTTAAAGATCATAAAACTAATGAGTGGATAAGAAATAGAACCAGGGTCGAAGATATAGTGAGGCGAATAGGTGGTCTTAAATGGAATTGGGCCGGACAACCAATTGGAGCGGAAAAACAACAAGATGGAGACCTTGGGGGGAGAAAAGAAGCACCGGTAGACCACAGCAAAGATGGTACGATGACATCAAAAGAACAGCCGGACTTAACTGGTACCAAGTGACACAGAACAGAGAAAACTGAAAAAATATGAAGGAGGCCTGTATTTAAAGGATAAAAAACGGCTAGAAGAGAAAAAAGAAAGACTAATCACCCTGTAAGAAGAAAACATTATGTTTGTGTAGCAGAAAAATTACTTCGAAACAAAAAAAATCGACAAATATTCGCTAAAATAATTTCACTAAAATGACATCTTTGAAAAGTTGGAAAATTGAATTTCTGTTTTTGTCGCCGTTTCCACCAGTTATAAAATAGTCCGGAACAAGAAAGATCACCGCATAAAGTACGAAACTTTGATAAGTTTATGCTTACCATAAAATAATGCTGCAACACGAACATGAAACTAATACCTAAAGTTAGGAGGAATCGAAAACCATCTACGTTTAAAGCCAGTGGTGGGTAATAAATAAAATTTTAACCAGTTGCTGTAGCGATTTCAAAATGTGTAACAGGTAAAACAAGTATTTTGTAACGTGCCTTTTTTTCCCTTCTACAGTTCCATTATAATTGTGTCTCTGATAGTTTTGTATTCCTCAGGTACTCGTAAATAGTGTCGCGTACCGTATTTTGTTGTAACTTAAATATATCATTCGTTGTAAATAGTGTTGCATACCTTGTTGTGATAGGATTCGATTGTTAATGGCTGTGGCATTTTTGTTGATCGCTGGAGATTGAGTGGGGTGTTTTCGGTATTAGATTTTGCTTTGGTTTTTGGCCTCGATTGTTGTGTGTTGTCGGTTATATTATTGTTTGGTTTGCATTTCTGTGTGTATGGGGCTGGCTATCAACATGGACGAGCGCGATTCTTGGTGTGGAGCATGGACTTGCGAATATTGTTGGTTGACGTCGGTTCCGTGTCATTTTTCTTGATATCCGGCTTGGGAAGTAGTCCAGTCGTGTGGTGACAGTCTTGGGAGTGGTGTGGTGAGAGTTTTTGGGGCGGTGGGATATTACCAAGTGTGCAAGGCCTCTACGGTTTTTCTTTCATATCTGGCTGTATTTGGGCCATCTTAATTGGATTTTGAAGAAAAACCACTTAATTTTTAACTTGACCAGTAAAACGAATGAGTATTTACGAAAAAGAGACAGTCATGGAGTTCAATTTATCAAGTTAATTTCCCACCGTATTGGTGGGACCAAGAAATAGAAATAGAAATAAACGAAAAAAGAAAGAAATACCAAAAATACCTAAGCTCAAAAACTATAGAAGACAAAATAAAATTTAAAGAAGCACAAGCGATAGTTAGAAAATTAGTTTGCAGAAAAAATAATGAGAAATGGGAAAGAACATGTTCTAGAATAAATACGTATCTGGGAGGTAGAAGAAGTACAGAAAGCTGGAGAATACTAAAAAACATGAGAAAAGATAATACCAAGGACATAATCTCACCAATAACAGCACAAAATTGGCAACAATACTTCGAAAAAATGTTAACTGAAGACAGAGAAGAATTTAAGAACACAGAATATATGAATGATAGAATTAATACGCAAGGATCCCCTATTAGAATTAATACAAAAGAAGTGAAGGAAGTATGTAAATCCTTAAAAAATAACAAAGCCCCGGGTCCAGGAAATATTGTAGGAGAATTATTTAAATACGGAACAGATAAATTATATAAAATGCTGCAAGATCTATTTCAAAGGTGTATTAATCAGTCCGAAGTCCCAGAAGAATGGAAAATATCACATATGTCAACAATACACAAAAAGGGGGACAAAAGCAAATGCGACAATTATCGAGGAATTGCCGTAACAAACACAATCAGTAGAATATATGGCAAGATCTTAAAAAACAGAATCGAAAGGGAATACACGGAAATGGAAGCAGAAGAGCAAGCCGGATTTAGAGCGGGAAGATCAACGATTGACCATCTGTTCTCACTAACACAAATTATAGAAAAAAAACTAGCATTCAATCAAGAGATCCATATACTGTACGTTGACCTAAAGAAAGCATACGACAGCGTACACTTAATTAAACTTTGGGAAACTCTGGAAACTTCCAACATTAATATTGAACTGATAAAAGGAGTAAAGTCATTATACAATAAAACCAAATCAAGAATTAAAGTTGGACAAAACCTAACAACAGGGTTTAATATCACAAAAGGGCTGAAACAAGGGTGTTGCTTGTCACCAACATTATTTAAAATATATTTGGAACGGGCACTAGCGAATTGGAAACGGAAATGCCAAAACATGGGCATACCTTTAGATGAGGACACAACATTATACACACTCTCATTCGCAGACGATCAAATTATAGTCGGCCAAGACATAGACGACACAGAGTATATGACACGAAAACTTATAGAAGAATATAAAATTTGGGGACTAGAGGTTAATGTAGAAAAAACGGAATATATGTGTATTGGGGTAGTGCAACAGGACTTACAATTATCAAATGGACAAAAAATCAAACACACGTCAGCTTACAATTACTTAGGAATGAGAATATCAAAGGATGGGACACTCGAAGAAGCAATATTGGACAGAAATATGAAAGGAAGAAGAGCAATATCAATGTTAAACGGAGTACTGTGGGATAGAACAATAAGCAACAACAACAAAAAAAGAATTTACGACACGATAGTGAAGAGCATAATAATGTACGGTTGCGAAGTATGGCCTTTGAAAGAAAAGATC
Source organism: Agelastica alni (assembly GCA_950111635.1). NCBI lineage: Eukaryota > Metazoa > Arthropoda > Insecta > Coleoptera > Chrysomelidae > Agelastica > Agelastica alni. Next base: position 22,122,605 of record OX467719.1, on the reverse strand, counting down.
GAAAGAAAAATTAGAGCCACAGAAATGGATTACTGGAGACGAGCAGCGGGGAAATCAAGACTAGAAAGAGTTACAAATGAGAGGATAAAACAAATAATGGGAGTACAGCACGACATCACAGACGAAATAAGAACAGTTGATATGGTACGGGCATGTTCAAAGAATGCCACCAGACAGAATCCCAAAGAAAATATTACAGTGGAACCCCAGAGGAAGAAGAAGAAGAGGAAGACCACGAACTGGAGAGAAGGCATACAAAAAGAGATGGAAGAGAGAGATCTGAGAGAGGACATGTGGACGAATAGAGAGGAATGGAGATTAGGAATCGCAAGACGCCGACGCACGTTTTAACGCGATATATATATATATATATATATATATATATATATATATATATATATATATATATATATATATATATATATATATATATATATATATATATATATATATATATATATATATATATATAATTTCCAAATAGTGTCACGTGCCTATTTTTTCCCTTCTACAGTTCATTATAATTGTGTCTCTGGTGATTTTGTATTCCTTAGGTACTCGTAAGTAGGGTTGCGTACCGTATTTTGTTGTAACTTAAATATATCATTCGTTGTAAATAGTGTTGCATACATTGTAGTGATAGGATTCGATTGTTAATGGCTGTGGCATTTTTCGTTAATCGATGGAGATTGAGTGGGGAGTCGGTCGTTTGAAGTCAGTCGTTTGGTGGCAGTCTTGGGAGTGGTGTGGTAAGAATTTTTGGGACGGTGTGATATTAACACGTGTGCAGAACCTCTACGGATTTTCTTTCATATCTGGCTGTATTTGGGCCATCTTAATTGGATTTTGAACAAAAACCACTTAATTTTTAACTTGACCATTCTATCTTACCTTCGTTGTTGATATTTTGGATTTTGGTGTCGAGTTAAAATAACCGCATGCGGGTTTTATTTGAGGGAAGCCATTGTTAATTAGCAGGTGCCGTTCCATAACAAAACCGGCGACAGGAGTAGTGCATTCGTATACCCAAAGGTTAAAAGTGATTTATTTTTAAATATTTAACGACGTGACTTATTTTTGACACCACGATTAAGTTTTGTTTTAATTTATTAATATAATACATTATTAAAAACTATTTATTGCATTAGATAATATGCCAAAATTGAGTACTTTGATTTATTGTTAGCTGCTAATTTTGACTATATGTGTTATAATGTTATTATTGAACTGAGTACTTTGATTTATTGTTGGCTGTTGATTTTGACTATATTTGTTATAAGTTTATTATTGAACTAAGTACTTTGATTCATTGTTAGCTGTTGATTTTGATTATATTTGTTATAAGTTTATTATTGAACTGAGTACTTTAATTTATTGTTAGCTGTTAATTTTGACTATATTGGTTATAAGTTTATTATTGAGCTGTGTACTTTGATTTATTGTTAGCTGTTGATTTTGACTAGATTATTTATAATTTTTTTATTGAGCTGTGTACTTTGATTTATTGTAGGAGTAAAGTATCCAATATATTTTAGCTATAATTTCATTTATTTGGTTTACCATAATCTCAGTTGTTTATCGTGTGGCTCTGCTAGTGCCTATAAGACCTAGGGGTTTCCGGCTTGAACCGTCTAAGTCGGTGGCGCGGCTCACTTTTATATTTTTTTTTCTTCTACCCTCTACGGCTGAGCTCGGGCATAATTTGCCAGTAGAGAGACCGCTGGCAGAGTACTCTATAGAGAACGAATAAGACGTGGCAATTTTTCGTAATTGATAACTTGCCAACAAACAATATGGAAGCTGAATAATTCACCATTTTGACAAATACATTAATTACAAGATTTAAATATACTAAGCGGTACCAAAAATATACCATTGGAATATTTTTGTAAAGGTAACGAAACATAAAAAATATTCAAAATATCCATGAGTATTATACAATCTATTCTTTTTTTTTTCAGAACAATAAGGAAATTATGTGACTATTACCATGACATGTAGAGCACTTTTCCACTGAAAAGCTTTCTTTATCTATATACAATATTCAAATCTGTATTTATGACAACATGAAACAAATATTACTCAAAACCTAGTTATTAGGTCGTTAGGTTTGAAACGTTTTAATCTACGCACTTCACCTCTTATATCAAACAAGTCACTAGCGAGAGGGTTAGGTTCTTCCTGTACTTTTCACTAAACCTTTTAACTTTGCTCCTAATTGACGGAATTTGTAAGTCTTTCTGGATTAGATGATTTGGCATATACCAAGGCGCGTTGACAATTGTCCGATTAACTTTATTTTGAAATCTTTGAAGGATTTCCAAATTTGAATTACTGGCTGTACCCCATAATTCAATACCATAAGTCCAAATTGGCTTTAGTATTGTTTTATATAGAAGGATTTTGTTTTCTGTCTTCAGTTGGGAGCTTTTGCCTATAAGCCAGTTTAGTTTATGTAGCTTAAGACCAAGCTGTTTTCTCTTGGCGAATATATGTTTTTGACAGGTCAGTCGTCGAACCATTAAACCAAGTTTAAGAGACTTCATCTCAATTAATGGACGACTATACGCGGAAGAAGCACCAAAATCGGACGACCCATTAAAAGTCTCAATTTTTAACTGCTTTGCGGTTTTTTTAGATGTAGTGCAAGTTTTTGATAAAGTTTGGCACGAAGGCTTTTTTTTTTCTTCATTTCAGTCGCTTCAAACGCTGGTGTTATTAGCGACATAAGATACAGAGTGTAAATTAAAAAAAAAAAATTACAATTATGTATATAAGCCGGTGTCCCTTAAATAACCTATTGTTTTTTTAATGTTCATGTTTTCTCCTAGAGTCTCTGCTATATTCCTTAAAATGTTGTACTTCTTTCTTGTAGCTTCGTATTGTTTGCACTCGATTAACATATGCTTCAGACTAGCACTTATTTGACAGGTTTCACATATTGGTAACTTATTTCGTGTGATGAGATGTTTATGGGTTAAATTGCTATGACCCAGCTGCAAACGCGGTATTCTTACTTGGTGTGGTCTCTTCGATGTTGGTTGGGGCCAAGGATTAACTGATTGTTTGACTTCTTTTAGATCATTTTGTGTTGCACTTTATTCGTTTTGCCACGCACTAAAAACTTTAGTTGATACCTGGGCACAAAGGAGTAAAGGGAAACGAAAAAGCCGACACCCTTGCAAAACAGGGAGCCGAATCTGCGTTCACTGGACCAGAACCGGTTTTTGTAGTCACCACAAGTGCCGCCAAAACAATCATTTCGGACTGGGTGAAGAGGAAAATACTCACGTACTGGTCCGATATACCAGGGTTGACTCACTCAAAGGCGTTTCTACCTAAACCCTCTAGAAACACAACTAAGCAGATCCCAGAATGGAGCAGAAATGACCTTCGAATTCTAACGGGACTACTAACAGGACACTGTCGTCTAAGATACCACCTCAGAAAGATAGATCTGAACCAACAAACGGACTGTCAGTTTTGCTGCGTGAAAGACGAAACTGCTGAACATACACTACGTTCATGCCGGGCCTGGGAAGAATAAGGAACAATATTTGGTTACACCAACCTAGAACCTACTGATTTCAAAAAAAATTCACCCTATACAACCATGAACTTCGTAAGAAGGGCTGGATTGTGCGGTGAACTGTAACCTCTAGGGGTGATCCACAATAGACCTACTAAAGGTCGCAGTGGAGGGGCAACCACGCCCCACTAACTTGATACCTAACCTAACCTAAACACTTTAGATTTTATTACAGATTTCATGTCTTAAAATGATACTTCGTTAGAGTTCTGGTTGTTTGGTGCTGTTTCGGCTAGATGGTCTACTTCTTTATTTCCCCTTATACCGGAATGTGATGGTACAAACATAAATTCCACGTTGGCATCTTTATCTTTCAAGTACACTATTACTGTTTTGATCATTAAGGCGATTAGATTTTTAATATACAAGTGATGGATAGTTTGGAGTGAGCTAAGTGAGTCTGTTATTATTAGAGATAGGGACTTATTAGATTCTTTAATATGAATGAGAGCTTGTAGTATTTTATGGATGTGTTTGGGGTGAGGATGGCTGCTCCTACACCGTCTAATGATTTTGAAGTGTCAGTGTATATTGTATAGTGTTTTTAATAGTCATTCATTTCTTTTAAAAAAGACTGTTTTATCAGATTTTATCACAAAGGCTTGTAGATTGTAGGAGGGGTCGTGAAGGCTATGTTGCCTCTTAAGCACTTCGTCATATCAGATTTTTGTGCAAATGTATTCGATGCCCGGGATTCCGAGACTTTGTACAAAGTTTATTAGTTTCCTGGGAGCTAAGTTCCTGACATCGTAGGGCATTAAAAAGGCCCCTTCCAGAATCACGAAGGCTTAATTTAGAAATTAAATAAAATGCTACCGACACAATACGTGCACATTCTAACATTAAATATGGTGAACAGACTTTTTAGGATCAAACAGAGGGACGAATATTTTTATATGGAGTGCCTTAAAGTAGCGTCCAAGGTTCCACCCCATACCTGCTTTATACCAGCAACATACCGACCACAGAAAATACAACTATGGCTACATTTGCTGATGATATTATGCTCTTTGTAGTAGACAAAAAAAAAAAAGGAAAGAATTAGGCATTATATGTTTACAGTACTACTGGCTTCCTGGTAGGAATTCCAAATTGTCCGAGACCTTGAAATACCAACTGTCAAAAAAGATATTAAGAGTTTTGCTGGCGAGTATAAAGTCAGGCTGCACTTTCGTGTTAATTCGGAAGCTCTTTAGCTGCTGTAAAATCCAAACCATAACCGAAGATTGAAAAGAACGAAGCGTGGGAACTTGTCTAGTGTATCATGTCAAAGCAGAGAACAGAGCGTAAAAGTGTAAACCAATAAAAAAAAACTAAAATAATAAAATTATTAGTTAGTTTTTTAAATAATATTAATTATTGTCAAAAAAAATATTAAAATTTTATGTACCTGTTATGTATTTCGGTATTGTTTTATTATACGATATAGTTATAATATATATGTCATGTCAACAGTTATTAACTGTTTTTAAAAAAACCTTGTTTCAATAATCTGGAAAGAACGAAGTTTTCAAAGAAAGCAACATCCACAAAAATGACATGACTAGTTTAATGATTTCTTTAATATTTATTTGAATAAAATTACAAAATATTAAATGAACTTACTTAACGTAAAGAAAAAAAGTTTAGTAATAAATTTTGCTTCATAAGTATTGGTTAATAATAGTTATGCTGTATAATCAAATGAATCGCAACTAATAATTTTCAGTGTAAACAATCGTAATCCTGCTACTATGGATCCTTACTGCAGGAAAATAAAATTAAATCCCAAAAAACTACTATCAACCGCATTTTCTACCTGATAATCTAACTGGCGAAAAAATATATATGTAACTTTGTAATAACTTGAAAATAAAAGTGCAAATCTCACCCTATTGCGGATACAAGTCAATTCTTTATAACGACTTTCATTTCAATCACCCATTTGACCAAAAAAACACTGTTTAGCTCTCAACTTCACCTTCCCTTTCGTGCACACTTTGGCATTGTTGGATTATAATCCTATGCTTTCTAAGTAACTGATGTACACTGACTGAAGTAAACTAAGTGCTATTCATCGCTATATCATAACAGATAAAGAACGATACCAAGAATAGTACCTTGAATCACTCTCACTTAACGGGCACACTGTAAAAGTTACATTAGTAAATACCCCTAAAATTTTTGTTTATTATTATGCTTTTGTTGAGAGATTTTATTTTTATTTTTTGCTTTATTATGAACAGAAATCGTTGCTGTAGCTCTCGATAAGTTTTCTGGTTAGATATAGGCACATATTTAATTAAGTTGAAAGGAAATGCGACAAAAATTAATTATCGGTACAAATTTAATAAATATAATAAATTTAATAATATAAAATAACCGAAATCACTGTCGTCGCTATCTTTATTCGGATTGTAAATGATAACAGGATTAACTGCTTCGATGCGCTTTTCAGGAACCCAATATACCTCTTTTAAATTTTCACATTTTGTGATACATTTTTCAGCACACGATGTCCATAACTGTGTATAATTTGATATATTGTCACGTGCCTATTTTTTCCCTTCTACAGTTCATTATAATTGTGTCTCTGATGATTTCGTATTCCTTAGGTACTCGTATTTTGTTGTAACTTAAATATATCATTCGTTGTAAATAGTGTTGCATACCTTGTAGGGATAGGATTCGATTGTTTGGTTTGCATTTCTGTGTGGATGGGGCTGGCTAACAACACGGACGAGGCGAATATTGATGTGGAGCATGGACTTGCGAAGATTGTTGGTTGACGCGTGTTCCGTGTCATTTTTCTTTATATCCGGCCTGGGAAGGAAGTCGTTTGGTGAGAGTCTTCGAAGTCGGGTGTTGGTGAGAGTTTTTGGGACCGTGTGATATTAGCACGTGTGCAGAACCTCTATGGGATTTCTTTCATATCTGGCTGTATTTGGGCCATCTTAATTGGATTTTGAAGAAAAACCACTTAATTTTTAACTTGACCATTCTATCTTACCTTTGTTGTTGATATTTTGGATTTTGGTGTCGAGTTAAAATATCCGCATGCGGAATTTATTTGAGGGAAGCCATTGTTAATTAGCAGGTGCCGTCCCATAATCAAACTGGCCACAGGAGTAGTGAAGTCGTATACCCAAAGGTTGTAAGTGATTTATTTTTAAATATATAACGCCGTGACTTATTTTGACACCACGATTAAGTTTTGTTTTAGTTTATTAATATATTACTTTGTGAATTCGTATACCCAAAGGTTATAAGTGATTTATTTTTAAATATATAACGCCGTGACTTATTTTGACACCACGATTAAGTTTTGTTTTAGTTTATTAATATAGTACATTGTTGGAAACTATTTATTGCATTAGATTATATGCCAAAACTAAACTTGGATTAAAATAACCTTCACAATAATTCTTTATGTCCAGGTAAAAATATATTTTCTTCCTACTTATTTGTAAATATCCTACAATCTTGATATTTTAAAGGACAACCATTGTAAAAATAATTTTAAATAAACTCGATTGTTTTGGCAGTGAAAATCTTTATGTAAATGGTAAAAACGAGTAAATTAGCAGCCTTATGTAAACGTTTGAGTTAGTGTTATTAATGAGTTGATTTATATACGTTTTACTTTTTTTTTTGTTGGTAACTTGGTAAAGTCTGTTTCTCTTACTTCTGTTTTGGTTATTTTATAAAGTTGTAATTTTTAAATTTTTGGTTTGTTTTAGCAAGAAAATTTACCATAGCTGTTAATTTTGACTATATTTGTTATAATGTTGCTATTGAGCTGTGTACTCTGATTTATTGTGTGAGTAAAGTATTCAATATATTTTAGCTATAATTTTATTTATTTGGTTCACCATAATCTTAGTTGTTTATCGTGTGGCTCTGCTAGTGCCTATAAGACCTAGGGGTTTCCGGCTTGAACCGTCTAAGTCGGTGGCGCGGCTCACTTTTATATTTTTTTCTTCCACCCTCTACGGCTGAGCTCGGGCATAATTTGCCAGTAGAGAGACCACTGGCAGAGTACTCTTTAGAGAACGAAAAAAGACGTGGCAATATATACATATATGCCGGTTTGGAACGTCTTTCGACGTTGTCCGACGCCTAATTTCCATCCCCTTCGGTCTTCGCAATCCTCAGATGTTAGGTTTCTTCCGCTCATTGACTTTTAAATACCGGTTTGCCATTCCAATCGAGGTCTTCCTCTTTTCCTTCTTTCACTTGTCTGTCATTGTAAGACTTGTTTAGGCAATCTTGTATCGGGCATTCGTTGAACGTGACCGTACCGGGTGAGCTGTTTTTACTCGATATCACTAGTAATGGTACCTTCAATTCCTATTTGTTGTTTTATATTGTCGTTTCTTATTTTGTTCCTTCAGGAGATGCGCAAAGACCTCCTTAAAAAGATCCATCTCAACAGTTTCAACTTTCTCTTTGTTCTTTTCGGTTATTCTCCAGGTTTCTTCTCCATATAAGAGAGTACTTTTTATCATGGTTTTAAAGATGTTAATTTTTTTTAGTTATTTCTTTACTCCATAGTATACCATTGAGGCATCCGATAATTCTTTTTGCTTGAATGAGCAGTTTTTCGATTTCCATTACATCAGTACCGCTATCATCAAAAGTAACACCCAAGTACACATATTCCCGGCAGATCAAAATCATCTGATCATCTTCAAGTTCTAGATGGGTGGGTTGATTCCCTATGCTTAAATATTTTGTTTTATTTGTATTTATTGTTGAACCCCATTCTCTGTACTCCTCAATAAGTGTTCGCGTCATATACTCCATGTCGGCCTTGTCGTTATTTATAATAACCTGATCGTCGGCACATAATTTGATCCACTTTGTAAATTTTTTCTCTTTAGTTTTTTTAGCTATCGATAATAATTCCGGCTTGAAGCAATACTGTGGAGATGAAATATTTTCGTTCGTTAACCATCCTTTTATTTTCTGTACCGTCCAGGACTTTGTTGGTTGCTTACATAAAATTTCCGAATGGTACGGAGCATCACCTAATACAAGGACAGATGGGTCATGTAACCATTTCACAAACTAGTGCTAGCTAAACATCGATAGTATAACGATAGTAAAAAACTATCGTTTCATATCGATAGTTTCTGAAACTGTCGATACTATTGAACTGATTAAGTGTATGTGGAAGAGAGAAAGCTGATTCGAGGCATATCCACAAAACTGGCTACATTGGAAGGTAGCATAAATACGGAGGTAGGCTTACAAGTTATAGAGTCTCTCAAAAGCTCTATGCTGAAGAGATTTACCCCATATGAACGAAGAACCCCAACTATTATTGCTACAATAATAAACCCAAAATAAAAGAAAAAAGGTTTCAAAACTGATGGTGATGCAGTGGTAGCTATGGATCTCCTCCAAAAAGAATACACATCATATTTAAATTCACACACACCCACTCCAGTACCTGTAGAAACCGTTGATGCGACCAGTAAAGACCCAAAGGAAACAAGCAAAATTAATATTTTGTTAGGTTTTTTGAATGTGCCTCAAGCAAGTACTGCGTTAAGTAATGCTATTATTGATATTCGGCAGTATATAGAGAAACCTGTGATTGGTATGTCAGTGTCCTATTGAATATTGGAAAAATATAATAATTCTTTGAAAGAAATTGCCTTCAAGTATTTGAGCATACCAGGAAGCTCTGTACCGTCAGAAAGGGTGTTTTCAAAAGCAGGGAAAATTATGACTGACAGACGAAATAGGTTGAAAGCCAACAAACTTAATGAAATGCTTTTCTTGAAAGAAAATATTTCTATATTTGATAAATTCAGTTAGGAATAAACCATTTCCTCTAAATATGATATTCAGAATCTCAGAAATGTGATTTTTAGTAGTTATGTGAAGTGTTATTAATCAAATGTTCTTTATTAATATGTGATAACGGTGTTAAATGAGTTCCTTTTATTTTATTTTATTAAAGTGTTGAAAATTTTCATTTCTTGTCAATGAAGTTCCTATATTGTCCTGAAAAAATCAATCAATAAAGCCAAAATAACTTTTGCTTCTGAAAAAACTATCGATATTCATTCGATAGTTTTTCCAAAACGATCGATAACTATCGAAAATCAAAACTATCGATGTTTAGCTAACACTATCACAAACATCTCTGTAACCATATTGTCATGATAATTGGCCGATTTTGATTTTGACGAAAATAAAAGATCTGCCCCATTAACAAAACTATGCTTTCCACCTGCATGCACAATAATGTGTCTTTTTTCCTTTACCGTCGGGTTTTATAGACTTTATAGTATCGTCCTGCCAAATTATTTTTGTCCCATACATAAAGTCACGCCTTTTTCCCATGTGGTAGGCAGATACCACTTCCGCTACGGTTCTTACACACATCTTTTGCTTCCTCTACTTTCATCAGTGCTCTCATACATGCTCGTCGGTTGTTGGTACTCTTGACCTGGCCTTTCCTCAAAACAATGTTGACAACCTTTGACAAAATTCCAAGTTTTGTCCAGATAAACAAATGAAGAGCATTCTTTTTTACAGTAAGTATAATTTCTTAAAAATTCAATTCTTAAACCCTATATATTTTAAAATTCTCCAGACTCGTTCTAGAAATTTCAAATACACATTTTCTTTTACTTTTTCTAATAGCAAATCTAAAGAGACATTGCGAATTTCAAATTTTAAAGCTTCGGGAAAGTAATTCGTGATATATTCTGCAAATCTTTTTGTTTTATTCGAAATCATTGTAATTATAATGCAAAAATTAGGCTACATATCTTTAAATCATTTATAAAATATTTTCATTATAAAAAATAACTGTTTGCAACCAGGCCACCGACAGTAACCTTTTTGTCCTTTGTCATAAAATAATAACATACTAGTGCAAGTAAAAGTTAAATATTTCACAAAGCAGTTAATACCTTATTCTCTACTGTAGACATTGCCTATTTTCATAGAACAAGAGGCTAATCTGAGCTCCAAAAACCGTCACAATATTCATAAATGCGGGACAAACCAAAATGATAATACTTATTCAAATTACTATCAATTAACTTATTAACAAATTTGCTTGAAACGTTGAATTAACAATATGTACCGGGGAACTCCAAATAATTATACCAATTAAACGATTAGTATCTGTGATTTTTATTGCCATTAGATGACGCTGCGAAGACATTTAGCACAGTACCTTTATACAAGACAATGAAGACAGCTGTTATCCGATTTTTAATTGGCCAAGTGCTATTTTTAAATAAAGCCATTGAAATTTAGCATGTGGAAAAACATTGCCAACTTCAACAGGGAATGTACTATTTTAAACGTCGCTCCTCTTGCTCCCACCACGATCGGCAGTACTTCAGTAGTGCTGGCTCTGAACTGCGGTGGCGTTTATGTGTCAATCTTAGATTGATAACCCTAAGCAACATAGTTATGTCTTTATGGCGGACTGTTAAATCGACCACGAAGAGACCCTTCCTTAACTTTGTATCACCAGGTCCGGTTTGAGTTTCTCACCACGGGAGGCCTGCACTTTGACTTTTACCGTTGCAGTTACCTGGGAGACTTGCTTTTAAAACTTCCTGTACAAGAAACATCTTAATGTTCACGTTCCTTTGGATCCTTACAAACTTAATGGATTAACACTAACTCAAAATGTGTCACAGGATTTCAGTGAGTGCTTGACACTGTCTGCACCGAAGATCCGGTTAAGAAACCGCTTAATTCGTCGCGGCACTGTTTTCGCAACTCTTTGTGTGCTTTTTAAGAGCTGTTATCATTTTGCATGGTTTCAGGAGATTTTCTTCAGCCCAGTAGACCGAGCTAATTTGGTAAGATGGCTCTCAACAACGAGAACCTGTATTACCGGATCGGGATGATTCGCAAACCGTATCCCGGATTTAAGGGCAACACTTGTTAGGTGCCATTTCAATTTTTGTTATCCTAGTCCCCCGTCTTTTTGCCTGCAATATAATGTAGTACTTTGCAGTTTTTGGAGGACACATACCCGTAGCGCCCTTACGGTGTTTAATTATGTTACGGCGACTGTCAGTTCAAACAGAAAGTATGGGACATAGTAAATGGCGATTAAGTTTATTTTTTAATCAAGCTTCAGTTTGGGTCGTTTTACTCGTGAAAGTATAAAAAGGAATTTTTCTCTATTGCTCCTAAAACCGGAAATACTTCACCACTTTCTAGTGGCAAACCAGGATCAGTTGAGTACCAATATTATTAAGTCTGTTCGATATGGATTGCACTAGTTGTAATTCCCAGCCTATCAGGAAATCCTTTCGTATCACTTAACTGTCCTCTTGCCTGCAGTACAGTATATTCGATCAACACCAGGTCGTCAAAAACGCAAGCGTCACGATGGTAGTATTATTTGTAATACTATAACTGGGCTTTATTTCCAGCGATTAAAAAAGTAAACTGAATAAAAAGGAGCTTAACGGGCAGTCCTGTTTTACTTCTCGCTGGAACGAATCTCGATAATCGCCTGATTAAGTTCAATGGTTGTGACAACATCCTTTTAGACGTCTTTCACGATGCGAACCACGTGTTCGGAGTCACCTTTTTTGACTAATACATGCCTCAAGATCTCATCAGGTACCATGTCGAACGCTTTAGATACGACTAACTGTGTTTGCACCATCTTGACTCTAATAAGGCAGTAGGACCAGATGGAATTCCGACAATTGTTCTGAAGACCTGTGCTCAAGAGCTCACCCCAGTTCTCTGTAGACTCTACAAGTTATCATACAGCCAAGGAGTATTTCCGTCCATGTGGAAAAACGCTAAAGTCCAACCGATTCCGAAAAAAGGAAAGAAGACTATTCCTGCAAATTATCGCCCTATTGCATTGCTTTCAGTCATATCCAAAGTTATGGAAAAAGCGATTAACACAGAACTCATCAAATATCTGGAGAAATTTTAGATAATCCATGACAGACAATATGCATTTCGACAACTTCGGTCTACTGGAGATTTGCTGGCTTATGTCACTCAGCTCTGGACAAACACTATTGAAAAGTTTGGTGAATCCCGTGCAATAGCCTTGGATATATCTAAAGCCTTTGACCGCGTGCACCAGGCATTGTTAAGTAAATTATCTGCCTACGGTCTCCCAACCAAACTGTGCCAATGGCTCTTGAGCTTCATGAAAGATCGTTCCTTACATGTGGCAGTTGACGGTATTTCTTCTGATGCGTTTAAAACTAATGCCGGGATCCCCCAGGGTTCCATCCTGTCCCCCACCTTATTTCTTTTACACATCAACGACCTCTTGAAAACCACCACGAACCCCAACAGTTTCGCAGACGATAGCACACTAGTCTCAACTTTCACATCCTATCGATCACTTTCGGTGAATGATACAAATAGACTCAGGCAGGAACAGGTTGATTCCATCAATAGAGATCTTAAAGCAATCGTCGAGTGGGGAACCAACAATCTTGTTCAGTTCAACGTCTAAAAAACACAAAGTGTCACGTTTTCCAAGAAAGTGAATTCCTCAAATCATCCCATCACAATGTCCGGAAATACCCTTGAACCAAGTCCCTCCATCTCGATTTTGGGAGTCACGGTGTCCAATAATGACCATGTTGCTAACATCGTAAAGTCGGCAAGCCAGAGGCTAGGTTTTCTGTAGAAAGCCAGAAAGTTTTTTACTCCTGATCAACTGTTGACGACGTACAAGGCTCAAATCCGACCTCTACTGGAGTATTGCTCGCACATTTGGGGTTCAGCACCAAGGCATTCTCTTCGTCTTCTAGATTCCATTCAGAAAAGAGCCAATCGCTTGATAAACAGCTCAACTCTCACAGATTCCCTTCACCCTCTAGAACATAGAAGAAGAGTTGTAGACCAGTCATTGCTTTACAGATATTTCCATGGCAGATGCTCCAGAGAAATAAAAACTCTTGTACCACCATTGGCCACATTCGGCCGAAGAACTCGGCACGCTGATCAGTCTCACCCATTTACTCTCAAGATTGACACTACAAGGACCAATCATCATCAAGAATCCTTCTTTTACAGGGCTGCTACGGAATGGAATAAGCTTCCAAAATTAGTTTTTCCAGAGAACTATGACCTACAACTTTTTAAAAAGCGTGTCCACATTCATTTCCTTTCTATAATCCCTTCCCCTTCTAATAGCCGCAGTGCGGGCCGTTCGCGGCCCACACGATAGGTCTACCCTTTTTGCGACTATTTTCATAAAAAAAAAGCCTTGATGGCTATCGAGTGTCGCAACAACTAGTTAAGAATGTGCACATTGTTGAAGCACCATTCAAAAAAAAATTTATCTGGGTGAGAAACGAACACACGCACGCATTTTGCTGCCTTGTATACCGTATACCTAGTATATGTACTCTAATAAATGGAGAGCCGATGGTAATAGGCTGATAATTTTCGGCTTTCTTACCATCTTTGCCTTTCTTTCATAAAAGAGTGGTCTGATTTTTTCTCCACGCTGTTGGAATTTTACTTGTAATCATATATAAGTGGAATAATCTGCAGAGTACTTCTTTTACAAAGTTCAAATACCGTCGAAACTCACTAACGTAGACTGTTTTGTACGTGACTCCTTAATTATTTATGACGGTATATGGAGTCATCATTCGACTGACATTTAATATAGGTTTCCTCTTTCTCATGTTGGGTTTTTTAATTTCGGCCTTTGTGCCCCATAGCTCTTCGTACAAGTTTCGTACGTTTCGTTCCTTGCATTGAACGGTTTGGTTGTCTACCCAGTCCACGTTCTTTCTTACGTGATCTGCAACGAGGGCAGAATTTTTCTTGTATAACTCTTGATATCGGGCATATAGCCCGCGAGCCTTTATTGTGGTTACGTTGCTCAGACCTTTTTTGCAACCCTCTTGCTCTTCGCTAACTAAATAAGCAGTTGCTGTTGTGTAGACATGGCCGGCGTAAAAATATGGCACAATTCCGTAGATGTCATCCGCATAATGGTGGGCGCCGTTCAAGAACGTGATCATCTCTTGATCGTTGCGAGGCGAAGAGTGGGCTCGGCAATCTTACTTTTTTAGACTTTAATTTTCGGAGCTTTCTTTGCCTCAGTAACAACCTGATCGATCGGTGCGACGATCACGGGCAAAGGGGGTAAGTCTTTCGCAGGGTGCCCTTTTATTATCTGGGGCTCCAGTTCGTCATCTATTAAGTCTTGTGTTCCGACATTATCATCAACCAATCCAGCCTTAATTGAACTATTTAGGATCACTTATCACAAACAAAGGCGGCTGTGATGGAGAAATTAAACGCAGACTGGCCATAGCACGTAACTCAACAATAAAACTAACTCGAATATGGAAAGACTCTGCAATATTTCAACGAAACAAACTGAAATTATTAAACTCCTTGATCTTTCCTATTTTCACATATAATAATAATAATAGAGCACTCTCCGACCGTAAATTGGTGTACGGCTTGTCTCCCCAATTTGTTTTGCAGTTTTTGTTCAGGGCACACTTTTCGTAGATGAACATACATCGCCTTGTCACCCCCGCGCTGCAGCTCAAATTTTATCATTTGCACAATGATTTCTTCCGGAAAAGGTTTACCTTTCCTTCCCGAATGACCTGTCTTTTGTTAAACACTGGCCACTTTAGCTCCGTTTCGAGTGACAGGGTGTACTACTCTCTTAGATTGGTCAGATTGCTGCTCAGATTTGATAGTAAACAGTCCAAGCAAATCACTTTGGGCAATTATTATATTTTTATTGTACTTTAATGGGTTACGTTTTGTTTTTTTGTAGTTCTTAATAAAAACAATTTGTAACAATTGCTTGTGTAGTGAAATGTTTATTTTTAATATTTAATAAATAATATGAATATATCCATTAAATGGGGAACCAATTCCGTTAAGCTGGAGAGAAGCCTGGATAACACCAATCCACAAAAAAGGCAGAAAGGATGACTGTTCTAACTACAGATGTATCTCGGTAACAAGCACCCTAAGCCGACTATATGGGAGAATCTTAAAAAACTTACTAGAACAAGAATACGAAGCAAACGAAATCAAACAACAAGCAGGGTTTCGGGCCGGCCGCTCATGCATGGACCATATTTTTAGCATTGTTTAAATGAGTGAGAAAAGAGTGGCAACTAATAGGGAAGTCCATTTACTTTTTGTAGACCTTACAAAAGCCTACGATACTGTCCCGATAACAAAACTGTGGCAAGTCTTAGAGAAATCAATGATCAATAACACTGTAATAATAGCTATTAAACAGTTATATCAGCAATTAACATCCAAAATTAAGTTAGGAAATAATCTATCCGAAAGTTTCACCGTCACTAAGGGTCTAAGACAAGGTTGTAGTTTATCCCCCACACTATTTAAAATATATTTAAACGAAGTGTTAAAGAAGTGGAGACGAGCGTGCCATGGAATGGGGATACAGTTAAATGATGACACTATGTATAATCTGCACTTCGCGGATGATCAGGTCGTCGCGGCCCAAGATAAAGAAGACCTGGAGTTTATGGGAAAACGACTTCTTAGAGAATACGAAGAATGGGGATTAACGGTTAATATGAGCAAGACGAAATATTTGTGTATTGGGGCAGAAACAACAGATCTGGATCTGGACAATGTAAAAATAGGAATATGTAAGGAATACACCTATTTGGGTACAAAAATCACATGTAAAGGTCGTACTGAGGAGGAAATAGAACAACGGATATTAAAAGGAAAGAAAGTTATAGGATGCCTAAACTCGCTGTTGTGGGCAAAAAATATATCTAGGGAAAAAAAACATATGATATATAATACCATCTTTCAAAGTACTGTTCTATATGGCTGTGAAACGTGGCAACTTAATAAAACATTAGAACGCCGATTGCTAGCCCTGGAGATGGATTTCTGGCGAAGATCTGCTGGCATATCACGTCTCGATAGGGTTACAAATGACCGAATTCGACAAATTGTAAAGACCGACACAACTATAATAGATGAAATCCAAAGAAGACAACTTATATGGTACGGCCATGTTGAACGTATGACAGATGAAAGGCTTCCCAAACTAGTGCTTAAATGAACTCCAACAGAACGAAGGAAAAGAGGTAGACCAAAACCAACATGGATAGGGGGTATTCAGAAAGCGATGTCCGAAAGAAATCTAGCCCCAGGAGATTGGACTGACCGAAGAGGCTGGCAACTGGGAACCGGAAGGCGAAAGACGCTATAAACCGGATTAATAAATAATAATAATAAATATATCCAGCGAAATATATTTCACTTATTGTAAATTGTATGCCGATTCCGATTGCTGTCAACCAGTGCAAAAGTATTTCAACGATTATTGGATAGAGTATCGAATACTTGTAGGAATTACAACATGCGCCTGAATACCAAGGTTATGATTATCAGTAAAGCACAACAACCTATAAATCATCAATTTCGATTTGAAGGAGCATTACTACAGAGAGTTCCAACATTTAACTATCTGGAAACAAATTTAAATGATCAATGGGATCACTCTAAGGAAATCAAGATACGGATTGAGAAAGCTAGGACCAATTTCAACCGTATGTGAAGTGTGCTCTGCAATAAAAAGCTAAATCTAAAAACTCGAATTCGAACTCTCAAATGTTATGTGTTCACGGTTCTGCTGTATGGAGTTAAGGCTTGGACCTTGACTGACGATGCTTCCAGACGTCTTGAAGCTTTTCAAACTTTGGTGCTATCGCCGAATGTTGAGAATCTCTTGGATCTATCATATAACCAATAAAAAAGTGCTGCAACAGATACAAAAGGGAAAAGAAATTCTTAAGACAGTCAAGGAAAGGAAAATGACATATTTTGGGCACATCATGAAAAACAATAAATATAGATTGCTACAACTAATCACTGAGGGTAAAATAGAAAGAAAACGAGGTCCCAAGAGACACCGCATATCGTGGCTGCAAAACATATGCCACGTCTTTTTCGTTCTCTAAAGAGTACTCTGCCAGCGGTCTCTCTACTGGCAAATTATGCCCGAGCTCAGCCGTAGAGGGTAGAAGAAAAAATATAAAAGTGAGCCGCGCCACCGACTTAGACGGTTGAAGCCGGAAACCCCTAGGTCTTATAGGCACTAGCAGAGCCACACGATAAACAACTAAGATTATGGTGAACCAAATAAATAAAATTATAGCAAAAATATATTGAATACTTTACTCACACAATAAATCGAAGTACACAGTTCAATAATAAAATTATAACACATATAGTCAAAATTAACAGCTATGGTAAATTTTCTTGCTAAAACAAACCAAAAATTTAGAATTTACAACTTAATAAAATAACCATAACAGAAGTAAGAGTAACAGACTTTTCCAAGTTACCAAAAAAAAGGTAAAACATATATATATATATATATATATATATAAATATATATATATATATATAAATATATATATATATATATATATATATAAATCAACTCATTAATAACACTAAACCAAACGTTTACATAAGGCTGCTAACTTACTCATGTTTTAACCATTTACATAAAGATTTCCACTGCCAAAACAATCGAGTTTATTTAAAAATATTTTTACAATGGTTGTCCTTTAAAATATCAAGATTGTAGGATATTTACAAATAAGTAGGAAGAAAATATATTTTTAATTGGACATAAAGAATTATTGAGAAGGTTATTTTAATCCAAGTTTAGTTTTGGCATATAATCTAATGCAATAAATAGTTTTCAACAATGTACTATATTAATAAACTAAAACAAAACTTAATCGTGGTGTCAAAATAAGTTTCCAACAATGTACCATATTAATAAACTAAAACAAAACTTAATCGTGGTGTCAAAATGAGTCACGGCGTTATATATTTAAAAAAATAATTCACTGATAACCTTTGGGTATACGAATTCACATGTACTATATTAATTAACTAAAACAAAACTTAATCGTGGTGTCAAAATAAGTCACGGCGTTATATATTTAAAAAT
Organism: Agelastica alni; assembly: GCA_950111635.1. NCBI lineage: Eukaryota > Metazoa > Arthropoda > Insecta > Coleoptera > Chrysomelidae > Agelastica > Agelastica alni. Next base: position 22,104,060 of record OX467719.1, on the reverse strand, counting down.
AAATCACTTATAACCTTTGGGTATACGACTTCACTACTCCTGTGGCCTACTTCTGTGGCCGGTTTGAATTATGCTAATTAACAATGGCTTTCCTCAAATAAATCCCGCTAGCGGCTATTTTAACTCGACACCAAAATCCAAAATATCAACAACGAAGGTAAGATAGAATGGTCAAGTTAAAAATTAAGTGGTTTTTCTTCAAAATCCAATTAAGATGGCCCAAATACAGCCAGATATGAAAGAAATCCCATAGAGGTTCTGCACACGTGCTAATATCACACAGTCCCAAAAACTCTCACCAACACCCGACTTCGAAGACCGCCCCCAACCGACTGACTGCCAGGCCGGAAATCAAGAAATGACACGGAATAAACGTCAACCCACAATCTTCTCCAGTCCGGGCTTCACAATCGCCTCGTCCGTGCTGTTAGCCAGCCCCATCCACACAGAAATGCAAACCAAACAATCAAATCCTATATCTACAAGGTATGCAACACTATTTACAACGAATGATATATTTAAGTTACAACAAAATACGGTACTTACGAGTACCTAAGGAATGCACAATCATCAGGGACACAATTAATAATGGAACTGTAGAAGGAAAAATACGCATGTGACATACGCCAATGGACCGGAAAAACATCTGCTGAATTGTTTAGAGCAGCAGTAAATAGAGTCATTTAGGCCACAATGATCGCCGACGTCCACTGAGGATATGGCACGATTAAGAGGAAGAAGTAAATTGTATATACTGTATAACACGAATAAATCGTTTAATCGATATGCCTTTTCCAAAAACACTTTGATTATACTAAAAAAGTTTTTGAAGCATTAGTTTAATTTTATGACTTTAACAATCATGTTTTAAATAATGACTACTGCAATAAAAATGTCTTCGTTGGTTGGTCGTCCTTGTAAGCTCAAACTCCCTTTATAGTTTTTGTACTTCCCTCGTTGTTGCCAGTCCTATTTTCTGTTTAATCCTGTGTCCCTTTTAACGCCTCTCGAGATTCGTCGTGTCTTCATTTACATTTGCATTGTTTGCTTATGGAAATTACACCGCAGTTAACAGCTAGTTTTAAGGATAAGTCCGACTATGAATAGCTGTGATTTTGTCTATTTAGAATTGGACAAATATCTTTCATTGTTGGTTGATATTACAATTTTATGGCAGACGGACAGAGGCGTCAATCAAAAATCCAATCGAGAAAAGTGGCAATTGAATCTTTTATGAGAAATATAACTTTGTAAGCACATGTCATCAAGTAATCTTGAGACGTGAGACCAATTTTGTGGTGAAATGATGCCACAAATATTTTTACTGTCATAATTTTTATTTTTATTGTAATATTAAGCGATCAGCAAACGTTATACTATATATACAGAGTGTTTCAAAAAAATTAACCCCGTCTCTAGGATAGGTCTTCTTATGGTGCCGTCTCTACACGGAGGTTGGCTATCATTATGGCTATTTTTACATTCGACGCTGCGACTCTGAAAAACTGGAGAAATGTGCATCCAAACCACCCTCTTAGATTCTTCAACCAGGATATACGTCTTCCCACCGATCTCTTTCCTGCAATCTTGCCCTTTATTATCAGTCGTAGTATAATGTATTTTTCTCCACGCATAATATGACCGAGATATTCCAGTTCAAGTTCTCCAATTCACTTTCTCTTTCTACTCGGCGTAGAACCTCTTCATTGGTAATCTTTTTTATCCACGATATTTTAAGTACACATTTAACCATTCTCAGACGTAGTTGAAGGTTCAAGTGTGGGTTGGTAAATAGTTGTTTCATTTTAAAGAATACAGCAAAGGAGTATTTCCGTCCATGTGGAAAAACGCTAAAGTCCAATCGATTCCGAAAAAAGGAAAGAAGACTATTCCTGCAAATTATCGCCCTATTGCATTGCTCTCAGTCATATCCAAAGTTATGGAAAAAGCGATTAACACAGAACTCATCAAATATCTGGAGAAATTTTAAATAATCCATGACAGACAATATGGATTTCGACAACTTCGTTCTACTGGAGATTTGCTGGCTTATGTCACTCAGCTCTGGACAAACACTATTGAAAAGTTTGGTGAATCCCGTGCAATAGCCTTGGATATATCTAAAGCCTTTGACCGCGTTTGGCACCAGGCATTGTTAAGTAAATTATCTGCCTACGGTCTCCCAACCAAACTGCGTCAATAGCTCTTGAGCTTCATGCAAGATCGCTCCTTACATGTGGCAGTTGACGGTATTTCTTCTGATGCGTTTAAAACCAATGCCGGGGTCCCACAGGGTTCCATCCTGTCCCCCACCTTATTTCTTTTACTCATTAACGACCTCTTGAAAACCACCACGAACTCCATTTATAGTTTCGCAGACGATAGCACACTTGTCTTAACTTTCACATCCTATCGATTACTTTCGGTGAATGATACAAATAGACTCAGGCAGGAACAGGTTGATTCCATCAATAAAGATCTTAAAGCAATCATTGAGTGGGGAACCAACAATCTTGTTCAGTTCAACGCCCAAAAAACACAAAGTGCCACGTTTTCAAGAAAGTGAATTCCTCAAATCATCCCATCACAATGTACGGAAATATCCTTAAACCAACTCCCTCCATCTCGATTTTGGGAGTCACGGTGTCCAATAATAAGTCTTGGCATGACCATGTTGCTAACATCGCAAAGTCGGCGAGCCAGAGGCTAGGTTTTCTGTGGAAAGCCAGAAGGTTTTTTACTCCTGATCAACTGTTGACGACGTACAAGGCTCAAATCCGACCTCGCACATTTGGGGTTCAGCACCAATGCATTCTCTTCGTTTTCTAGATTCCATTCAGAAAAGAGCCATTCGCTTGATAAACATCTCAACTCTCACAGATACCCTTCACCCTCTAAAACATAGAAGAAGAGTTGCAGACCAGTCATTGCTCTACAGATATTTCCATGGCAGATGCTCCAGAGAAATAAAAACTCTTGTACCACCATTGGCCACATTCGGCCGAAGAACTCGGCACGCTAATCAGTCTCACCCATTTACTCTCAAGATTGACACTACAAGGACCAATCTTCATCAAGAATCTTTCTTTTACAGGGCTATTACGGAATGAAATAAGCTTCCAAAATTAGTTTTTCCAGAGAACTATGACCTGCAACTTTTAAAAAAGCGTGTCCACAATCATTTTCTTTCTATAATCCCTTCCCCTTCTAATAGTCGCAGTGCGACTATTTTCTTAAAAAAAAAAATATTTCTAACCTTTTCGATTCTGATTTTGATTTCTTGAGTCTGATCATGCCTATCGTTGATCCACGTGCCGAGATACTGATATTGCTTTACTCTCTCGACCAACACTGAATTGATATTGATGTTGATATTAGGATGGTTTAATGGAGTTTTATTTATGACCATGTATTTAGTTTTTTTATAGTTCATTTTTAAACCGTACACCCTGCTGACCCGATCGATCTCTTGTAGTAATACTTGAAGATCATGTATGTTGTCGTTTATGATCAAGGTGTCATCAGCATTACGTATGTTGTTGATAATCTTTTCATTTATATTTATCCCCTCGTTCCTGTTCCTGAGAGCTTCTTTGAATATAGCCTCTGAATAATAATTAAACAGAAGTGGTGACAAGACACATCCCTGTCTTACCCCCCGTTGTATTTTGATATTTTCTGATGTTTTTCATTCAGAGCTGATCACAGCGACTTGATTCCAATAGATTCCAATTCCTAGGATAGGTAGAAAACTAAAAAATAATTGGGAGTTTGCTAAGTAAAAAAATTCGTAACGCTATCCGTATTCAAGATAAAGGGCGTTGAAGAAAAAAAATGTATACACATTTATTACAATTTTGCCGAAACTACTAAAAACGTTGTAATAAAATTTCATACAAAGCTAATATATCCCATGAATTTGTTTTTATATCTAACTCTCATAAAGAGTGCTAGTTACACGGTTCGTACCAAGTAGTATTGAACATAACTTTTTAAAGATTAGATTTATTAATTAAAATTTCAAGTGAACTTAAACATCATTCAATTTTACACCAAAAAGGTACTCTTGATAAAACTCGATACTGTGTACCGTTTTCGGAATATTTTGATTTGAAAATTATGAAGTAATAATCGATGCTGGTATAAAGTAATGATAAAGGTATTAATTAAACAAAAAATCACAGAAAGAAAATAAAAAAAAGACTAAGAATATAAAATAAAATTCAATTAGAGTGTTCAAAGTGTTCAAAATGCCCTCCGTTTTCACAAATACACAAGTCTATTCTTTTTTCTAAAGAATCCATTAATCTTCTAAACGGTTGGGGATCAGCTATAAGGTCATTAAAGTGACGTTGAATTCAATAAGATGAAGACCAAATCTTTAAAGCAATGAAAGATTTAAACATTTTATTGAAAATGCTTTAAGTCGAGAGTTGCTGCAAACAGTACCTGAACAGTGGTAGAAGTTTATATTGAAAACGCTCAAATCACGAAAAAAGATAGGCCTAATGAGTATGAAAACCTGTATAATAACACCAAAACATTTATCAGTAAAACAAAGAAGACCTAGAAACATATAAAATGAAGAAGAAGCAATTTTGGATTCCGAACAAAATTGATTTTCATACAAACAGTAATAATGCCAATCATTATGTATACATCTTTAGAATGAAGAATATAAGAATGAATATAATTATAGTAAAAAAAAGCCTACTTAAGACAAGCAGTCAAGGGCCCCTAGTACTTACGTAAAAAACGTCAGTGGTAGATTGTAGGGGGGGTCGTGAAGGCTATGCTGCCTCTTAAACATTCGTCAGTGGTACAATGGTAAACTAATTTGTAGTTGCTAGAGCAAAGCTAGCTGGCCTTCAGCGGATGATATGCCTGGCCATAACTGGAGCTAAGTCCAATTGTCCAGCACACCAACGGCAGCGATGGAACACCTCCTAAATCTTCCTCCCCTAAAAATTCTCTTGGAGAGGGAGGCCAGGATAGTCTCCTACAGATTCCTGTATCTAGAAAGGCACATTAATAAAGAGCAACTCGGAGACTTCTTCGGGATACTGAGTGAAACAAAAAACCATCAAATTTTCGGGATAGTTCTTGACATGCTAGCCACAATAATACACGTAGAAAAGTCGTTCAAAGTCCTCTTTCCGAAGAGAGATGAATGGGTGAGGGGATAAATCCCAGAGACTAAATACGTAATGTACACAGATGGCTCAAAAACCCCAGATGGAGTTGGGGACGGTGTTTTCGGCTGAAAACCAAAGATTCAAATATTTACCAGTCTTGGCAGGTATGCCACAATCTTTCAGGCTGAAGTCTTCGCTATTAAATTGTGTGCAAGAGAGCTGACTAACAGACCTCTAGCCAACAAAAACATCATATCAGAGGGCCAGGCTGCTTTAAAAGCACTGAGCTCCAACAAGATAAATTTTAAACTTGTATGAAATTGCATCGAATCCTGGAGTACCTTGCTGCGAACAACAAAGTGACCCTACCGTGGGTACCTGGGCACCAGGGAAAGGAGGAAAACGAAAAAGCCGAAACCCTTGCAAAACAGGGGGCTGAATCTGCGTTCACTGGACCAGAACCGGTCTTTGGAGTCACTACAAGTGCCGCCAAAACAATTATTTTGGACTGGGCGGAGAGGAAAATACTTACGTACTGGTCCAATATACCAGAGTTGACACACTCCAAGGCGTTTTTACCAAAACCCTCTAGAAACACAACTAAGCAGAAACTAGAATGGACAAAAATGACCTGCGAATTCGAGACTGCTTACAGGACACCTCATACAACCATGAACTTCGTGAGAAGGGCTGGATTGTGCGGTGAAATGTAACCTCTAGGGGTGAGCCACAATAGACCTACTAAAGGTCAAAGTGGAGGGGCGACCTATGTTACACTCACAAAATACCTAACCTAACCTAGAGTACTCAATGACTTTAAACCCAACCAAACATGCCTTTTTTTAAGTATCATTACCCATTTTTATTTTATATTTGACCTCATCTCGTTTTTACAAATCTCCTGATATAATGTTTGCTTGGAGTATACCGAGGATTTTAAAACTAGTGTCACTTTAAGGTTAAAATCGTCATTATTACAGTACCCTGTATCTTTTAAAATGTAATTGTTGGGATTCAGATTATTTTTATAAGTAAGCAAAGTTTGCCAAGTCAATTATGTTTCGCAATTACTGTTCTCTGTATAAGCGTTGAGTCAAAACGCGAATCAGTAGTTTCCTCTTCTTCTTATAGTGCGTCTCTATCGGAGATTCGGTAATATCACAGCTATCTGGACATTATTAAATGCAGCTGGACCGGTTGAACATTGCAACAATTGAACCAGTCACTTAAATTTTTAAGCCAGGACAAACGGTATATACCAATATTTCTTCTTCCACTAAACTTCTCCTGAACTATTAACTGAAGAAGTATGTATTTTGGTCCTCTCATTATACAAACCAGGTTGTAATATCTTTTTCTGTAACGGTAATAATTTTAAATTATTTTTGCATCCGTTTTAGAACCAGAGATGTACAAAATAGTTTAAAAAATGTATTTAAATACAAAATGCAAATACTTTTTCGCAAAAATACCAAATACATAGTTTTGCTTCTTGTATTTTATATGCTAAATGTAAAATAGGTATTTTTAAAATACAAATACCTTTTGTTACCTTTTAATTCTGTTTATTTTTATTTATAACATTTTTTAACAATACCAGTTGTTCGAATACATCACTCATTTTTCTTATATAAGGTCTCATTATCATCACACCATATGAAAAAAGTCTCTCTACTGGTGCTTAGCTTGGTAAGCATGTATTGTAATTTAGAAATATTTTTTTATTGTAGGATAAGCGTTTAATATCTCCAGACTTGTGCACTCATCCTTTAAATATTGTAGTGTTTCAAGGTCTACTGTAGTATTGGCACAACCACCTTTACTGGTTGCTGAGGAATCTGAATCCTGGAATATGTCGTAAGACTCTCTTTTTTGAAGTAATAACTTCTTATGGCACGCTGTGAACTTTTTTTGTAATGGGTAAAAAATGTTAAACTCGCGTCAGGACACGTGGCCTGATCGAAAATTCGTAAGACGGATGTATTTCACTGGAGCAATATAAAATGCGACTTTTCTTGATTGGTAACTTGGCAACCTTATTCAACAAACTGACAAATTCAAGTACATTTTTTATGTCATTTTGACAAATTAATTTAGTAGCTAAATTCAAAATTTAAGTGCTTTTCATTAGTTTATTGATTAAGTTCTGCTTTTGCTGCATTAAAATGGTCCAAGGAGAGGTGTCGTTTTTAGCAGATGTTATGGACACCATAGCGTGTCTTAATGACTCTAATGGTTCTCCCCCCGACAAAATTGTAGATCAAATAATTTATCAGTGCAAGAAGCCGTTAAAAAATGCATCAATTTGTGTTAAAAAAGCATTAAAACTGGACTGAAAGCTGGTTTGATCAAAGAGAACGGGGGAAGGTTTAAATTTAGGTTTTGGTTTGCCGATAACGGAGGCTCGAAGACGAAGAAAAAATAGAAGCAGAAGCCGTAGACGACGTAGCCAAAAGCGACAAAACCGAAAACGAGGTAGCCGAAAACGAAAAAGTCGAGGTAGGAAGAAAAGCGCCATATTGAAAGAAGATCAAGCAAAAAGCGGAAGAAAGAAATCGAAAACATTCAAATTTGGTACTGATGTTTAATGTATGATTTATAAAATAAAATTAATAAAAATAATGCATTATTCATAAACTATGGAAATCTGGAGACAATATTTTTCAGATTAAAAATAATATTTTTTGAAGTGAAAACTTCTTTAGCGGCGTTGTACACTTTTTTTGTAATGGGTAAAAAATGTTAAACTCGCGTCAGGACACGTGACCTGATCGAAAATTCGTAAGACGGATGGAGAGTAGACAGCTGGCGTGGCGTAGGAGAGGGAGTTAATACTTAAGCTCCTTCTTATTTTTCGGCATCCACAAGAATGGATACGTACTGCTGCCAGAATGCTGTTTTTGGATCTTGGGTCATCTAAATTATATTTTTCGAAACGGTTTTGAACACTTTCTTTTATTATTTCAATCAACGTGTCACAATAAACTGAGTTGTCCATTTCTAATAAAGCTAATATTTTTTGCATTCTTATTAATTCAGGTTACAGACATCCATAATATATCTCGTTGTCACCTTCCAAGCTCATGATGGCCTTAGCTATGGGTTTGGAAGTTTTAGCATATTTAACCAAGAGCCGAATTTCAATTTCTGCCAATCCCAGTTTTATGAATGCTTCATTTATGGTTTCTTGGACTTTTAAGATATCTATTATGCAACTGTAATATGAATTCCACTGAGTTGGGCAGGGGCTCGTTGGAGATTTACCGGTTACTTTCAAGTAAATTTCAGATTATTTCGGTGACCTAGCGCATACATTCCAAACAGCCTGACATTTAGCCATAGCCGCATTATGTAGTTTCCGGTATGAATTATTTTTACGTCTGGCTTTATCAATGTCCCGTGTTGTGATCAAATGTAAGGTATGAGTTGCACATCTCTTGTGGTTGGGCAATTCTGCCACGTCTTTTTCGTTCTCTATAGAGTACTCTGCCAGTGGTCTCTCTACTGGCAAATTATGCCCGAGCTCAGCCGTAGAGGGTAGAAGAAAAAAAATATAAAAGTGAGCCGCGCCACCGACTTAGACGGTTCAAGCCGGAAACCCCTAGGTCTTACAGGCACTAGCAGAGCCACACGATAAACAACTGAGATTATGGTGAACTAAATAAATGAAATTACAGCTAAAATATATTGGATACTTTACTCCTACAATAAATCAAAGTACACAGTTCAATAATAAAAATATAACAAATATAGTCAAAATTAACAGCTATGGTAAATTTTCTTGCTAAAACAAACCAAAAATTTAAAATTTACAACTTTATAAAATAACCAAAACAAAAGTAAGAGTAACAGACTTTACCAAGTTACCAAAAAAAAAACGTATATAAGTCAACTCTCTTTAATAATACTAAATCAAACGTTTACATAAGGCTGCTAATTTACTCATGTTTTTACCAAATACATAAAGATTTACACTGCCAAAACAATCGAGTTTATTTAAAAATATTTTTACAATGGTTGTCCTTTAAAATATTAATATTGTAGGATATTTACAAATAAGTATGAAGAAAATATTTTTACCTGGACATAAAGAATTATTGAGAAGATTATTTTAATCAAAGTTTAGTTTTAGCATATTATCTAATGCAATAAATAGTTTTTAATAATGTATTATATTAATAAATTAAAACAAAACTTATTTGTGGTGTCAAAAAATAAGTCACGTCGTTAAATATTCAAAAATAATTCACTTGTAACCTTTGGGTAAACGTATATTGTAGATCAAATATAAAAAAAAGAATAACTTTAATCTTGAACACCTTAATACGGAGTTCCTGCTAAAAACACCAAGCAAGTCTTTATAACACTGCAATTTATCGTCGATATGGATGATACTTATGCACTACTCCTGTGGCCAGTATGGTTATGGAACGGCACCTGCTAATTAACAATGGCTTCCCTCAAATAAATCCCGCATGCGGTTATTTTAACTCGACACCAAAAACCAAAATATCAACAACGAAGGTGAGATAGAATGGTCAAGTTAAAAATTAAATGGTTTTTCTTCAAAATCCAATTAAGATGGCTCAAATACAGCCAGATATGAAAAGAAAACCGTAGAGGTTTTGCACACTTGTTAATATCACACCGCCCCAAAAATTCTCACCACACCCGACTTCGAAGACTCTCACCACACGACTCCCTACTTCCCAGGCCGGATATTAAGAAAAATGACACGGAACCGACGTCAACCAACAATATTCGCAAGTCCATGCTCCACACCAAGAATCGCGCTCGTCCGTGTTGATAGCCAGCCCCATCCACACAGAAATGCAAACCAAACAATAATATAACCGACAACACACATCAATCGAGGCCAAAAACCAAAGCAAAATCTAATAACGAAAACACCCCACTCAATCTCCAGCGATCAACAAAAATTCCACAGCCATTAACAATCGAATCCTATCACAATAAGGTATGCAACACTATTTACAACGAATGATATATTTAAGTTACGACAAAATACGGTACGCGACACTATTTACGAGTACCTGAGGAATACAAAACTATCAGAGACCCAATTATAATGGAACTGTAGAAGGGAAAAAAAAGGCACGTTACAATTCGTATAAATTATTTCCTTGAGATTTAGGAAACTTATTTCATCATTTATGTTTACTTTAAAAAATTTTAAATCAACATTCTACGAGGATCCACCACATGTATTAGTTTATAGATCAGGTTTCCCAAAAATTTTAAAAGCTTTTACCATGTTGAAGCCATTATCAGTCACTGTTTTAGTTATTTTGGACAATCTTAAATTATATTCTGCGTGTATTTCAGTTATGAGTTCTGCTATCTTATCGAAGATGTAAGATCCCTTAAATCTTCTGCAGGTAAGAGAAGAACTGTTCCTTGTAAATGTGTCGGGATCTATCCAATGAGCAGTCGTACCTAAGTAACTTCGTCTCGATGTTGACCAAATATCTGCTGTGGTACAGACATATTAAACAGCCTTCAATTTATTTTTTAGATTGCCATTATATTCTGTGTATAAATCAGCAATTTTATTATTGCATGTACGGCGGCACATCACTTATATTTATAAAAATTTTTGGATTATACATCATGAAATGCTTAATAATTTAACTGTTATAATTTTTAAGTATCTACTAGATTGTTACAATCCGGACCTGTGTATGTCGCCTTGAGGCGCCAGCGAGTTGGTTACAAATAGAGGGCATATTAATAAGCTGTTAGTAAGACACAGAAGACAGTTGAAGTTTCTGGAATTTTTTAGAATATTAGAGAACATTTATTCAGACGTATTAAAAAGGAAACATAGATCGAGGTTTTTAAGTCTTTATGAGTTATAAAATTTAATTAGTTGTAAAAGTTGTAATTAGTTGAATATCTAAGTGATTGGTAAAATTAAAATTTATTGTGTAAAAATACATACATACATAAAGTCACGCCTTTTTCCCATAGGGGTAGGCAGAGACCACTTCCTTCCACTTGCTACGATTCGTACACACATCTTTTGCTTCCTCTACTTTCATCAGTGCTCTCATACATGCTCTTCGGTTGTCGGTACTCTTGACCTGGCCTTTCTTCAAAACAATGTTGATCTGATCGTGATATGTTCTCCGAGGTCGACCTCTACCAATTTGCCCATTCACACACGCCTTATAAATTTGTTTCGTCAATCTTCCTTCATCCATCCTTTCTACGTGTCCAAACCATCTAAGCATTCCTTTATCTATATTTGTGACCACATCTTCTTTTACACCACAGCGTTTTCTTATCTCACTATTCTTAACTTTATCCAACCGAGTCACTCCGGCTATACTTCTCAGACTACTCATCTCCGCAGCATTAATCCTATTTTCATGCTTCTTCTGCCAAACCCAACATTCACTACCATACATAAGTGTAGGAACCAACACACCTCTATGCACCGCCAGACGTGCCTTTTTTGACACTTTCTGGCTATTCATAAACCTATGCAGTGCCCCATTAATTTGTTTTCCTGCCAACACCCTTCGCTCAATGTCACTGTCATACTTTCCATCTCTAGTAAATTTTGAACCCAAGTACACAAATTCATTAACTTGTTCCACTCTTTCTCCCTCAATCGAAACCCCACAGTTTGTCATGCTTTCTTCTCTTTCAAAAACCATTACTTTCGTTTTGCTCACATTTATTTTCATCTCTTTGATTTTCAGGGAATCATGCATAACATTAACCATCGCCTGCAACTCCTCTTCAGATAACGCTAATATGACTTAATGATCGGCGTAAAGAAGGCATTTGAAATAAAAAAATATTGGAATAAAAATTGTTTTGTTACTGTATCGAGAGTTTAAAATTTCCGAACCTAAGAAAGAAGTAATATCGTAACAATATTAACACATTACAAAAACTTTCCTGCACCATTGAGACACTGTATGTACAATAGGTATTTGCAAGAGATTTGGTAAAGGTAACAGTCATTTTTAAAGTGCACAACATTCCAAATGCCAATACTAAAACAAAATTATCCAAAAGGTATATATCTAAAATAAATATTTATGTGTAGGTACGAACTTGACAATTTGATTTTCTAATATATTTTAAATTTTAATGTTAATTCCCTGTTTTCTTTCCATAACGCGTTTGCGTCACATAGTTCTTGCTCTCTCCTTCCCGACTAGTCCATTGAAATGTTACATTTTTTAGGCCTTACCTTGCGTTTTTTAAAGGACGCAATTTTATTTTTTTGATGTGTAGGAGGGGTCAGTGTAAAGCTAAAACCAAGTTTGTGGGGTCGCCACCCTTGTCCCACGGCCGCCATCTTGAAAATAGGGGTTGAAATGGTTTTTACGATATATCTCTTAAACTATTTATTTGATAAAAAAAAATTATTTAAATTTTTTATTGCAAACTAAATTCTCTACAACTTTGGTCCAGTAATTATTTGTCGTAGAACTATAAATAAAAAAGTTATAAGTGAAAATCTTCAGAGATTCGAGAAAAAAATTTATATTTTTCGATATAACTTTTTTTTTTATCATTTTACGAAAAAATGATATTTGACCATTTTTGTAGATCGTTTTTGGAGGAACAACTTTTATTTGCATCATTTTTTCATTAAGTCAATAGCTAAGGTTTTACAGCGCTCCGAAGTGTGTACTATTTTTCAATATTCTTAACTATACCTATATTATACGTGTGTATGTAATATGTCATCAGTTATTGTTTTTTTTTTTTATTTTGTTATTATAACTTTTTTAATTACAAATTTTGCAATATTATTAATAATTAATTATTGACTCTTTTCCCCACCAACCACGAGGTAGAGTCTAGAGGCGCGTTTTTTTTTACGTGTTATCCCCAATAGGCATAATCCACGGTGATTTTCTAAATTAGAACTACTCCGTCCTCAGTCGTTTCGATGGACCAGGCTGCGGCTCAGCATCTGATCGGCTTTCTGAATTAAATACCAGTGGGAGAACTGGAGAAGGAAAGGGTGTTAATGTCGGCGGTTCATCATCATGATTATAAAAAAAAAGTTATATCGAAAAATACATATAAATTTGTTTCTCGAATTTCTGAAGATTTTCGCTTATAACTTTTTTATTTATAGTTCTACGACAAAAAATTACTAAACCAAAGTTGTAGAGAATTTAATTTGCAAAAAAAAATGTTTATAATTTTTTTTTATCAAATAAATAGTTTAAGAGATATATCGTAAAAACCATTTCAACCCCTATTTTCAATATGGCTGCCGTGGGACAAGGGTGGCGACCCCACAAACTTGGTTTTAGCTTTACACTGACCCCCCCTACACATCAAAAAAATAAAATTGCGTCCTCTAAAAAACGCAACCCCAAATGTAACTTTTCAATGGACTAGACATGAATAACAAAATATGTAAAATGAGGAAACAGGTGGAAGTGAAAATATTGATGCGGAATTGATGTATCTGGTTTGACACATTAAAAGTTATAAGCCGCAGATTATATCAGAAATACAGAGACAGTGAGTGACAACATTTTTCCTCGGTGCGTTGTTAAAACAATGACATGCCGTAAAAAAATCCGTTGCAATTATTTTTGGCACATGGAAAAATGGATAAAAAATTGTCAAATTAAATGATTATACTGCGATTATACTTTATTTTTGAGCGGCAACTTTCGGGGTACAACTAGTAAGTTTTAATGTCGGACAAACAGGATAATATTTAAAGAAATTAATGTTAGATCATAAAAATGTTATCAAAAAAGTAATAAACCTACGGTTTAAATTAAATATACTAGAGTTAATAAACATAATATTAATGATTATATAAATGATTATTAAAATACATGGTGTTCCATTTAAAATAAGCCCTATATTATCTATTATTAATATATATAAATATATATATATATATATATATATATATATATATATATATATATATATATATATATATATATAAAAATTAAGTCCCGTATTCCTGTTCATTATCGTATGTTTCGTAGACAGGATAATTTTCTTCTACCTACTCCTCTTTTTCCTGCTTCTATTTTACCCTGGAGAATAAGACGTTGGAAATGATAACGTTCTCCACGTAGTATGTGTCCAAGATAGCCAGTTTTTCTTCTTTTGATGTTTCCGAAAAGTTCACGGTCTACTAAACTAGCTCTTCTCAGTATGTTCTCGTTCGTCACATGGTCAACCCACGATACTCTCAGCATTCGTCGCAGGATTTACATCTCGAAGGCCTCAAGTTTATTGATAGTTGCTGTTTTTAACGTCCATGCCTCGACTCCGTACAAGAGAACGGACCAGACGTAGCACTTTACCATCCTATACCTGAGACTGAGATTTAAGTTTTTATTTGTCAAAAAATTTTTAAGTTGTTCGAGCTTGCTCGATTCTGCATTTTATTTCCTGATCTGGGTCCCATTTTTGGTTGATCATGCATCCAAGTATTTAAATTGAGTGACTTGTTCAATGCTCTCTCCATTTATGGATATTGTGGTGTTTGGAGTATCGTTTCTACTAATGGCCATACATTTGGTTTTACGGATGTTATTTTCAGACCCAATCTTTGACTTTCTTCATTGACCTTATCTAGTTTGTAGATCATTTGGACTATCCGCCAATATCACGGTATCATCCGCATATCGAATATTGTTTATGGTAATTCCGTTTACTTTAATGTCTAAGGGACTGTCAAAGATTGACTCAGTGAATACTCTTTCCACATACAAGCTAAACAACATTGGATACAAGTTGCACCATTGGCGGACGCCCTTTTTTATTTCAAAATCCTTAGTTGTTCCTGCATTCTGAATTCGAATTTTCGCTCTTTGGTTCCAGTACAAATTACCTATAAGTCTAATATCCTTTCCATCCAGTCCCAATTTCCTAAGATATGGTATGAGGAGATCATGTTTTACATTGTCAAATGCTTTTTCGTAGTTAATAAAACACAAAAAGACGTCCTTTCTCTGATCCTGGCAATTCTGCACTAATGTTTAGAGACTGAATATGGCTTCTCTTGTTCCAAAACCGCTCTTAAATCCAAATTGACTAGCACCACTTACTTCCTCACACCTCCTAAACAGTCTCGTGTGTAGAACTCGAAGAAAGAGTTTAAGGAAATGGCTCATTAGGCTAATGAGACGGTAATCTTTATATACGGTTGCGTTGTTTGATTTTGGAAGTATGACAAATGTAGAGCGGAGCCAGTCCTCGGGAATATTTCCAGTGTCATAAATATTGTTAACCTATACTATAGGTATATATGGGTCGATTATACATCAGAAAACAACTGCACTCTTGGCTTTATGCCTGCGACGAACAATAAATTACATCTGATAAATAATCGTGCATAATCTCATTTCGGGTGATATGCAGATGCTTGTAAAGTAAAAGAAAGAATTATTAAACTTATCCATTCGAAGTGACCACCTATGGACCGGTTGTGGGGTGTTGCCCCTCATCAGCATAGGGTAGGTCTTGACAAACTCATGTTTGCGCTTCGAAGAGACAAATCAACAATTCCAACTCTTACCAAGTACACATAAAGGACTACACGAAAAGTGCCAGTCACGCCATCTATACTTTTTAACAAGCACCAACCAGTAAATTGCTGCTGAATGGAAGAATTAAAATATAAAAATTATAGAAAACTATAATACTATTATAGAAAACTATAAAAGTTTTGACAGTGAAAATAAATATAAAATGTATAAAACTGATTTTTAAAGTGCCAGTTAATTTCTCTGCATGTTAACCTATACTATAGGTATATGTGGGTCAATTATACATCAGAAAACAACTACACTCCTGGCTATATGCCTGCGACGGGCATTGAACTATAATTTATTTTTCGCTTTTTAGTTCGATTTGTTTTACTCTCTAAAAAAATTATGTATTAAATGTTAAAAGCACAAAAAGAATGCTTCGGCCGGTAATCGAACCCGGGCCACCCGCGTGGCAGGCGAGCATTCTACCACTGAACCACCGATGCATTTTGTTACGTGATGATTTCTACTACTCGTAAGCCGCGTTAAGGAACTTCGTTCCAAAAGTATTTGAAAATGTTAGTTTTTTTAAGTTTTTCTGAGCCTGACTAAAAAGAATTTAATTGCACGGAGCCAAAATTAACTTGTTTTCATTCGTCAATTGCAAAGCGTCAATATTTCCTGAAATAGGTATACTTAGATTCTTTCCATGTATGTAGAAAATTGCTTACACACTACATTTTTTAAACATTAATTATGATATTGGTACTTGTAATTTTCTATTTGCTTGCTTCATAAACATGGGAGCGTAGTTGTTTTTTAGATTGTTAAAAAATTCCCGTTAAAGCAATATCAGAGGAAAAGTCAGTTTGTTCTCTCCGGTGTAATTACGATAATTTCACCGTTGGCTTTGTTTTTCCAATTTTAATTCTTTTTTGTTATTCGGTTTTTCCATGCACACGTTAGCTTTAAAATTACAATTTCCATTTAATGTAAACGAACACTTTGACGAATAAAATTTTTAATAGATAGTTCTAAAAATTGTTTTTTCGTTGTTAAAGAAGCTCTCTAATAATGTACGTTGATTGTTCTGTCATACATAATACTTTTACAGAGTGAGTCATAACTACTGGGACATCAAGTAAGCGCAGGTTATTCGGACAAAATATAGATTGGACCATTAATAAAATGTTGTTGCGGATAAAGAACAGGGCGTGAAATTTGAAAGTTTTTCACATAAACTCCACAATGCAGGGGTGCTTTCTTTTTATCAACTTTTCCCTAACCGTATAAAGTTGTTCATAAAGTGGACAATTTTTTAGTTCTAACACCACTTGTAACGAAATATCGCACACTTGTGAATTTCGTTCCTTTTTTATATAACTTTTTATTTTCCTCGTATATTTTGTTTTCATGATTTCGATTAAAGCTCATTAATTGGTTAATTAGTTAAATATTGACAGCTAAATATGTTCTATGTTAAATAGGTATTGTAGATACTACATGGTTGTCATTTCAGAACTAAGATTATTTTTTGGCTTATTTTCATTCAACTAATAAAATCGTTTTATATTTTTTTTGCATAAATAAAGTAATTTGGCATTGTGACAAGGTGTACGAGAGGTAAATTATATTGAAAAAATTATCAGGAATATCATATAATTTGATTTATGAGAATTCTAATCTATTATGTTGCGAAATTAAATACATTTAATTAGATCTGGCAACAACCGTAAACCTACTAGCCCAGATCTGTCGATAAATAGAATTTTGATGAGAATGGAATAAAAGGACAGGTACTCGCTCTCTTTCGTCGAGGGTCTTTCCTGGAGAGAAGACGTTAATTTTTGATAGCGTTCCTGAGTTCTTCTTTGAAGTGTGTAAGAAGAAAAGTAAATTTCTTGTGAATAAAGATATTACGTTTTTTATTTTGATAAAAAGGCATATTAGAGTACAACTGTATAAAGAAAATTATTTTTGCTTTCTGAAGTTTTCACAGTGAAGATTAAGATACTTTGAAATTGTTTTTTTATCCTTTCAAATGTCTGAGAAGCCATGATGTTTTCAAGATTTATTTTGAAGAAATCTTTATGAATCTACATTGTCCCAACTTAAAAATGACATATTTTGAGGAATATTGAGATCTATTTAATCAATCTTCGGTTGGATATTAATATTTTTAGGTGTGATCCAAATTTTAAGGTTATTGAGAAATTAGAAAATTATTGATGTCCATCCAATTTATACATACATACATAGAAGTATTAAGAGGTTGGAAAAATTCAAAAAAATACATACATACATACATAGAGTCACGCCTTTTTCCCATAGGGGTAGGCAGAGACCACTTCCTTCCACTTACTACGGTTCTTACACACATCTTTTGCTTCCTCTACATTCATCAGTGCTCTCATACATGCTCGTCAGTTGTTGGTACTCTTGACATGGCCTTTCCTCAAAACAATGTTGATCTGATCAAGATATGTTCTCCGAGGTCGACCTCTACCGACTTGTCCATTCACACTCACTTTATAAATTTGTTTCGTCAATCTTCCTTCATCCATCCTTTCAACGTGTCCACACCATCTAAGCATTCCTTTATCTATCTTTGTGACCACATCTTCTTTTACACCACAGCCGTTTCTTATCTCACTATTCTTAACTTTATCCAACTGAGTCACTCCGGCTATACTTCTCAGACTACTCATCTCCGAAGCATTAATCCTATTTTCATGCTTTTTCTGCCAAACCCAACATTCACTACCATACATAAGTGTAGGAACCAACACACCTCTATGCACCGCCAGACGTGCCTTTTTTGACACTTTTTGGCTATTCATAAAGCTATGCAGTGCCTCATTCATTTGTTTTCCTGCCAACACCCTTCGCTCAATGTCACTGTCACACTTTCCATCTCTAGTTAATTTTGAACCCAAGTACACAAATTCATTAACTTGTTCCACTCTTTCTCCCTCAATCGAAACCCCACAGTTTGTCATGCTTTCTTCTCTTTCAAAAACCATTACTTTCGTTTTGCTTACATTTAAAAAGGATTGTTATTCTGAGAAAGGTGATTTTTAGTCGAATACCAGGAAAGATTATACTCTGCAGTAAGTGACGAATTTAATATTGTAAACGTTAAGTCAAATTTGATGTAAGGTCGTTTACTTCCCGAAGAAATAATTCTTTTATTTAGCAGATTGGTAAATCAACATTTAATTTATCACCTCTTATTTTTTTGTAAATTTGATGTTATAATAATTTATCTGGTAGATTTTTATTAAATTATACTTAGAAATTAGTAACAAATAGTTTTACTGCTAAAATATTTGCATAAGACCAAGGCTTTTGTATTTTACCCTGAATAAAATACATGGCGCCCAAATTTTGATGAACATTTGTGTTTTCTCTTAAAATAAAGAAATTCAACATTTTTTCCTTACTCACGACCCTCCCGAAAGTGTAGAGCAGCCGACAGGCTCAATAAATATAAGTTTTATTGTTATTTTATTTTATATTGCATATTCGATTGTGTTAACAAATAAAAGTTCCTTATTTTATTTACTGTGCATAATGATGACACTCAACAATCTAAGGTCTATAATCTGCAAATTCACACTGTGCAGTAAGCACTCTTTTTGACCCTATTAGAGGTGTATAGGTTAGGTTAGGTTTTATGTGAGTGGGGCGTGGTCGCCCCTCCACCGCGACCCTTAGTAGGTCTATTGTGGCTCACCCCTAGAGGCTACAGTTCACCGCACAATCCAGCCCTTCTTACGAAGTTCATGGTTGTATAGGGTGAGATTTTTTTAAAATCGGTAGGTTCTAGGTTAGTGTAACCAAATATGTTGAACCTTATTCTTCCCAGGCCGGGGCATGAACATAGTATATGTTCAGCAGTTTCGTCTTCCACGCAGCAGAACCGACAGTCCGTTTGTTGGTTCAGATCTATCTTTCTGAGGTGGTATCTCAGACGACAGTGTCCCGTAAGCAGTCCTGTTAGAATACGCAGGTCATTTCTGCTCCATTCTAGGATCTGCTTAGTTGTGTTTCTCGAGGGTTGTAACGGTAAAAACGCCTTCGAGTGGGTTAGCCCTGGTAAGTCGGACCAGTACGTGAGTATTTTCCTCTCCGCCCAGTCCGAAATAATTGTTTTGGCGGCACTTGTGGTGACTCCAAAAACCGGTTCTGGGCCAGTGAACGCAGATTCGGCCCCCTGTTTTGCAAGGGTGTTGGCTTTTTCGTTTCCTTCCACCACCTGGTGCCCAGGTACCCACAGTAGGGTCACCCTGTTGTTCGCACCAAGGTACTCTAAGGATTCGATGCAATTCCATACAAGTTTAGAATTTATCTTGTTGGAGCTCAGTGCTTTTAAAGCGGCCTGGCTGTCTGATATTATATTTATGTTTTTGTTTGCTAGAGGTCTGTTGGTCAACTCTCTTGCACACAATTCGATAGCGAATATTTCAGCATGAAAGATTGTGGCATACCTGCCAAGACTGGTAGATATTTCAATCTTTGGTTTCCTGCTGAAAACACCGGCCCCAACTCCATCTGGGGTTTTTGAACCGTCTGTGTACATTACGTATTCAGTCTCTGGGAAGAGGATTTGTCCCCTCATCCATTCGTCTCTCTACGGAAAGAGGACTTTGAACGACTTTCCTACGTGTATTTTTGTGGCTAGCAAGTCAGGAACCATCCCGAGAATTTGGTGGTTTTTTGTTTCACTCAGTATCCCGGAGTGATCTCCGAGTTGCTCTCCATTTATTTGCTTTTCCAAAGACAGGAATCTATAGGAAGCTATCCTGGCCTCCCTCTCTAAGAGAATATCTAGGGGAGGGAGATGTAGGAGGTGTTCCATCGCTGCCGTTGGTGTGCTGGACATAGCTTCAGTTATGGCCAGGCATTCCAGCCGCTGAAGGCCAGCAAGCTTTGCTCTAGCTGTCTGTTGTAACCCTTTGGTCCACCAGACTACTGAACCATACGTGACCATAGATATTATCATTGTTTGATAAATCCAGTAAATATGTTTGGGGTTCATTCCCCAAGATTTGCCAAATACTCTTCTGAGATTCCAGAGAAAAAACCTGGCTTTGTTTATTGTTTTTTTCAAGTGGGCGTTCCAGGTGAGTCTTTTATCCAGAACTACACCCAGGTATTTCACTTCCGTCGCAAATGGAATGCTCTCTCCGTATAGGACAGGCTGCCGAAGCTTATCTAGCTTTTTCCTTTTCGTAAAAGGAATAATTACAGTTTTTCGGGGGTTTACAGACATCTGTTCCCTCTCGCACCATCTGTATACTGTGTTAAGGGCTTCTTGGAGGACGTTTGAGATCGTCGCTACAAATTTACCTCTAACTATTATAACCAGATCATCCGCATAGCATTGAAATAGAGGTGTATAAGTTTATAAAATTATTAAATAAAGTAAGTCCTTTTTTTTGCTATCTTAAGCTATTAATAGCTCTAATACAAATTATTTAATATAAAAAATTAACCAGTAATATAAATTGACTAAAAATTGTGTCGTAGATAAAAATAAGAAGTATAGAAAACTTTAACACTATTATAGAAAACTCTAAAAATTCTTGACTGCGAAAATAAATATAAAAATGTTTAAAACTGATTTTTAAAATACCAATTAATTGGTGCCTATTAAAAAGTATAAATGTCGTGACTAGCGCTATTTGTGTAGTCCTTCATGTCAACACCCCGAAACCGGTCCATAGGTGGTCACTTCAAATGGATAAATTGAATAGTTCTTTCTTTTACTTTAGAAGCATCTGCATATCACCCGAAATGGGATTCTTCTTCTTCTTCTTCCTTTTATAGACTAGGACTTAGTCCTGTTGCCTGTTCTAATCTTCCATGGAGGACGATTTCCAACTTTTAAACCACCTTTTTGGTGGTCTCCCTCGTGGTCGCTTTCCGGCTGGTCTTTTATTCTTACATATTTTGGCTAGCCTATTCTCGTCCATTCGTTGAACATGGTCATGCCATCCTTTCTTTCTCTTCTTCATCCATTTTACTACGTCTTCGATCTTACATTTTTTTCTGATTTCTGCGTTTCTCTTTCTGTCTCGTAGTGTTACTCCTGCAATTGACCGCAATATTCTCATCTCTGTTACTCGCATTTTGTGTTTGGTGGCTTTGGTTTCAGTTTGCGTTTCATTTGCATAGGTTAATATCGGTCTTATCATTGCCTTATAAATTCTTGTTTTATTTTCGATGTTCATGAATCTGTTTCTCCAAACCATTGTTCTCAATGCTCCCGCCACCTGTACTGCTTTTGTGGTCTGTGTTTGTGTTTCCATCTTTAGATCCCGGTTACTAGATATGTTTACTCCTAGATAGTTGAAGCTCATTATTTGTTCAATGATCTTTCCTTCTATTTCCAGCTTGCATCTTGTTGGTTCCCTTGCTATTACCATGCTTTTCGTTTTATTGGTGGAGATTTCCATGTTAAAATTCTTTGCAGTTATGTTAAAGTGGTGTAATAATTTTTGTAAATTATCTTCATTGTTGGCGATTAGAATTGCATCATCGGCGTAGCAGATTATATTAATGTTTTTATTTCCCATTTTGTAACCTTCCCTTCTTCTTATGGTTACAATTATCTGATCCATTGTCAGATTAACCAGTAGAGGGCTAAGCGAATCTCCTTGTCTTATACCGGCTTTGATGTTTATTGATTTTGTGGTTCCTTTGTCCGTTATTATTCTGGTAGTATTGTTGGTGTTTATGTCGTTGATTACATTTATTATTTGTGAGGGGATTTTATTATTTGTCATTATTTTTAGTATATCCGTTTTTCTAATTTTATCAAATGCTTTGGTTAGGTCTACAAAGCACAGATACATTGGATTGTCATATTCCATTGCTTTTTCGCTCAATTGTCTAATCATAAATATTGCGTCCGTTGTGCTTCTATTTTTTCTAAATCCTTGCTCTTCTTGTTGTATGGAAATTTGTTGTTCTATACGGTTTTTTAGAATAGATGTTAATACTGGGATTATACACGATCATTTATCGGATGTAATTCAGTGCTCGTCGTAGGCATATAGCCAGGAGCGTGGTTGTTTTCTGATGTATAATCGACCCACATATACCTATAGTATAGGTTAACATGCAGCGAAATTAACTGGCATTTTAAAAATCAGATTTATACATTTTTATAGTAGATAAATGTTTTCAAGGTATAACTTGTACGTGTTCTAGGTATAATCTTTAACCCTTTATCTTAATTACACAATTTTTATTTTAAAGTGACTAGAAATATTTTTTTCGGGGATTGCAAAAGGTACTTACAATAACCTTTGAGTACATACATACATACTACAGTCACGCCTTTTTCCCATATTGGTAGGCAGACACCACTTCCTTCCACTTCCGCTACGATTCTTACACACATCTTTTGCTTCCTCTACTTTTATTAGTGCTCTCATACATGCTCGTCGGCTGTTGGTACTCTTGACCTGTCTGCCGAGGTCGACCTCTACCGACTTGTCCATTCACACTCGCCTTATAAACTTGTTTCGTCAATCTTCCTTCATCCATCCTTTATACGTGTTTAAACTATCTAAGCATTCCTTTATCTATCTTTGTAACCACATCCTCTTTTACACCACAGCGTTCTCTTATCTCTTATCTTAAAGTAACACAATGAAATAGGCTACATCCCATTAAAATCTCTAGATGTTTTATAATTTATTGCTTAGCAAGGAGTAAATCTGGTGTCAGGTATTTTAACTATGATAATTCGACGTTAAATTACTCAAAAATGATTAACAAAAAAAGAATAAATTAAATGGTAAAATTTAAAATAGGGAAAAAAAATTGTTCTAAACATTTAAAAATATGCAGGTTATTCCAAAAAATTTTTTGCATTTTGTGAAATTTGTGTGCTTTAAATTTATACATAAACTTGATACGAACTATTTTTTAACACGCTTACATTAGTTTCACCTATATCTTGTTTGTTTGCTTGCATGTATGTTTACAACTAACTCTTTTGCCTCGATTTTGCCCTACTTTAAGCAATCAGATTTAATTTAATCTTTGCACACTTATCAAAGACCGACGACAATGCAATAATTTGATCAAAATATCGGATTATCCTGATTACTTTCGACAGGATTCATAAATTTTTTCAGGGATCCGTTTCATGAGAGTAAGAGAGATAGAACTAGTGTGTAAACTACTCATGAGCGCAGAACAAATATTAACACAGTTCATCGCATCAGTGGTTCAGTGGTAGAATGCACGCCCGCTACGCTGGCGGCCTGGGTTCGATTCCTAGCTGATGCATTAATTTTGTGCTTTAACCATTTAATACATAATTTTTGTAGTCAGTAAAACAAATCGAACTAAAAAGCGAAAAATAAATTGTAGTTTAAAAACTAAAAAACACGCTTATAAAGTTAATCAAACTAAAAAGTAAAAAATGATTTTTAACATAGGAATAAAATTAATGACGAGAAACTGTTCTAAAAGCTTTGTATGACATTTTTAAGCTAATTCTGCGTTTCGGAATGAAAGCACCCCCAGTGACATTAATTTTCTCGTCAGTAATTTTATTCCTATGTTAAGAATTATTTTTTACTTTTTAATTTGATTAACTCTAAAAGCGTGTTTTTTAGTTTTTTTAAACTATTATTTATTGTAGACAATAATAACGATAATAAGTGAATTACTACATACAAGTCAACCTGTTATATGTCCTTTAAACTTTTCACTACAAGGCAGTTTTCTATCTAGAGATTCCCAATTTTTGAAGGCTTTGACAGATTGAAGTAAACGTGATTAACTAATTTTGTAAAATTATCTAATTAACTTTAAACCGTGTTGAAATTAATAAAACAAGCTTAATCCGACGTTGCTTTCGTAATTTTTTTAATAAATCATCTTTATTTATTTTCTTTTTGCTTGAAAATTTAAATTTTTTGATGGAGATTTTGATAGTTAAAATTTTATTAAATTTTTTATGTCACAAGTCGATGGTTATGCGTTATCTTGTTTGGTGATAACTCGACAGGTTACTCGCATATCTCAACCTAGACGCGAGGGTAGTTTATGATATTAAAAAACATTGGCAGTCATGAGGTCTGTCGACAGAAGTAACGGCTTAAAACTATGGATTAACAGTGGTTCTTTTTGAACCATTGAATTTACAACATATCTTTCCTTAAACTAAGTTTCGTTAAGCTGGGTTCAAATATGACCCACACAGCGGAAAAATATTTTTGAATCGGGTTCATTCCTAAAAATAGTTCAATAGAATCAACCCTTGGACCGAGACTGTACAACTGGGTCAAATAATACACGTATTGCAGGATAAACGGAGCTTACAAGGACTGGTTTAACATCGAAAAAGGTGTGGGATGTGTGACTTCGCCATGGCTGTTTAACTTATACATAGATGATTGTTTAAAAGATTTAAAAGAGAGTGCGTATGGATTGAAAATGAATGATTTGATCGTCAAATGCCTTCTTTACGCCGATGATCAAGTCATATTAGCGTCATCTGAAGAGGAGTTGCAGGCGATGGTTAATGTTATGGATGATGCTCTAAAAAGCAAAGGGATGAAAATAAATGTAAGCTAAATGAAAGTAATGGTTTTTAAAAGAGAAGAAAGCATGATAAATTGTAAAGTTCTGATTAAGGGAGAAAGAGTAGAACAAGTAAATGAGTTTGTATACTTGGGTTCAAAGTTTACAAGAGATAAAAAGTATGACAGTAACATTAAACGATAGGTGTTGGCAGAAAAACAAATTAATGGGTAACTGTATAGCTTTATGAACAGCAAAATTGGACCCATTACTATAACTTCCAGCTGGGAAGTTTTTATTCACTAATTCAATTGTTAGGTATGTTATTTTAAACTTACGGGTTCAATTCTAACTTGTTTTTTTAGAATTTTTACGACGAAAATGTATTTACCAGTTGAGAACTTAATCTTAATTATTTTGACCCTTTTCTAAAAGAAATTTTAGCTTCGCCTGTGTTTAGATGATCACATCGAAAGGTCCCTGATATCTTGAAGGAAAATTTCAAATTTGGCTAATGGGCAACTTCTTTCACTTAGGGTAAGAAAATTTAATGAAGGTTTATGATAAAATGTAAAAATAATTAAATAAACTGCATTATTAGGCGCAGAAAAACATCGATATCTTATGAAATCAAAAAAAAAAGTGCCAATATTAAACTTAAGATGTCTGCTAACTCCCAAAAGAGATTATGGATTAAAACTTGCCGAGTGGTTTTGATAATTAGTTAATCCCTTCAACATTTTAAAAGAACTTATTTTTATTAACGTTTACATGTTGGATGTTTTATTATTTACGACAAAAAGCTTTTATGTACTTAACCCTGCTTTAAACAATAGCACGCAATAAAAATAATTTAAAAAACAGGAAAATTCGAACCATTTAACTGCAGCTTAACTAATAAGCCGCGCATAACATAAAAACAAATTAAAGTTTCAACAGCTTTTTACAGTCAGTAATATTTTTTTTTAATTTAAACCTATTGTGTATTATTAATTTTACTCATTTTTTTGTTGAGTCATAAGTTACGAACTATATTTTTTTGATAGTTGGTACATACGTTCTTCTACTTCTACTCAAGTGACTTGCCCATCAGACAGTTGGAAAATTCAGGTCTGAAAAACAAAAATTGAACTTATTTTAGGGTCTTCAAAAAAACATCCTGTATTTTTGAATTTTCAAAATCTGCTTAAATATTTGAAAGAATCACAAAAAACCCAAACAAACGATGTACTTTTCATTCTGCATTGTTCTTTAATATCATATTTAACCCTCATTGCCTGCATTTGTAAGCCTGAAGAAAAGCCAGTGTTTTTTCACTTTATATTTTTTCGACGACTGCACAAATGTAATGATTATTTCAATTCAGCCAGTCATACTTTTACATAACTAACGGACCCGGCAGATATTGTCCTGTCCAAACGATAGCTTGCCTGCTTTGGGAATATCACTATCAAACTCAGCAAACTGTGCAAACCACATTGGGGATATCACAATCAATCTTAGCGACCTTGGAAACTATGAGTTTGACACTTATATCGGAGTTTTTAATAGTTTTTTATTTATTCCCCCACCCACCCCTTTCGTAGAAGCGCTAACAAAATTGGTAATGTTACTATCAAATTTAGCCACCCCAAAAACCTTTAAATTCAACATTAATATCAGCCGTTTTTGATGATTTTTAAATTTCATCCCCTTCTTACCCCTATCGTAGGGGTGCTTACAAAATTGGGGATGTTACTATAAAACTCAGCCACCGCAAAAACAATGAATTTGACTCTAATATCGGCATTTTAAAAAGTTTTTATATTTCATTCCTCTCCCACCACTTTTGTATGGATGCTTACATAACTGGGAATGTCACTATCAAACTCAGCGTCCCCAAAGACTATGAATTCGACAATTATATCAGCCGTTTTTGATAGTTTTTAAATTCCATCCTCTTCTCACCCCTATCTTAGAGGAGCTAACAAAATTGGAAATGTTACTATCAAACTCAGCGACCTTAAAAACTATGAATTTGACACTAATATCGGCGTATTTAACAGTTTTTATATTTCATCCCCTTCCCACCCCTTTTGTATAGGTGCTAACATTATTAATAATGTTACTATTAAACTTAGCATCCCCGAAAACTATAAATAATATTAGCCGATTTTTGATAAAATCGGCATTTTAAAGAGTTTTTATATTCCATCCCCATACCACCCCTTTTGTATATGTATTATACATATAAACCTTTTTTTTTAATTACTTCATCTATTGCTGAAAACTGCATTAGAATCCGTTAAATAGTTTAAAAGATCTAAGCGAACAGACAGCGGACTGATAAGCAGGTTGCTTGTATAGAAGTAGATAAACGTGTGTACCAAATATTATAAAAATATACTGGGTGGTTCGTTAGTTATGACCCCACAAAGAAATGAGTAAAATTGATAAAACTCCCTATATCTTGATCATACTACTTATGAGACCCAAGAAATATGGTATATTCAGAACCATCTTGGTGCCCTCTATCCATCGTAGACGTTTTTCCGTTTTCCAATGGAACACCCTGTATATTGCAAATAAATGAATATTTGACCTACAGTCAATGGAAATAAAATATGTACAAAAATTTTTAATTAATTTAGATTTATTATTTATTAAACTTATATTTTTATTAAAATTAACGTGCTAGGCTACTATGGCCACTTGCACAAAACGATTACATTGCTATTTAAAATACAATAAGATCATATATAATGGATTGGTTAAATTTTACTATAAAGCTGCATATTTTTAAGGAATTTCAGTAAGCTGTTAATTTGCTCTGGATTATTTAGCATATATCTATCGTATGCTTGATGAGAGGTGATGTCTCCTGGCTGAGAATTGGTGACATTCAGTTAAAATGTGTTTTATTGTCAAATACGATTGACAACTTTGACGGTTGCTGAATGTCATCAGGTAACCATACGTTAATTTAGAATGTTCGATGCGTAGTCTCCTTATTACGGCTAGATCTTGAAAGTTTTGTAGGAGCATGAAAAGGGCTATTGATTGACATCTGTATTTCATGGAAACATGAACTTAACCAGAAAAGATATTAAAAATATATTGTGTCAGGATTTAATCTGTTTTATTTATTAGTCTTTTATTTCTTTAAATTATATTTTGGTAATATTGCTTAAATTGATAAAAATGGAACAGTTTTTTATAATAAATAAATTATAGTATAAAAAAACTAAAAAACACGCTTTAAGAGTTAATCAAACTAAAAAATAAAAAGTAAAAAATAATTCTTAACATAGGAATAAAATGACTGACGAGAAAATCAATGTCACAGTTCTAAAAGCGAGGGGTGCTTTCATTCCGAAACTCAGAGTTTAAAAATACAAATCCATATTTATCCCTTTACACAAGAAATTATAGGACAGTCTCTTTAATATCACATGCAAGTAAAATTCTCCCCGCATGCGATGGACAGACAACGACAACGACCTGCTGAAAATGAAAATTCCTTTCGACCTGATGCTAGATCGAGACTATTGGAAGAAAGTAGTACAGTCAGCCAAGACCCACCCATGGTTGTAGCGCTAACCGAAGAAGAAGATGATACAACGTTGCTGGCGAGAGAAGAGGCATAAATGAGGGTAATGTTGGATAGAGTGACCAGAGAAAGTGCTAAGCTGGGCGTTAAATCCTCCCACGACCGAACATTCCAAATATAGAAAATGTAGGTGAATTTGTATACCTGGGATCCCAAATAAGTAACCAAGGAGGGTGCGAAAAAGAAATAAAAAGGCGAATGGCAATCGCACGAGGAGCCATGAGCAACCTTATAAGATTATGGAAAGATCGTCACATTACAAAAACACGAAGATCATGTTAGTCAAATCTCTCTCAAATCTTTCTGTATGGAGCGGAATCCTGGACGATCAGACATACGAAGAATAGAGGCGTTTGAGATGTGGTTCTGGCGACGTATGTTGCGGATTTCATGGACAGAGAAACGCACCAATGCATCTATATTAAAGGAACAACCCCCAACGATACCTAGAATAAACGCATCAATGCCCGAGGTCACTATCCGCCATCGCACTATCAGGAAAATTCTACGAAATCTTGACTCTAATAAGGCAGTAGGACCAGATGGAATTCCGACAATTGTCCTGAAGACCTGTACTCAAGAGCTCACCCCAGTTCTCTGTAGACTCTTCAAGTTATCATACAGCAAAGGAGTATTTCCGTCCATGTGGAAAAACGCTAAAGTCCAACCGATTCCGAAAAAAGGAAAGAAGATTATTCCTGCAAATTATCGCCCTATTGCATTGCTCTCAGTCATATCCAAAGTTATGGAAAAAGCGATTAACACAGAGCTTATCAAATATCTAGAGAAATTTAAGATAATCCATGACAGACAATATGGATTTCGACAACTTCGGTCTACTGGAAATTTGCTGGCTTATGTCACTCAGCTCTGGACAAACACAATTGAAAAGTTTGGTGAATCCCGTGCAATAGCCTTGGATATATCTAAAGCCTTTGACCGCGTTTGGCACCAGGCATTGTAAAGTAAATTATCTGCCTACGGTCTCCCAACCAAACTGCGCCAATGGCTCTTGAGCTTCATGCAAGATCGCTCCTTACATGTGGCAGTTGACGGTATTTCTTCTGATGCGTTAAAAACTAATGCTGGGGTCCCCCAGGGTTCCATCCTGTCCCCCACCTTATTTCTTTTACACATCAACGACCTCTATAAAACCACTACGAACCCCATTTACAGTTTCGCAGACGATAGCACACTTGTCTCAACTTTCACATCCTATCGATCACTTTTAGTGAATGATACAAATAGACTCAGGCAGAAACAGGTTGATTCCATCAATAGAGATCTTAAAGCAATCGTCGAGTGGGGAACCAACAATCTTGTTCAGTTCAACGCCCAAAAAACACTAAGTGCCACGTTTTCCAAGAAAGTGAATTCCTCAAATCATCCCATCACAATGTCCGGAAATACCCTTAAACCAAGTCCCTCCATCTCAATTTTGGGAGTCACGGTGTCCAATAATATGTCTTGGCATGACCATGTTGCTAACATCGCAAAGTCGGCAAGCCAGACGCTAGGTTTTCTGTGGAAAGCCAAAAAGTTTTTTACTCCTGATCAACTGTTGACGACGTACAAGGCTCAAATCCGACCTCTACTGGAGTATTGCTCACACATTTGGGGTTCAGCACCAAGGCATTCTCTTCGTCTTCTAGATTCCATTAAGAAAAGAGTCATTCGCTTGATAAACAGCTCAACTCTCACAGATACCCTTCACCCTCTAGAACATAGAAGAAGAGTTGCAGACCAGTCATTGCTCTACAGATATTTCCATGGCAGATGCTCCGGAGAAATAAAAACTTTTGTACCACCATTGGCCACATTCGGCCGAAGAACACGGCACGCTGATCAGTCTCAACCATTTACTCTCAAGATTGACACTACAAGGACCAATCTTTATCAAGAATCGTTCTTTTACAGGGCTGCTATGGAATGGAATAAGCTTCCAAAATCAGTTTTTCCAGAGAACTATGACCTGCAACTTTTTAAAAAGCGTGTCCACAATCATCTCCTTTCTATAATCCCTTCCCCTTCTAATAGTCGGAGTGCGGGCCGTCCGCGGCATTTCAGATAGCTATTTAATATTTTTGATTTTCTTCCATTAATTTAATTTGCAAGGAAGTTTAACATTGCGGACAGTCGAAATAAATTAATATCTATATTTCGCAGTGTTTTTCTTTGACAAGCGGTTTTGGACACCCTCTACAATATAAAACTACTACACAGTATAATGGATAGCAAAGAGTTTTGAACAATATGTAATTGCATGTTTTGCTAAGAGCTCATAAAGTTTTCCAACGAAAGATTAAAAATCTTATTCATATTGTTTATGTAGGATCATTAAACCTTTTACTTATAATACAATAATATATATGATATCATTTGGGGATGATTGTGATAAACAATTATGTGCTCTCACAGGATACCATTTGAAGTAAAATATTTTAATAAGAGTAATTAAAAATTTAGAAAAGAACAACGACAAAATTATTCTTGTATGCAACTCCACTGTGGTTAAAATAAATAGTATTTTGCGGAGGGTCAACAATAGAATGTCCTTTTCACACCGTTATGCATTACAACGTTACAAATGTTAGTTTTATAAATTTAAAATATTTTTAAACTGCCAGCTGCCTTAAATGTATACATAGCAACCTACTTTGTTTTTAGGACGTTTTCATTATGTTCGGTGTTAAGTTAAATTTTTAAACTTATTGTTATTACCATAGGAAATAGTATATTTTACAACAAGAGATGAAAATACTGTTTTTTTTGTGAGGTGAGAGTTTGTCCACGAGCGTAGCGTAGCTGAGCGGGTGTGGCAATCTCACGAACGAAAAAAACGTATTTTATCTCGAGTAGGAAATGCAATTTTTCTACGACGCATGTTGTTTATAAAATACTGGATAACAATTTTTAGAACTTTATTTATTTATAACACAGACTTGATAATAATGCCGAGTACTATATATAAGAATCTTCAATGTATTGTTCTGCAACAGCGCTAGACTTCCATCCAATGTATTGCTTTATTTCTGTAAGATTTGCCCCAGTATCCGAAAGAATAGTTGTTGAAGACTTTCTTAATGAATGGCCTGTATACAATTGGGCATCCGACAAATTAAGAAATACCGCTACTTGCCTTGAAACATTTCCAAACTTATTGATTCCATTTACTTGCTTTGCACATTTGATATCTTGGAAATTAAGAAAGAATCGGAAAGTTGTATTATTCACGCTTGATGGTCAAAGTTTTATATACTTCTGACAAATGTTATAGAGTAATTGCTCGTAATTGTAAAAGAACGTGGCGTGTAAGTTTTTGTTACATATAACGCTTTTTTCAGATCTTCAATATTATTCACTTTTAAATTTCGCAACTTATGTGAACGACAAGCTCCAGCGATACCAAAAATCAGTGCTAACTATAAATAATACAATTCATAACCGACCCAAAAATACTTTTTTTTTTATGATAATAGTCGCAAAAAGGGTAGACCTATGGTGTGGGCCGCGGACGGCCCGCACTGCGACTATTAGAAGGGGAAGGGATTATAGAAAGGAAATGATTGTGGACACGCTTTTTAAAAAGTTGCAGGTCATAGTTCTCTGGAAAAACTGATTTTGGAAGCTTATTCCATTCCGTAGCAGCCCTGTAAAAGAAGGATTCTTGATGAAGATTGGTCCTTGTAGTGTCAATCTTGAGAGTGAATGGGTGAGACTGATCAGCGTGCCGAGTTCTTCGGCCGAATGTGGCCAATGGTGGTACAAGAGTTTTTATTTCTCTGGAGCATCTGCCATGGAAATATCTGTAGAGCAATGACTGGTCTGCAACTCTTCTTCTATGTTCTAGAGGGTGAAGGGTATCTGTGAGAGTTGAGCTGTTTATCAAACGAATGGCTCTTTTCTGAATGGAATCTAGAAGACGAAGAGAATGCCTTGGTGCTGAACCCCAAATGTACGAGCAATACTCCAGTAGAGGTCGGATTTGAGCCTTGTACGTCGTCAACAGTTGATCAGGAGTAAAAAACTTTCTAGCTTTCCAAAGATAACCTAGCCTCTGGCTTGCTGACTTTGCGATGTTAGCAAATACATTCCAAGACATATTATTGGACACCGTGACTCCCAAAATCGAGATGGAGGGACTTGGTTCAAGAGTATTTCCGGACATTGTGATGGGATGATTTGAGGTATTCACTTTCTTGGAAAACGTGGCACTTAGTGTTTTTTGGGCGTTGAACTGAACAAGATTGTTGGTTCCCCACTCGACGATTGCTTTAAGATCTCTATTGATGGAATCAACCTGTTTCTGCCTGAGTCTATTTGTATCATTCACTAAAAGTGATCGATAGGATGTGAAAGTTGAGACAAGTGTGCTATCGTCTGCGAAACTGTAAATGGGGTTCGTGGTGGTTTTCAAGAGGTCGTTGATGTGTAAAAGAAATAAGGTGGGGGACAGGATGAAACCCTGGGGGACCCCGGCATTAGTTTTAAACGCATCAGAAGAAATACCGTCAACTGCCACATGTAAGGAGCGATCTTGCATGAAGCTCAAGAGCCATTGGCGCAGTTTGGTTGGGAGACCGTAGGCAGATAATTTGCATTACTTAATTTACATTACTTAGAAATGAACAAACCAGAAAATTATATGAGGAATGTTTGAAGGATAAACTCTCGAACACAAATAGCACAAACGATATAGAGAAGCATTGGCAGGACATCAAAAAAGCATTTGAAGAATCAAACGAAAACTTTCTTCAAAGAACTAAAATAAAAGCAAAGGAGGCATGGATGACAGAGGAGATCCTAGAATGGATGAAAAAACGCAGTATATGCAAAATCAAAAATAACAATAACGAGTATAAATATCTACAAAGGAGAATACGAAAAGAAATAAGAGTGGCAAAAGAAAAATGGTTTACTGAGAGATGTATAGAAGCAGAAAATCTTAATCATATTGGGGACAGTTTTATCCTCCATAAAAAAGTAAAGGAAATAGCTGGGCAATTTGATAAAAGACCAACAAATTTCATCAGAGACGAGCACAACAAAATAATAAAAGACTCCGAAAAAATACTGAAAACCTGGGAGACATATGCAACCAATCTTTTTAACGATGATAGACCAGAAAGTTCAATGGTCCAAATAAATACCCAAATACCCTATAACTGGACCGAGCATATTAAAAAGTGAAGTTATGTATGCGATGAAATCAATGAAAAATAATAAGGCTCCAGGGCCTGATAACATGTACTCGGAGACATTTCAATTAATCAATGATCAAAACATAAAAACAATAGTGACGCTTTGTAACAGGATATACGATACCGGACATTTTCCTAAAGATTGGCTCCGCCCGACTTTTATCACGATACCAAAATCAAACAACGCAAGAACTTGTAAAGAACATCGCCTAATGAGTCACTTTCTAAAACTCTTCCTTCGAATTCTACACACAAGGCTTTACAAAAAATGTGAAGAAGTTAGTGGTAACAGCCAGTTTGGTTTCAAAAAAGGTTTCGGAACCAGAGAAGCGATTTTTAGTACACAAACATTGATTCAGAACTGTCAAGATCAAAGAAAAGATGCTTATATATGCTTTATAGACTACGAAAAGGCATTTGACAACATCAAACATGATCTGATAACATATTTGAAAGATATAGGACTAGACGATAAAGACATAAGGCTTATAATCAACCTATACTGGAACCAGAAAGCAGAAATTCGAATAAAGAGCTCAACAACGGAACTGTTTGAGATAAAAAAGGGCGTGAGACAGGGTTGTATCCTGTCCCCAATGCTTTTTAACTTATATACAGAAAGAGCATTTACAGAGGCAATTTCAGAGAGCCCTATAGGTATTAAAATAAACGGGATCCCCGTAAACAATATCAAATATGCAGACGACACTGCGATACTAGCAGATAATGTAAATGATCTCCAGACACTGCTTAATCTGATTAACGAAGCAAGTGAAAGAGTAGTGTTAAAAATTAACATAAATAAAACCAAAGTAATGGTAGTGAGTAAAAACAATCCCCCAAACACTAGAATACATTTAAATGAAGAAGTTATTGAGAGAGTCACAGGGTTCAAATAACTGGGTTGTATGCTGAATGAAAAATGGGACCCAGACCAAGAGATAAGAAGCAGGATAGAACAAGCAAGAACAGTCTTTACAAAACTTCGAGAATTCCTTAAACTTAGATACAGAATGCTGAGATACTACGTGTGGTCGGTCCTATTATATGGGGTAGAGGCATGGACATTAAAAGTAAGAACAACAAGTAAGATTGAAGCTTTTGAAATGTGGACCTTGCGGCGAATGCTTAAAATATCTTGGACCGAACACATAAGAAACGAGGAAGTACTCCAAAGAGCTGAACTAGAAGATCGGGAACTTTTCGCATTTATAAAAGAAAGGAAAATTTCATACCTGGGACACATCCTACGCGGAGAGCGCTATCATTTTCAATGCAAAATCGAAGGTGGAAAAAGGGGAATAGGTAGAAAAAAATGATCCTGGCTACGAAACATCCGACAGTGGACAGGCATACATAACTTCCAAGATCTGCAAATAGCTGCAATAAATAGAAACCATCTGATGAACGGTCGCCAACGCAGGATCCCTGTAAGGCATCGTAAGAAGAAGATTACCTACTAAAGGAGCAACAAAAA
The DNA here is from genome assembly GCA_950111635.1 of Agelastica alni. NCBI lineage: Eukaryota > Metazoa > Arthropoda > Insecta > Coleoptera > Chrysomelidae > Agelastica > Agelastica alni. The sequence goes on along the minus strand of OX467719.1, from coordinate 22,068,607 downwards.
ATATCGTGAAATTTACCTTTGTAAACAGGAATTTGTGTTGTGTCAGGTGCATTGTTAATAAATGTGTAAATTTGTTGTGACGTTAAAACTTTAGCTTTTTTGCTTCTGAATCCTGTCGAATTTCACTTTAAAAATGCTTTGAGCTTGGTATATTTTGAAATATCCACATTATGTTTAATGTTAATGGTAACTGTTGATTGTTTCAAATCTTCAGATATTTTTCGAGAACGAGTTTATCTTGTTATCATTTCTCAAAGTCATAAACTTTCTGTACACAAATTCATACCTTTCTCGAGATTTATCTGGCAAAATATAGTTGGAAACTGAGTTTGCCGCTTTAACTATATTAGGTGATGTACATAATTCACCAATTTCGCTATCAGAGTTCATATAAATTATAGTTATAGAGAGAAGTTCAAATATAATCGTGAAAATGTTATAAACTGTCAAACGAAGTGACGATCGTTTGCTGATTCAAGTGCCAAGTAGTGAGATTAACTATCATTAGTGTCAAAAATCCATACATTTTTTTTAGTATATTCCAATCGAGTCGCATGATAATATTTTTTTCTACAAGCGTGCGTGATTCACCCTCTACCCGCACGCAATTCAGTTTGGAAAGTGTCATTTTCCCACAGCTGTGCGGGAAAAGTTTTCCCACACTAGTGCGGGAAATTTTTTCCCACACTAGTGCGGGAAAAACATTTATATGATATCCTCGTAAAATATAAGTGGTGGGTGACAAAATATGAAAGTTCAAGCTTTTTTGTTGCAATACTAAGTGAGTTTGTTCAAAATCATCCATCATTTTGCACTATTTATTGAAAAAATGAACAAATATTGATAAATAAAAATGTAGTGAGTGACAGACAAAGCGTTACTTATATAAAATTTTCGATTCAGTGAAATTGCCACAATGGATTATTCATCTGATGAAGAACTTCCACAAGAAATCGTGCAAGCAGCTACAGATGCGAACTTAGAGTTATTGCCAACGAAATCTAAACAAAGGTATGAGAAGCAATACACGAGTTTTATTGAATGGTGCAACAATAAAAAAGTGAAAACACCAAATAAAGAAGAAGTATTCTTGGCTTATTTTCTAGAAATGTCTAAAACATGGAAGCCGAACACTTTATGGGCAAGATATTCAATGTTGAAGAGTGTATTCAAAGTAAAGCAAAATTTGGATATTAGCAAATTTTACAAAACAACTGCATTCATTAAAAGACAGAATGTCGGTTTTCGACCGAAAAAGGCCAAAATCTTCACTCAAGAAGACGTTTCAAAATTTATGACTGAAGCACCCGATGACATATACCTCATGATTAAGTTAGTAGCAATTATTGGATTAGCTGGTGCTTGCAGACGAGAAGAGCTGACAAAACTTACCATTGACGACATAGACGACAAAGAAAACCTGATAATTTTTAATATCAAGGATTCCAAAAATCATTCCTCTAGATCCTTCGTGATATCTGAAGAAGCAAATGATGGTTATTTTTTGAACGTATACAGAAAGTATGTACATTTACGTCCAAAAGAGACTCCTCACCGTCGTTTATTCTTGTATTACAAAAGTGGAAAATGTACTGTGCAATGTGTAGGAATCAATACCATAGGAAAGATACCCTCCGAAATAGCAGTATATCTGCGCCTTCAAAATCCAGAGCTTTACACTGGTCACAGCTTCAGGCGTTCCTCAGCCACTTTACTTGCTGACTGTGGTGTGGGTATAACTAATATCAAACGCCTAGGAGGATGGAAATCGCTCCGCGTCGTTCGGGTTAACGGCAGTCGCGTGCGGGAAAGCATCACTTTCCGCACTTGTTAGGAAAATTACTAATTTGTTTCATTTTCATCTCTAGAGAAAAAAACTTTCACTTTCATGTAGGGTAGTCGGTTGAAATATGATCATTTTCATATAAATGAGTAGAAAAAATGTAAAAATGTAACGTTTTCTTTAAGCTATTTTATCTTTTACAAAAAGTAAGTTATTGTAATAAATAAAAACAAATTGTAAAAACAATGTGTTTTGATAACAAAATAAGAAATTACGAGGTGGAACAACTCTGACTTTCCACCTGTGGTTTTAAAGTTAGAGTAAAAAACACACTATGTGTCACCCTGTATAAAATGACGTACGACCAATTTTCTTAAAATTCAAAACGTGTGCTAGATTCTATATAAATATTTTTTTTCTTTTGTTCGCTGTAATACAGATGGGGTTTTAAAATAAAAGGGAAAATTCTAAAAAAATCAACAAAATAATTTGCAATTGCCGATATTAGTGTCTAGTTCATAATGTTTTTGGTTGATAAGTGTAATAGTGACATTTTCAATTTTGTTAGCACCAATATGAAAGAAGTGGAAAGAGGATGAAATATAAAAACTATTAAAAACAGCTGATATTGGTGTCAAATTCATAGTTTTTGGGTTCGCTGACTTTGATAGAGCCATTCCCAATTATGTTAGCACCCATACTTTAGGGATGGGAAGGTAATGAACTATAAAAACTATTAAAAAGGCCGATTTAGTGTAGAATTTATGGCTTTTGATGTCGCAGAGTATGATAGTGATATTCCCAAAGCAGGCAAGCTAACGTGATAATTCGGCTTTATACGCGAGGGTTTTAGGTAAAGCTGAATATCTATTGCCCCGACTAGGCTAAAATCTATTACTCCAACGAAAATTAAATTACTATTATGACTTTGTAGGTACTCCATCAACTCGACAAAACTAAATATAATATCGCATTGACTAGGCTCAATCTATTACCGACCACACGTGGCTTTCTTCGAACCCGTTTGCCCCTCTCCACAAGTAGTATACGTGAACTTTAAGAGAGGGCTTTTATTCCAAAATTCGAATTGTCTTCTTAAACAAACTGAATAACTCATAAAAACAAATCATTCATAATATAACGACAATTTTCTTTGGCGGTGTAAACACGTACAGATACGCGGTATTGCAGAGTGCTTTTACGCGATTTTGCAGTCTCACCGACGAAATGTTGGTCATATGTTGGGAACTTATTTACGAATTTATTAATTGAATACTCAACATACGATTACATGGATTAATTCTGAAACCGCACTTTGTGCCGCTTCCAATACTTCTTCTGGTAATAGTCATCATCACTTTCACAGCTCATTTCTAATCAAATACTTTAGAACAATGACTTTATAGCTGTGACATTGTGACACGTTACGAAAGTCATGCAAACAATACCACCTACTAGATCGTATTAGTTCAAACACAAAATGTCATTTAACAATTGTAACGTCAACTTTGCCGTTTTTAATTTTCAATGCCGGCCCTGGTCGCCCTTCAATATACATTTAAGTAGTGGGAATTATTTCTTATTTAAAACTGCGTTTGTCGATTTTTAAGGGCAGTTTCATTACTAAATCGAAGTGAACAAATTCAGATAGAAGGCCATTCAGATTTTCTTTATTTTCTTTTAAAATTTAAAAGTGGAAAAATTAAATGGTAGTAATTTTTATACTTAATTTTTTAGAAAAAAATACTTAAGGGGATAGTTAATTTTCAGTGATTGGCCTTTTATGCCTTATGGAACTTTTATGCATTACGGAAACTTTTATGCTTTTTGGATTATTTTTGACAGAAGACTGGAGGAGAAGTTTTTGACTGGAGACGTCTTTTTGATCAAAGGCCATTTTTTTTCTATTGAAGACCCTTTTTTTCCGGGTTTTTCCTTGGAGACGTTTTTTCTTCCTGGGGATTTCTTTGTCATTCATTTCTTTCATTTTTATTTTATTTAAAATATGTTTTTTTTATCTTTTCAAGTATTGTAAACTTTTTTTTATCTAATTTTTATAAACCTGTTGTACGTTTTAGTTGATCTCTTTTTATTATTTGTTTCTGAAAGATAAGAGTGTAGTTTGTACAATTACGTTTATATTTAATGGTACTAAATTAAAACAAACTATTGGGTTTGTTTGGGGTAATTTTTTTAGTGATTTTTGAATCTAAAAATCACTTGGCGTCCACGTGGTAAGTAGTTATAGTTTTATTATATTAGTTTGAAATATAAACGCAAAAGTATCATTTCGAATTCTAGATACAAAAATAAGTATTTTATAAACATTCAGTTTATTTGTTTAATATGAATTAGTTGTAACTTTTTCATAAAAAAACATTTTTTGATCTGTACCATCTTTGCTCTCGCTTTCTTGCTTGTGTAACATCTTTCCTCTCACTTACTCCCAATTTGTGGGGGGTAGGGGGTCATTTCGTGATATTTGTAACAGTAAAAATTTTTCAAATCTTAGATATGCTTACGACACTCTTCTGATCGCTAACTCAGCAGAAGAACTTACAGAAACAGAATTGATACAACGACTCGAGAGAATATAAAAAGAGTATGGTCTAAAAATCAACTATGCCAAATCTAAATTATTGATAGTTGATAAATCGGATGAGACAGCAAACAGACATCACATTGCCAACTGTGAAGTGGTAGATCATTTTGTTTATCTGGGTACCCTTATCCACTCCTCCGGCAGCTGCGAGATGGAGATCCGCCATCATATTCAACTTGGCCGACCAGCAATGAACCAATTACATAAAATTTGGAAAGATCGATATATATATATATATATATATATATATATATATATATATATATATATATATATATCCATCAATACCAAAAAATCACTGGTCCATGCCTTAGTGTTCTCCATTTTCTGGTACGCTTCCGAGACATGGGTTATGAAGGCAGCCGACAGGCGTCGAGTCGATGCCTTTGATATGTGGGTATTGCGAAGAATGCTAAGAATACCGTGGACGGCACATCGCGCCAATGTGTCAGTGCTGAACGAGATTGGACCATCAAACCGTCTCAGTAGCTTGACATCAGCGCGAATACTGAACTTCTTCGGACATATAACTCGTCACGACAACATTGAGAGACTGATTGTCCAGGGCAAACCCCTGGGCAAAAGGAAACGCGGACGCGCCCCATCTAGATGGACAGACATTGTATCAAAAGTAACCGAGCGTCCACTAGTGAAAGCCATTAGAACTGCTGCAGACTGTGGGAGATTGCGAGAGACTGTAAGAAAAGTTCTAAGTAATAACACCTGCCATTAACTTGTGATCATTACACGTCGTTCTCGACTTTAGACTAAGAAGAGTAACAGTTACAGTAACATCGAATGAGCGCGTGGTTAGAGTTGACCGTCAGATAGACGTCAACAATAGACGTCAACCATTTTTCCGAGAGTTGATTTGACGAATGAGCGCGAGGTTAGAGTTTGGCCATTTTGAGGTTGATTTCTGTCACTCCTAGTGTCAATTAAATAATATAAAAATTTTATTAAAAAGAATTATTGTTTGTTATGAAAAATCATTTTAAATAATACCAGACCCATTTTTTTAAAATATAATTTTAAAATTGCTTATTACTAAGGTGAGATGTCAAATGTAACACATTTTATGCGACTACTGTAAGACTCGCTCGTTTAATTTTTTTCAAATGATATTTTAAAATTAAATCACATTTTATTTTACGCCTTTTAGATAAAAAAATAACGCAACCACTGGAAAAAATTTAATTTCTCCAGCGTTATAATCTTAATTTAGTTATTAAAACTTTATAAAGTATGTTTTGGAGATTTCTTTTGCGACGCTTTGAAACAGTATCGAGTGAAAAGTAGCAGCAAAAAATATAAATTAAAAAAAACCAACTAAGAGGTAATAAAAAAAAACAGTTAACGATGTTCTTTTACGTAAAACAAATTGAAATTGGTTTTAAAAATTAATTAATATGGAAATCCGTGTGATGTGCTTACATTTTCTTACAGATGTTAAAATAAAGCTCGCTATCTTTGGTATTTATTGCATAGAAGTTCGCTCATCAAAAATGTATAGAGTAAACAATGTTTTTTCGTCGTATATATAAATTTTATCACTTTAAACTTTCAAAAATAAAATACTTTTATTTCTAACAAATTTGGAACCTTATAATTAAATACAATGTTTATTCTACAAGAATTAAAATAAAAAAAAATAATAATTAAAGTTCGTCACCCCACTCATAATGTTGATTGTTTCTTTAAGCTGATGCCAGTATATCCGGCAAAGATGATGCCAGCGCTTCTGGTCCTGGACTCGTCCTCGTCCTCGAGGTACTAAAAGTCTCTGCGAGTATTTCTCGGAGGAACTGGATTTGTACATACATACATAAAGTCACGCCTTTTTCCCATAGGACCACTTCCTTCCACTTGCTACGGTTCTTACACACACCTTTTGCTTCCTCTACTTTCATCAGTGCTCTCATACATGTTCGTCGGTTGTTGGTACTCTTGACCTGGCCTTTCTTTAAAACAATGTTGATCTGATTGAGATATGTTGTCCGAGGTCAACCTCTACCGACTCGTCCATTTACACTTGCCTTATAAATTTGTTTTGTCAATCTTCCTTCATCCATCCTTTCTGTGTCCAAACCATCTAAGCATTCCTTTATCTATCTTTGTGACCACATCTTTTTTTACACCACAGCGTTCTCTTATCTCACTATTCTTTACTTTATCCAACCGAGTCACTCCAGCTATACTTCTCAGACTACTCATGTCCGCAGCATTAATCCTATTTTTATGCTTCTTCTGCCAAACCCAACATTCACTACCATACATAAGTGAAGGAACCAACACACCTCTATGCATAGCCAGACGTGCCTGTTTCAAAAACCATTACTTTCGTTTTGCTTAGATTTATTTTCATCCTTTTGATTTTTAGGGCATCATGCATAACATTAACCATCGCCTGCAACTCCTCTTCAGATGACGCTAATATGACTTGATCATCAGCGTAAAGAAGGCATTTGACGATCAAATCATTAATTTTCAATCCATACGCACTCTCTTTCAAATCTTCTAAACAATTGTCTTGTATAAGTTAAACAGCCATGGCGAAGCCACACATCCCTGTCTCACACCTTTTTCGATGTTAAACCAGTCCGTGCAAGCTCCATTTATCCTGACACAAGCAGTGGAATCCTCGTAAAGTGATTTCAGGGCTCGTATTAAAATAACACTCACCCCATACATAGACAATGTCGACCACAATTCACTCCTTACCACTCTGTCTTAGGCCTTTTCCAAATCTATAAAATTGGATTTGTGCTGGTTCTAGTTTAGGTCGTCATCCACTGGCATTCCCATGTTATTGCATTTCCGTTTCCATGTCTTTAGCGCGTTGTCACGTGCCTATTTTTTCCCATCTACCGTTTCATTATTAATTGTGCATCTGTTAGTCTGGTGCTCGTAAATAGTTTTGCATACCGTATTTTGTTCGTTGTAAATAGTGTTGCATACCTAGTAGTGTAGGATTTAATTATTAATGGCTGTGACGTTTTTGTTAATTGGAGTGGGAGTCTATGTTATTAGACTTCGCCTTGATTATTGGCCTCGATTGTCGTGTGTTGTCAGCTATATTATTGTTTGGTTTGCTTTTTGTGTGAATGGGCTGGCTATCAACACGGACGAGCGCGATTAGGAGTTGGGTACATAGTTTTGCAAAGGTTGGCTGATGCGTGTCCCAGGTCATTTTCTGATATCCGGCCTGGGAGTGAGCAGTGGTTATCAGTCGCTTGGTGTCAGTTGTGGAGGTCGGGTGAGAGTTTTTGGAACGATTTGATATTAACACGTGAGCAGAACTTCTACGGTTTTTCTTTCATATCTGGCTGTATTTGGGCCATCTTAATTGGATTTTGAAGAAAAACCATTTAATTTTTAACTTGACCATTCTGTCGTGCCTTTGTGGTGGATATTTTGGTTATTGGGGTCGAGTTAAAATGACCGCGTGCGGGATTTGATGGAGTGAAGCCATTGTTAAGTAGCAGGTGCAGTTCCATAATTCAAACCGGCCAGGAGTAGGCCACAGGATTCGTGAATTCGTGTATCCAAAGGTTACAAGTGATTTCTTTTAGTATATTTAAACGACGTAACTTATTTTTGACACCGCGATTAAGTTTTGTTTTAATTTATTAATATGGTACACTGTTGAAAACTATTTATTGCATTGGATAATATGCCGAGTCTGACCTTTTATTAAAGTAATATTCTCAATAGCTCTTTGTGTCCAAGTAAAAAACGTTTATTCATACTTATTTGTAAATATCCTACAATATTGCTATTTTGAAGGACAGCCATCGTAAAAAGAAATATTTTTGAAATGAGCTCGAGTGTTTTAACAGTGTAAATCTTTAAAAATACTACTTGGTGTTTCTGTTCTTGGATCATCGATGTAACAGTGGCGTCTTAATGAAGTTTTCAATTGGTTACATAGTATCGAGTTTAATTTTATCAAGTTATCAGTTATTATGTGCTTGATCTAAGTGTTTTCAATAGTTTAAAAGTAACAAATTATTTTTCATCAAATTTGTACCTGTTCCAAGTTGAATCTGAATTTATACATTACTGAATATAATTTATGTGGTTATTTTGAGGGTTTCAAATTTTTATTTTTGTTGCAAGTCCATTTATTTTGTATTTTTTTTTGTGTTTTTTTTTGCTATCAGGAATTCTATATAAAACCAATTATTTTTGGAATTTTAAATATTGTAAACATTTTTTTGTTGTTGTTTTTTTAATTCTCTTTTGTACCTCATTAGGTTTTTTTTATTATTGTCTGAAAGATTGTTATAATTAATTTAAATATTATTTTAAGAAAAGTGAATTAAATTCGTTTAATCCACTTTACGAAAATACAGAATTTGTTGTAAAAAATCAGAACATCATTTTTACTTAATTAATATATTTCAGGAATTGTAAATATAGTTTTATTTATCTAGTTCACCATAATTGTTTGTTGTTTATCGTGTGGCTCTGCTAGTGCCTACTAGACCTAGGGGTTTCCGGCTTGTACCGTCTAAGTCGGTGGCGCGGCTCTCTTTTATATTTTTTTTCTTCTACCCTCTACGGCTGAGCTCGGGCATAATTTGCCAGTAGAGAGACCACTGGCAGAGAACGAAAAAAAGACGTGGCAGCGTGTTCCAACTAGATTTTGAGTAGTGTCGGAGATATACAGCAACCCTGTTTAAGACCCATGGTTTTTGTGAATCCAGATGTTAATCCTTCGTTGGTTTTTGACTCTGAATGAGGAGCCCGCGTGTAAAGACTTCACAGCTTTTATTGTTTCCGTGTTTATGTTTCTATGTTGAAGAGCCTCCCAAAGTTTTACTAAAGATATACTGTCGTAGGCCTTTTTCTGATCTACGTACAGGAGATGTATCTCTTGATTTCGTGCTGCAGTATATACCCTGTCTTTCGCGGATGACGAAGTAGTTATTGCACAAGATATAGATGACATGGAATATATAAGCCGAAAGCTCATCGAGGGGTATGGAAAATGGGGTCTGGATGTCAACATTATAAAAACGAAGAATATGTGCATAGAAAGACAGCAAGAAGACCTACATCTAGCAACGGGACAGATCATCAAACAATGCTATGTATACAAATACCTTGGAATGAAAATATCTAAGAAAGGGACAATAGACGAAGCAATATCGGACAGAAAGGTACAGGGAAGAAGATCTACTTCCATGCTGAACAGTATTCTATGGGACAAAACCATTACAAAATAAAATAAAAAAAGGTTATACAACTCCATCGTGAAAAGCATAATAACATATAGCTCGGAGTTGTGGCCGATAAAAGAAAAGACAAAAAGACAGCTAAAAGCCACAGATGATACCTATACCGTCTAAGTCGGTGGCGCAGCTCACTTTTATATTTTTTTCTTCTACCCTCTACGGCTGAGCTCGGGCATAATTTGCCAGTAAAGAAACCGCTAGCAGAGTACTCTTTAGAGAACGAAAAAGACGTGGCAAAATTAAAACCTCATTTTATCCGGTCGACAAAATCGATATCGATGTACTTTTTACCTTTTCCTTATCGTAGCATGGTCAGTCTCGTTTAACTAAATTCACAAAGTACTCCAGCGTTGGCTTAAACAATTGACACTAGTACATAAAAATAATAATGGAAATAACAAAACAAAAGGAGTAATAATAATAAAAATAATATCAATAATACAGATAATGCTTACGAGGGCAGTTTGATAAGTCAGTGACTTTTTGAATTTCCCGTACAGTTACTCCAAATGCAACAGCGCTGCCGTCAATTATAATCTATCAGTGAGCAACTTTCTAATTTTGAGCAAGCTACGTCGTGCAGTTGGTGTTTGATAGCCGTTCAAAGCAGACAACCTCGTGAATTTTTACGAAAATGGAAAAAAGTGAATTTCGTGTGCTGATTACTTTTTACGTAAAAAATCCATCACTGAAACTAAGGAAAGACTTGATAAATACTACGAGGACTCGGCACCATTAATTTCAATGGTTAAGAAGTGGTTTACAGAGTTCCGTTGTGGTCGTACCAGCACTAGTGACGCCGAACGTCCAGGTCGCCCAAAAGAAGTGATCACGCCGGAAATCGTCGATAAAATCCATGAAATATTATTGGATGATCGGAGAATGAAAGTGCGTGATTTGGCTCATGCTGTAGGTATCTCAACTGAACGGGTACATCATATTTTACACGAATATTTGGACATGAAAAAACTCTCTGCGAGATGGGTGCCGCGATTGCTCACACTCGACCATAAGCGCAATCGTGTGACCACTTCAAAAGAGTGTTTAGCGATGTTTAGCCGTAATCCGGACGAGTTTTTGCGCCGTTTTGTTACTGTGGATGAAACATGGATCCATCACAACACGCCACAGACCAAGGAACAATCGAAACAGTGGGTTGCTCGGGGTGAACGTGGACCAAAGAAGGCGAAACAGAGTCTGTCAGCCAACAAGGTCATGGCTACAGTTTTTTGGGATGTACGCGGTGTTATTCACATCGATTAACTCAAGAAAGGTAAAACGATCACCGGCGAATATTATTCAAAGCTTTTGAATAGATTCGACGTTGATTTGAAGCAAAAACGGCCGCATTTGGCTAAGAAAGAAGAAGAAAGTGCTGTTCCATCAAGACAATGCAGGTGTGCACACTTGTCTAGTCACGATGGCCAAAATCCACGAATTGGGATACGAACTGCTACCCCATCCAGCATATTCTCCAGATTTAGCCCCCTGCGACTATTTTCTGTTTCCAAACCTAAAGAAATGGCTGGGTGGTAAGAGATTTGAGTCGAATGAAGAAGTCATTACCGAAACAAACGCGTATTTTGAGAGCTTTAAAAAAAACCTATTATTTAGAGGGAATAAAAAAATTAGAAAAACGCTGGACTAAATGTATAGAGCTAAAAGATGATTATGTAGAAAAATAAAATGTTTATTTGCGGAAAAAAATTTGTTTTATACAAAAAGTCACTGACTTATCAAACCGCCCTCGTATTTTATTTACATTTGCTGATATGGTTTTTCAATATTAATTAAGCAAGTCAAACAGCATTTCATGTAGTGTATACCCGTTAATTTTACGTTTTAACTCGAACTCTACAGCAAATTTCTTTCCCATTGAATTAATTTGAAAACCAATAATTTTATAATCCGACAATATTGGAAAATCTCCAGAAAGTTCTGTTACTTAAAAACTGTTGGTTATTATCCAATCAACTAATGTAGACGACATTTTAGTTACCCTTGTCGGTTTGTTAAATATTTGTGTAAAACCTGCATTAATTTTTTTGGCAATTCCTATATCACTGAAGTAATTAAAATTAAAATTTCCCATTATGGAACACTCTTTAAAATTTACCGTCATACTTTAATAAATCCTCAAAAATAAATTTAAAAAATCGACCATGGAGAACGATAAATGGCTCCAATGACTATATTTCTTCCGTTATCTGTTAATACAATTAACAGAACCCAATAATTTAATGGAACACCAACTTTCTGTCCTACTGAATAATTTATATACTCTTTCAAGTAGATTACACAGCCCCCGTATGACGAATATCGGATTCTATTAAAACGTGAATATATCCTTTGATAGTAATTTCGCTTTCATTAACGTCAGGCGCAATATGTGTTTCCGTCACAGACACTAGCATCGGGTTTTTTTTCAAAAACAAAAGCTCCAAGTTCAGTTACATGAGATGTTAATCCGTTTATGTTACCACAAATAATAATTTCATTTTTTACGGGATTACTATTCGGCGATTGCTATATGTACCTTACTTTCGACTTACTTTGGTCTAGAGCCATTGGCCAAGCATAATATATGTCATCATATGTCTGTCTCGAAAGAGTGACAAATTTATTTTATTGGGAATAGTCCATCCAACTACCATTTAAAAACAAGACATCAAGTCATCAATTCCAACAGCATCCTGATGAAAAATAAACCTGTATTTAAAAAAGAGATTCATTATGCCAAGAAAACTATTCAAGAAATCTACAATCCATAGATTGTCCCTATGAAGCTTGTAACAACATTATTGGCCTTTTTGCCCTTATCTATTTGGTACACTGTGGGTAATAACAAACGACGGGCCTTATGTGCATTATGCATAATACGAGAGCGGTTTGATAAGTCAGTGACTTTTTGTATAAAACAAATTCTTTTCCGCAAATAAACATTTTATTTGTCTACATAATCACCTTTTAGCTCTATACATTTAGTCCAGCGTTTTTCTAATTTTTTTATTCCCTCCAAATAATAGGTTTTTTCAAAGCTCTCAAAATACGCGTTTGTTTCGGTAATGACTTCTTTATTCGACTCAAATCTCTTACCGCCCAGCCATTTCTTTGGGTTTGGAAACAGAAAATAGTCGCAGGGGGCTAAATCTGGAGAATATGCTGGATGGGGTAGCAGTTCGTATCCCAATTCGTGGATTTTGGCCATCGTGACTAGACAAGTGTGCACACGTGCATTGTCTTGATGGAACAGCACTTTCTTCTTCTTAGCCAAATGCGGCCGTTTTTGCTTCAAATCACGTCGAATCTGTTCAAAAGCTTTGAATAATATTCGCCGATAATCGTTTTACCTTTCTTGAGTTAATCGATGTGAATGACACCGCGTACATCCCAAAAAACTGTGGCCGTGACCTTGTTAGCTGACAGACTCTGTTTCGCCTTCTTTGGTCCACGTTCACTCCGAGCAACCCAATGTTTCGATTGTTCCTTGGTCTCTGGCGTGTTGTGATGGATCGATGTTTCATCCACAGTAACAAAACGGAGCAAAAATTCGTCCGGATTACGGCTGAACATCGCTAAACACTCTTTTGAAGTGGTCACACGATTACGCTTATGGTCGAGTGTGAGCAATCGCGGCACCCATCTCGCAGAAAGTTTTTTCATGTCCAAATATTCGTGTAAAATATGATGTACCCGTTCAGTTGAAATACCTACAGCATGAGCCAATTTACTTACTTTCATTCTCCGATCATCCAATATCATTTCATGGATTTTATCGACGATTTCCGGCGTGATCACTTCTTTTGGGCGACCTGGACGTTCGGCGTCACTTGTGCTGGTACGACCACAACGGAACTCTGTAAACTACTTCTTAACCATTGAAATTAATGGTACCGAGTCCTCGTAGTATTTATCAAGTCTTTCCTTAGTTTCAGTGATGGATTTTTTACGTAAAAAGTAATGCTTAATCAGCACACGAAATTCACTTTTTTCCATTTTCGTAAAAATTCACGAGGTTGTCTGCTTTGAACGGCTATCAAACACCAACTGCACGACATAGCTTGCTCAAAATTAAAAAGTTGCCCACTGATAGATTATAGTTAACGGCAGCACTGTTGCATTTGGAGTAACATTGCGGAAAATTCAAAAAGTCACTGACTTATCAAACTGGCCTCGTATACCGAAACTTTACATACATATAGTCACGCCTTTTTTCCGTAGGGGTGGGCAGGGACCACTTCCTTCCACTTGCTACGGTTCTTACACACATATTTTGCTTCCTCTACTTTTATTAGTTCTTTCACACATGCTCGTCGATTGTTGGTACTCTTGACCTGGCCTTTCTTCAAAACAATGTTGATCTAACCGAGATATGTTCGCCGAGGTCGACCTCTACCAACTTGTCCATTTACACTCGCCTTATAAATTTGTTACGTCAATCTTCTTTATCCAAGCTTTCTACGTGTCCAAACCATCTAAACATTTCTATTTTTATGCTTCTTCTGCCAAACCCAACATTTACTACCATACATAAGTGTAGGAACCAACACTCCTCTATGCACTCCAGACGTGCCTTTTTTGACACTTTCTGACTATTTATAAAGCTATACAGTGCCCCATTCACTTGTTTTCCTGCCACCACCCTTCGCTCAATGTCACTGTCATACTTTCCATCTCTCGAAACTTTGAACCCAAATTTACTTAAACTTATTTACTTGTTCCACTCTTTCTCCCTTAATCACAGTTTATCATGCTTTCTTCTCTTTCAAAAAGCATTACTTTCGTTTTGCTTAGATTTATTTTCATCCTTTTGATTTTTAGGGCATCATGCATAACATTAACCATCGCCTGCAACTCCTCTTCAGATGACGCTAATATGACTTGATCATCAGCGTTAAGAAGGCATTTGACGATCAAATTATTCATTTTCAATTCATACGCACTCTCTTTCATATCTTTTAAACAATCGTCTATGTATAAGATAAACTGCCTTGGAGAAGCCACACATTTCTGTCTCACAACTTTACTAACAATATAATACATAGCCTGGATAAAATACGAGTATGTCCTGTCGAAAAAATTAAATACACGCAATCTTCTCCATGGATAAATAAAAACATTAAAAAGGCACGGGACAATGCTTATAAAAAATAACAACACATGTAAACAACCGGAAACAGTATAAAATAAAAAGAAACAATGTAGATTAGGTTAGGTTAAAACGGCGGTTCGGATGAAACCCACTTATGCCTTTTGGTCCGATATGATATCATGATGGACGGCGGTGCCTTTACCCTCTACCATGAGAACCAGTTGGATCTTTTAATAAAAAGTGTGAGGTCTTTAATGCTAACTGAGCTGAGATCAGATAAGTCATTAAAGTTTGGTTGCCCTAGTATAGAAAGCCGTTTTCTTGAATGGCAGGGCAGTGGCAGAGAAGATGTAGCCTTGTTTCCTCCTCTTCCTCATCGTGACAGCTACTACAGAAGTCGTGTCGAAGCTCTGCGATTCCCATGCGCCGTGCATGGGATCCACCTTCGCAGTGTCCTATTATGGCCGCGATCACATTTCCAATGGACTTCCTGGATAGAGTTAAAACATCATTAGTTCCACGTAGATCTAGTTTAGGCCAAATCTGTTTCGATGATGTGAATGTGGGTTCATTTTGTCACCTTAAGTTGGCTTTTTGAACTACCTTGCTGTGCAGAAGAAGCCAGCAGTTTGCAATCGGTACTCCTTGCTGAGATGAGATAGATACAGCTGGGAGGGTGGTGCTCTCTCTTGCTAGCTTATCCACCTTATAGTTGCCTGGTATGTCCCTGTGTCCGGGTACCCAGACAATGTGAACTCTAAACTTTGCTGCTAGCTCATTCAGGACGGCCTGGCTTTGCACCGCTGCCCTTGGGTCAAGTAGACTGAGTTCAGTGATTTGATAGCAGCCTGGCTGTCGCAAAGAATGGATATCTCGCTGAACTTTTGTTCGTTGCGGAGTGTCCAGGCAGCTGCTTCGGTAATGGCTGTCATTTCGGCTTGATACACTACAAAAAAAAGTTATATTAAGAAAAAAGAATAGATAATGCAAAACATGACAGTACTAAAATGTGGAAAATCATTAAGGAGTTAGTGGGACAGAAAAATAAAATATTACAAGTGGATAAAATAATTTTTGACGGATACAATGGAACTCCTATGGAAAAATTTTAATAAATACTATATTTACAGCATAGGGAGCCGAATCTGCGTTCACTGGACCAGAACCGGTTTTTGAAGTCACCACAAGTGCCGCCAAAACAATCATTTCGGACTGAGAAAAATACTCACGTACTGGTCCGATATACCAGGGTTGACTCACTCGAAGGCGTTTCTACTTAAATTAGATATTTGGGTCATATTGTATCTAGTAATGGTGTGACAGCTGATCCTAAAAAAATCAAAGCAATTCGAGAGTGGCCAGTACCAAAAGATAAACATGAAATTAGAAGTTTCCTTGGTTTATGTACATATTACCGACTGTTTGTCAAAGGATCCACTCACATCGCTTTTAAACATCTACAAGAAACTCTTATCAGAGCACCGATATTGAGCTATTCCAGAGAAAATGAAAAGTTTGTTTTGGACACGGATGCAAATACAACCGCTATGTGAGCTGTTCTTTCTCAGCTTCAAGATGGACAAGAAAAAGTCATCGCCTTCTTTGGTAAAGTCCCGTCGAAAGCAGAAAGGAACCAGAAGAAAACTTCTAGGCTTGTGAACATTTTCACAAATATCTGTATGGCCGAAAGTTTCTCCTTAGAATCGACCACGCAGTCTAGAAATAGCTTTTGTAATTCCGTAATCCAGAGAGACAAGTAACAAGATGGCTAAAGCGACTGCATGAATATGACTATGACATCGAATACAGGGCAGGAAAAACCCATCAAAATGCTGGCGCCCTATCAAGAAGGCATGCAGTGCTAGTTGCAGCCAATCCTCAAAACTGGAGGATCGACTCAGCTAGGTTCGAAGAATTGCTGTCGTAAGTGATCAGTGGCAACTTCAACAACTACAAGATGCTCAAGACAACGATCCGTGTCTGAAACGTGTTCTGGGTTGAAAGCGTCAAAGAGAAAGACCGTATGGTATGGAATCCAGACTACAGCTGGTTGTACCTAGAAGTAAAGTGTCCGAAGTATTGCGTCAGTTACATGATGGTTCTTCAGGGGGATACTTTGGCATTACGAAGACATTACAAATTGTTCGAGAGCGGTTTTATTGGGTGAATTGTAAAGATGTACAAAGGTGGTGCCAGAAATGCGAGTTGTGTGCAACAGGCAATGGTCCAGTTGGTAAAAAGAGGGCACCCATGAGACAATACAATGTTGGTAGTCTGATGAAAAGAGTAGCCAATGATATTACAGCGCCGTTCCCAGTAACAGATGCTGGAAATAAGTATATCCTCGTGGCATGGATTATTTTACAAAATGGACTGAAGCCTATGCAATCTTTAACAAAGAAGCTTCTACAGTGGACGACGTACTGAATAAAGCATTCTTTGGCCGTTTCGGTGTTCCTCTAGAGATACATTCAGACCAAGGACGATTGGTGGGGACAAGACCAGAACGACTCCCTTGCACCCTCAGTCAAATGGAATGAATCGAACCATAAGCAAACATGTTTCTTAGGTGGTATCAGAACATCGGAGAGATTGGGACCAGTATATTAATTTGTTTTTATTAGCCTATCGATCGGCCACCAACAAAACTACTGGCCAGTACATCTTCTGCATCTTTGTAAACCTGTTGCCATGTATGCATGTACGCATGTCAGCATGGTTTTCGAAAAGGCAAATCGACACAAACAGCTGCATGTAGCTTAGTTGAACATATTTATGTCAATTTGGATAAAAGTAATCACGTTGAAGGTCTTTTTTTTTACTTGTTTCGAGCATTTGATTCTATCAACTTAAATTTTATTCGTAGCAAATTATACAACTTGGGATTTAGAGGAATCTTTTTAGACTGGTTATATGATTATCTAAGCTATCGACAAATGTTTGTAAAAGTGGGCAACTGTTTTTCCTCCAAGCAATCTTTAAATATTGGTGTGCCCCAAGGCTCAATATTGGGACCGTTACTATTTTTGTTATGTGTTAACGATATGCCTCATTATCTTAATACAACTTTGATAGAACTATTTGCGGATGATACTTCGTTAGCAGTTACAGCATTTACCTATGAGGATTTAGTTTTATTGACTAAATCAATAATTATAACTTTCAATAAAAGGTGTGAAATGAATGGACTAATGTTCAATACTTCCAAAACAGAATGTGTTTACTTTTCCCTTCAAAATAACCATGTTCTAAACTTGGACATTAATGGTAGTAATGTTGTTTCACTCAAATCCACTAAATTTTTAGGGGTGTATGTCGATCACCATCTAGGATGGGTGGTTCACATCGATAAATTAATAAAAAAACTAAATAAATCCAGATTTGCAATTTCACGCATTAAATCTTCCATGCCGATTGAATCTATACTAAAAGTGTGCTATAGTCTTGTCTAGAGTCACTTATCATACATTTTTATCCTATGGGGTACTTCAGTCAATAAAGGCAGACTATTCATATGCCAAAAACGTATACTACGTACCATGTTCGGTTTACCTCCAAGAGAATTTTGCAGACAGTATTTTGTGAAATATACAATTTTGTCGCTTCCTTGCATATACTTGTTTAAATGTCTAACGTATGCTAAGGAAAACATAGGCAAAGTGAAAACTAATGCACAATATAATAACTATCTACTAGAAATGGTAATCTTTTAAGTATTCCAACTCACAATACTGCCAAATTTGAAAGAAGCCCAACCTTTCAAAGCGTTAAACTTTATAATCATGTAACGAAAAGTTTTCAAAATTTGTCAACTGTTCTATTTAAATCTCGTGTAAAATCCCTATTAGTCTCTAGATGTTATTATAGCGTAGATGAATTTATTAGTAATACTGTGGTAGAATAGGTAACTATATTTTTCTCTTTATTATTATGTATTATATTTATTATATGTGTTATATTCAATATCTATAAAAATGTAATAAATTTCTACTAGTTTAACGTGACCTTATATGTTGTCTGAAAATGTTTATACATATTTCTTGTCTGCAGCTGTGTAGTGTATTTTTTATTTATGACTTATCCTATACATTTTTAATGTCAAAAACGATCAATAAACTTATTATTATTATTATTATTTCCTCTGTAAACTATTGCTGTATCATCGGCATATGGGATAAGCTGTCCTTTAAAATTGTTAATACTACTTATACTGTCGAGAAAATTAATGTCACTGTTCTAAAAGTGTGGGGTGCTTTGTATAACATTTTTAAACTAACTCTGCGTTTCGGAATGAAAGCACTCCACGCTTTTAGAACAGTGACATTAATTTTCTCGTCAGTAATTTTTGTCATATGTTAACAATTATTTTTTACTTTTTAGTTTGATTAACTCTAAAAGCGTGTTTTTTTGTTTTTTTAAACTATAATTTATTTTGACACCGTTTGACTGAATTAATAATTTGTATTTATTTTTTATATAAATTATTCCAAAGTGCGCTACAAGGTTAGGTTAGGTTAGGTTTCATGTGAGTGGGGCGAGGTCGCCCCTCCACCGCGACCCTTAGTAGGTCTATTGTGGTAGGTTCTAGGTTAGTGTAACCAAATATGTTAAACCTTATTCTTCCCAGGCCAGGGCATGAACATAGTATATGTTCAGCAGTTTCGTCTTCCACGCAGCAGAACCGACAGTCCGTTGTTGGTTCAGATCTATCTTTCTGAGGTGGTATCTCAGACGACAGTGTCCCGTAAGCAGTCCTGTTAGAATACGCAGGTCATTTCTGCTCCATTCTAGGATCTGCTTAGTTGTGTTTCTCGAGGGTTGTAACGGTAAAAACGCTTTCGAGTGGGTTAGCCCTGGTATGTCGGACCAGTACGTGAGTATTTTCCTCTCCGCCCAGTCCGAAATAATTGTTTTGGCGGCACTTGTGGTGACTCCAAAAACCGGTTCTGGTCCAGTGAACGCAGATTCGGCCCCCTGTTGTGCAAGGGTGTCGGCTTTTTCGTTTCCTTCCACCCCCTGGTGTCCAGGTACCCACAGTAGGGTCACCTAAGTGCGCTACAAAGAATTATTTATTTATGTTATGTTGAGTTAAATAAATAACATTATGCCAATTGGGTGATCGTCAGGAATTTACTTAATGATATTTATTGTTCAGTTCTCCCGACTAGCATACAAGAACGTGAATACATACGGATAGACGCTTATTGGCAATAAGAATAGTAATTGTTGCAGTTTATTGATGTTATAGGTATGCAATTTGCACCATCTCAAAATTATTATCCATATTATCAGAAGTTAGTACTGTTTGGCATTCCTGAATTTCTCTCACCACACATAAAAAGATAGAATGTTATTAACCTATAGAAGATTAGCGTAGGTGGTTCTGAATATACCATTTTTGTTGGGTCTTACACGTTTTCTAATCGAGATATAGGGTGTTTTATCAATTTTGCTTATTTATTTGTGGATAACTTACAAACTACATATTATATATATTTTTTTTAATTGGTACACACGTTCTCCTACTTTTACCCAAGTGACTTGTCTATCAGTCAGTTGAAAAATCCAGGTCTGGATTAACAAAAATTGAATATATTTCTGGTTCCTTAAAAGAACACCCTGTATTTTCGAGAATTTTTAAGATCTGCTTAAATATTTGAAAAAATCACAAAAAACTGAAACATACTATGTACTTTTTATTTTCCCGCATGTTCTTTGTCTACTAACTTTCTAAATTTTAATTTGTGGTTTTATGTAGTTGGACATTTAAAAATGAAATGTTTCCGATTTTCCACATGGAAATAGAGAAATTCTACAATGTTCTTTAAAGAATAGCCAGTGTTTATTCACATACTTCAATATCTCGGTGCAAAAAAAAATTAATAAGTTTAAAGATAATCATCCCTTTTCTCTTTTCTCTTATCTTTGTCTATTGTCAATCAGAAGGCTACACACTACGATGTTCTCTTTGGCACACTGTCTCAGAGTTAAGTGGAAGAATATTTTCGTAAGGAAGCTACTGTTTCTCTACAGAAAATGAACTTCGCCCTTTATTTTAGAATCCTTTTTTTTATGTAAATACTTCTATGTACATTATTTGAAAATAATAAAGACCTTTATTATTATTACTATTTAATAACTGAATAACAAATCAATCGACATAATACATATCATTGTTGAAACAACTTTATTTTCTCGAATATCAAAACAATGAAACAAAAAACCTACCAACTCAACTAAAAATGATAACAATTGCTCAAAGTGCCCTTTATTTTTATCCAAACATTTTGCTGATCTTTTTAAAATATTTCTAACTGACTCGCACCCTGATTGTTTTTCATTTCTCTGCATGCTCCTTCAATTCTCTGAATAATAAGCTCCTCCCTGGTATTAATTTCGGAAGAATACAATTTCGATTTAATATATTCCCACAAGTGATAATCCGCAGAATTTTAATCGGGTGATCTTATGGGTCAGTTATGAGAGCTGTCTAATTGTCTAATCCATGAATTATGAAAATTTCGATTTAGAAAATTTCTGACTACAAGACTATAATGCGGTGAGGCACCGTCGTGCTGGAAGAACATGCCAGCAACATTAATATTTTCGTCATCTTACAAAACTGGCAGCATATTTTTCAGTCCAAGTATACTTCGCCAGTAAGGCGTGCAGGAAAGGAATGCTTAGATAGTTTGGACACGTAGAAAGGATGGATGAAGGAAGATTGACGAAACAAATTTATAAGGCGTGTGTGAATGTACAAGTCGGTGGAGGTCGACCTCGGCAGACAGGTCAAGAGTACCAACAGCCGACGAGCACGTATGAGAGCACTGATGAAAGTAGAGGAAGCAAAAGATGCGTGTAAGAACCGTTGCAAGTGGAAGGAAGTGGTCTCTGCCTACCCCTACGGGAAAAAAGGCGTGACTATATGTATGTATGTATTTTTCAGATGAAGTTAGAAATAGAATATGTGCTATTAAGGCAAGAAATTAGGAAAAACTGAGAAAATCTGGCAACACCGCCGCAGAAGCGTACGTGACTATAAAGAAGCAATGAAAAGAAAGTATCGTATTCGGGTTTAATGAGTTGTTGATATCTGTTTTCCTGTTTGCTTTCGGAATTTCACGTGTTTGATCGAGGTAAAAACTTGTCATACAAAATACTCTTAAAGTGGCCACCATATTTTATACTTACCAAATACTTTAGTTTTACCACACATTTTTTTTAAAAAAAGTTTTTTCCCATCGTTTCCGCGCTAAAATTTCTATTAGTATAGTTATTTTATCGTGTTTTTTAATGACCATTTAAAATTTTATGAACATTCACGAATTTTTCCAGTAAATGCTGTATTAAATTTATAAAACGATTGCTTCTCTTTTGGGAAATTGTATGTCGCATGCTCCAGATTCGGTTAACCTTCTGATCTTTATGTTTATTCAGAAAACGGACAAACAATGTAGTCTGTTCATTAGTTTTACCATTTTTAGTAAAAAAAAAACGTTCTTTCCTTTCATTCCGCAGCAAAGCCACAGCAACGCAAACTAGGGTATTAAATTGAATGATGTGTTTTCTTGGTAAATCTATGTTCGCTAGAATACTGTTTACTCCTTGGGTTCGATGATTCTAAACTCTCAGTATAATAACTGAACAATTTTTATTCTAATATTTCTACACAATAAATTTTACTTAAATTACTTAGATATTCACAACTGTATAACACTTTATAATTACGAGTACTTCAAATACTTGACTTCAAACTAAACTCTTTTCGCGACCGCTGCCTTTTTTATATTTATCCAAATTGTTTCTAAGAAAGAACGCGAGTTTTCGACAAATTGATGCCTCTTTGGACTTTTAGAGAATCATCCAATGTCTTTGATTATGCTCATTATGTATTATCAACAACGTACGTTATGCTGATGACATCTTGATCATAACCGACAACATACATGATCTTCAAGTATTTATTACTTCAAGAGATCGATCATGTCAGCAGGGAGTACGGTTTAACAATTAACTATAAAAAACTAAATACATGGTCATAAGTAAAACCCCATTAAACCATCCTAATATCAACATCAATATCAATTCAGTGTTGGTCGAGAGAGTAAAGCAATATCAGTATCTTGGCACGTGGATCAACGACAGGCATGATCAGACTCAAGAAATCAAAGTCAGAATCCAAAAGGCTAGAAATATTTTCTTTAAAATGAAACAACCATTCACCAAACCACACTTAAATCTTCAACTACGACTGAGAATGGTTAAATGTTAAGTAATCCCAGTGCTTTTATATGGACTAGAATCATGGACGATCAACAAAGCCACAATAAAAAAGCTCCAGGAATTTGAAATGTGGATCTTACGGCGTATACTGAGAATATCATGGATAAAAAAGATTACCAATGAGGAGGTTCTACGCCGAGTAAAAAGAGAAAGAGATTTGGAGAACTTGATTAAAGCTAGAGAACTGGAATATCTCGGTCACATTATCTGATAATGGAGGAAAAGATTGCAGAAAAGAGATCGGTGGGAAGAAGACGTATATCCTGTCTAAGAAATCTAAGAGAATGGTTTGGATGCACATTCCTCCAGGTTTTCAGAGTCGCAGCGTCGAAAGTAAAAATAACCATGATAGCCAACCACCGTGTAGAGACGGCACCATAAGAAAAAGAATGTATTCCCTTAATTGTGGTCGATGCGCTGACGCCTCAAGGCGATAGTCGACAGAGACGGACTCAAAAAATCGTAACAATACTTTTATTTACTTCCCTAATAATTAATATCGATTTGAGCCACAACAAGGCATAGAACATTATGTTGTATAATAGCTATTTGTCTATTAGGAGCGCAAAGTGATATATTGCCGCTCGACAAAGAGAGTAATTTTTGGTGAGCGGCAATGACACTTTGTGCTCGAAATACACACAAGATTTTTTCTATAAATGAGTTTTTAGACAGAAAAAAACACTAAATACTTTATTCAAAATAAGTACATAATATTACTTGTATTTTAATTATAACATTTTACAATATTCTTGAAAATAATTACTACAGTTTATTATTCACTATATTGAAATTAAATGTGCAATTATGACAATCTTTGATATTTATTCCCGAACCTGATGGTCCATCAGGATATTTCTCCAACATAAATTCTTTCGAAGATTGGAAATCTATAGAACGAGATGTGGATACATGCAGTTTTGAAAATATTTTTTTGGTGGTTTCAATCTTATTTTTGATTGATTCTGCGACATTACTACTTTTCCATCCACCATGTTTCTTTAGTAGTATTAGATCTCCTCCACCATTCACCAATAAAGTAGCAGATGTTCGTCGAAAACAGTGTCCTGTATATAAAGTATGCTCAGGTAATTCCAAATATTTAGCAATTTCACTGTAAATTTTCCAGATTGTATTCACACCCACAACTTGTTTCGTACATCTACCTTTTTGATAACGTAAAAATAGGCGTTGTGGAGTATTATTGTTATTTTGACAAAGTTGTCTGATTGCAATGTATTTTTTACAAATTGATAGATAATCAACTGAATTTTCTTCATTATTCTCGTTTTCGAATCTGGAATTCGGACTATTAAAATAGAATCCTTATCTTCTATGTCACCGATCTCCATTTTCACCAATTCATCGCGTCTGCAGGCACCAGTAATACCCATAATTAGAATTACCTATAAAAAAATTAACAGTCAATAGCTATCCAAAACGTATAAGCTATCCAAATTGCTAACAATCCAATAATTCATATTTCTAACGAAATAGAAGGGAACATAACTCGTAAATTAAAAAAAAAGTGGCCTCGGCCGGAATTGAACCCAAGCGAACAGTTTGAAATGCCTGCGCTTCAGATCCCTAGGCTAATGTGACTGCTCAAGTAATCAAGAGTTTCATGGTATTATTCAACTAAGAAACTATTCTAACTGCTTATCAAACTACAGAGAGTGTAAGGTATAATTGAAATTTAACTTTTTCAGTAGATATTCTTCATTGGTAGCTTCTCGTAGAAATTTGTGAATATCTTCAGTGGTAAATGTTTTGGATTTTTTTCGCTTTGTTTCCAACGAATTGTTTTTTCAAGCATGTTCTTATCATCGAATATATGTACCAAAGAGTTAATGACTTTGAAGTCTTTGATTTTTCTCCAAAATAAGCCAGTAACACACTTTCTGAATACTTATTGACCTCCTTCGATTGACACCACGTTATGAATCTATTGTATTGAAATTCATATTTTGCTCTCGATTTCTGTGGTAGGAGATTTAAAGTTACATTTTTTGCACTTTCTGCTACATCAGCAGGTGTGTTCGATAATTCACCATCACTATTTTCCATGATAAAAGAATGAGTAAGAGATGCAAGCGTTTTTGAAATATTTCCGCGCCAGAGCGGCAAAGCTTTAACAAAATGACGTTTGTCGGAAAACGTCAACTTTGCGTTAAAATTTAAAAGCGTCAAAGGCTACTTTGCTAAGCATACATTTAATTAGAAAAAAGGATGAGGGAAGGTCGATCGAAGTAGGATCTTGTTTTATAATTAATTTTGAAAAATTATTAAACTACAAATTAAATGCATGAAAAAAGTTGACAAATAAATAACTTGATTGAGGTAATCGGTAATAGTATAAATCTAAAAAATTAGAGGGTCACGAAACGTTTCGGTCATGGTACCTTAATAAAATACAATTTATTAAATCAGCTGGATGTGGTTAGAGGAAATTAAAAATTAAGTTTTTTTATATGAAATAAAGCAATTTATTTACGCTAATAACTAAAAATAATCTAACTTTCACTTAACTATAAAGTACAAATTTTAATATACACCCTAAGCAATACATTGGTTTTCCTCCATATTGATATCATGCGGTACAGCTGTCAAAATATGCATTCCATCATCCGTCACAACCTCCGTTGGAGCTAAACTTGTCTCTAAATTTTTTACTATCTTAACGAAATCTCCCGGCCCAACGTGCAGTCGCATGTGTTTTCGTAAACTTGCATTTAGAGAGAACGTTCTTCCGCAAATCATACAACCGTAAGGTCTTTCGCCTGAATGGGTGCGAAGGTGGACCTAAAACAAAGGAAACGTGTTTGATATTAATAAGAAATTTGCGAAATTACAATCAACGTTTAGAAACTATTTAACTATTTAATGCCAAGCAATACGCCATCTGACGGAATAAACTCGCATAAATATCAGGTGATGAACAAGTTTGATTGCTTTGTGTTTATATACCCCGAAGCTCGCATTTGTGCGAAGATTATAATTGTTTAATAGTGACTAATAATATGTTAATAGTGAAAATGACCGGCAGAGCAAATTGTTCTGTACCTGGATGTAACTCAGTGTGTAAAAAAACCCCAATTTAGTTTTTCATTATTTCCCAAATGAGAGTCAAAGAGTTAAGCATATTAGAGAATCGGGAATGGTGACTATGGTTAATAGAAAGAAACTGTGGGAGATCAAACTAAAAATAGGAAAGAGAGTTACCAAAAACATGAGAGTTTGTTTAAAACATTTTCTTGAGAAAGATTCCATAACTCCTAGTGATTGTATTTCGTTTTCTATATTTTATGTGGTTAATAGAATTACCTATCAATCTGTCAGGGGGTTATCAAAAACTTTACCTTTGAGTGTAGCTTGCAGATATTGCAAACGATGTCAATGAATTCTTTGCTTTTAGGAAAAGCACACGATTTATTACTCTGTTAAAAATTTCAACAGAAAATTTTCTAGACAACTTTTTGTACTCATCTGGTTTGGTTTAAGTAAAAGCTAAATTGGTTGTTTATTAAATATAAATAAATATCATGCAATAATTTTTATAACTCAGTAACAAACATAAATCTGAGTGAATTTTTTGCACAATAAGTTTTCTATAGTATTTTTGCAGTTGCTTAACAGGAAATTCTCGAACAAAAGACGCCCACCAAACTTTTGTTTTATTCAGTCCATTAAGCACCTAAGCTATATAAATAATGAAAATAAATGTTGATGAATGAAAATCCATTTTAACATCGGTTTAAGAAAACAAAAGCAATAGTCAAAATACACGATAAAACACAGACAATAATTTAAATATTTCAATGCCTCAAATCTAAATGCTAATATAATTTAATTCTCTTCAAGAATATGCCAACCTAAGTCGGTCAATTTTCATTTTAAAATAAGAACTGTTTTTATTGTTAAGAAGCTACAAACAGTTTAATTCAAAAAGTATGGTCCTTTTCACCGTTCTTGGCGTGTCTTCATAACATTTTTTTTTTGCAGAGGTGGAGAAAATCTTTTATAACAACCACATGCAATAGGTTGATTCAACTCTCTTTCCTTGTCTAAACTCAATCGCTTAAATCGTTTATATTGGCTAATGAAATAATAATTATGAAGTAAAACTAAATGGCGGATTACGTACGTAGAACGACTTTTTTGATAATATTTATGGTTTTATTTTCACAGAATTGTAATAAACGAGAAAACTTAGACAATGTTACATTAAATTACATTACATTACATTTTTGCGGTTGGGCCATTGGTGTAGGCACCTATGTCACCTAGATCTTTGATACTCTGTGACTACCGCTGTGTCTTCAAGGCATCAGAATTTCAGTCCGCTGGTTTTGGCAAACCGCACGATTTCTATTGGCCCTGTCTCATTTAGATCACTTGGATCCATTATCATGCGGCCCCAGGTTTGCTGCTCTCTTCCTCTTCGCCGCATAGTCGGCAGTTTTTCTCAGACGCCAGCATAAGTTTAAGGTGCGCACTTAGTGCGATATGGCCAGTGAGCAGGCCAGCCTACTCCGGTTCATCGTCCAGAGTGCGTCTGCCCTCTTCTGGAGAGGTTTTTTCATCAGCTGTCTTGATGTTCTGCATTCCAACTGGCTTCTTGGTTCCACCAGGATCCCATTTCTTGCCAGTTCATCGGCTACCTAGTTGCCATTTATCCCTGTATGCCCAGGAACCCATGTAAGAGTGACCTTATTTGCGGTCGCTAACTCAGTGAGTGCCTGCATGCAGTCCCACACCACCGATGATGTTGTGGTGCAACTCACGAGGGCCCCAATGGCCGCGCGACTGTCAGTGAGAATATTAATCTCACTGTTGGTCACTCTGTTTTTCGAGACGTATTTCCCCAGGGGTATGCTTTCTCTGTGGTTGCGGGATGCTCCAAACACACCTGCCCCGTAGCGTTCCTGATACCCTGATCCGTCAGTGTACCATCGTTTCACTCCTGGGCTGGTCAACGGTGTTTTCTTCAGCCAGTCTTCTCTGGTTGGTATTTTTGTTTATATAGACAATGTTAGTAACAGAAAAACTACATTATTGTACATTACATTTTTATCAAAGGACTGGCGCACGTCACTCTCTGCTAACGGGCGTTAGCTTGGAACAAGCACTTGTGAAAATATAACCGAAAAACGTCACGGTAAAACCTCGCACAAACTCACACAAGTAAATCCCGCATATGTGTGTCAGAGAAAGAGAGACGGATATTAAAAACTATGTAGTACCATAGGCACGGGTCGCTAACCCAACGTAATATTACTTACTGTCAATCCACTATTTTGATAAACAATTTGAGAGTGAATAAATAGGATTTCTTGGAGTTTTCAGCTGCACAATGTAACATAGAGCTTCTTGTGGTCCTGATTGGCACTGGCACATATGAAGAAGGAACTATGAGAGACGATGAAAAATATCCATTAAGAGAAAGATATGTTGCCATTATATGATGAGGGATTCTTTTTAGGAGCTCAAAAAAATAACTCTCGAATTTCAAGTTCTGAGAAAACTGTGTGCCAGTAAAGCCAAGAAGACGAATTAGGTTTTGAATTCTTCAGATAATACAAGCTCGCTGTTTTCACATTTCGAGATTTGCGTATTTATCATATCTTAAACTGCTGAACTCTATACAAAAGAGAATTACAGATTCTGTTCGTAGTCCTGACAAAACACTTTTCATTATTGGTCCATCGTAGAGTACTGGTGTACCTTGTCATTTTTTACAATTACTCTCATGGTATAAACTATAAAGAGCCATCTTATAAAGTATTTTTCATGTCTGAATCAATAAAGACCATAAGGTACTTTGACTGTATGCACCTTTCTACCGGCTACAGTTACCTATGACTACCAGAAATCGCAGATTTTAAAATTCACTTCCATAAAAGTTTCTTATTCTTCCCTAACCTTCAACTATATCCTTCGATCATCCGGCTCGAAGGTTCCGCATGATCAATAACGTAAAATGAACTACCAGAATCGACTGGAAGAAGTGAGATGGAATATAGAAATAAACAACTTTAGATAAATAAATTACAAATAGTTGAAAATAAATTAAGATATAAAAGATATTCAATGTACAACTTACCTTCAAATGCGTAGTCTGACTAAACCTTTTTAAACAAATGTGACATTGGTGCCTCCTTTCTCCTAGATGTACCCTCATATGCCTGGATGCTCCATTACTGTAAGGAAAACTTTTGCCACATATAGTACATAAAAATGGAGTCTTTTTTGATTTTTCACCAGGTTTCGCGTTGTGACTGCGCATATGTTTGTGTTTCGACGATGATCTCTGGAAAGTTTTGCCGCACAAATTGCAACTGTAATTTCGTTCTCCTGTATGTGATGACATGTGTTCTCGGAGATGATAGGCTTTTTTGAAGACTCTATTGCATAAGGTGCAGACGAATTGTTTTGACGCGTTATCCTGGCATCTAAAAAGGAAAAATTATTTTTTTTAATATACCGCGTTTTTAAAACGTACTAAAAAGTATAAAATAATTATCTAAATAAAAAAGGAAATTGATGCACCTCACGTGTTTTTATTTAAATAATTATTTTGTACTTTTTAGTCCGTTTTAATAACGAGGTAAGTATATATTTTTTTATTTAAATAAATATTATCTGCTTTTTAGATTTGTGTAACATTTTGCAATCGATTTTACACATCTTGATTTTATTATGACAGACATGTGACAATTATCTGAAATATATACCTATATTAAAATGCATTCCATTTCTATTTAAGGGTGGAAACCAGTTTAGACCGATCAACTTTTTTATTGCATAAATTCTTAGCATAATTAAAGAATATGTGGTCAAAATTTGAAAGCAAAATTCGAATAAGTTCCGATGCTATGAGCACTTAAGTAATCGCCCGCCGTTCGGCGCTGAAGCGGTCGCTCAGGGGCCTTTTTTCGGTTACCTGCCTCAATACCGCTGTACTACGGAATAATAGAGAGAGGTGGATTTCGCAGATGTTCTTGTTTGACCTGAGGTAGAACTTTCTTGAACGTTTACGATATTTCGACAGAGCGTCGAGTTTAAATAGTTCGCTCCGGCTTTTCTCGTTTTCGCTACATTTTATTTCAAACGCGGTTTTCTCGAAACGGTTTTTTTTTCTACTGGTGTGCCTTCTAGCTCAAAAAGTTATTGATCAACCGTTCTGAAATTTGTTGTGAATATACATATACATATATACATATTAGCTTTAATAAATCCTGCACTATTTCCATTATAAAAGAATATTACTTAATTTTAAATTTTTCTTTTAAAAAAGACAAATTCTAAAATACTCCGAAAAAAATCTTTATTTACTTCAAATTTAAAAATGTTTGGTATTCATCTGTCAGAGTAACTGATTTATTTAACAACTAGCTGTTGCCGACTTCGTTCGCGTGGAATTTAGTTTTATCTTAATATCTTTACATGAGGATAACTTTTTTTCTTAAAAATCCGATTTAACATCAAAGAATTTCTTTATAGAGCACCATACGCGTTTTAAAAATGAACCGTGACACCTAGTGAATTTTTGAGGAACCAAATTTTAGAATTATCCCGGTCAGATGGATTGTTGTAAAAATTTCTATAGCGCGTTATAAAAATAAACAGCGTCGCCTGTTGATTTTTTAGGAACTAAACTATACCACTAAATAAAATTTAACCGAATTTATTTTGTTTTTTTTCGTTCTTTTTTCTTTTGCGTTTTTATTCGTTCGTATTGGAACGTCTATAGGGAAAAATCACGGAGTGGACGACATCTATTATTGATCGTATTAACTTCTCTGGTGTGGACAACAAACTAACCTCCATTTGTTTTTATGGGTGAAAAGTGAATTTTATATATTATTTTGAGCAATTTAAGCATAAAAAGTGTTATATTTGAACGATATTTTGTAAAAAATGGGTGTAAATAAACCACAAAATCCGAAAATGCAAACGATTAAAAAAGGTTATATAAAGATAAAATCGCAAATAATATGCTCTGTTCCACAATGCTCTACATATGGCAATTCGATTACCTATATCCTTGCACGTATTTCCTTGAAATCCTAAGGCAGTTTAGAAATGAAAGAAGATCTTAAAGATAGGAAAACCAATCTCAAAGTTTATGTTTGTTTGCAGCAAGCACTTTGTGAAAGATGATTTTTTTCAGTGGTAAGTTTATCCTCTTAACCCTGCTTTACTGGAACATTTACAAACCCATGTCTCATCTAGCTTAATGGTGATTTCATGAGGGGATTGTAGAATTGTAGAGGATCTCATGCATAAACTTTTTGTAATTTTTTCATTGAGACCGTTAGTTCCACATAAAATGTGGCCAGCCTTAAAAACCTCTTCACCTTCCTTAATTGGTCGAACACGTTCACCCACATAATACAATATGTCCGAAATTGATATTTCGACTTTCATAGGCATTGCAACAAGAATTCCAGGACAACAGAACTGAAAAACTTCGAAAACAAACCAAAATTGATACCAGGACACACCCTGGTCTTTATTGGCATTTAACAAGAATCCAGCAACAATAAAACTGAAACGTGTCGAAAACAAATCTTAAATTATGCTTAAATCCAATAGTTTAGCACAAAAAATCAATTTAAATCTCTGAGATAACCAAAATTCCCTTCAATAAAAACTTTGTTTTTACAAATGATCAAATGACAGAATATTTGTTGTCCACACCTCGATCCGATATTTTGTCATTGACGGCGCCATCTCGCGTTACGTGATTTTTCCCTAAGGGATTTCGACGATAGCAATTATTATTTGCCTTGTTATTTCTCAGACTTGAAATATTTTTAAATGAAAATAATTACTTTTCCAACAATCTATTTAAATGAAATTCGGCCTATTATTCTGCTCCTAGCCAAGCTGTATCTACCCGTGAGAACCGCATTGAAATCAGTTTAGTAATTTTAGAGACGTACCCGGACAAACAAACAAACATACAGACAAAAATTTAAAAAATGCTTGTTTATGTCTTGGTTACGTGCGAATAATCATATGAACTTGGAAAAATGCATTTATTTTGAAATCACAGTCAGACACTTTAATTTTATTTATATGTAACCTATAGATAATAATGCACACTTTTAGAATTAAGAAAAAATTTAGCAGGAATACAAAATTCGAACACTACCACAAATTCCATAAAATTTTCCAGAATGTTTTTTTTTATATTTTATAAGATCAATATGTGTGTTAAAGAAAAATTCTAACTCACCTTTTTAGGTGTTTATTTAATTTCCACTTAATGTTGAAGGCCCTACCACAAAGTTCACAATAAAACTTAGTGTCTTTATTATTTGACTCCTTCTTCCCGAAAGATTTTTCTTTCCTGGATGATTGTCCGCAATTGTGCTTAAGCATAACAGAAGAAGATGGAAAAACTTTGTTGCACTTGCTACAGGTAAACTTGGCCAAACTTTCACCATCTTCCAAGTCACTGTAATCTGTACAAAAAAAAAACATTCTTTTAATACTAATTTTCTGATTTCATTAGAAACCGAGGCATAATTTTTTTGTTGGGTATTTTCATTATTTGCATGAATACACATTTACCTGAACAGAAGAATGATTTAATTCACACATTTAAATGGTTATTTTCATTTTGGATACAAATATAAACAAATTATTAAATTACTTTTTTTAGCGCTTACCCTTTTGGACATTTTAATTGGAGAACTTAGAACTGCATAATTGAGAGTGAACTATAAGTGAACTATATGTAGGTGCCTAGATGAAAAATAAAAATAAAATGTATCACTTTGTATATGTACCTGATTGATTAGCCTCATCCTCATAATTATTGTAAGAGTCATTTTCAGGTTCTGCTTCAACCTTGGTCCAGAATTCAAATGCTCTGGAAATTTTTTCTTTAAATTTAATAACTTTTTCCAAATCATCGATGCATGGCTGGCAAATCACATGTGATTCATCAATAACCTACAAAGCAATATGTAACCATCGGTAAATAGTAAGAAATGTATTAAAGAATATTCTTAAATGAAGCATGAAAGTAAGATCAAAAAAATTATATGACAATCGGTACATTGTGACAAATTTATTAATGAATATTCTGCTTAGACGGTTTGGACACGAAGAGAGAATGGACGAAAGAAGATTGACGAAACAGATTTATAAGGCGAGTGTTGAATGGGCAGGTCGGTAAAGGTAAAGGTGAATGTATCTCAATCAGATCGAAATTGTTTTAAAAAAAGAACAGGTCAAGAGTACCAGCAACCGACGAGCATATATGAAAGCGCTGGTGAAAGTAGAAAAAGCAAAAGACTTGTGTAAAAACTGTAGCAAGTGGAAAGAAGTGATCTCTGCCGAATATGGTAACTCTTAAATCTTGTAAAGAAAAACTTTTTCTACTTATGATTCGATAGAAAACTAGTAAACATTTGAGAATATTAATTAATTCAACAACTGGTTTGTTATTAGTTTTTAATTTGAAAGGAACTATGTTAAAGCGATATTCATACTTGCGCAAGTAGTATTGTTGTATTTAAGCAATTTATAATAAATACTTATTTATTATTATGACATTGCATTTTACTGGAACCTACAAATTTCATCGCAAAAATATATTCGCGACAGTATCGTAACAATTTATATTTATTTTCTACACTTACCACAGACTGATTCATGATCTCTTGAATTTTCGTCATATAACTTTTTTCTTCCGAATCAGAATGATTTATTTGTACAAATTCTGTAGGTTCTGATTGATCATTTTGTAAACAAATCATACATGTTTTAACAGCAACTTCTGGAGTACTCTAAAAAAATGCACAAGTTTACTAAAACAATTTAGATAAAATTTAAGATAGGTATTAAAAATTATAGTGCAATGAAAAATGTTAAGGACGTTGTCGTGGTACAATATTGTCAGAAAATTTTAGATTATACGCGCGGTAAAAGTATACAACCTTGTAGCGAAGAGAGTCATAATTTTTATGCAAGACTGTACCCGTGGAGACGTGCGTTACCCATACAGTTTTCATATGTATGCATACACTAATACTTCCACTTACTTTTAAAAGTTCTCAGCCGGCAACGTCGCTTATGCCCACTAGTTGATATATTGGAGAAGAATCGATGTACAGTATAGATCGTTCATTATCTACATTTATAGGTCTGAGTTTCAGAAATTTTCGTTTAACTATATGTTGTGTATATTTAATATAAAGATTATATTACTATTATTGTTTGTGTTACCAAAAATGTAATATATTCTATCTGTAATGACTGCATATTTAGTTTTATGTAAAATTCTAATACATATTTATTCTTTTGTGTTTATAAGAAGTCGCTAGAATTAAGCGTATCGATGCGCATACCTACACTTCTTAAAATACGAAAATAAATGTGATTGAAGGAAATATTTATGTCACGTAAAATTTATATTGTTTACTATTAATATTTATAAGTTATAAGCTTAAATTTCAGATAATTCTGTTAAACTTTATGCTGTGTTCACTTTATATTTAATAAAAAAGATTGTAGTAATATTTTATTGTATTACTCAAAATTTAAAAAAATTTACATGTAATAAATATATATGTTCTACTAAATATAATTTTGAAAATTGATTTCTCCAGCAGTCCGTTTGAATTTACAGTAATATCTATACTCGCGTACAGCGTTGCCAAGTTGTTGTCCAACTCTCTAGCATGTATACTTTTTTATAAATTGTTGAACTTTACACGGTTATTTATTATTATATAACTAGCTGGTCAATAATTTTTTTTTTAACTTGGAACAAAAATATTAAAAGGCTGTTAGTTTTTTTAAAGTTTCTGACAGTTTTTTTTATATAAATAATCAACTGGTACAGAACTACAGCGAGCGTAGTTGGTAATTATATATTATCATGTCCTTAATAAGTATACAAAAATTTAGAATTTTCTGACGGTATGCCTACACCACGACAACTACCTTAAACAGTTATTATTATTTTTATTAAACAATTACAGTGACGTTATTAATTTAGTACCTTTTTCATTTCCACTTCATGTTCGGACTTGATTTCAATTTGAGGATGCTTTCTGTCTAAATGTTTCTTTAAATTTGAGGTCGTAGATTTAAATCCTAATTCTTTTTTACAAATATTACAGGTGGCTACGTATTCACCAGGTTTTTTTCTCGTAAAATAATTCCAAATTTGTGAGCGTTTCCTCTTATTATTAACGGCAACTTCATCAGATGAATCTTTGTCCTCATCATCTCCGCAACTTTTGTATTCTTTTTTTACATTACTTTGTATATTATCTACCTAGATTATGAAAATATAGTCGATCAATAAAGAATTTTTTTTTAAAGGAAGATTGAATGGATGTGAGTGTTAATTTTTAAATACAGACCAGAAGATTTGAATGTGTGATAAAGTCTAACAAATTAAGGTAATAATCGGAACAATAATCCAGACTTGGAAGAATTTGATATGTTTAGAAAAAAATCTGTATGATGGAGGAATCGACTAATCTAAATTCCAGACAATAAATTAACACTCACACCCATCTATACATGTATGTAATACTAATAGTTGGAAGGGCTCCAGCTCCAGT
Source organism: Agelastica alni (assembly GCA_950111635.1). Classification (NCBI taxonomy): domain Eukaryota; kingdom Metazoa; phylum Arthropoda; class Insecta; order Coleoptera; family Chrysomelidae; genus Agelastica; species Agelastica alni. The sequence continues at coordinate 22,033,011 of OX467719.1, read as the reverse complement.
ACAGAGTAAATGTCTTACTACTCTGGACAAAAAGGAATGAGACACGCGCGCTATGAATATCAATGTGTACATTTATTTGTTAGGTTGGTATAACTGTTGTGAACATCTGACATAAATTTCATGACATTTGCCTATTAGGTTAGAAATTGCAACGTTTTTTGTGTTAAGAAAATTGTTGTCACATATGTTTATAAAAATCACAAGTTTTTAAGTGGTACAAATCATTTGGTGAGGGTCATGAAGCAATAAATCGACCTCAACTACTGATAAAAACTTCAGTAAAATCAAGAAGCTTGTACTCTAGGCCTTTTGCGGAGCCAAGTCGTAAAAAAACAACCAGAATGTGGGAGGGTATTACTTTGAAGGAGACACAATAAACTTGAATGAGTAAAATATATTCTGTGTGTTTTATTTTATCAGTCTCATTACTGCTTGTCCATTATATTAAAATACCATAGACTTATATATTATATTATTACGCCAAACGTAAAATTCTGGAATATAGTAGCCAAAGGAATTTTCATAAAACTTTAACAGGTCATTAAAGCACACTATAAAATAAAATTACTATTTGGAAAATACTTTTTTTAACAAAAATGTGTGGTAAATTTAATATGGTGGCCACTTTAAGAGTATTTTGTATAGAAAGTTTTCGCCTCGATCAAACACTTAAAATTCCTCGTAATTTTTGCAGCACAATTTACACATTGTAATTCGCCTATTTCACACATTTTTTTGCAATTATACACTATCAATTTTTATGACAAATGACAGTCGCTCAAACTCGTAGTTGAAATTGCGACGTTGCCAATTCAAACGAGAAATAATGGTATATTAGTTAAAATATTTTTATGGTTTTATGGTTAGAAGTTATATCTTACAGATTACTTTATAAATTTATATATGGCTGTTTTTTAGGGTAATGAGCAAGTAAGTATAGAACAAGTGCGCGTACAAAAGTTAATATTTCAATTGGTTAAAAAAGGTACTGTAATTTTAAGTGTTTGATTGAGGTAAAAACTTATTATACAAAATACTCTTAAAGTGGCCACCATATTAAATTTACCACACATTTTTGTTAAAAAAAGTATTTTCCAAACGTTTCCGCGCAAAAATTTCTATAAGTATAGTAATTTTATATTGTGTTTTAATGACCTGTTAAAGTTTTATGAAAATTTCTTTGGCTAATATATTTCAGAATTTTTCCCGTTTGTCTTTGAACCTAAGATCTATGAGACAGAAGGTAGGAAAAATATACGGGTGACATTCGGAAGCAAATCTATATACACTATTTATTTATCGTTTTATTTTTTTATATAAATTCATACAAAAATGACTATTAGTTAATGTTTAATGGATAAATTACTTTCTGCTACTAAAGATAATTTAACAGGTAACTAATAGGCAAATATTAATATTGTTAAATAATATAGAATAAATATGGCATAGCCTGTAGTAACAAAATAAATTAACTAAATTGAGTTAGAGAAAAGCTATACAAAAAGTTTTATATGTAAACAAAAAAAAGTTGTTATATTTTTAACTGAAAAAACAACATTTTTCAGCTATAGTAGAATTTTATGAGATTGAAATATTACAAAATGCTCTCCTGTGGCTTTTTAATAGAACGCTCTATGTTGAACATTGTCCAAATGAAAAGCACGCCATAAGTTCAAAGACAAGTGTTTGAAGCGCAGTCCATATTAATATACAAGTCTATGAAAGAGTAGGTACAGTAGATGCATAGTCGTAGGATTAAGACAATTATATTTTTAATGTATCCCGTAAAAGGTAAAATTTTAAAATACCTCAACAACTCGTTCTATCTTGTTGTCAAACGTCATATGTGGATGTTTCCTTTGAAAATGCTTTTTAAGGTTATTTGTGGTACTTCTATAGCAAAACTCTTGATTACATACGTTGCAGATGGCCACACAATCAGACATAGGTTTTTCAGTAAAAACGTTCCAGATTTGAGACCGCTTTTTACCGGTATTTGTACTTTTTACTTCCATTTCATCATCAAATGTAGGAGAAGGTCTAAAATCTGGATCATCATCAGAATTGTTATCCAAATTCCAGAAATCATTGTCGATGTCATCATCAACGTTATCTATTTGTTGATTAGAATTGTTGTCATTTGATTCAAACACTTTAGAATCAGCTAGTGTAATATTTTGTTGTTCAGGATCTGTAGATGTATACAAGAATGATTGTTCATGAGAAACGGAATTCTGTTGATTTTGAGGCACATCCTAAAAGACGATTTTTAGGCTTTAAATGTATAACTAGTTGTACCCTTAGTGAATGAAAAGTAAAATATATTCTTTGATATTTTGAACTCTGTGCACCAAAATATCACGTTTCAATAAAATAAAATATAAATAACAAGCCCTTTCGTTATGGGTTGTTACAAACGCTGTCATAACAGCTGCTAATAAGGCTACACTTCTATATTTGCCCAACAACATTTGGCTGTCTTCTATGGCAACATGATAGTAACTGTCAAATGAGATCATTCATGTAAATGGTTTGCCCTGGAACACATTTATTGACACTTTTAATGTAAATGTTAACTGCATGGATTTTTTTATTATTAAATAAATGTTTTAAAACCAAACAAATATATTCCCTTTATAGCCTCTTAAGACATCTGCTCTTGCTCTTCAACAGTGAAAGCAGGGTTCAAATCTTGCTGGAGACAAAATTCATTCCGATTGTCTCCTGAAGACCTTAACTCAGAGATCCCCTACTCTTCCTGCAACGATATAAATTTATTTTAGCTGATTAAGGTTATTCAGGATGACACGGTGTTAAACTTCTTAAGAATCACATTGGACTGACCAAATGATGGGCGAACACTGGAACTTAATTTCAACCATGATACATTTGGTTCATTCAGATATGGCAAATGCAAAATTGAACGTGCTGGTGCTACAAAGTCTTAAAGTAAGATATTTATCTTAATAAAGTAAATAAACAAAACAATTTTTTTTTCATTGGCTTACATGAGAAATTCAAGAGTCTATTACTTTTTACCTGTACCTTTCCAGGGTAAACCACATGTATGTATAAACTCCCCAAACCAGGCACAATTGAATCACATAGGAACATCTTTAAATAATGGTGGATAAATACAAAAGTATCTCCGCTAATAATTATCAGACTAATTTTCAGCACAAAGTTATCATTAATTATAATAATTTCTTACATAATCTTCCATTACAAATTATTGTTGTAAAAAAATTACTAGTACTGTTTAAAATAATATATTCTTCTTACATGCAATGCTTAATAATTAATTTTATTATTCGAACTTTTCTCTGAAAATAACTACACAAATGAAATTGTAACTTGTAACAGAATAAAACAATGTTTGGTCAACTAGAATGAAGAAATAAAAAACCGACCCAGGCAAATGTTCAGATTCCTCGATTAGTCAGAACATTTTTAAAAGGAAATGATTTATGAAAAACCAAGTAAAAACGTTTAGTTGTGAAGTATATAAGAGTAGAAGTAGTATGAGAGTTATAAGGTGTAAAATATTAAAAATAGTGATTAATACACCACTGCATTTTATTTGAATCTCCATGAATTTTGTCACAATTATTGAAACGAAATTCCTTATCGCACGGTACGGCGGATGGGGGCTAGGCGAAAAAAAGTGTAAGATTTTTTCGTCAAGAAACGAGAAACAGTAGACGTCACGTAGCTTAGTATTTCTATGCTACGCGTCTCCTCTTCTCCACTACACAACGCGCATGCGCGGTATTTTTGCGATTGTCATTTTGACAAACACATGGACTACACAAATAGACGTCACCTTGCTAAGTATCTCTCCTCTACAACATAACGCGCATGCCAATTAGTTTAGCCAATTAGTTGACAAATTGACTAAAAAAAACATCAAAAAAAGCAACAATGCCGAAAAATGCGAAAACAAGTGTGAGAAAAAATAACAATAATATACTACAAAAGGAACTACTTCCAACTGAGTGTTCCACATACTCACTCACATTTTTTTTAAATCTATTGTTAACTGGGTTTGAAACTAATGTATGTTTTTTTAATTCACTTTTATAATGACTTGTTTTCTACATAAAATGTTAATGGTTTTAAACTGTTTGAAAAAGAATCAACAGAAACCTTAAGATAAATTTTATTTTTAAACATGAAGCATAAATTTTAATAGAAGATAAAGTAAAAAGAATAGAATTATTACTTGTAAATATATTAAAAATTAAATCATGTTAAATTTTAAATAAGAATTTTGTTTTTACAATCGCATTCCTTATTACTTGAATAACTTTAAATTTTACAGATAAAACAATAAATAAAAGTATCACCAACAGAGATATTTAATTTATCATAAACTTAATATTGAAAAATATAATTAGTTCAAAACCAGTTTCAATAGATTTTTATATATTTAATGGAATATTATAAATGTATTTTTTGGACTTAATCATAGCCAATTATTTTTTCCTCAGCTGTCTTATTAAGTCTCATGAAGCTTTATTAAAACATCATAATCAAAAATTATATCCACACCAATATCTTTCCGATTACTATACAAATGTTCTTTATTTTGGAATTTTTGTCAGAATTATTTTCTTGATGACACCATTGAAAATGCCAAGTGAGACCTTGGTGAAACGTCTACAAAAATCCAATTGGATTCTAACCAACGAATGGATGCAATCCTGGATCACTATTTCATTATATATATATATATATATATATATATATATATATATATATATATATATATGCTTTTTAAGATTTTTAGAGCTACTTTTAAAAGAAATCTCCTTTTAACAAAAGTTACAGGATGCTATATAATTAGAAGATGGAGTTTTTGTAAAAAACTTCCACATCTGTAATTCTCTTTTTGCAGAATTAAAAACTAATTACTTCATCATGGAAACTGTTTGAGTTGATTTCATCAATTTCTTTAAATACATGAGAATTTATTTGATCAATATATTTCTAAAGTTTTTTAGTAGTTGATTTGTAAGATTGTTGCAAACGTTACAAGAAGCTAGATAATCTGTCTGAATTTGATATTTTTGAAAAAAAATCCACACAATGGACCCCTTCTATTTAATTGTTTGAAAGAGTATAATTATTATTAGGCAAATTATTCTTCAATGAATGTTTAGGATGATTTCTATCTATATACCTTTGAGGATATGCAGTGGTTAGCTTATATGAAATGTCCTTTTTACAAAAATTACAACTCAGCTACAGTTGTTTTTTTTATGAAACAACTCCACATACCGATACATTTTTGCGAAAACTCACCAATTCATTATAATTGTTTTTTTATCATTGCTTCATCTTTATAGGAATTATATACAAGTTAACATTATTTTCATCACTTACCGCCAACTGCTCAGGATGCTTTCTATCTAGATGTTTCTTTAAATTCCAAGTAGTTGTCTTGTAAGAAAACTCCTTCTGACAAAGATTACAAGAAGCTATAGAGTCAGAATCCTGTATTTTAGTAAAAAAATACCACATGTGAGCTGTTTCTTTGTTAGATTGTAATACAATAAAATCACAATTTTCTTCTGAAACTGGTTGAACTTCCACTTTAAATGTTTTAACCTCACACTCATTTTCTAACTGTCTCTCGATGACAATTTCAACTTCTTTTGGTATAGTTCTGAAACAAGTTTTAATAAAAGTATAATTTTTAAACTAATTTTGTCTTACTTAGGTATAAGTGCTAATAACATGGAAGCAGATATGTACTTTAATGGTATTTGTATTTGAAGAATAATTGAAAAAAATAATTATATACAGTGTATTTATTTTTTATTAAATAAAAAGGAAACATAATAATAGATATGGTTTTATACATTTATTACACATACATGTTAATTAGTTTTAACTGCCTAGTAATACCTGTCCCTTTATTTAACAGTAATTTCAAGCAGTAAAAATATTAATAAATACACATATGACATATTTTTTCCTTTTAACCTCTTATTTAGACAGTTCGCCTTGTTTAATAGAAAACTACTTTAACTCATGTATAAGCAACCACTTACCCAGCCTTAGGTTTTTGAATAACTGAATTTAAGTCTACACTAACACCAGGATGCTTTCTTTGAAGATGTTTCATTAAATTTGTGGTCGTTGATCTATAAGAAAATTCCTGAGAACATATATTGCAAGTGGCAATGAAATCAGATTTATGGGTTTCCGTAAATACATTCCATATAGCTGATCTCCGTACAGCCGACATTTTTTGCCTAAGAAATAATGCAGTACACTTAAAACAACTAAAATATTAACTAAAATCTTTCGAAAATATCAACAAACTTTGTGATGACAGCGCGGCTAGTGACGTAAAAAATTTGACACTAGTGACAATCAGTTTCACCAACAAAACATATTTTCGGCCTTAAATTTATAGAATTTCAACCCGCCTCACAAGAAGAAAGGTAATGGAAAACTAGGCCAGCAAGAAATATTCGATCGAACAAGCGGCGATGAAATGCGCAACGGCGATATTTTGTTTTATGTTTTTTACCTATTTGCGTTACATTACTTATTTTATTTTAGATTTGACTGCTTCATAATAAAAGAATAAAAGAAATTTACCAACGTTTATTTTTAAAACCGTCATTTTTACATTTTGGACATTTTTAGTACTAATTTTATTTTGTTGTTACCTACTTTAAAATAGTTCACTGTATATTTTTAGACGTCTATCAGTTTAAGTCAATAAAAAGTTGTATTGACAATTCATTCTTAATGAGCAACGTATTTTTCTTTAGTTTATTTAATGAAGGAAAACAGATGAGTATATTATTTAATAGGTAGTTACCATGCTCAAGGGATTCATAACCATTGGCGACCGTGACAGGACGAGAATACATTGGCAATTATAAGAAAATACAAGTCAACCAAAAAATGGAAAAGATTAAAAAAATTTTAACTTACAGGCGTGCAGTGATCACAAGACACACACTTAACAAATTTAACATAGAACCAATTGAATTAAGGAAAGCATATTAAAAGATAAAGCTAGAAAACTAGAAATGCTTAATGAAAAAATGTTTGATTTAAAGATTGAGACAGATATGGCTGCGGCAGATGTTAAGCTAGAAGCCTAGAAGTGTTGATGAGTATAAAACAAGATTTATACAGGCTCAGATAAATACAGCAGCAATAAATAATAGTGTAAGACCAGCAAAGTTGTTGTTTAAAGTAATGATGTTAATCAACAAGAATTTATACATTACCAAAATTTCAGTTTCAAAAATATAGAGATTTGAAAGAGTGGCTTCATTTTTGGGGTGAATTTAGGAAGATTCATGAGAACACTAATAAGGAAAAGAAGACAAATTCTATTATTTTTTCCAGCACATCCAAAATCAAAAGCAAGTTAACTCATTGGTAGTTTTCCACCCGTAGGTGCTATGACCAGCTAATTGATCTTCTGAAAAATAGATTAAGAAGAGATGAATAATTGTTATGTACCCGAGCTTCTGAAATTAGTTCTAACAAATGCTACAAACTCATATGAAAAAGTACCCCCGTCCAAACTATATGATCATTGGAATAATTAGGCGTTAAAACAGATACCTGTTTAGCCATGTTATATCCATTGGTTGAGTTATCATTACCTGAAGACATTTTCCAAACTTGGCAGAGACAAGCAAATATGAGTAGTACAGCCACTAAGCCTGCGGCTCCTACTGCAACGAAAGAATAAAGATGGCAGCACCTTCCACTTTAAAAGATCGATACAATAAGAAAATCGAAAGAAGCTCATCAAGCTGAAGTAAAGAAAAATGTTGTCAAACAATTAAGGTAAATGATAAAGGTCGATATGAGGTGCTGTTACCCTGGAAATAAAATCACCTGGCACTACCTAACAATAAAGAAATTGCGAGGATGAGATGAATTCCCGTAAAGAAATTAAAAACTCAACATCTTCGTGAGAGTTATCAATTAATTCTGAAAAGTTGGTTAGCTTAAGGCATTATTGAAGAAGTTGACGACTAAGTTAAAAAGAATTCCTAATTGGGTTTTCCAAGAATTAAGCGATAAACTAGACATAATTTTACATGTCTTTGTGGATGCCGCAGTCAGGATGCTTATGAGAAGTATAGCCAGAGTGACTCGGTTGGATAAAGTGAAGAACTGTGAAATAAAACAATTTTATTGATAACGTTCTGATGAGGCAACGTTTTCTTTGAACGGGTATGTTAACCGGCAAAACAATTGGATGCAAGAATGCCACAAGTAAAGGTCACAAAAAATCAACGTATGGGCTGGTATTGCAAGAAATACAATTATTGGTCCATATTTTTTTGATTTTTGATGAAAATGTTAACAGGAGAATTCTATCTGAATTTTCTGCAAAATACATTAATTCCTAATTCCTCTTCATCTGCCTATCCACACTATTGGATTTTTTTTTACTGAAAATAGTCGCAAAAAGGGTAGACCTAACGTGTGGGCCGCGGGCGGCCCGCACTGCGACTATTAGAAGGGGGAGCGATTATAGAAAGATGATTGTGGACCCGCTTTTTGAAAAGTTGCAGGTCATAGTTTTCTGGAAAAACTGATTTTGAAAGCCGGTCCCATTCCGTAGCAGCCCTGTAAAAGAAGGACTCTTGATGGAGATTGGTCCTTGTAGTGTCAATCTTGAGAGTAAATGGGTGAGACTGATCAGCGTGACGAGTTCTTCGGCCGAATGTGGCCAGTGGTGGTATAAGAGTTTTTATTTTTCTGGATGTTGGCGATCACATTTCTGTACGCTTCACATCTGTTGTTGTGTGTACCAGGTCTCCTATAGTTCTTTTTATGGAGTTATTTAAAATCTTAGTCTACACTAACAGACCTGACAATATCCGTAACCTAACAGCCCAAATTAAACAGGAAATGCAGAACGTAACACCTGCTATGCTACAAAATGTTAAAGTCGAATTTTGTACCAGGTTGTCATTGTTTAGTGATCAAACATTTTTCTTGGTTTTTTTTGTTAGAGTGAACGTTTAGTCTTTATCAATTATTTTGTAAATAATAAATTGACCTAAACAACTTTTGCATTTTGGTTCACCCTGTACTAATTTAAATCAATCAACTTGTAATACATTGTAATCAGCTTAGCAGGAGAAATCCGCAAATTGAAAAAATGGGTTTTATTTAAAAAAACTAGTATTGACGAGGTTATTCACCCTGTATGATAGATTAATTATCCTTTTAAAAAATAATAAATCAAAATCAAAAAGCGGGGTTAGGTAAGTAAAAAAATATTTTGCATTTTAATCAACTATATATTATAATTTAAATTATTGTTTAATAGTACAACTGGTTTTAACTGTCTTTATAAATTATGTAAATTTTTCATCACCATTATGAAGTCGCATATGTTTACGTAAAGTTGCATTTAAAGAAAATGCTCGACCGCAAATCATACAACCATATGGCCTTTCCCCTGTATGAGTACGAATGTGAACCTAAAATAAATAAAAAACAAAATAGTTTTAATTTTGTGAACAATTTTTTATTTAATAAATAAAAAGTACCTACACGTTGGGCGTCTTTTTAAATGCAAGTACATAAATTGTATAAAATTCGTTCGTTTCTATAAAGCAACAGAAATGAATTACTATTAAAAGGGATCTTAGCTGGCTAAATTCGATGGAGTGGGATTACATACATACATAAAGTCACGCCTTTTTCCCATAGGGGTAGGCAGAGACCACTTCCGCTACGGTTCTTACACACATCTTTTGCTTCCTCTACTTTCATCAGTGCTCTCATACATGCTCTTCGGTTGTTGGTACTCTTGACCTGGCCTTTCTTCAAAACAATAAAGAAGGCATTTGACGATCAAATCATTCATTTTTAATCCATACGCACGCAATGGGATTAAAACGTCTACAAAATGCGACTATTGTCGAATAACCCTGCTTAACAATTACAAAGGTTAATGGAATACCCATTAACAATATCCGGTATACAGACGACACCATACTTATTGCCGAAACAATAGAAGATTTACAGAGCTTAGTTGATCAAGTAGTGACGAGCAGCAAGGAGAGCAGACTTACCTTAAATATCAAAAAGACCAAATTTATGACCATTATAAAATCAGTTCAGCAACAGGAAAACCAATGGATCAACGGGGAACTAGTACAGAAAGTTAGTAAGTACAAATACTTAGCTACAACTGTCAAATTAGGAAATGAGTACCCTGAAGAAATTAAATCAGGAATTGGACAAGCCAGAACCATATTTGCATTTGAGATGCGGTCATATAGAAGGATCTTAAGAATAAGTTGGGTAGACATAGTAACAAATGAGGAGGTACTGGGAAGAATAAGAAAGAATAAGGAAATGTTGAACAAAATTAAAATAAGGAAGCTGCAATATCTGGGCCATGTGATGAGGGGAGAGAAATATGTATTGTTGCAGAATATTATGCAGGGAAAAAGAAGCAGAGGAAGACGCATTTCCTGATTAAATAACCTGAGAAAATGGTACAACTGTAGTTCCATCGAGTTGTTTAGAGCTGCAGCATCAAAAGTGAGAATAGCTATGATGATAGCCAACCTTGTAAGAGGAGATGGCACTAAGAACAATTACAAAAAAAGTACTTGCGAAATCTTTTAGCGAGCTATAATGTAAAGGTTATCATTTAGTGTGGGTATTTAGGTAGTTAAATTTATGAAAAACAGAAAAATGGCTTTCAAATTCCGATTGAAATGTTTCATACAAATAGTCACGCCTTTTTCCCGTAGGGGTAGGCAGAGACCACTTCCTTTCACTTGCTACGGTTCTTACACACATCTTTCGCTTTTTCTACTTTCATTAGTGCTCTCATAAATGCTCGTCGGTTGTTGGTACTCTTGACCTGGCCTTTTTTTAAAACATTGTCGATCTGATCAAGATATATTAGCCGAGTCGTCGCTGAATAATAACTGCGACAGGAATATCAGATATGGTATTTCGCAGTATTTGCGATGATGCTCAAGTAGTAGAGATATCTAAGCAACCTAGTATGTCATCCCCAAATAAATCTAACAAAAAGCGTCTAACTAGAGGTTTCATTCCAGAAAGACACGGGCAAAAAATTAAAGAAATCGCAAATATTTTTTTCATAATACAAAAGCAAAGGCTGACTTTAAAATAAATGTTCTAAACAGTACACGATTCACAAAATTTGCTTTCTCACTGGTGAAAAGAGCAACGCTTGATGATCTCAAAATTATCCATTTATTTCTACATAATATTATCACAGAAAGACCACCGTTTAAAATATGCAAATATATTAATATTTTAAAATTATAAAAACACTTAAGAGTAAAGTTTGTTGGACCTGAAATTATGCTCTTAATTTAATGATTGTTTTCACTGATTAATATTGTTAACAACATTATTGTAACGTTTTATTGTAAAAACATAGTTTAATGAACAATAATTGTAAATATTTGTGTTTAGTTTTTTTAATTAAATTTATTTTTTTTAATAAAGTTATAACCTAAAGAAAGGACCGGCAAATTCTAGAATACTGCGTCTAGCGGTTCCGAAATGGTAAAAGGATTATTCTGGCAATCTCTAAAAAAAGGTCCAATAGTTTCGAATGATGGCGATTCTTCTAGAACGATGATTTGAAAATATAAAAAGGACAGCGGTCGCGAAGAAGTTCAGTTTTGAAATTTAATTAGTTCAAAGTCAAGTATTTAAAGCAATTGCAAAGTGAATATCTAAGTGATTTGTAAAGTAAAATTTATTGTGTAAAAATATTGGAATAAAGATGGTTTAGTTAGTGTACTGAGAGTTTAGAATTACCGAACCCAAAAAGTAAATAACGTAACAGTACTTAAAAAATATTGATTTTTTGTACCATTGTTTACGATCTACTTTTCTATAATTTAAAATTATCCGAGATTATCTCCCGTTAAGTTACGGCAAAACTAAAATAGGTAATTATACTATAAAATGCAGATAACAAGGTCAATAATATTCAGGGTCGCATTAACTACTTTCTGATTGTAAGTAACCAAAGAAATATTTATGTTAATCATTTAAAAAAAAGCTTAAAAAAAAGTTAATCGACATAAGTACCATTATTTATGACATGTATGGAACAAATACGTGTCTACAGCCTGTTTTTAATCGAGTAATTTGATTTTTTTTATCAGTAGTTCCACTAAAATACTGTTTGCGTGACTGCGTTATTTTTATTTTAATTAAAAATTTTAAACTAAGCTACTGTTAATTTTTTTTTCTATTAAAAAACTGTAACAGAAATGTGGCTGTACATTGAAGATATTTACACGAAAAAAAAGGTTAAAATATAATAATTAGGTGTCTCTAATTCCAAATACACTTAATAATTTGTTTTTCAATATCCTACACAATTGATTAGGTACCCAAGTCTGACGTCACGCGATAAGCGGTTTTTAAAAAGGTTTCCAAATAAAAATAAATTGCATTGAAACAGTAAATAAGGATTTTCTTGGTATTGCTAATATTAATAATAATTATCCTCCTACTTTTACAGCGGCAGGCATTGTTTTGTGAAAAAATATTATCATCTTTTGTGCATAACAAGTTTTAGGTTATGTAGTTACTGTTTACATTTTTATTTCAATTTAGTTAAAATTATCATTAAATACAGGGTGTCCCTGAAAATAGTGCTTTCCTTGAAAGGTGGTGTAGAATTAATAATTAGGAACAAAAAATTCTTATAAACTCTTTTCCTTAAGACATCCGTTTTTCCAAAAATTAAGAACAAAAATTATGATTTAAATGTAGGTTTGGCAACCATGCGTTGTACTCTAATAAACAAAAAGTTCACACATAAATAAGAAACTATTTAAAAAGTACCTATGTTCCACGAGTCACGACAGCCTATGTGGACGAAGCTGCGGGTAAAAGCTATTATTTTTATAAAAGTATGAAGTCTCTATAGATTGCACAGAGCACACATTGAGAGAAAAGAAGTTATCACAAGCAAAATGCGGTTTTTCCTATACTTAATATCCTCATGAAATGTAGCAACTAAATTATTCATATTTAAAATTAAAATGACAAGATTTTTAATTGTAAACATTTTCTACAATGGCTAAATTCTCCTATAATACTGATAATTTGGAAATGGTGTGTAGGTTAGATTAGGTATCATGTGAGTGGAGCATATGTCTTCCCTCCACTGCGACCTTTAGTAGGTCTATTGTGGCTCACCCCTAGAGGTTACATTCAGCACTTCTCACGAATTTCATGGTTGTATGGGGCAAGATTTTCTTGAAATCGGTAGGTTCTAAGTTGGTATAACCAAATATGCTTATTCTTCCCAGGCCGGGGCATGAACATAGTATACGTTCAGCAGTTTCGTCTTCCTGGCAGCAAAACCGTTTGTTGATTCAAACCTATCCTTCTGAGGTGGTATCTTAGACGACAGTGTCCTGTAAGCAATCCCGCTAGAATTCGCAGGTCGCTTCTGCTCTATTCTAGGATCTGCTTAGTTCTGTTTCTCGAGTGTTTAGGTGAGAACGCCTTCGAGTGAGTCAACCCTGGTATATCGGACCAGTACGTTAGTATTTTCCTCTCCGCCCAGTCCGAAATAATTGTTTTCGCGACACTTGTAGTGACTCCAAAAACCGGTTCTGGTCCAGTGAACGCAGATTCAGCCCCCTGTTTTACAAGGGCGTCGGATTTTTTGTTTTCCTCCACCCCCAGGTACCCACAGCAGGGTCACTCTGTTGTTCGCACTAAGTTACTCCAGGGAGTCGATACAATTTCATACAAGTTTAGAATTTATCTTGTTGGAGCTCGGTGCTTTTAAATCAGCCTGGCTGTCTGATATTATAATAATGTTTTTGTTTGCTAGAGGTCTGTTAGTCAGCTCTCTTGCACACAATTCGATAGCAAAGACTTTAGCCTGAAAGATTGTACCATACCTGCCAAGACTGGTAGATATTTCAATCTTTGGTTTCCTGCTGAATACACCGGCCCCAACTCCATCTGGGGTTTTTAAGCCATCTGTGTACATTACGTATTCAGTCTCTGAGATTTCTCCCTTCTCCCTTTCATCTCTCTTCATAAAGAGGACTTTGAACGAATTTTCTACGTGTATTTTTGTGGCTAGCATGTCAGGAACCATCCCGAGACTGCCAACACTGGTAGATATTTCAATCTTTGGTTTCCTGATGAAAACATCGGCCTCAACTCCATCTGGAATGGTGTGTAACTATGTTTTACGAGCTTTTTTTAATCTTTTAGCTTTAAGTAGATTAGTATTTGCGAATAGCACACAATAACATTTAATTTTTAAGTTTTGTTTTGTTAATCCACAGTGAATTAAAAAATTATTTATGTTGGATATACTCGACCCAAAAAAAAAACAACATTATTTTCAGTAATAATAAATAAATTTACCTTTAAGTGTGCTGCTTCCATGAACCTTTTCAAACAGATATGACACTGGTGTCTTTTTATTCCCAAATGCACTCTCATGTGCCTCGAAGCTCCATTACTGTAAGGAAAACTCTTGCCACATATAGTACACAAAAACGGGGTTTTTTTCGATTTTTCGCCAGGCTTTGCGTTATGGGCACGCATGTGTCTATATTTAGATGATTGCCTCTGAAAGGTTTTACCGCATAATTTGCAACTATAATTGTGTTCTCCAGTATGGGATGCCATATGTTCTCGTAGATGGTAGGCTTTTTTGAACATTTTTCCACATAAACTGCAAACGAAATTCTGAGGAACTTCCCTCTGGCATCTACACCAAAATAATAGAAATTTTTATATATGTTACATAAGTTGTAGTGATTAAAACTAATTGTACTTTAATCCAAATTGTTGCATAAAAAATTGAAATGATGGGATAATATTATGTAATGTGATAATTGTATTTTACTATAAGTTACCCACTCCTCATCATCGTTATTACTGAATTTTGTTAAAATGCTATCATAGTAACGTGCAGATTTCGGGAAATACACAACAGCATTTTTTTAAATGGGATATGTATTTTTTTTATTTTTGGAATGATCTTTTTTCTTGATTACAAAAATAAACAATGATAACTATCTAAGTTAGAGATGATTTATTAAGGAAAGAGACATGCCAAAGGCCCTCACTTTATTTCCAACGAAGTGGATGTCGGTCGAATGCCGATTTAAACCGGATTGGTTACCACCCAACCACACCTTTACTTCTTCAACAGATTACATCAACCGTCGCGTCCTCTTTTATTGACAACCGGAACAGGTTCCTTCTTCTTCTTCAAATGCCTATTCGTTCCGAATATTGGCGATCATCCTGGATATGTTATATATAGTAAATGTTTACTGTGTTGTTTTGCTCTTCCATATTAATTTTAATAGTAGCTGATTGATTCCAGTAAAGGTTTCGGATGATCCTTAGATCTTTATCATCCATCTCCGTATTCAACAAGACGTGAAATTCATAAGCCACATGTTATGCACCAGCTCGAAAATTTTTTGGTAAACCTTTGCATATTTACAATAATTATTTTAACGAAGTTATTCCATGATTTAATAATTTAAAAACGTTATAAGGTAAGTGTAACATATGGTAGATAGAAAACAGGAAAAGATCATTCCAAAATTTTTAAAAATGTATTATATATATATATATATATATATATATATATATATATATATATATATATATATATATATATATATATATATATATTTATTTATTTTATTAGCGAATAACTCTGCAGAATACATTTTTAATAGTAAATAGCAAAAGAGAAAAAGTTAAACATTAAATAAAATTGAGTTATGATGGAAAAACCAAACCTTTTTGTTTGAACAAAAAAATGTTTGTACTGAAATAAAAAAATTTCTCCAAAAATAACTAAATTTTATGACAAATAGACATTTTTTAATATTATAATATAAAAAGAAATGAGAATGTTTTAGGGAATGTTTAACTTACATTCCTAAATGTTTATTTAACTTCGATCTCATTGGAAAATTCATCCCACAACGTTCACAACAGAACTTTTCTGCGACTATTCTTCTCTTAGCTGGAGGAGTTTGCTTCTTTAGTTCGTAACTACAATTATACCTACTTACGTCGGAAGTAGATGAAAATATTTTGTGGCATTTATCGGAAGTAATCGTTATTTTTTCAGTCACTAGTGCATCGCACGTATGTTTGAGCATAACGGAAGAGGAATCGAATTCTTTGTTACAGTTACTGCAGGTAAATTTCGCCAAGCTCTCATCATCCAAGTCGCTGCAATCTTCTCAATATATAAAGATGTGCAAAATTATTTAAGAAACATTTTCAATAATCAACACAAATTATGAAAATCATTTAAACTGCAACCAATAAATGTTTGAGATTATTATTATTTTTTAATAAATAATCTGTATTCACTGTGTTCATTTGAAAAGGACGCATCCTTAATATTTCAGAAATGCGACATATTAGAATGAAATGCCGAAACACGTCAACTTTTAACTTGAGGAGGACACTTTTTAGCGCTAATGTCATAAACGTCAGATTCACCACCTCCCTACTGGAGACACCCCTTAAATTTCTTCAAATGGCGTTAGGTAATAGGTCATACCTTATTTAAAAGGTCTGATATATCTCTATTCAATCATATTGTTTTTCCTTTGATACCAGCTATCCATTGTTATTTAATCGTTGTTACAGTCGGAAACACATCTACCCCAAGACCATCACAATATAACAAAGCAGTGTAGATTAGAGAAAATGGGCAATAGAGCTACAAAAAATAATAATAACGGAAAACCCTTCACATTTATGCATCTGAACATACAGGGAGGACTTGCTAGTAAATCCAGTGATCTCAGTATAATATTAAAAACTCAAAATGTAAATGTCCTTTGCATCAGTGAACATTGGCTTTGTGAGGACAAATTGAAAGCAACTACCCTGAGAGACTTTCAACTAGTGTCCTACTTCACAAGAAAAAATAAACAGAGAGGTGGCGTATGTGTGTACGTTAATAACAATCTCAATTTTGAACCGATACCCTTATCAACGAAAAGCGCCGAAAGTGAATTTGAAGTATGTGGGGCAAGAATGAAACTCTTTGGTACAAAAAAAATACTTATATATCCTAACAGTATATAGGACACCTGAAGTTTCGAACTTTTGTGGAGATTTCAATGTAGACTTTCTAGTAAGTAGCAACCAAAAAAATTCATTAATCAATTTACTGGGTGAATATAATATATATCATCACATAGAAGAACCAACTCGAATAACACATTATTCTGCTACCTGCATTGATAATATTTTTTCTGACATGGATGTTGATTATACGAGTGTAAATAATATATTTTTCTCTGACCATTCCTATCAAATTGGTATTTTCAAAATAGTAAATCCAAAGGAAAACATTGTTGAATATAAATATCAGAGAAGTCTGTCTAAATCAAATATTGAAATTTTCCAAACTCTAATTTCTAAAGAAGATTGGTATGAAGTATATAATGCAGATAAAAGAATGCAGAATAGATGGAAGATACTCTAACATTATATACAATATCTACAAAAACGCAACAACAACAATTGACCTGCATACATCATCTAGGGAAAAAAAATAAAAAGAGGAATCAGGCAGGGCGATACGTTATCTCCAAAACTATTCACTGCGGTCCTGGAACATGTTTTCAAAACTCTGAATTGGGAAAATAAGGGAATTATGATAGATGGGGAAAGACTGAGCCATCTAAGATTTGCGGATGACATAGTTCTAATGGCAGATGACATGCAGGAAGCCAGGGAAATGCTAAAAGATCTACAACGGGCAACACAAAGAGCAGGTTTGGAAATAAATTATAACAAAACAAAAATGTTAACCAACCTAGTACCAAGCGAACCTGTAGAAATAGAAAACAAAATCATCGAAATCACAGAAAAATACACCTACCTTGGCCATGAAATCCGGATCGGCAGGGACAACCAGACGTGCGAACTGTCCAGACGAATATCTCTGGGATGGGCAGCGTACGGAAAGCTTAGGAACATATTTAAATCAGAAATTCCTGTAAGTATGAAAAGGAAGACCTTCAATCAGTGTGTTCTCCCAGTTATGACATACGGGGCTGAAACCCTAACCTTAACAAAAACAATAGTTAAAAAACTACAAGTAGCGCAACGGAAAATGGAGAGATCCATGTTAGGACTTTCCCTTAACGACCGAGTCAGGAACGAGGATATAAGGAGAAAAACGGGGGTAGAGGACATAATAGAGAGAATTACAAAGCAGAAATGGAGATGGGCAGGACACGTGGCTAGAATGAAGGACGGAAGGTGGACAAAGAAAGTTCTGGAATGGCGACCGAGATCGGATAAGCGAAGCAGGGGTAGACCACCGACACGATGGACAGATGACCTCAAAAGGATAACCACGAACTGGATCGCAGAGGCGCAAAATAGGGAAAGATGGAAATATTTCGAGGAGGCCTACGTTCAGCAATGGACAAGAGAATAAGGCTGAATGATGATGATGATGATATAATGCAGTGTCATTTCATGATCAGTTTTCTATATTTTATAATACTCTCCTATACTATTATAATGTAGCTTTCCCAATAAAAAAAACAATTGTCAGGAGCTCGAAAAAGAAATGGTACTCCCCAAAGATTAAAGAGATGCACGATCAACTATGCGAGATGGAAAAACTGAAAAAAGAATTGAACGATCCACATTACACTCAGAGATATAAACGCTTCAAAACGGAATATAAAAACCTTGTGAAAAGCTACCAAAAACAACAAAATAATAATCGAATCTTAAACTCAAATAATATAGTACGAGAAAGCTGGAAGGTAATAAAAGAAAATACAGGAAATAACAACAAAAGACCTACAACTCTCCCTGATTTTCAGGGAATTCATCTAACGCATAGCGTTGATAAAGCAAACTATATCAACAACTACTTTTTAGGGTCAACTCAGAACTGTCCATTACCAGACTATGACATGAAAATTGATAAATATCATCTAAGTTTCTACCTTACGCCAACGCTACCGGAAGAAATTAAAACTGTATTAATGAGAACAACTCGTAAAAATACTCCGGGGGTAGATGGTATCAATGGTTTAATCCTGAAATCAGTTTCAGAATTTATTGCTGAACCACTGTCATTTCTTGTTAATGAATCATTCCTATCGGGTACTTTTCCAGACATAAAAGAGTCCAAAGGTGTACCAATCTTTAAAAACAAAGGATCTTCTTCTGATATACAAAACTATAGACTAATATGTGTTCAGAGTCAAATCTCAAAAATCTTTGAGGCCGTGTACTCAGACAGACTAACAAATTATCTGGAACAGTTCAAATTGGTTCCCTCATTCCAACATGGTTTTAGAAAACAAAAATCCACCATATCATTTCTATCATTTCTGATTGTTTAGAATTCATTTATAGTACATTAAATAATAAAAAAAACACATTAGGACTTTTTTATGACCTGAGCCGTGCGTTCGACACGATTGATCGAAACCTGCTACAGCAGAAATTAGAAGGAATGGGGGTACGAGGAAAGCCTTACGAGTGGGCAAAGTCGTATCTCACAAACCGGACACAAACCGTTATAATCAATGACATTAAATCAAACCCCGGAAAATCAGATATAGGAGTACCCCAAGGCTCCATTTTGGGGCCACTATTTTTTATAATTTTTGTAAGTGATATAAATACATTCTGCACTATTCCTGATCAAAAAATACTTTATGCTGATGACACAAATATTTTAATGTCAAGTGATGAAATTGAAAGTCTAGTTAAGCATAGTAACGAAGCATCCAGAGAGTTAAAACAGTACTGTAATCAAAATGGACTAATGATGAATGTTTCAAAAACTTATTTCATGCGATTCTTACCTAAAACAAAATCACCAGACTATGATCTATATTTACATTTAGATGGTAAATCTATACAGAGCACTGCCTCCCTTAAATTCCTGGGACTTACTCTTGATCCAAAACTAACATGGGAAACACATATAAACACGATAGTATCCAAACTAAGTACCACTTGTTACGTTATAAAAAACATAAGAAATACAGTTACCTTTGATGTCCTGAGATTACTCTATTTTGGACTAGTGCAATCAGTACTTATCAATGATAGGCAATGTGGCTTCCGCCATCAGAGATCAACTGGTGACCTGCTCGCATACGTCTCACATATATGGCAGCTATCTATTGAAAAGTATGGAGAAACTTTAGCTGTGGCATTAGATATCTCCAGGGCGTTCGATCGAGTTTGGCACCAGGGACTCCTCGCCAAGCTTCCATCTTATGGCTTGCCCCCTCAGCTGTGTTCTCTGCTTGCTAGTTTTCTCTCAAACAGGTCTCTCCATGTAGTGGTCGATGGAGTTTCATCTGACACTCTACTCATAAATGCTGGTGTTCCGCAGGGATCCATTCTAGCACCAACACTATTTTTACTTCACATCAACGACCTATTGAAAGCAACTTCATGTCCCGTACACAGCTTTGCCGATGATAGTACCCTCCATACCGCTTTCTCTTCCAGGGCCCCTATATCAGCCCGTGAAACCAGAAATGAACGAGGAAGAAATGTTAACAATATAAATATGGACTTAGCAACAATTCTCGAATGGGGATCCAATAACTTGGTAGAATTCAATGCAAACAAAACACAAGCATGTCTTTTCTCTAGAAAAGCCGATCTCACTGTGCCTAACATAACTTTGTCAGGAGTAACCATACCACTGAAGTCATCCATATCGATGCTTGGTATTACTATCAGCAATAACCTTTCCTGGGAAAATCACGTGAGGTCCATTGCCAAAAGTGCATCCCAAAAACTTGGTTTTTTGTTTCGTGCCAAGAGCTATTTCACCTCCAGTCAGCTGCTTATGATCTATAAGGCACAGATCCGACCTGTACTGGAGTACTGTTCCCATATTTGGAGTGCAGCACCTAAACATATCCTGAAGCTACTGGATTCTGTCCAAAAAAGGGCAATTCGTCTCGTCGGTGATGCCCCGCTTACAAACTCGCTCACTTGTCTGGAACACCGTAGAAAAGTTGGCGATTTGTCTCTATTTTATAGATATTTTCATGGGCGATGCTCTTCTGAAATATCAACAATCGTTCCTCCTTTGGCAGTCTCTTCGAGATTAACCCGTCAAGTTCAGTCTTCACACCCCTTCGTGGTCACTTTGGAGACCTGCAGAACATCACTTTCCAAAGACTCATTCATCCAACGAATTGCGAGGCTTTGGAACTCATTGCCTAGGGAGGTGTTCCCCGAGGCATACAACCTCCAGAAATTTAAGAAGAACACCAACTCCTACCTTCTTTCCCTTGGTTCCCACGATGTTCTCTGAACATTACAGGATATCCCTTTTCGTGGGAACCAGAACATAAAAAAAAAAAAAAAAAAATACGGACTATTACTTTGGGGTGCTTCACCACATTTAGAAAAGATTTATAGCACAAAAAAAAGTAATGAGAGCAATGTATAATATTGCTCCATCATCATCTTGCCGACAACTATTCAAAGAATCTAAAATATTAACCTTGCCAAGCCTTTATCTTTTTCAAGTGATACTATACATAAAAAATAATGAACATAAGTTCATGAAGAATAAAGACATACACTCGTATAATACAAGTTCAGAATTAAATTTACACCAACCTTACTCAAGACTAGCAGTAGGTCAGAACTCACCCAATCATGACGGAATTAAATATTATAATAAAATAATGAACATTGTAAAAGCCACCACAGAAATGTCTTTCAGAAACAAATTAAAAATGTTCTTAATTGAAAATGCATTTTATAGCACTGAGGAATTCTTGAATTTCTGAAATCTTCACATAGATACTTCATCTATACTTAACTGATATGTATTTTATTTTGTAGTTTGTCTTTTAGTTTAGTTTAAGGTCCTGGACTAGTCTGATATGTTTATACATTTTTTATATATTTATACTGGATGTGTAATCTTGATTGATGTTAATAAATTGTATTGTATAGTATGCGTATAGGGAAAAATCACGTAACGCGAGATGGCGCTGTCAATAACAAAATATCGGACCGAGGTGTGAACAACAAATATTCTGTCATTTGATCACTTGTAAAACCAAAGTTTTTATTGAAGGGAATTTTAGTTATCCAAAGATTGGAAGATTTGCGTTAAAGAATCGTTGACGAGTGCCGTCGAATTACTCCGGAAATTCTTAGGAATGTGCGTGAACGTTTTGAACAAAATCTTTATTATTGTATGGAAGCGGGCGATCATCAGGTTGAACATTTAATTAATTAAGTAGTAAGTAAGCAACTAAAATAATTGAAATTTTAACATGTAATTTGTTTCAAAGTATTGGGCGGAATTTTAAAATTTAAATACTATTGTATAGAGCAGTGTAAGAGCTTTTGAAAGACATCTTATTCGACCGCCAAAACTATTTAAAAATTTGGGGAAATTCTTACCCTCGCTTGGGGTTGAAAGTAGTGGAGTCAAAAATACCAACAAAAATGCCCGCCTTTAATAAAAAATCGACGGGTCTGAGCGTTTTTGGTTGGCCACCCTGTATAATTAAATAAAAAAAAAACACAAAATTACAGCCTACTGCCTAATACGCACAGTTGGTTAGATAAAAAAGAACAGATTAAATATTTTTCAAGTACCTGAATGATTAAAATCTTCACAGTTATCGTACGATTCGGGCTCCTTCTCTATTTCAACATTGCTCCAAAAGTCAAAAGCTGTTAATATGCTTTTTCTAAATTTCAAAACTTTTTCCAAATCTTCTATACAAGTTTTACATATTACGTGAGATTCGTCAATGACCTAAAAACGAAATTATTATTTTAGTTTAAAAAGGCATAAATTTGTATTTTTAAATCATTTTAAAACGTACCTTTGTTTGATGTGTAATTTCCTGAATTTTTGTTAGGTAATCTTTTTCTTGCGAATCGGAATTTTTGATTTGTGTAAATTCTCTCGATTCCACTTGGTTGGTTTGCAAACAAATGTAACATATTTTTTGAATATCTGATAAACTCTAGAACGAACATGGAAAGAATATTTCTTGATAAAAAAAATATCGTCAGACTCCACAGTTCTTAAGATTTTTTTTAGGTTAAAACCCTTTTTTCAACTCTTTAATTTTTTTAAATGAAATCTAATAGAATAAATACAGTCTGGAACATTAAATACTTAAAAAGTATAGTATTTCCAATCTCAGTTTAAAAATATATAAAAAGCATTAAAAAATTTTCAAAAGAAACCGACCAATGGCGTATCAATTTTATTTATAAATCTATTAAAATTTGTCTAAGTGTTTCTAATGATTTATATTTAAAATCTTGCAATTTTTTAAATACAATTTTTAATGTTGGGACTTGATTTTCTTTGTACGTATTGTAAACCGTTTGTCAAATCACATCTTAAGATGCATTATCTAAATTTATCGGTTTTACTCAGTATAAAATAAAGCGTTTATTACCGGAATATCGCAGTGTCTTGGTAAAATCATCTTTTTTAAACTGAGATTGGACATACTTTAAATCCGTTTAGTTCTTGATAAAGTAAAAAACAAAATATGAATATTAATGCTCGCCTCGGTCGTTTTGGCAACATCCTAATCTTAAATAAAACTGTCTTCTAACATCTTTAGTGTGACCGAACTAATCACAAGCGTTATTCTTTTTAAGCCAGCTAAATCTAGTGAGATATAGTTTTTTATAACACATTTTTTCCATATGAAGAAGTCTAATAGCGTAAGATCAGGTGATCGTGCTGGCCATTCTATCGATCCTCGCTTCCCTATACACCGATTTGGAAATATTAGTTCGAGGCACTGCCGGACATTAACAATGTAATGTGGCGGTGCTTCATTTTGCTGGAACCATATCATATTCATATTTATACGTCGCCGGTAAACTAGACAACTTGGTAGAAGAAATGGATAGATGCAACTTAGAAATTATAGGCCTCAACGAGAATTGATAGCCAGACATTGGTAAATGTATTAAAGAAAAGGCAACACTATACTACTCCGGAAACAACCTACCATACCATTATAATGGAGTAGGCTTCCTAGTCAACACGCATACTAACAAGGCAGTGAAGAACTTTGTAGCATACTTAGATAGGACAGCGCTTCTCCAGGTCCAAGCAGATCCAGTTGGTCTCAATATAATTCAAATCTACGCGCCAACGTTGAGCAAACCTGATAAAGAAGTGACTCAGTTGTATAAAGAGATAAGAGAGGTAAAAAAAACGAAGGTCTCATAATCATGGGAAACTTCAACGCTAAGGTTGGGCAAGGCCATGTTTAGAACGTAGTAGGTGATTTTGGTTTGGGAGAACGAAACAATAAAGGAGATATACCGATCCAATTCTGCCAAGAAGAAAAACTAGTTATTTCAAACACATGGTTCCGAATGCCACCAAGAAGACTCTACACCTGGCAGTCCCCACAACACTCTGATGACCATCTCGTAAGAGACCAAATTACCTTTATATTGATCAGCCAAAGATATAGAAATGGATTGCATGGAGTTAGAACCTATCCTGGGACCGATATCGGGTCTGATCACAATCTTGTAGTGGGAAAACTAAAAATAAAACGAAGATTCTTAAAGAAAATCTATACAAACAACTTAAAGAAACCTATAGTACAGATGAAAGTCAAAGAAAAAATAAACGAGGCAATCACTGAAATCATGCCCGTGAACCAACGACCGGCAAACGTAGAAAACACCTGGAACAACTTCGAAAATGCCATCGTAACGGTCACATGCAATGAAATTGGCCCGTCAAGTAACAAGAAGAAGAAGTGGATGACTGAAGAAATATTGTCGCTTATGGAAACGAAGACCATTTAAAAACAAAGACGAGATCGAGTATCAAAGAATCGACAAAAATATCCGTAAAGAGATCCGTACAGCCAAAGAACAGTGAAATTGCAAGTCGTATAAAATCTTGTAACTTGAGCAATATTATAGGGGACAATAACATCATCCTTGATCCCAAGAAACTTCTCCATCATTGGAAAACCTATACTCAACAACTCTTCGCAGAGAATAACCAGTGAAACTTTGCAGACGACTACAAAGGCGAATCTTCCCCAAAAATACTTAAATCAGAAGTCCCAAAGGCAATTAAACAAAGTAAGCAAGGAAAAGCAGCAGGACCAGATGAAGTATACATAGAGGTAATAAAACTGCTGAACGACGAAAATACAGATGCCTTGGTGAAAATATTTAACAATATATATATATATATATATATATATATATATATATATATATATGGGACGGGCGAAATACCAGCGGATTGGCTGCAGTCTACCTTTGTACCTATACCGAAAAAATCTAACGCAAACCGTTGTGACCAGTTCCGAATTAGTCTGTTAAGTCAGGTCCTAAAACTCTTCTTGAAGATAAACATACAAGGATTTACAACAGATGTGAAAGAGACATTGGTCCCACACAGTTTGGATTCAGGCAAGGCTTCGGAACACGTGAAGCACTATTCAGCTTAACACCATTACTTGCAGAGACCAGCAAAGAGACGTTTTCCTGTGCTACATAGATTATCAGAAGGCGTTTTACTGTGTCAAACATACAAAGCTTATAAAGCTGCTCCAAGGCAGAATGATAACTACCGAAGGAGAATGACTTGGTTTAAAAATCAACGCAGACAAAACGAAGGTAATGGTGGTTATCAGAACACCAAATGTACATTTAAATATCAAGTTCAGATATCTCGGAAGCTGGATAACGGAGAACCTCGACCCAGACACGGAGATACGCAGCAGAATAGAGCAGACCAGGGTAGATTTACATTTACTCATTGCTGCTGTATGGAGTGGAGACTTGGATAATAAAAGCTAACGTCATGTACCGTCTCGAGGCATTCGAAATGTGGGTGTTCAGGAGAATCCTTAAAATTACGTGAACAAACCATAAAACCAACGAGGAGGTATAAAACCGAATGGGAAGAGAAAGAGAACTGCTACAAATAGTAAAATGAAGAAAAGCAGCCTACCTGGGTCATATATTCAGGAATTCCAAGAACCAATTTCTGAAACTGATTATACAGGTGATGATCAAGGGAAAAAGAAGCATCGGGAGAAAGAAATACTCGTGGCTAAAGAACATAAGAGACTGGACAAGTATGCTAGAATTGTCGCCAACGTTCAGTAAACGAATAAGGCACCTTAAGACGATATTGACATGCCCGCCATATTAAAAATCTAATTATTCTACTCACGCTATTAATATACATTACTTTGCAGCAATATTTTGGGGACAATTTTAATAATTACAGTTAAATGTCGGAAAGTTATTAACTTTTTTCAAATGAAAAAAATAGCTGGGAAATTTTTTTTTTTATTTTGAAAATATTATGATTTTGGTGACTTTCCGACATAATTTACATTAAAAGTATCAAAATATTTCAATTATGTCTTACCATAAATTGTTTAGTTTTTAAATAAAGTGAAGCACTAACATTAAATTATCGTCCGCTGCGAAATTGTCGAACGGTGTAATCAACGACAAATGTTCGCAGAAAGTGCCTAATACAATGTAAGAGAAAGTATATGAGAGATATGTCGTCACTTATTTATTAGATGTGTGGGGAGATTTGAAGCTAGACTGACAGAGCGGTTAATGGCGGGCGTGAGCAATTTCGTCTTAAGAAGAGAAGATGTCAGTAAAGTTGAAAAGTCAATTCAGAAAACAAAACATGTCGTCAATCAGTCAATTTTATTTTGTTTAATGGTAATTTTAAAAAACATTGCAGGGTGTTATTTTATAATTTAAAATAGACGTCGTGTTTCGGGACTTTTTATAAATATGCACAATAATTGAAATAATGAATTTATTCCGTTGGGCTGTTCCACACTGTATATTAACATTGCAGATATTTAAGTTGATATGTGGGTTGCATAAATTCAGTAACTTTAAAAGCAAGCATATTTACGAAGAGGCCCACCCCGAGCACTGCAAGTAGAGACTTTTCGCGCTGATGATTAGATAGACCCTCGTTTTAGGTGGCTACGCCAAAGCAATATCACTGACAGCTAAGTGTCTCATGTGATCGTAGCCAATTAGAGCGTGTTTCTAGCAAACCATCAGCGCCACCGTGGCCAAACTTCATTACTCACAATTCTCAGGACGCGCCTGTAATATGGAGATTAGCTTTCCACCTTTTAGCCTTTTAGGATCTTTATTGCTGCATAAATACCCGATTACCTTTTTCTGTGGAATTTCAGAATTAATCTCCCTAATTTCATCGGTCGTCTCCATCTCACAAATGTAACTTTTCACCTTCAGCTGAACATGCGGATGCATATTATTCAAATGTTTTTTCAGATCCCATATTGAAGATTTGAATTTTAACTGTTTTTTACAAATATTACAAATCGCTACAAACGCATCATTCTTTTTCCTTGTAAAATAATTCCAAATCAGTGAACGTCTTTTTCTACTTTTAACGGGAATTCCATTATTGGAATATTTAGCATCATCATCTTCAGCAGTTTTTTTATGGAGTTCTGTTTTAATCGGTTCCTCAGAGTTTACCTCAACCTAACGGAGTTAATATACAGTTAAAGCTTACAAATATTCAGTTTTTTATCCAGTGAAAAATCAGTCAAAATAATACGAGGCGTGTTTTTAAATTAAGTACCGTTTCGATATTCCGCCGTTGTAGCGTCGCGGTCGGAAATTGATACATGTACACTGTGTACCGCACTCTGTTGACAAGCGACAGATGTTATTACATTGCCATTCGAAGTCTTTACTAATCTTTAGTACATACATACATACATACATAAAGTCACGCCTTTTTCCCATAGGAATAGGCAGAGACCACTTCCTTCCACTTCCGCTACGGTTCTTACACACATCTTTTGCTTCCTCTACTTTCATCAGTGCTCTCATACATGCTCGTCGGTTGTTGGTACTCTTAACCTGGTCTTTCTTCAAAACAATGTTGATCTGATCGAGATATGTTCTCCGAGGTCGACCTCTACCGACTTGTCCATTTACACTCGCCTTATAAATTTGTTTCGTCAATCTTCCTTCATTCATACTTTCTACGTGTCCAAACCATCTAAGCATTCCTTTATCTATCTTTGTAACCACATCTTCTTTTATACCACAGCGTTCTCTTATCTCACTATTCTTTACTTTATCCAACCGAGTCACTCCGGCTATACTTCTCAGACTACTCATCTCCGCAGCATTAATCCTATTTTCATGCTTCTTCTGCCAAACCCAACATTCACTACCATACATAAGTGTAGGAACCAACACACCTCTATGCACCGCCAGACGTGCCTTTTTTGACACTTTCTGGCTATTCATAAAGCTATACAGTGCCCCATTCATTTGTTTTCCTGCTAACACCCTTCGCTCAATGTCACTGTCATACTTTCCATCTCTAGTAAACTTTGAACCCAAGTACACAAATTCATTTACTTGTTCCACTCTTTCTCCCTCAATCGAAACTCCACAGTTAGTCATGCTTTCTTCTCTTTTAAAAACCATTACTTTCGTTTTGCTCACATTTATTTTCATCCCTTTGATTTTCAGGGCATCATGCATAACATCAACCATCGCCTGCAACTCCTCTTCAAATAACGCTAATATTACTTGATCATCGGCGTAAAGAAGGCATTTGACGATCAAATCATTCATTTTTAATCCATACGCACTCTCTTTCAGATCTTTTAAACAATTGTCTACGTATAAGTTAAACAGCCATGGCGAAGCCAAACATCCCTGTCTCACACCTTTTTCGATGTTAAACCAGTCCGTGCAAGTATTTGAAATGCCTTCTCCGATTGAGAATCCCGCCGACTGTGAAATACGCGCTGTGATTCGTTTTTTTAGTGCTAAAAGCGTGAAATCTACTGAAATTCATCGTCAGATTAAAAAAGTGAATGGAGAAAACATTATGAGCGATGGGATGGTACGGAAATAGGTGAGAGCTTTTAAAGATGGCCGTACAAATGTGCATGATGAGGAACGAAGTGGAAGGACCTTCGGTCATTACTGACGATGTGATGCAAAAAGTTGATGAAAAAGTGTGAGAGAACAGACGCTTAACGATTTCAACGTTGTGTGATGTTTCCTCAATTGTCAAGAAGTGTGCTTTATGCAATTGTTACAGAACATTTAAATTATCGAAAGTTACGAGTATGTTCACGCTCTCTCTCTCTCTCTCTCTCTGTAGCTTACAACCCAGGGTGGGTCTTCGCTGACATTACAATTTGCCTCCACTTGCTGCGGTCCATCATAAGTTCTTCTGGTTGTTGGACATTTAGGGTCCGTAAGTCCGCTGCAATATTATCTTTCCACCGCATCCTTGGCCTTCCCAGCGGCCGTTTTTCTACCGGGGTCTCTTCCCACACCAGTTTTACGACACGTTGGTCTTGTCTCTTCACATGTACGGCCTATCTCAATCTCTCTGCCTTTATTATTTTTACTATATCTGGTTGGTTATATAGTTCTTGCACTTCCCTGTTAGTTCTAATTCTGTATTGTTGTGTGGCGTTGTCCTTGATTGGTCCATATATCCTTCTAAGGATTCTTCGTTCTGCGATTTTTAGTCGGTTCTCATTTTGTTTTGTCATCGTCCATGTTTCACATGCATATGTCATTATAGGTCTTATAATTGTATGATAAATTGTTACTTTCGTATGGCGGGTTACATTTTTCGATTTCATTATTTTTTGTAGTGCAAAACAGCAGCGATTAACTACCTGAATTCTGTTGTTAATCTCTTGTGTTATATTGTTATCTGAGGTTGTTGCTCCCAAATATTTAAACTTATGGACCCTTTTAAAATTATAGTGGTCCATTGTCACATTTTGTCCTATCCTGTCTCTTCGTTCTGTTCTTGTTGTAGTCATGTATTTTGTTTTATCTTCGTTTATTTGTAGACCAACCTTCCTTGCAGCATTTTCCAGTTTAATGAACTCTTCCTTAACGTTGATAGTTGTATTTCCTACTATATCTAAATCGTTAGGGAAAGCTACTACAATGCGCGGACCCTGATTTCCAAATAGGAGCGTTTCTATGTTTGCCCTTCGTACGATGCCTTCCAAGGCGATGTTAAAGAGGAGTGGGGATAACGCATCTCCTTGTTTGAGACCACCATTGATTGGAAAGAAGGTTGAAAATTTTCCTTCAAGTCTTACTGCACTTGTAGATCCCTCCACACAAGCTTTTGTGAGACTGATCAACTTTTTCTGTACGCCCAGTTCTGCCATGGTTTTCCACAATTCCAGTTTTAGGATGCTATCTTATGTTCACGCTGGGTACCAAAAATGCTAGAGCGGTACAGTGAGGAAGGTGTGTACTGTTTTTTGAGACAGGAAGGGGGTGTTGCTTGTGAATTTTTTACTTTGTGGTGACACCATAAATTCTACGACTTACTGTAAGACCTTAAAAAAAATTGCGCCGTGCAATCCAAAACAAAAGGCGTGATGTGGGGGGGGGGGGTGCTGAGTAAGGGGATCGTTTTGCTTCATGACAATGCCCGTCCACACGTGGCTAATCGGACGCAAGAGCTGATCGGATCATTTGGCTGGGAACAATTCGATCACCCTTTATACAGCCCTGATCTAGCGCCCAGTGACTATCACATATTCCTGCATTTGAAGAACCATCTGGGTGGTCAGCGCCACGACGACGATGAAGACGTCAAAGCGACCGTGTTGCAATGGTTGCCGATTTTTACGAGGATTGTATTCAAAAGCTGGGTGTAAAATATGATAAATGCCTTAATATTGGTGGAAATTATGTAGAAAAGTAGATTACAGTACAGGAATTTAAAAATAAAATTGCTAAGAAAATTCTAATGTTTCTATTTTTATTTCAAAACGGTACTTACTTAAAAAACACGCCTCGTATTTGAAATCAGAATCTTGGTTTATTTTTAATGACAAAATATTACTTTTATTTCAGCAGTTTAGATACTTATTTACGTTTAGAATTTGTAATTATTTATTATTTTTTTATATTGTTGACAGATTCTTTTCTTTTAAATAGTTCTGACCCTTTTACTTAGACCGATATCGTTTCACAATTGACACATTTTAGAAATCTTACAAGTCGCTCGCTATGAATTTATTACTTTCTACAATTGGATAACGAATATTTAAGGAGCCTAAGAAACCTATTATTAAGCTATTTATTACTTCATTAACGTTTTAAGGGCAATTATGTAAGAGGGCTGGTCAAGATCATCATAAAATAACACATGAACGTGGTAGTATTTGACCCTTTTAACGACATATTTTTATCTATCGTTTATCCTTCGTCTGTAAGGAGCTCTTGGGCTAATACACCCACATACAACCTTTCACCAATCAGAGTCTCTCGCTAATGTACAATGTTATCTTATACTTATTTAATTAGGTACAACAGTTATACACAAATGAAAAGTTATACATCAATTAGGATAGAAATTAATTATTTGTACAGCACAATAGAATTGGATTATTATTGTTAAAAATCACTTTCAGTTAAATCAGTCCGAGTAGGATGAAACGTCAAAACACACGCCGGCAACTTTGGCAACCCTTCTTGAAAATAAACAAAGAAAATAAGGTATTTATGTTGGTTGAAAATAAGGTATATATGGTGGGCTAACACACCCACACACAATTTTTCACGGATGAGAGTCTTCTTTCAAAATGGTTCCTTTAAAAAATGTAAAGTAACAGTGCGGAAAGTAGTAAGAAATGTATTAAGCAACAAGTACTTTCTATCCAAATGCTGGTAAAATAGCTTGTTTATTTTTAAACCGACCACCACTTATTTTTTAATAAATTTAATAATAATAAAAAAATGTCCACTAGATAATTTTCACCAGTGCAAATATTCAATAAAAACTAATACATATAGAAATAAATAAAGCTTACCTTATTTTCTTTTTGAAGTTTGATCGCAACATTGGGGTGTTTTTTGTCCAAATGTTTTCTAAGATCTGATATCGTAGATTTAAAGCTTAATTCTTTTTTGCAAATCTTGCAAATCGCTATGCATTCATTGGATGTCTTTTGGATAAAATAATTCCAAATTTGAGAACGTTTTCGTGTATTACCAGAATCACATTCCTCATCTTCGTCATCTTCATACATTTTATTAACTAATGGTTTGACGTCTAGTTGTTCTATAGACACATTTTCCTGGTAAAAAATCACATTTATTTAATCTTAAAATACTATACTGGACAAAAAGTAATGAGACTGATTAAATTAAACATAAAGATTACACTTATTTTGCCTATAAGTATAGGTATCATGTTGCGAAATTATCTGGTTTTTCAAAAATCATATTTATGTATTTTCATGATAATTCGCTGACAAACCTAATATTATAGTTTTCTATAATATTTATACATTAATTATATTTCAAAATTAATTGCACACTTTCGTAACATTTTGTAGGAAGAAATTTTATTTTTTTAACAAAATTTGGTGCTAATTCTTTGTTCCACAGATTTTTCCATTTTAAAAATGGCTGATAACAATTTTCTTTAAGTACAAAAAAAAACGCTGCAATTTCTAACCTAATATGGCAAATGTCATGAAATTTATGTCAGCTGTTTACAACAGTTATACCAACCTAGACTTTAATTTTGATTAAAAAGGGCATGTCAACTCTCCCCACCATATTCCCAAAGAGGGTAGATGTGCAGTGCCGATTCATACCGAATTGGGTACCAGTGACGTATCATAACAATTTTGTAACGGTTACCAAATATTTATGTAGCAGAAAATGTATTTAAATTAAAAGTAAATAAAAAAAATATAAATATAATTTTCGAGATCATTAGGGGTCGTCCGTGATAGAATAAAAATTACTTTCTTATTCTAAATGATTTAATCGTACATTATAACGTTCCATTACATCTCTATTATCGGACCAAAAACCTAATTTTAAAAGTATTTTTCTTAAAGTTTAGTGCCCACCTCCAAAACCTACTTGTGCATCGCGTAATTTTTGTAAAACTGCTTTTAAAGTCGGCCGTTAGGTTAGGTATCATGTGAGTGGGGCGTAGGTCGCCACTCCACTGCGACATTTAGTAGGTCCATTGTGGCTCACCCCTAGAGGTTACAGTTCACCGCACAATCCAGCCCCTCTCACGATGTTCATGGTTGTATGGGGTGAGATTTTCTTGAAATCGGTAGGTTCTAGGTTGGTATAAATAACCAAATATGTTGAACTTTATTCATCCCAGGCCGGAGCATGAACATAGTATATAGTCAGCAGTTTCATCTTCCACGCAGCAAAACGGACAGTCCGTTTGTTGATGTAGACCTATCCTTTTGAGGTGGTATCTCAGATGACAGTGTCCTGTAAGCAGTACCGTTAGAATTCGCAGGTCATTCCTGCTCCATTCTAGGATCTGCGTAGTTGTGTTTCTCGAGGGTTTAGGTAACAACTAATTCGAGTGAGTCAACCCTGGTATATCGGACCAGTACGTGAGTATTTTCCTTTCTGCCCAGTCTGAAATAATTGCTTTGGCAGCACTTGTAGCGGTTTTGGTCCAGTAAACGCAGATGCAGCCCCCTGTTTTGCAAGGGTGTCGCAACACCCACAGGAGGGTCACTCTGTTGTCCAGTGACAGAATAGAAAATTACTCTCTTATTTTAAACGCTTTAATCTTACATCATAACTTTCCATTAATACAACTGTATTATCAGGTGTTTTTTGCCACCGAAAACCTAATTTAAGAATACTTTTAAAAATCTATTTTTATAACTTGTACTTCTTGTAAAACTGCTTTTATCGGCCGTTACTTCTGTATTATATGAAAATTATTAACGATTTTTTAATTTTTTGCTTCTGTCCTTCTGATATAAAACTTCTGAAGCAATGCCTTCAGTTAGATGTTTTTCGTAGATAAAATACAAGGTTGCTTAGCTGTCTCTACTCTTTCAGCCTTATTGTGGACACTGTAAAGCACCTTTCTTGATATTCCTATCACATCCAATACCCTGTGACGATAATTACCAATTGGTACTTGCAAGCCTCGTTTTTCATAAATTTAATTACAGCAGTAATTACTGTTTTTTTTTACGCAGAGTAGTTCTTACTGTTTGGGTCGACCCTATTTAAATAGAAATATATAACCGTAACAAAAAACACCCTTACACTTACTCATACAACTAAACCACACCTACATGATTATCACCTTCTACATGATTACATATTCCCGCTTAAAAATTTTGCACATACATCTTTGTTTACCTTCAATCAGGGTTATTTGGCATTGACGTTCCATCCTACTCCAATGGAAGCTGTCCCTAACAATAATTTAAGTCTACAAAATAAATATATTCATATTTTTTGAAAATTCAGTCTCATTACTGCTTGTCCACAGCAGTATAAATAGTGATACAGAAAATATTAACACAGTAATTTTGATAGAAAAATGAATTTTTTTTTCGCTAAGTCGATGAGCTAATTTGAATTTAAACCTAAAAATATAATTTTTAAATACCTCAACACTTAATTCCATAGGACTGTCATAAGACAATGTGGGATGCTTTTTTTCAAAATGTTTCTTGAGGTTGTTTGTAGTAGTTCGATAAGAAAATTCCAGATTGCAAACATTGCATATAGCTATACCATCATTCAGTGGCTTTTTAGTAAACACATTCCAAACTTTTGATCTTCTTTTACTGGTTGACATAGTTTTTATATCTATTATTTTTATTAAAGTAGGGGATGATCCAAAATCTGGATCTTCATCAGAATTATCTTGATTCCAAAAATCATTGTCATCAGTATTATTATCTTCATCTTGCACATTTTCGTTGGTTTTAAATTCTGTGTTTTCATCCATTTTTTCTTGAGTTTTATGTTCTTCATATTGTTGTTCATCCAAAAATGACTCCTCTAATTCTATTTCATCTTGTTCATGAGACAAATCCTGCAAGATAGTTTGTAAGAAATCACTAAATTACTAATGATCTAACTATAATTAAAAATATCATATACTTAATGATTTCTCAAATTTATTTATCTCCTGGAAATATCTCAGTTAAAATAACGCAATATTAATAATTTTGTAAAACTCACCATTAATTCATGTTTGTGTTTTCTTTCCAAGTGGCATTTTAGATTCCATGTAGTTGTTTTATATGAGAGTTTCTTTTGACAAAAATTACAGGAAGCTATAGAATCATAATCAGGAATTCTTGTAAAGTAGTTCCACATAGCAGATGTTTTTCTGTTACAAATTAATACTGTACAATTCACTTCATCAGAAGTAGATTGTGAAAGATCTTTTTGAGTTTCATTTACTATGGAATGTTGAGGATGTTTTCTTTCTATGTGTCTTTGAAGATTTGTAGTAGTTGTTTTATATGACAACTTCTTACAGCAAATATTACAGGAAGCTAAAGAATCAATGCTTGATAGTTTTGTAAAAAAATTCCACACAGGAGATACATATCTTCTTGAATGTTGTCCTACATTATCATTTTCACTGCTATTTGTACAGTCTTTTTCCTCATTGCTACTATTACAGTTTTTCTCCTCACTGCTACTATTATAGTTTTTCTCATCTTCACTAGATGCTTCATCATCAGAAGTTTGTAATTTGAATGTTGTGTAAGTATCTTCAATTGTTTCTGGTAATTTTTCAAAATGTTTTCTTTCTAAATGTCTTTTAAGATTATGAGTAGTAGTCTTATAAGAAAGTTCCTTATGACAGTAATTACATCCAGCTATGGAATCAGAATTTGGAATTTTTCTGAAATATTCCCACACTGGAGATTTTAATTTTCCAGAACTTATATCTGATAGATCACAATCACTTTTAACTACAGACTCAAATTCTATTTTGACTTTACAATCACTTTCTTCTGGTTCATTTATACTATTTTCTTTTGGTAAAATCCTATAATAAAACAATTGGTTTTGAAAAAAACCATATTAGTAGTGACGATTTAAACACATATACTATTTACTTAGTGGTAAATAAATACACAATTACAATACAAATTCCTAAAGATCAAACACATATTTACATTTTAAGATTTGTAATGATAAATGCTTTAAAACTTTGTACTCAGTCAAATAGGTACAGTTATTACATAATTATTAGAAACTAAAAATTAAAATTTGAATGCAAACACTTTAAATTTTAATTATTTTACCCATCTTTTAGTAATATACATAATTTGTATTAGTATAATTGTACATTAAATGATTTTTATTTCTTATTTAGACTACTTATTAAGAATGTCATTAATAAATGTCTTGATAAAAAAACTGAATGATTGCTCCTGATTTGTAATTGTTGCGGTAGGTTAATCAAACTTTTAATAAAAACTTACACTTCTTTTGATTTTTGTCTGACAAAATTCACATCTACTCTAACACCAGGATGCATTTTCTCTAGATGTCTAAATAAATTTGTTGTTGTTGTCTTATAGGAGAAGTCGTTAGAACAAATATTACATGTAGCAATGAAATCAGATTTATGAGTTTCTGTAAATACGTTCCATATTGCAGACCGGCGAAATCGTCTACTATCAAGCATTATTATAACACTTATAAACAACTAAAATATAATAAATATCAACAAATATTTACACTGACAGCGCGA
This sequence comes from Agelastica alni, assembly GCA_950111635.1. Taxonomy (NCBI): domain Eukaryota; kingdom Metazoa; phylum Arthropoda; class Insecta; order Coleoptera; family Chrysomelidae; genus Agelastica; species Agelastica alni. The sequence goes on along the minus strand of OX467719.1, from coordinate 21,996,377 downwards.
ATGACAAAGTTTGACATGTTTGTCATTCAGTTAAACCAACGAGTCAAACCAATTGTAATAATAAATGGCCTTTAATTATATGTGTATTCAACTTTACTCTAATAAAATGGACAAACTGCACAAGTGGGGATACAAAATAATCAAATCAAATCGAATAGGCAATAAATGCGCAGGACTAAAGTTTCATATAAAAGTGAGAGGCCCCCGGTGTTTTTGAGTAAGAATGCAGAACTTACGCTTTATTAAAATGTGTTATGACAGATATGTTTAAAGGATTTCTGTTCATTATATTATATTCATAAAAGGACAAGAAAGGTTTGAACGAAAAGATTGTTTACAAACAAAATTTACTTTTTCAAGTATTGTTGCGTTGGTTGACTTTGTTTAACTTTTTTACGTGCAAATGCCAACGCATATGTAGCTAATAATAAGTTACTTAGTTTACAAAAAAAAATTATAAGGACAAATTTTGCAAAATTAAATTAATTGAAACGGCACAATTTAGGCAAATTATTTACCACAGAACATTGCCAATTGCTCAACAGAATATTCAGACAAAGTTTGTGATAACAGCCATGCCCAGGCCCGCGCCTAGCACTTTTGGCGCCCTCGTGCAAATTTAAATTAACGCCCCAAATTTTTATTACGTTCATATGTGAGTAAAGATACGGGTTGAGTTAGGTATTATTATCCAAATATATTATTTTTGAGAAATTCGCTTACCTCTTCTCAAAGAGTAAAAATAAACTAATAAAAACAATGTAATAGCTAGCAATTCCTTACTGTTTTTTTATTATTATAAATTTTGTTTTGACAATGTTGTTTGTTGCTTTATCTTTTTTTTTATTTTTGACTTTTAAGGCTTTTCGGCGCTTTGGTGCCGTCATGCACCACACGACTTTGCCCTTATGTACAGCGCGGGCCTGCGGAAATGGGTCAAACAACAACAGAGATATTTTAGCTCCTTGCATGCACCACAAGAAAATCTTTATTAAATAAGCGTCAAAACAGAATAAAAAAATTACTTAGTAGGAGTAGGAAACAAAAACAAAACCCTAATCAGACCAATAATCCATTATGGTAGCGAGACTTGGGCAATAAATAAGACAGAAGAAAATAGACTACTCATTTTTGAAAGGAAGATACTTCGATCAATTTTTGGAGCAGTCAAAGAAAATAACACTTGGAGAAGTCTTTATAACCACGAAGTATATAACAAGTACAAAGAACTTGACATACTGAGAGTTATCAAATCCTACAGAATTAGATGGCTGGGACATGTTTTTCGACGAGAAGATTCCGACCCTGCCAAAAAATTGACATTTTCAAAGATAGAGGGTACAAGGAGAAGAGGGAGACCAAATACAAGGTGGTTGGACAGTGTGGAGAAGGACTTGAAGGAATTGGGAGTGCAAAGATGGAGAAGTCTGGCTGCAAATCGTCCTGCCTGGAGGAGCCTAATTGGGAAAGCCTTGGCCTGTACTAGGCTGTAGAGCTGATGAAGAAGAAGTAGGAGTAGGAATCGGAGGAAGGTACCTACGAACAATTACAGAACTCCTCACTGGTCATAGTCCAATGAGCTACACAAAATGGCACTATGCAATAGAGTACTTTCCTGTCAGAATGCTAAGAATTGTCATCATCACAGTCATAACATCTTGTCAGATGTGTTGTGAACTCATTTTATTGTCAGTTGTTGCTGGTATTGGCCGAGGCATTACTGATATATACAGGACCGGATTTAAGGGAGGGCAACCGGGGCGGAAGCCCCGGGGCCTCCACAAAAGAGGGGCCCCCACAATAGAGACGTCGGAATTTTTTTTTTAATTCCGACTAGTAAAAAAAAATATATCTTTTCCTTTGATATTTTTTTTTGGCTGTTTTACCTTTATCTACAGTACTTTGTACAAACATGATTATATTATTTTCGAAAATTAACAGTAACATCATTGTTCCATCTTTGTTCACCTCAGTCAGGCAATCAGTAAAATTTCAAAATCTCAAATGGTCCTCATGAGCACTAGCAATTCACTACTGGTCTTGAGAAAGTATCCCGCTGGCTCAATGGCTGAGTGGGATGGTACTTGCCCGCAGCCTCGGAGATTAGATATTCGATTCCGTGCCTCGACAATTTTTTTTTTAATTTTATATGTATAAACTAATTGCAATATGTGAACAATTAGTGTTATTCAATTTTTAAACAAATCAGTTATTATTGACTAATTGGTAATTTTTTCCATATTTCTTTATGCAGCAAGGTATGTAGTTTGAATTTTGATAGGCAAATAATTATTATTGTGATACAATTAAATGCCATCAATTATTCACGAACTTTACTTCATGCAAAAAATTTGAAAAAATCATAGTTGATCAATAATATTTTATTTCTATAATTATTGAAGAATATCAATTTTCATACAAAACCCACATCATGGTGACGAGGAGTCATACGCTAATATTATTGAAGCTACGAAAGCCATAGACGACGGCTATTCGGAAATCGAAGAAGCTCTAACCAGCATATCTTCCGATAAAGAGCAAAAAGACATTGTGAGGAATGAAGCAACGCACCTTCTACAGAAGATGAGTAGTCTCGAAACCGCTTTGTTTGCAACCTTTTGGAACGACATCTTGGAGCGATTCAACGCTACAAACAAGATGTTGCAAGATCCGAAAATGATTCTGGAATCAGCAATGCGTGCACTAGAATCATTGAAATCATTCGTAGAATCCAAAAGAAACGATTTTGATAAATACGAGGAAGCAGCAAAAAAAATATCTCATACTGACCAATACGTACAATCCCGCACCGGAACGAGAAATGTGAGGTTGAATCCGCTCGATTACGGGAAAGCACAAGATGCAAATCTATCACCCAAGGAGAAATACAAAGTGTCCGCCTTCATCCCAGTGGTTGACCAGATATGTGTTTCTCTTACTGAAAGATTGCATGCCTATGAAGCTGTACGTTCGAGATTTGGATTTCTTAATCACATCGAGAAGATGGATGCTGAAAATTTGCACGCTGCGGCAGAGGCATTGGTGAAAGTTTATATGGATGATTTAGAATCTAGTCTTGGTAATGAGTTGGTTCAATTTGTGTCTTTGATCGAGTCATACAAACAAAACTATGAGAAAGGCCAATCTCCGGAACTATTTTACTACCAAATTCTCGAAGATCAAAATTTCAGAGCTACATTCCCAAACCTTGAAATTGCATTAAGAATGTATTTGGTCTTGATGGTATCAAATTGCACTGGAGAGCGCTCATTTTCAAAAATGAAAATTATCAAAAATAGGCTTCGAACTACGATGGGACAGAACCGTTTATCAAACCTTTCTCTCCTGAGCATTAAAAGCGATTTACTTCGGGAACTGGATTTTAGCGAAATCAATAATGATTTGTCGGCGAAAAAAGCTCGAAAGGTTCCGTTCGTTAACACTAAAATTTAATTTCAAATAATTCTTGTTTCTAATTATATTTATGTATGTTTGTTGAATACTAAAAGAATCTACCTGCGTTTCACAATAAAATATTTATTGAAAAACTCAAATGAAAAAATTGTTCATTTTATTCGGAAAATAATTTGGGGCCAGGGGGCCTCCACTCCTTTGTTGCCCCAGGGCCTCTAGACCTCTAAATCCGGCCCTGGATATATAATTTGTCGATTGCTCTCCTAACGGTGTTTCGCCATCTCATCCGATTAGAAGTCTGTTCGGAAGCGCCGCTGACGTTTAGATCAAGATACATCTTTGTTAGATCCATCCAGCGTGTAGGAGATCGACCACGTCGTCGACCAGTGAGGGGATGGCCTTGTACAACTAGTTTCTCCATTTTGTCATTCCTGTGAATGTGTCCAAAAAATGTCAGGGCACGCTTCAATACTATGAAGGATAGGCGCCTTGGATTCTTCTTAAAGTGCCTATTCGGTCCAAATGTTGGCAATCATTCTGACTATCGTTATCTTGTTTGCTGCGGCACGGAATAGCCCGGTCGTGGTAATAGAGAACCACGTTCTCAGGTTCTTCAGCCACGAGATACGTCTTCTTTTCGGTCCTCTCTTTCCCAATATCTTGCCTTGGAGAATCCATTGTAGAATTCCGTATCGACAATCGTTACGCATAATGTGACCAAGATATTCTGGTCTTTACAATATCCATGACTTCTAACTTCTTGATCATTTTTGTAAGCACTGATTGGTTGGTCACATGGTCTGTCCATGGAATCTTCAGAATTCTGCGGTACAGCCACATTTCAAAGGATTGTAGTTTTTTTGTGGTAGCCTCCGTCATCGTCCATGTTTCTACTCCATACAGCAACACAGAGAATGCGTAGCATCGAAGAAGCCTTATTTTGGTGTTCATTTGTAACTTTTTGTTTTTGAAGAGTGATGCCATTTTTAGAAACATTGTTCTCGTTTTCTCTATACGGCAGCGAATTTCTTATGAGTGATCCCACTGCTCATTTATCCTTGGATTACCAATCTCATTTAGAACTGAGACGTTCGTTTATGTGCCATCCACGGAATCCGCAGCATTCTTCTCCAGCACCACATCTCAAAGGCATCTATACGATGGCGATCAGCCTGTTTGGTACCACGTCTCTGACTCGTACAGAAAGATGGAAAAAACCAGGGATAGGACCAGAGATATTTTAGTTGTTTTGGTGATGTTAGAGTCATGCCATATTATATTGAGTTTTGTCATGGCTAGTCGTGCGTGTTGAATGCGCCGGCGGATTTCTTTTTCGCTGCTGCCTGTGTTTTTAATTAACGAGGTATACAAAGTTCTGCACCACTTGACAGCTTCCAACTTGGGATTTTTGAGAATGGCGTTGCCACGTCTTTTTTTGTTCTCTATAGAGTAATCTGCCAGTGGTCTCTTTACTGGCAAATTATGCCCGAGCTCAGCCGTAGAGGGTAGAAGAAAAAAAAAGAAAATAAAAGTGAGCCGCGCCACCGACTTAGACGGTTCAAGCCGGAAACCCCTAGGTCTTATAGGCACTAGCAGAGCCACACGATAAACAACTAAGATTATGGTGAACCAAATAAATAAAATTATAGCAAAAATATATTGGATACTTTACTCACACAATAAATCAAAGTACACAGCTCAATAGCAACATTATAACAAATATAGTCAAAATTAACAGCTATGGTAAATTTTCTTGCTAAAACAAACCAAAAATTTAAAATTTACAACTTTATAAAATAACCATATCAGAAGTAAGAGTAACAGACTTTACCAAGTTACCAAAAAAAAAAGTAAAACGTATATAAATAAACTCATTAATAACACTAAATCAAACGTTCACATAAGGCTGCTAATTTACTCATGTTTTTACCATTATCAAAATTGTAGTATATTTACAAATAAGTATGAAGAAAATATATTTTTACTTGGACATAAAGAATTATTGAGAAGATTATTTTAATCCAAGTTTAGTTTTGGCATATTATCTAATGCAATAAATAGTTTCCAACAATGTACTATATTAATAAACTAAAACAAAACTTAATCGTGGTGTCAAAATATGTCACGGCGTTATATATTTAAAAATAAATCACTTATAACCTTTGGGTATATGAATTCACTACTTCTGGCCGGTTCGATTATGGGACGGCACCTGTTAATTAACAATGGCTTCCCTCAAATAAATCCCGCATGCGGCTATTTTAACTCGACACCAAAATCCAAAATATCAACAACAAAGGTAAGATAGAATGGTCAAGTTAAAAATTAAATGGCTTTTCTTCAAAATCCAATTAAGATGGCCCAAATACAGCCAGATATGAAAGAAAAACCGTAGAGGTTCTGCACACTTGTTAATATCACACCGCCCCAAAAACTCTCACCACACCACTCCCAAGACTGCCACCAAACGACTCTACTTCCCAGGCCGGATATCAAGAAAATAAAATGACACGGAACCCACGTCAATTAACAATATTCGCAAGTCCATGCTCCACATCAAAAATTGCCACAGCCATTAACAATCGAATCCTATCACTACAAGGTATGCAACACTATTTACAACGAATGATATATTTATATTACAACAAAATACGGTATGCGACACTATTTACGAGTACCTGAGGAATACAAAACTATCAGAGACCCAATTATAATGGAACTGTAGAAGGGAAAAAATAGGCACGTGACAGCGTTGTAGTGCAGTATATAAAAGCAATATTTGATCAGCTCGATAGAAAAAAAAAAGAGATATATTTTTGTATTTACATAACTGCCTCGCAAAATAATTAAAAAAAATGTTGAATCAACGACTACCCTGTATAATGTTCTTAAATTTTTTAAATATAGTAAAAAGATGATTTCATTAATTAAGACTAAATAACATATATAAACACATAAAAGTTTAAATTGTTGCAATAAAGAATTTAAAAAATTAAATATTTAAATCAGGATAATTTGACTTGTACCTAAAATTGTAATGTGAATAATGTATGTATCATCAAAGTAAACATTTATAAATACTTGGATTAAAATTATTGTTCTTGAAACATTATTATTATTTTTTTTATAACATTTATTAGCAATCAAATCAAAAGTTTTAAAAGCTAGTAGGTTGGCTACGTTGGCTATTACGGTCTAACGCTGAACATAGATAAGACCAAATTCATGAAAATCCGTAAAGGAACCAATGTACCGTGCCAACTTACTATCAGAAACCATCAAATGGAAAGATTTCCTTCATACACGTACCTAGACACAAGGAGAGGAAAATACTCTCGTACTGGTCCGATATACTCGATGGCCTTTTACCTAAACCCTCGAGAAACACAATTAAGCAGATCCTAGAGTGGAACAGAAATTATCTGCGAATTCTAACGGGACCACCTCGGAAGGGTAGGTCTCAACCAACAAACGGACTGTCGTTTGCTGAACATATACTATGTTCATGCCCCGGCCTGGAAAGAATAAGGTTCGACATATTTGGTTACACCAAACTAGAACCTACCGATTTCAAAAAAATCTCACACTATACAACCATGAACTTCGTGAGAAGGGCTGGATTGTGCGGTGAACCTCTAGGGGTGAACCACAATAGACCTTGCCACGTCTTATTCGTTCTCTATAGAGTACTCTGCCAGCGGTCTCTATACTGGCAAATTATGCCCGAGCTCAGCCGTAGAGGGTAGAAGAAAAAAAAATATAAAAGTGAGCCGCGCCAACGACTTAGACGGTTCAAGCCGGAAACCCCTAGGTCTTATAGGCACTAGCAGAGCCACACGATAAACAACTGATATTATGGTAAACCAAATAAATGAAATTATAGCTAAAATATATTGGATACTTTACTCCTACAATAAATCAAAGTACACAGCTCAATAACAAAATTATAACAAATAAAGTCAAAATCAACAGCTAACAATAAATCAAAGTACACAGTTCAATAATAAACTTATAACAAATATAATCAAAATCAACAGCTAACAATAAATCAAAGTACTCAGTTCAATAATAAACTTATAAAAAATATAGTCAAAATCAACAGCCAACAATAAATCAAAGTACTTAGTTCAATAATAACATTATAACAAATATAGTCAAAATTAGCAGCTAACAATAAATCAAAGTACTCAGTTTTGGCATATTATCTAATGCAATAAATAGTTTTTAATAATGTATTATATTAATAAATTAAAACAAAACTTAATCGTGGTGTCAAAAATAAGTCACGTCGTTAAATATTTAAAAATAAATCACTTGTAACCTTTGGGTATACGAATGCACTACTCCTGTGGCCGGTTTGGTTATGGAACGGCACCTGCTAATTAACAATGGCTTCCCTCAAATAAATCCCGCATGCGGTTATTTTAACTCGACACCAAAATCCAAAATATCAACAACGGAGCTAAGATAGAATGGTCAAGTTAAAAATTAAATGGTTTTTTTTCAAAATCCAATTAAGATGGCCCAAATACAGCCAGATATGAAAAAAAAACCGTAAAGGCTCCTCACACTTGTTAATATCACACCGCCCCAAAAACTCTCACCACACTACTCCCCAAGACTGTCACCACACGACTACCTACTTCCCAGGCCGGATATCAAGAAAAATGACACGGAACCGACGTCAACCAACAATATTCGCAAGTCCATGCTCCACACCAAGAATCGCGCTCGTCCGTGTTGATAGCCAGCCCCATCCACACAGAAAAGCAAACCAAACAATAATATAACCGACAACACACAACAATCGAGGCCAAAAACCAAAGCAAAATCTAATAACGAAAACACCCCACTCAATCTCCAGCGATCAAAAAAAATGCCACAGCCATTAACAATCGAATCCTATCACAATAAGGTATGCAACACTATTTACAACGAATGATATATTTAAGTTACAACAAAATACGGCACGCGACACTATTTACGAGTACCTGAGGAATACAAAACTATCAGAGACACAATTAATAATGGAACTGTAGAAGGGAAAAAATAGGCACGTTACAACCTACTAAGGGTAGCGGTGGAGGGGCGACCACGCCCCACTCACATGATACCCTACTTAACCTAACCTATCTGAATAATTGAACACCCATTTAAAATAATGTGCAAATGTGCTGAAGTTCTCTAGGGCTGTTTGGTGGGTGAAGACTCAGCAAATGTTTCAAACGATCTGGGTCGGTGGTATTGTTTTTAATTTTATATCCAAGTAACTTTGTGGATAATTAAGCATAACTACTTTTATCCTGATTAATTGTTAAACCGTATCTTAATTTTTGGATATTTTCCATACACGTAGATAATCCTTCTTTACCTTTACCCTTAACAAGTATTTTCAGATATGGATTTCAGGGACACAAAATTGACTTAGGGCCAGTTGTACAAAACGCAGTTCACCGATAGTTAGTTGAACCGTAGATCACTCGTGAACGTGGTTTACATAACAATCGGTTTTACCAAGTATAGTTCAGTTGACTGACGAATAATTTAGGTTGGTACATAAATTCTTTAAATTTGCTACTTTAGTTTTTAAATAAACGGTGTTCTGAGGTAATTTATGTGACTTTTGATTTTGATACGTGTTTTGGAAAGTAAGAAGTATACTATGGAGGATACTATGGAGTTAATAAATAATTTTCATCGCGAAAGGCTGCCATAAACATAAACAAGGAACGCCCCAATCATTTTACAAAATGGAATGATAGAGATTTCAAATTTAGATTTTGACTTTCGAAAGAAGCTGTACAGTTTTTACAAGTGTAAGAAAAAAGCTATTTTCTTTTGGTAAGAAGTTAACTGACCTCCTGAACTTTTTGGAGGAATCCATTATTTTAGTGATAAAAAAAATAAAATAAAATATACTTATTTATTAATAAATTACAACTCAATTCACAAAATCCACAACAGAACGAACCGTACAAATAATAATCGGTGGAATGAATCCGCATTCAAAATGATACTAATAACTACTCAATCAATAATCTCACGACAATCTATATTTCTGACATTTTGTTGAGGTTATGATTCCAAGTTCAACGACTTGAACCGTGTTTTAATCACCGATCAGTTGACCTCGCTGCTGATCGCCAGTTCATCGTTGATCTGAATTGGTACAACTGAATTTTACTCATGATCTCGGTTCAGCGGTGAACATGCCCTAACATGGCAGTTACCTACTTTCAGTGCATTGTTCATCCACTTTACATACACAATGTATCGAAAAATATATTTGTTACTCTAAAAGACTGAAATACGGTAAATCTTAGGATTTTCTAGTAAAACATAAGATTTACCAAGTATCAATGGTAAAAGTCAGAACTGTTCTATGATTATGGTTAATTTCGGGCTTTTACCAGCACGGTAAATGTTACGTTGGCAACCCTAGCAGAGTGCACTATGAAGTCACAAGAGAATAAAGACAATGGGTACCTAATGTGCACGTTTGTAGATAGAGGATAAACAAATTGAAAGTAATAATTTATGTATCTATTACTTTAATCTGGGGGCACGGCCGTACCATCCTTTTCTCGAAGCAGTTCAGGCCATTTTCGACCCCCCTATAACTTCGTTGTGGATAAAACTAGAAGCCTGATTTTTTAGTAACCAAGCAGTCATTGTATAAACACAGTATATTTTAAATTTTATTCAATTTGAACTAGTAGTTTAAGAATTATCACTAGTCAAAATTTCTTAATTTTGTCACTCACTCGCTGACCGACTGACCGATCATTAAAACTCTAAGGCACTTCTAGCAGACAAAGAAGCTCGGAACAACTAGACCCAGATAAAGAAATTAAGTGCAGAATTGAGACCGCTCGCACGACTTTTCTGAAAATGAAAACATTCTTCTCTAACGACAACCTAAACCTAAAATTAAGCCAAAGAATGATGAAATGTTATATTTGGTCAGTGTTGTTATATGGAGCTGAGACCTGGACTCTAAAGGCTGCTACAATCAATCGCCTGGAAGCGTTTAAGATGTGGTTACATAAAAGAATACTCCGAATATCCTGGACAACTAGGCAGACCAACGAAGCAGTGTTAAATAGAGAAAATGCGGCTCGTGAATTATTTGTCACTATAAAGATCAGAAAGATATTATACCTGGGGCATGTTCTCAGAGGAGACCGATACAGGGTGCTTCAACTTATAACTAAGGGCAAAATCGAAGGCAGCCAAGGAATTGGAAAAAAAACAGATATCATGGCTGAAGAACATTCGCGATTGGACAGGAATACGCAGTGCTGAACAACTATTCAGATTAGCCGAAAACGCGAACAACTCGCCAATGTAATTGCCAACGTTAGGGGGACCTGTGATATGGCACCATATATATATATATATATATATATATATATATATATATATATATATATATATATATGGGATTACAAAGTTACATTTGCAGTGAATGAATCAGTGTACCTGTATATGTATAATAAAGGAAAAAAAGTAGGACTCCCTACAAAAAGAAATGAAATATCCATCAAAAACATAACTTGTAAAAAACACCAAGTCTCTCAACTTAGTTCTTCTACTGTAAAATGTTGTGAGATCCATGTAATACCAAGTCGGTTAATTTATTCAGTCCCTACTTAAGGGTGCTTCTGTCTTAAGTTATTACGTAATAAGCTAACCTAACAACATCTTATAGTGACCATATCAATATTAAAAATCTTTTATGTTGTAAATTAATAGATTTATTTGGCAGGAAGCACTTAACAATACAATTTAATATAATATGTATTACTTGTAAGATACGTTGTTTTTTCATGCCATGGCCAAGTCAATCTATTTATTTAAAACATAAAAGATTTTTAATATCGATATGGTCACTATAAGATGTTGTTAGGTTAGCTAATGGTATTACATGGATCTTACAACTTTTTACGGTAGAAGAACCGAGTTGCGAGACTTGGTGTTTTTTACAAGTTATGTTTTTGATGGCATCCGAATATTCACAACATCCCATATTTTAAACTTTGAAATGAAAACTGAATTTCGAAATAAATTTAGAGAAAAACCAGAAAATCATGCACATTTTCTAATTTACATTTGACATTAATAAAAAGTTATAGCTCGTATCTGTTGTAAGCTTTTATTTAGTACTGCTAACGGTAACGACAGAAATGTGGTACATGTTTGAACGGACAGAAAAGGCACTAGCATAACAACGTTTTGGAAAAATATGAGTGATTAATGCGTTAGAAATGCTAAAATCCTCGATTTGAAACGGGGTCATATGTCAGTCATTACGATAAAACATTGCCACAAAACCATTTTCTCTGGTATATCCAGTAATCCTCAAAAAAAGCAAATATTGACGAGTCGAAATAATAAATCTGGTTGGATGTGTCGAATGACCAATAATTTAAAATTTCAGCAATGCTAATTTTATTCACATAAAAACTGTAACCATTTTTGCAAATAAGAAAAAATTAATCCAAAATCGTTCTACTTAACGATCCACTACATATTTTGGATTTAAAAAATTTCTTATTAAGAACCAATTAAAAAAACTTGTTTAACCTTTAACAAAGTAAATTATCTGGGTGTCGTAAACTTAAAATAATAACATTTTCAAACTAAAATATTAAATGTCAGTGGTCTGGGTGCGACTCAAAAGGTCCACACGACTAACTTCCCAGTGGAAATAATGAAAAAATACCACATATTTTGTTGTTATAAATATTATTATTATTAAAATTATTATAAAAACGATTTTAAATTGTTTATAACAAATTCCAATTGTCATTAACAATATTCTGTTTATGTCAAGCTTATTCTTTTAAACTTTTTCTTATCATTTTATTAGTGGGAGCTATTTTCAAGTTTTTATTTTAATTTTCATGATCAATAATCATTTGTTAGTAGCAATATTCAATTGTTATAAACAATGCTTGATTATTACTAACAATAATTGTTCACTGTTTTAACGTCTTCAATGCTATTCACTCAATACTGAAACAAGTTTAAAATAATCCAATTCCTATTTTTGTTTTCTAAAACTATCTCTTTTTATGAAATATTGTCATTATATTTTTCATACAAATATTCCTAACATGCAATAATCACATTATTTAACATACATACATATAGCCACGCCTTTTTACCGTAGGGGCAGGCAAAAACCACTTCCTTCCACTTGCTACGGTTCTTACACACATCTTTTGCTTCATCTACTTTCATCAGTGCTCCCATGCATGCTCGTCGGTTGTTGGTACTCTTGACCTGGCCTTTCTTTAAAACAATGTTGACTACCATACATAAGTGTAGGAACCAACACACCTCTATGCACAGCGAGACGTGCCTTTTTTAACACTTTTTGGCTGTTCTTAAAGCTAAGCAGTCGCCCATTCATTATAGATTTTAGTTTGTAAGTGAGGGTTGTGAAGGCTATGTAGCCTCTCAAGCACCTCGACCTATCAGATCTTTTGTGCGTAACCCTTAATCTATTCGAGACCCGGGATTCCGAGACTTCGTACAAAGTTTATCAGTTTTTTGCGAGCTAAGTTACTGACATCGGAAGGCCCCTTCCAGGAACTTAAGCCTTTAGAAGAAAAGCACATGCGTAAAGAAAATTTTCTGCAGTTTCAGTGTTCAGTTCTTGCAGTGGCGGCAACTATCACTCTCTGTTTTGGTCATCTTTTTTAGGTGATACCTTAGAGGGCAGTGTCCAGTGAAGTGTCCCGTCACCAGTTTCAAATCTTTCTTGTCGAACTCGAGAAGCTGTTTAGCTTTTTTCGTCTTTGTCCTGGCACTTTATTTCATTGAGATTTCATTTTATCTGTTTCCCAGCGTCGAACCTCTTCTTTTAAGTGGGTCTTGGAGAGTCCACAGAAAGGTTCTAGGCCTTCTTTGGCAAGGCGGTCTGCTCCTCTTTGAAACTACATTATAAATTGCAGTATCAATAACCAACACAACTTTTATGAATCGATGCTTATTAAAACCAACGGTCATGGAAACACACCCACACACACACGCGCGCTCACACACACACACACAAATCTATCTGCTTTTCAAATTTTACAAAAATAGTCAAAGTTAGGTTGGGTTAGTTTTAAGGAGAAAGGGTGGTATAACCTTGCCTACTGGCACTTTGACTCCATTATGTCTTTTCTCGACTCTATCCAAAATAGAGCAATTCATCTAATCGACGATTTAATCTTGTCAAAGAAACTTTCTTCATTTGCCCATCGTAATACGAAAGCTGAACTTTTCTCTATTCACAGTACTATACTCCAAGGAGCTGTCTTTCGAAGACTCTTCGTGTCGATAAGGATAACAAGTGACTGATCATACGCACCCATTCACCAAGCTATACTATAGATAGGGAAATAGGAAAATAATTTAAAATATAATTAATAATAATAATAATAATAATAATAATAAACGACTTTATTGCTTACATATATAGATAACAAGAATACATATATAATGTGAATCAGGCCCAAAGCAAAAGGCAAAGTTCAGTTTATAAGATGATATAAAACAGCTCATAAACTGTTCTTTCACTTAACCTTAAGTATATCGCTAGGTGTGTTGAACTTAACAATATATAAAAAAATAAAAGAATGAAAGTAAAACAAATATAGCTATTCTTAATCTAATTTCCATCGTACGTATATCAGGATTGCATTGAAAACAAATGTTTCTTATATGCCTTCTTGAATCTTTGCAAACTGTAGGATTTTAACATGGTAGGGACCTGATTGTATATTGAACATATTTGATAAGTGTAACTACGCCTGAATATTTCTAGTCTGAAGATTGGCGGTGAAAGGGTTCCTTTATATCGGATATTCAGATTATGTATATCGGATCGATAGGTGATTTTTCTGTGCAAATATGAGGGTGTTTTATCGAAAATAATTTTTTGAAAAAGAACAGCAGCATGTAATCTCCTTCTATTGCTCATATTTAGCCAACCATTATCTTTCAATTTGTGTGAGATATGTTCCCTTCTGCGGATACCAAATATTAATCGTAAGCATGACCTTAAAGGGTATGCCTACCTAATCTTTTGACCTAAGGCAAGTAACCAGCCGTTAGACGATAAACCTAGCCAATAGAAACCACTTTTCAACTCTGCACTTCGAAAATTGTGGAGAGATATGAGGACTCCGTCACCTCGAATGGGTACCATTGTTAGAACGGATGGATATCCAACCGAGAATGGTTATGGTGCGCCAACTCGATGGGTACGAGTTGTTACTTGTAAGAAGGGGGAAATCTACTCCTTGGAGAGTGTCAGATTTTTGCTGGCTAAAACTCCCTCCTTTGAGTCTCGTCGACCACACTAGTACTCAATTTCTTCAGTTGGGCTCTTTATTTATTGTTTTCTCCTATATATTTCCTTGCTACATTCAATGTGCTTTTTGTTTCTCTTATGCACTCTTCTCTCTTGGTTCCATCTAACATATATGAACAGAATGTGTTCCACTTCGTCTGCGTTCCAACAATTAATACATCTATTATTCTCCGTTCTCTTTTCGTTAAATAAATATTAAACGAGATGTACTACCCTGTGTCATCGGTTTTAAATTTTATTAAAAAAAAACTATATTCATGCACAAAATGTATGAAAGATATGGTTTTTGACATAATTTTAATTATTTCCAGTTTTATTTCCAGTAACATATTATAGGGTTTTCTTCTTCAAATACGATACCATTATATACCCTAGCCATGGAAAGGGCTCACAAAGTTTAAATCCAGTTTCCATAACATCAAATCCCGGATTGATCTGGGCATTGACCTACAAATTAATATTCACAACAACCAACAATCCACTTTTACTGTAAAATCACCATACGGCACAAATAAACATATTACTAGGAAAGTAACTTGTAGATAAAACTAAAACAGACTCTGCCTTTGACATTACTTACAGTCCTCTACATTTAATTTTGTCTCGCAGAGCCCTCAATGATAATTAAAAACGGGACAGCTGACTGCTTTTGTTGTAGTTCTAAAATTACACATCAGAGCGCACCCTGCGTATTTACTAAGTTTTTTTTTTTATGAAAATAGTTGCAAAAATGGTAGACCTATCGTGTGGGCTGCGGACGGCCCGCACTGCGACTATTAGAAGGGGAAGGGATTATAGAAAGGAAATGATTGTGGCCATTCCGTAGCAGCCCTGTAAAAGAAGGATTCTTGATGAAGATTGGTCCTTACAGTGTCAAGCTTGAGAGTAAATGTGTGAGACTGATCAGCGTGCCGAGTTCTTCGGCCGAATGTGGCCAATGGTGGTACAAGAGTTTTTATTTCTCTGGAGCATCTGCCATGGAAATATCTGTAGAGCAATGACTGGTCTGCAACTCTTCTTCTATGTTCTAGAGGGTGAAGGGTATCTGTGAGAGTTGAGCTGTTTATCAAGGGAATGGCTCTTTTCTGAATGGAATCTAGAAGACGAAGAGAATGCCTTAGTGCTGAACCCCAAATATGCGAGCAATACTCCAGTAGAAGTCGGATTTGAGCCTTGTACGTCGCCAACTTTCTGGCTTTCCACAGAAAACCTAGCCTCTGGCTTGCCGACTTTGCGATGTTAGCAACATGGTCATGCCAAGACATATTATTGGACACCGTGACTCCCAAAATCGAGATGGAGGGACTTGGTTCAAGGGTATTTCCGGACATTGTGATGAAATGATTTGAGGAATTCACTTTCTTGGAAAACGTGGCACTTTGTGTTTTTTGGGCTTTGAACTGAACAAGATTGTTGGTTCCCCACTCGACGATTGCTTTAAGATCTCTATTGATGGAATCAACCTGTTCCTGCCTGAGTCTATTTGTATCATTCACCGAAAGTGATCGATAGGATGTGAAAGTTGAGACAAGTGTGCTATCGTCTGCGAAACTGTAAATGGGGTTCGTGGTGGTTTTCAAGAGGTCGTTGATGTGTAAAAGAAATAAGGTGGGGGACAGGATGGAACCCTGGGGGACCCCGGCATTAGTTTTAAACGCATTAGAAGAAATACCGTCAACTGCCACATGTAAGGTGCGATCTTGCATGAAGCTCAAGAGCCATTGGCGCAGTTTGGTTGGGAGACCGTAGGCAGATAATTTACTTAACAATGCCTGGTGCCAAAAGCGGTCAAAGTCTTTAGATATATCCAAGGCTATTGCACGGGATTCACCAAACTTTTCAATAGTGTTTGTCCAGAGCTGAGTGACATAAGCCAGCAAATCTCCAGTAGACCGAAGTTATCGAAATCCATATTGTCTGTCATGAATTATCTCAAATTTCTCCAGATATTTGATGAGTTCTGTGTTAACCGCTTTTTCCATAACTTTGGATATGACTGAGAGCAATGCTATAGGGCGATAATTCGCAGGAATAGTCTTCTTTCCTTTTTTCGGAATCGGTTGAACTTTAGCGTTTTTCCACATGGACGATAATACTCCTTTGCTGTATGATAACTTGAAGAGTCTACAGAGAACTGGGGTGAGCTCTTGAGCACAGGTCTTCAGGACAATTGTCGGAATTCCATTTGGTCCTACTGCCTTATTAGAGTCAAGATTTCGTAGGATTTTCCTGATAGTGCGATGGCGGATAGCGACCTCAGGCATTGATGCGTTTATTCTAGGTATCGTTGGGGGTTGTTTCCCATTGGTATCGAGGGTTGAGTTAGAGCTGAACATTTCGGCCAGCAGATCCGCTTTTTCTTTGGAAGATACGGCTGTCGTGCCGTCGGACCTCTCGAGTGGTGGTAAAGAAGAAGTTGTGAGTAAAGAAGAAGTTGTGAAGTACAGTGAACTGTAGGTAAAATGAGTCTACAACATTTCAAATTTATAACCAACATACAATTTGTAACAGACGACTTAGTCCTACTCTGTAGTTAAATCTTTGGTGAAAGTTGAAAACAAGTCCTACAATAAATTTTGAATATAAAAATAATTGCAAAAAATTAAATATAAGATTTAATATTTTTTCCTTCTCGTAATTTATTAGCAATCAAAACTACATATTCTATTAGCTAATGTGTCCAATATGCTAGTTCGATGTATTTTTGATCGCTTTTCCGAATTTAAGTCAGAATGGGGGGGGGGGGTTCCCAGTATTTTACAAGGTTATTTGAAGGTCAAATTGAGGGAATGTGGTGGAAAAATCTGGAAAAATTCATTCGTAAGTTTTTGGGGTCTACGAATCTGAATCTGACATTTGTTTGACCTTTCTATTTATCTCTGTAATTACATCTTTGACATATGACACTTTGAAATCTTTATGGAGCGTCTGGTTGGACACGTACCAAGGAACAATGGTGATTATTCTTAATATTTTTGACTGGCTTCTCTACTTCATCTTCTTTTTACGTTATGACTAAGTCCTGTGTTTGCATCAATGGTTTGACAGGGGCAGTTGGGATACTGAATGCCAGCTTTCATATCATCTTATAGGTGGTCGTCCACGTAGTCGAGGTATATTTAGTTTTTTCTCTTTCGCAATTTTTGCCAACCACTCAGTTGGCATTTTATCCACTTGGTCTCTCCATTCTTTTCTCCGGTTTCTTGCCCATCTTACTACATCTTAAATCTCACATATTTCCCTTATTTCTTCATTTTTCTTCCAGTCGAATAACGTATGTCCTGTTATTGATCTTAGTGTTCGCATTTCTGTTGTTCTTAAAAGTCGTTTGGTTGTTGCGTTCTCCACTCTGGTTTTTACAGCCTGTCATGACCGGTCTTACGCAAGTTTTATATATTCTGACTGTACTCCTAATGCTCATATGTTTGCGCTTTTACTTCGTCCTTTAAGTTCCTATTACTTATTATATTTGCCCCTAGATATTTGAAGGACATCACTTGTTCTACACTCTGATCGTAAATCGCTAGTTTACATCTTCTCGGCTCTCTAGATACTGTAAGGGATTTTTTTTTCTTTATGGATATTTGCATGTTGAACGTTTCTGCTATTTGTTGGAATTTATACAGGAGCAGAAGTAGGTTATCTTCGTCTTCCGAGATGATTACTGCGTCGTCAGCACAGCATATTATTTTTATAAATAAGATTGGGCTTAGGCTGTCTTCTTGTCTGAACCCAGTTGCTACAGGTATTTTATTGACTAATTTATTTGCCGTTCTCACCTATGAATAATGCTCGGTATTCAGCTTACTGTAGATATTTAGGGTTGCCGCTGAAGATCCGTCTTCTGAGATGCTATGTGTTCTCTAGCCTCCTATGAAACGTCTTGAAGCATTTGAGATGTGGGCCTATAGGCGAATACTAAAAGTAGCGTGGACAAAAAAAGTTCGCAATTCCGAGATACTCGCGAGAGTACAGAAGAACACCGAGATTATTGTCACCGTTAAGAAACGGAAATTAGAATATTTTGGGCACTTGGGCACGTGATGAACATCGTTTGCTCCAGAACATAATGCAAGGCAAGATAGCGGGTAGACGAGCTCCAGGTAGAAGAAAGACATCCTGGATGAAGAATCTCCGAGACTGGTTTGACGTGAGTTCCAGCACGTTGTTTAGACTGGCATTTGATAAGATAAGAATAGCCATGATGGTCACCAACGTTCTCAAAGGACATGGTATTTAAGAAGAAGATTCAGCTTTTGAAATAACTTTTATTAGATTGAGGTGAATGTTCCTTTTTATTAGTAGAGTTGTAACATCGGTTAAGCGTACCTTACCGAATGCCTGGGTAAGGTCAATGAAGCACATATAGGCTGTCTTGCTAAACTCCATGGCCTTTTCAGTTATTTGGCGGATTATAAAAATTGCTTTTCTATCATATTGCCACATTAGACTTGCTTGCACATCGTTACATATTCTATATTTATTTTAGCGTTAGAACATTCTTAATAAGCAATATGCTTATATACTTTATTTTAAATCACCCTGTACAAAACTACTTTAATTTAAAGTTCATGTAAGTTCAATGAATTAGAATCGTATGTTGCGTAACATTCTATTATATCGATTACTTAACCCGCACGATTATCCATCTCATTGCAGCAACCATTTTTTTTTATTTTCGACATATAAAAAAATAAGGTCTTATATTAAAAAACAAAATGACTATCGAATAAAATTTTTTACGAATCAGAATTACTCAGCAATTTACGTGTCTATTCTCATGATAATGATTAACAATACAAATTTTGTGTATATAAATAAATTGTTTAATCTAGCGGGGATTTCGCGTTATTGTGTAATTAACAAATATTCTAATTTCGTCAGTTAAACAGAAGGAGTCAGTACAATATGTCGATTGTCATGCGACAAACGGATAGTCGGTTGAGAATTTTTGTTTTTCGGTATTTGTGATCTTTCGCACCTTTTTAAATTCAACCAGGTACGTGTAATGATATTGATAATATTTTTGAAATATACTAAAAAAATTATGGATATTTTAAATTGGGGATATTGGATATTGACTTTTGTTAATTTTTTTTCACATATTTTAACGCAAAACTATACAGGGTGGCCGACCGAAAACGAAACAGAGCCATTTGCAGCAACCTCGTCAACATTTAAGAAAAACGCTCAGACCCGTCGATTTTCGATTACAGGGGGACAATCTTTTCCGGTATTTTTTACTCCACTACTTTTAACCCCAAGCAGGCCGGATTTAGGGGAGGGCATCCGGGGTTACAGTCCCGGGACCTCCACAAAAGAGAGGCCCCCACAATAGAAACTAGTCTTCTTCTTAAAGTGCCATGCAGATTCCCGCGTAGGCGTCCATCGTTTCTCTCATTATATGATTTTATTAATTGCAGCATTTTGCAGTGCCTGAAAGTCCCGTATTCCTGTCTATTGTCGTATGTTTCGTAGCCAGGATAATTTTCTTTTACCTACTCCTCTTTTTCCTCCTTATATTTTACCCTGGAGAATAAGACGTTGGAAATGATAACATTCTCCGCGTAGTATGTGTCCAAGATAGCCAGTTTTTCTTCTTTTGATGTTTCCGAAAAGTTCACGGTCTACTAAACTAGCTCTTCTCAGTATGTTCCGTTCGTCACATGGTCAACCCACGATACTCTCAGCATTCGTCGCAGGATTTACATCTCAAAGGCATCAAGTTTATTGATAGTTGATGTTTTTAACGTCCATGCCTCGACTCCGTACAAGAGAACGGACCAGACGTAACACTTTACCATCCTATATATGAGACTGAGATTTAAGTTTTTATCTGTCAAAAAAAGTCTTAAGAACGTTGTTCGAGTTTGCTTGCATTTTATTTCCTGATCTGTGTCCCATTTTTGGTTGATCATGCATCCCAAGTATTTAAATTGAGTGACTTGTTCAATGCTCTCTCCATTTATGGATATCGTGGTATTTGGAGTATCGTTTCTACTAATGGCCATACATTTGGTTTTACGGATGTTAATTTTCAGACCCAATCTTTGACTTTCTTCATTGACCTTATCTAGTAGAGTTTGTAGATCATTTGCACTATCCGCCAATATGACGGTATTATCCGCATATCGAATATTGTTTATGAGAATTCCGTTTACTTTAATGCCTATGGGACTGTCGGAGATTGACTCGGTGAATGCTCTTTCCACATACAAGCTAAACAACATCGGAGACAAGATGCACCCTTGGCGGACGCCCTTTTATTTCAAAATCATCAGTTATTCTTGCATTCTGAATTCGGATTTCCGCTCTTTGGTTCCAGTACAAATTACCTATAAGTCTGATATCCTTTCCATCCAGTTCCAATTTCCTAAGATATGGTATGAGGAGATCATGTTTTACATTGTCAAATGCTTTTTCGTAGTTAATAAAACACAAAAAGACGTCCTTTCTCTGATCCTGGCAATTCTGCACTAATGTTTAGAGACTGAATATGGCTTCTCTTGTTCCAAAACCGCTCTTAAATCCAAATTGACTAGCACCACTTACTTCCTCACACCTCCTAAACAGTCTCGTGTGTAGAACTCGAAGAAAGAGTTTAAGGAAATGGCTCATTAGGCTAATGAGACGGTAATCTTTATATACGGTTGCGTTGTTTGATTTTGGAAGTATGACAAATGTAGAGCGGAGCCAGTCCTCGGGAATATGTCCAGTGTCATAAATATTGTTAAAGAGTCGGACAATGAGGTTTTCTTCGCTAACCAGATGAAACGTTTCTGAGTACATATCTTCAGGGCCTGGAGCTTTGTTATTTTTCATTATAGTTATGGCATGTTTAATTTCACTCTTTAATATACTTGGTCCTGATAGCGTTATTATTTCATTTTCGGGGTTTCTTGGTCTGTCATCTTGGAAACAACTAATGGTGTATTTTCTCCATGTTAGTAGCAGTTTTTCGGTGTCCAATATTATTTCATTGTTTTCATCCTTAATGAAAATTATATCCTTATTGTTATATATTCCAGCGATGTCTTTGACTTTTTTTAGAGACGGAAACTGTCTCCTAGTTTGCTTAGATTTTCTGCCTCCAAACAACTTTCAGTCAGCCAGTCTTCTTTTGCTGTTCTTGTTTTATTTCGAATTATTCTTTGAATCCATTAAATCTAGAATATCATCAGTCATCCATTTGTTTCTCGTATGCCCTTTGGTAGTTGTGAGGAAGGTTTCATTTGTTTTTTTAAAAACTTCTTTGAGTTCAACTAGTCCGACTAGTAAACACTAGTAAACAACTTTCACAATAAATTATTTATTAAAAAACTTGACTGAAAAAAATTGTTCTCATTTTATTTGGAAAATAATTTGGAGCCAGGGCGCCTTTCCTTCCCCGAGCCCTCCGGACCTCTAAATCCGGCCCTGACCACAAGCGAGGGTAAGAATTACCCCAAAATTTTTAATGGCATTGGGGGTCGAAAAAGATGTCTTTCAAAAGCTCCGACAATTCTCTATACAATAGTCTTTAAACTTTAAAATTCCGCCCATGTTTCGCCTCGTTTTTCATGAATTTTACCTTTTTTTGATTTCGTACTCTTTATTTTCCGGTCTACTCATTTTAAATAAAAAATACTCAGAACAACAAAACCTACTAACTACAATTAAACTGAACTTAACTATTATAATCTAAAAATTATTATTTCCCGCCGTAAATTTCGCATGTATATTGAGTTTTTTATTGATAAGGACAGCTTCCGGTGAAATCAGCCGGAGTAGAAAGAAATGTTAAAAAAACACTACGGTTGCCTGATAACCCTGCTTGAAAGTAAACAAAGAAGTACGCGTGAATATTTTTAGGTGGTAATATGTATCATGAAGAAGGGGTTATTGGGTGTGGTTTAGTTTTATTTTTAGTTGTTAGTAGTTGCATGAATGCGTAAACACTTTTAAAACTTAACTAACTCTCCTCACGACCGCCGTCCTTTTTATACCTGTAAATCATACTTCGACCTTATTCGCGAAGGCGACAGACCCCTTCTCGAAGCGGCGAGAATTTACTAGACACCTCGTCGAGAATTTGCAGGAGCTTTCCTTTTGTTCTTCGCGCCGACAGTTTTCCAATTGTGGCCGACGCACTGTCGCGACAGAAAGGGTCAACAAAGACGGACTCAAGAAATCGTAACAATATAAAGTGGTGTGACAAATATTTTGGTCAAGATTTGAGCTGTCACACCGAGATAAAGAAGAACTGAAAAGGAAGAGATTAAAAAAAAGTAATTCCGTATAAGGGAAACATTTTATGAACTTTAGATATTAAAAGTCGGTGTGATAGACTGTTACGAATGTAAAAGTATTTTTCTATAGCCCCTAAAGTTGGGCGTCAATTTCTTACGAATGAAACTTTTACTCACTCAAATTTTACTGAACTGAAATAAAATGACAAAATTATCTTAGGGTCCGTGGCTTCTTGATTTACCAGTTGGATTCAATTTGGGGACTTATATGAATCGATTCGCGGATTCATTCAAGTTCTTTTTTTACCAAAATTTGGCTAAAAGGAACTGAAGCTAAAAAAAATCCCACCACAGGCGCCACAGAAATTTTGTTTTATAATACATATACATATACAGGGTGGGGCACCCCATACGTCACGGTCCCTGTAAACCAAACCATACATTTTTTCGGGAATTTCTTCATTTCATTAGATGTATATTGATTAAGGCTGCAAAAGGAAATTATTTTGGAGTCTACAGGGTGGCTCAAAAAGGTGCGACATATCAAAGATGTGTTTTTTAAATGAAACACCCTGTATTTTGTTACACTTTTAAATAGTTCAGGAAAAAATAATACGATTTCATGAAAGGTACTATGTCGCTAAATATAACCGTTTTTGAGTTATTGATTTTTTTATAAAAATGCTAGGTACAACGGTCCCTGTAAACTAAACCATACATTTTTTCGGGAATTTCTTTATTTCATTAGATGTATATTGATTAAGCCTGCAAAAGGAAATTATTTTGGAGTCTACAGGGTGACTCAAAAAGGTGTGACATTTCAAAGATGTGTTTTTTTAAATAAAACACCCTGTATTTTGTTACACTTTTAAATAGTTCAGGAAAAAATAATACGATTTCATAAAAGGTACTATGTAACTAAATATAACCGTTTTTGAGTTATTGATTTTTTTATAAAAATGCTAGGTACAACGGTCCCTGTAAACTAAACCATACATTTTTTCGGGAATTTCTTTATTTCATTAGATGTATATTGATTAAGCCTGCAAAAGGAAATTATTTTGGAGTCTACAGGGTGACTCAAAAAGGTGTGACATTTCAAAGATGTGTTTTTTTAAATAAAACACCCTGTATTTTGTTACACTTTTAAATAGTTTAGGAAAAAATAATACGATTTCATAAAAGGTACTATGTAGCTAAATATAACCGTTTTTGAGTTATTGATTTTTTTATGAAAATGCTAGGTACAATTGAAAACTAAATAACATCGAAATGTAGAGAAATCATTCCTTCGAATTCTGACCAAGCATAAAAGAGGTTTTGAGCTATTGATTTCGATAAAACCCGTATCTCAATATTATACAGAATGTTCAAAAATCATTGTCACTTTTTTATAATTTCGGACAAAAATAACTTTGTTATTTCAAATGAAACAATATAAAATTCTATTATCTTTCATTTCATATTAAGTTCCCTATACCTAACCTAAATAGTTTTTCAGATATTGGCTTTATCAAATAGTAGTTCTTATTTCAATGCATAAAAAATAAAAATTTAATTTGGAAAATTTTACCGTTACAAGACTTTTCTGCCACTATGAGAGTTGTCACACCAATTTTTTTTTAAATTTTATAAAATTTGCTACAAAATGGTCTACAAGAAATTAATTTCCATAAAAGTGCAAATTACTTTTGATTATTAGAAAAATTAAAATTTATAAAAAATATTTCTGCCATAAAAAACTTTGGCACACCGGGCCTATGTTGTACCTTCGATTAAATACTATTAATTCCTATGCTAAATTTCACAATCCATATAAGTGAACTTTTAGTGTCTACGGCTTCCCGCCTAATAGTTACTGACAAGTTATTAATATACGGAGATTGATAATTTTATGGAATTTGTTCAAATGTTTTGGTATAAAACAACCTAACCTAGGTTAACGTTGTAATAATATATTTTCGTTGAACAAGGATTAAAGTTATGTAAAGTTTATTTATCAGTATCCAAAAATAGCACTTTATAAGATATTTTAATTTAGAATTATCGAGAAAAATTAGAATTTCCAATATGGTTCAATATTTATAAATTAAATTTAAATATCTGTTCGAATAACGAATGATTTGTGAAGTATTTGTAAATAATATAATTTAACAGATATTACTTAATTGAAAAGACATTACGTAGTTATAACGCTCGTTGTGTTTCAAAATATTAAGATTATTATTTTTAAATTTTCAAATTATTATAATAACATTGTTACGAAAATAATTTATAATATTAGAGTCGCGTTTATTGATTTTTTTCAAGCTTTTATTAATTTTTTTAAAGTAATTCTTTCGAGGGAGCCGTAAGTCAATTGCCAAAAATATAAATTTTCCAACAGCAGTTTTATTATCCACACACAACTTCTATTACACTTTATTAAACCTTCAATTGTTCTTAATGCTGTTCTTAACAAACATTGATTTTTTTAAACACTGAATATTGTTGCAAATCTGGACTACAGGACTATAAGTTTTCAAAGTCTAATTTGATTCGTGTTTTCAAACGCAGAACATCACGAATCTTGACGTCTCATTTTTTAGTATACCCCATACTTAAAAAATCCATGGGTGTAATTAGTGTTGCTCAAATGCAAGAACAAGACGAGACTTAGCTAGTCTTGGTCTTGGTCTTGCGCCAATACACCTGGTCTTGGTATTGCGCTCCCAGTCTTGGTCTAGCAGCAAGGTCTCGCAATTCTCGCAATTACCTATCAGCCTATTGCGCTTTATTCTATATAGTTTATTTTTCGTTTTTATTATTTTCATATTTTTATTTTTGAAGTAAAAACTTCTTTAGCGGCGTTGTACACTTTTTTTGTAATGGGTAAAAAATGTTAAACTCGCGTCAGGACACGCGGCGAAAATGTATGCCTGCGCCGGCTATTTTCACTTCTGCCGGCACTCCCAGAGTGCAACCCGTCGTTTTTTTCATACTATATTTAATATATTATTTTTAATTTACTTATTCGGACTGCGTAAATTCCCCCTTCAATGAAAATGCACTGAGTCATTTATATCTGTCCTTTACGTCTTCCTACTTTCCTACTTTACGTTCTTCCTATTTGGATTTCGCAATCATCTTGGAACCATTCTGTCTCCTTTAATATTTAATATCTTCTCTAAATATATCTTCAGAGAAGCCTTGGACGAAGTGGACCTTGGTATTAAGGTAAACGGAATTAACATCAATAATTTGAGATATGCGGACGACACGGTGCTAATTGCTGCTAGTCAGGAAGAACTGCAAATACTTATAAACAGAGTGACCGAGTCATGTATCAAGTATGGGCTAAGACTCAATACTTCAAATACCAAAGTTATAGTTGTCAGCAAAACACCAATACCACCAATACAAATCAGGGCATACGGGATACAGCTAGAAAAGGTTAACAACATCTCCTACCTGGGCGCTAATATCAATGACAACTGGGACATGAGTAAAGAAACAAAGATCGAAAAAGCTAGAACCGCCTTCTTTAAATTAAAAAGAATTCTCTGCAACAAAGGAATCACTTTTAAATAAAAAATCAGACTAACACGCTACTATATATTCTCCACATTGCTCTATGGAGTAGAGAGTTGGACGCTGACCGACTCATTATTGAAGAGGCTGGAGGCCTTTGAAATGTGGGTCTACAAAAGGATCCTACGAATAAGCTGGATGGACCGAATAAGAAATGAGGTGGTTCTACAACGAATGAGGAAAAACACAGAAATAATTAAAATAATAAAAAGCCAAAAACTCGAATACTTCGGCAACGTGATGAGGCATCCAGAGAAATATTACCTCCTTCATTTAGTGATGCAGGGTAAGATTGCCGGAAGTAGAGGTCCAGGACGAACAAGAATATCTTGGCTCAGAAATCTTCGAGAGTGGTATCGCAAATCATCCGTTGAACTATTCTGAGCTGCGATAAAAAAAGTTATTATAGCCAATATGATTGCCAACGTTCGATAATCGGACGGGGTAGCTGAAGAAGAAAAAGATTTTCTGCCTATTTTCTTCTTTAAAATTTTATGTACTAGTTAGTACTTTCTTTTATTTTGTTTCCTTTGTTTTCTATCGGTCAATTTCTTGTATTATAAATTAAGCCTGTCCACTCCCTGAAACGACACTCAGTCCTAACTGCAAGACGCAAGAGTCTCGCAGGCTTAGTTTTGTTCTTGCTCAAATCTTGCACGATCAGTCTTTATCTTGATATTGTTAAAATTACGCGGTCTTGGTCTTGGTCTTGCAAAAATGCAAGAACAAGACCAAGACTGCGAGACCTAGACCGATTTTGGGCAACACTAGGTGTAATATCAAATATTTGTTGTGCTCATAATTAAACTAAACAAAAAATTTGGGTACAATCTAAAAATATTTTCAAACAGTTTTTAGATAAAAAATTGGTAAAAAAGTAAATAAACCCAATTCAAATTGAACAATCTTCATTAGATCACCCTGTATATTACTATTAAGCCTACTAAACACAAATATTAAAGGTAAAAAATCCGAGTTTCGGTGAGATTTCAAATTCATTTGTGGAATTAATGAAGGAGCTTAGTAAATAAATTGTGCAATTTTAACCTAACCTCTTTTTAGGCAGACTGGTATAAATTACTTGTTTTTCTGAAAACATTTCATCGTGTGCGTTACAAATTATAGCGCTCAAGTGTTGCAGGAGCAAGAGTTTTATAAATAATTAGATAATTTAAATGAATGGTGTACAAAGCTTATAAGTTTTATTAAAAAAAAAGTGAACCGTCACGGGACGCCTGGCAGAGGTGAAACATGGAAATTAAATGTTATTGATTATTTTTAGACGTTTCTCGAAACCAATAGATATTCAATTTCAGTAATTCATATACGTTCTAGCCAATCCAAACATTATTATTGTGGAAATAATCTACATAAAGCTTATGTAATATAAATGTGCATGCACGTCATAGAGCGAGTATGAGGTCACATTTGAACAACGTTGCCAGACTTTGACAGTAGTAAGGACATTGAGGAAATAATAAGGTTATGTTGTCGATCATTTAATAAACATACTTTACCATTAATTAGTCTAGGACATTGCAATAAAACTTTGAAAATTTTACCTAAACAAAAGGTTTTCAATAAAAACTATTTAAGTTAATTTATTAATGCTTTATTTAATTTGAATCAACATAGAGTTAATAAGACGCTGATCATAATTTTATTAATAAAAATAATACAGCTTAAAATGCTTCACAATGAAGGTAGAATGCTATTTATGGGATGGCATACTTACCTTATAGCTGCTTTTTCATTTCAAGCAAAATATTGATAAATCACAAAAAAAGTATTTCTAAACTATATTACATTAGTTTAATTAAGCTACAAGGACAAAATGTCTGAAACAGAATGGGTAAGTTATTTCTATATTCTGATTCTGACTCAAAGTCACTGACATTACCGTTAGCATCAATAACAATGGGAGTAATTTCTTGTCTTTCTAATATTCGTTCTCTATTATACCATTTGTCAATTTCTTTTTCTTTATGATTAGAGTTTTTCCAGATCTCTGAGTTAACGGTTTAAAGTTCTTCAGACCACATATTTAAACATTTTTTTTTTGCGTTTCCATCACGGCCAATATGTTTATTATAATATTGCTTTGCAATGCCCCAATTAGCTGGGTAGATCATGTATGCAACGCAGAGGTTCTGAGAAGAATTAAGATACGGACCCCTGAAATACTTAGAACCGTTAAAATACGGAAGCTCTCTTACCTTGGACACATAGTGCGGAACGAAAAATATAACATATTACAACTAATAATCCAAGGCAAGATAGAAGGAAAAAGAGGACCTGGCAGAAGGCACACATCTTGGCTCAAGAATCTGAGACAATGGTTTGGCAAAACATCGACTGAACTTTTTCGGGCAGCAGTGAACAGAGTAACTATAGTAATGATGATTGCCAACGTTCGCTGAGCGGACAAGGCACCAAGAAGAAGAAGAATGCCCCAAATCAATTCAATTGGATTGAAAATGCAGTGATATGGCGGGAGACGTAACAATTTATGTCCATATTATTCAGCTAGGTCATCTATCAAATATCTTTTTGGTGGTGTGTTTCTAAAAAAATGGCTTAGATTTACTTTATGGGACTCACCAAAAAAAAAAGACACCAATTTTAGTCGATGCGGCTTAAAAAGCTGAGTCGAATGAGACCCCTCTCAGGGTGGGGAAATGCCCCTTTTAATTTTAAACTTTCCAATTTTTAGAGGCACGTTTTCTTCGTCCAAAACGTTTAGGCAGTTTGTACGATGGTGTTATTCGATGCAGCATGACCAACCGAGTCGATTGGCACCACTCCCAAGTTGAGCAAACGGCCCTTTCAAAAGTTACAACACTTTTTAATTTTTTAATAATAATTTTTTCTCATGACAATACTTACAATGGTGAAACTAGTGTCATTCGACGCAGTATGACCAACCAAGTCGAATGAATTCTCCCAAGTTGATTTAACGGCCGGTTCAAAATAAAAGCACATTTTTTATTTTATTTATTATTTATTCATAGACAACAATCGTTAAATTTGATTATGAATGTTGTCTATGATTACATAAAAATCGATAGTTAAGAGGGGTGAAAAAATGTTTTTCTAAAAATTGAAAGATTGGTTTGCGTGCGCCATATAAAATAAAAAATGTGTTTCTATTTTGAACCGGCCGTTAAATCAACTTGGGAGAGTTCATTCGACTCGGTTGGTCATACTGCGTCGAATGACACTAGTAGTGTCACCATTGTAAGCGGTGTCATGAGGAAGAGACGTCTCTAAAAGTTGAAAAATTTAAGTTTTGTAACTTTTGAAAGGGCCGTTTGCTTAACTTGGGTGCCAATCGACTCGGTTGGTCATGCTGCATCGAGTAACATCATCGTAAAAACTGCCCAAACGTTTTGGACGAAGAAAATGTGCCTCTAAAAATTGGAAAGTTGAAAATTAAAAGGGGCATAACTTTTAAAGGGAGCATTTCCTCACCCTGAAAGGGGTGTCATTCGACTCAGCCTTTTCAAGCCGCATCGACAAAAATTGGTGTCTTTTTTTTTGGTGAGTCCCGTAAAGTAAATTTGTACCAAAGATTGCAGTGGTGATCGCAGATCTTTGATAGAAGCGGCATAAAAGGAAGAAAAAGAAGTGACGTTCCTGCAGGGCCTGCAGACGTAAATAACTTTCACATGCGGGGATGGTACATCTTGGACGACTGGAACTGGTCTTCTATTGTTACCACCAGTCTCTCTGTACCTTTTTAATCACTACATACGAGGGCCGTTTGATAAGTCAGTGACTTTTTGAATAAAACAAATTTTTTTCCGCAAATAAACATTTTATTTTTCTACATAAACCTTTTAGCTCGATACATTTAGTCCAGCGTTTTTCTAATTTTTTTATTCACTCCAAATAATAGGTTTTTTCAAAGCTCTCAAAATACGCGTTTGTTTCGGTAATGACTTCTTCATTCGACTCAAATCTCTTACCGCCCAGCCATTTCTTTAGGTGTGGAAACAGAAAATAGTCGCAGGGGGCTAAATCTGGAGAATATGCAGGATGGGGTAGCAGTTCGTATCCCAATTCATGGATTTTGGCCATCGTGACTAGACAAGTGTGCACTTTCTTCTTCTTAGCCAAATGCGGCCGTTTTTGCTTCAAATCAACGTCGAATCTGTTCAAAAGCTTTGAATAATATTCGCCGGTGATCGTTTTACCTTTCTTGAGGTAATCGATGTGAATGACACCGCGTACATCCCAAAAAACTGTGGCCATGACCTTGTTGGCTGACACTCTGTTTCGCCTTCTTTGGTCCACGTTCACCCCGAGCAACCCACTGTTTCGATTGTTCCTTGGTCTCTGGCGTGTTGTGATGGATCCATGTTTTATTCACAGTAACAAAACGGCGCAAAAATTCATCCGGATTACGGCTGAACATCGCCAAACACCCTTTTGAAGTGGTCACACGATTGCGCTTATGGTCGAGTGTGAGCAATCGCGGCACCCATCTCGCAGAGAGTTTTTTAATGTCCAAATATTCGTGTAAAATATGATGTACCCGTTCAGTTGAGATACACCTACAGCATGAGACAACTCACGCACTTTCATTCTCCGATCATCCAATATCATTTCATGGATTTTATCGACGATTTCCGGCGTGATCACTTCTTTTGGGCGACCTGGACGTTCGGCGTCACTAGTGCTGGTACGACCACAACGGAACTCTGTAAACCACTTCTTAACCATTGAAATTGATGGTGCCGAGTCCCCGTAGTATTTATCAAGTCTTTCCTTAGTTTCAGTGATGGATTTTTTACGTAAAAAGTAATGCTTAATCAGCACACGAAATTCACTTTTTTCTATTTTCGTAAAAATTCACGAGGTTGTCTGCTTTGAACGGCTATCAAACACCAACTGCACGACGTAGCTTGCTCAAAATTAGAAAGTTGCCCACTGGAGATTGGAGTAACTGCGCGGTAAATTCAAAAAGTCACTGACTTATCAAACTGCCTTCGTATAAAACAAAGTCGCTTTCTCTGTCACTATATCCCTATGTATACTTAAATCTTTAAAACTACGCAACGGATAATGATGCGGTTTTTTTTAATAGATAGAGTGATTAAAGAGGAAGGTTTATATGTATAATAACATCCATTAAATAGTGGAGAAATAATGTTATTTTTGAGGTTTCTAATGTGATGTAAATAATTACATTTTTTCCGCTTACATTGCAAACGCAGGCTGAACCCTACGATATTTATCAAAATAATTTACTAAGTATTGTACACATTGAAAAGGTCTCTGCGATGGTATATGTCTATCTCTTATGGATATCCCACAATAACATTTTTTTGTCATTTACTTTTTACGACAAATAATGGCTAATTTTCGAAGCGATTTTAACCAATATAGCATTAATCCTTATCCAATTAAATACCTTAAATACATTGTTGATTTAATATAGATCTATATGGCCCTTTACAGCATACGATTTATATGAATATTACAGATTTAAAAATTGCGGGACGTAGAGTTTGAGGCGGTACCGGCCGGCCGGGGCGGCGAGAGCGTGCCTATAAATAGCGCGTCGGAGGCGGCGGTTCTCCCTATAGCACTTTGAATTTAGCAGCGATCGCACGCGTTTATTATCGGAGCTCTCTAGCAAGGAAAATAACAATACTTAATAAGATTAGATAAGATTAGATTAAATAAAACCATAACTTATGGACTTTCATAATAGAGTGCACAATACTTACAGGATGTGGTACCGGAGAAGATGTATTGATTCCCCGAATCCCTCTGATACCATCGGATTTACCCTTCCAATTTAAACGTTTACAGTTTCCGGTAAAGACATCTTTTGCAATAACCATTAATAAATCGCAGGGTCAAACCTTCAACGTTGCAGGCTTAGATTTGAGCGTTGAGTGTTTTTCACATGGCCAACTGTATGTCGCTCTTTCAAGAGTAACCTCTAGAGAAAACATCTTTGTATTGTCTAATGACAAGAAAGCTGTGAACGTTGTATATAAAGACATTCTGTTATATATTAATTGTTGTAAAAATAAAATAGGTAAAAATGTAAAAAGTAAATAAGTAAAAATGTAGTGTATGAATTTAGATATTCCAAAGATAGCAGGAAATCTTCATGGTATAGGGAAATGGGAATTGTTTTACTTCAAATAATAATAAGAATAAATCAAAACTACTGCATCGATTTTAATCATTTTTTCAGTGAGTGACATAGGCTATATATTTTATACCCGTGCGAAGCCTGAGCGGGTATCTAGTATTCTATAAACGTTTAATTAGTTAATAACAATAATTTTGGCTACATACTGCTGTGATCTTTTATCTTCACTGGAGGCCACATTTTTTTCTGCTTGATCTGGCGTCAAATTACTCATTTTTATCACAAATATCCGCGCCAACTGACTTTTAAACAGATATAACGGAACGAACATTTATGTTCTGCAACATTCTTTTTCATGTATTTTTTTTATTTTACTCAGAAATTTGGTTAATAGAATAAAAATGTGTACAAAAATTGCTGCCCGAGAAATTCGCAAGCTTAGGTTTAATAATTATTTATTATGCCAAACATTTGCAATACCGTGATGTTAAAATTCGTACAATGAAGCGAATTTGAACGGTTTTGAATGAAGCCAATTAGATGTAATTCGACAAAATTGCTTGAATACTCGTCTAAAAAGTAACTTTTGTAGAGATATGCGACTGAACTTGTTCATTGTTTTTAATTAAATTAGTCTCCTTAGAAATTCTCACTCTTTTACCGCCTGCATCGGAATAAAAAATTGCTCGCTAAAAATTAATCACCTTATTCATTAAAAAAACATTCATGCCCACAAAAAATATACATCAACAACCTAACTTCATGATAAACAACTTAAAAGAGATAACATAAAAAAAAGTATATATTTCGTGTCTATCGCCAAGCACATGAATTGATTTTTTTTTGAAAACTTTCTTTCTCTTTAGCCTTCAAAAATTGCCAAACGATATGTTAATCTAAAACTTAAGGAGACATTTTTTTATCCTAAACTTGGGGAGCTGGCGAGTATTTTGGTATATAATTTTTTTTATATATTCATCGGTTTACAGCGTTCTCCGTCGCTTTCCGACACCTAAGCGCCACAGATCTCTGACACCACACATATTATCTGTTAGCTCTCTCCTTTCCATTTCTTTATTGATGCCCTCTCTCCAGCTTTTTTTGGGTCTTCCCCTTTTTCTTCTTCACCGTGGTGACCATTCTAGAATATGTTTTGGTAATCTTTCCTCGTTCATGCGTTGTACGTGGCCCTACCAAATTAGCTGTTTCGTTCTAATATCATCTACTAAGGTGTGTTTTACATCCATTATTTGACCAATTCTTTCATTTGTCACCTTCTCCAGTCTCGATCTTCCAGCTGACTTTCTCCAAAAATCCATCTCTTTAGCTGTAAGTATCTTTTCTTTTTTCTCTTTGAGCTGCCATACTTCACTACCATATGTTAGTACGCTTTTGACGATGGAATTATAGATTCTTTTTTGTTTTCTTTTGAGATGAGCTGGTCCCAAAGAATACCTTTTTTTTAATTTCCCTATTTATTTGCAATCTATAATAATTATTATAATAAGCAAATTGTGTGATAATACAATTCAGTTGACATGCTCGACAGGAATCCAGTGATTACTATCTCTTATCTTCTTCTTATGACGCCGTCTCCTTTCGAAGGTTGGCGATCCAAATAGCTAACGTCGTTCTAGATACAGCCATGCGGAATATATCGATCGATGAACAATCAAACCATCTACGAATGTCTTTTAGCCAGGAATTCTGGCGCCTGCCGATAGATCTCTTGCCCTGGATTTTACCTTCTATAATCAGTCGAAGGAGTTCGTATTTTTCACCCCTCATTATGTGTCCTATATAGCGTGTTTTTCTTTCCTTGATGTTAAGCATGAGTTCTTTTTGTTTACTCATTCGATTAAGAACTTCTACATTTGTAACTCTTTGGACCCATGATATTCTTAATATGCGGCGGTAGATATACATTTCAAAGGCGTCTATTTTCTTTTCTAATGATGTGTCGAGAGTCCAACTCTCGCATCCGTACAGGAGAACCGAGAAAATGTAACACCTGACCATGCGCACCCGGAGCTTATAGCTATAATTAATAACTAGATTAGTTTGTTTTGTCTATTGGGGATACACTAACACTCGTTAAAACCTATTAATTAGGTCGTATGGATCATAACGCTTAAGTCTACGCTGTGCTGCTGGTTTTACCATGAGGTTAGATGTCAGTCTATTTGGATATCTTAATCATTTTTTTTAGCTTATGGATAAGTTTTTTATTTCCGCTTTGACCGATTCCACTTGAAGATCACGGGCTATAACAAAATTTGGCACAAACCATGAAGCATCTACAACAATTCTTAGCACTTTCGATTGGAATCGCTCCAGAATTTCAATATTGGAATTGGCTGCTGATCCCCACAGTGGGATACCTTAGGTCCAAATGGGCTTAACGATTGCTTTGTAGATCAGTACCTTATTTTTTATAGATAATTGAGATTTTCTACCTATCAGCCAGTATAGATCTCTTAGTTTCAAACACAATTGTTTGCGCTTGGTAAAGATGTGTTTTCTCCAGGTTGGGCGTTTATCTAGGTGCATGCCTAGATATTTAGCATCGTTCCGTTGTGGTAGAGTTTAATTGTTAAGAGTGACTTTTGGAGTTGAGTGATTGGGTCTTGGACCTCAGCACGCCATTTCTGGAGTCTTCTGGCTTCCTGAGAGATTTGTAAAGTTGCTGTCCTGGCCAAAAAGCTGTGGCGGGATCGGAGTCTGGGTCTAGCTTGTTGGTGGCCATAGAGCGGGTGCCTTGGGTCGGTCTCTTGTCGCCCCCTTTCTGCCTCAGAGGCTACCTGATGTGAGGCGGTGCTATCACAGCGAGAAAGTATACCTGATGAAGTGGCGTCGGCTTCAGGAAACCTGTTATTAGGCGAACTGCTTGATTCAAAGGGAAGTCGATTTGCGTGAGTGGATGCACACCATACTGGAGCGGCGTATTCGGCTGCAGAGAAGCTTAATGAAAGGTTCGCTGTATATATTGAACAGTATGGGGGAAACAATGCATTCCTGACGGACGCCGGCCTTTAGTTTGAAGATAATAGGTGTATTAGATGCACTGGGGTACATTGAAAAAGGTGTGAGATAGGGATTTGTGGCTTCGCCATGGCTGTTTAACTTATACATAGCCGATTATTTAAAAGATTTGAAAGAGAGTGCGTATGGATTGAAAATGAATGATTTGATCGTCAAATGCCTTCTTTAAGCCGATGATCAAGTCATATTAGCGTCATCAGAAGAGGAGTTGCAGGGGATGGTTAATGTTATGCATGATGCCCTGAAAATCAAAGGGATGAAAATAAATGTAAGCAAAACAAAAGTAATGGTTTTTAAAAGAAAAGAAAGCATGGCAAACTGTGAAGTTCTAATTAAGGGAGAAATAGTGGAACAAGTAAATGAGTTTGTATACCTGGGTTCAAAGTTTACGAGAGTTGGAAATTATGACAGTGACATTGAGCGAAGGGTGTTGGCAGGAAAACAAATGAATGGGGCACTGCATAGCTTTATGAACAGCCAGAAAGTGTCAAAAAAGGCACTTCTGGCTGTGCATAGAGGTGTGTTGGTTACTTCACTTATGTATGGTAGTGAATGTTGGGTTTGCCAGAAGAAGCATGAAAATAGGATTATTGCTGTGGAGATGAGTATTCTGAGAAGTAATGCCAGAGTGACTCGGTTGGATAAAGTAAAGAATAGTGAGATAAGAGAACGATGTGGTGTAAAAAAAGATGTGGTTACAAAGATAGGTAAAGGAATGCTTAGATGGTTTGGATACTTAGAAAGGATGGATGAAGAAAGATTAACGAAACAAATTTATAAGGTGAGTGTGAATGGACGGAAGTTGGTAGAGGTCGACCTCGGCGAACATATCTCGATCAGGTCAACATTGTTTTGAAGAAACGCCAGGTCAATAGTACCAACAACCGACGAGCATGTATGAGAGCACTGATGAAAGTAGAGGAAGCAAAAGATGTTTGTAAGAACCGTAGCGGAAGTGGTCTCTGCCTCCCCTTCGGAAAAAGGCGTGACTATATGTATGTATGGGTATCCATTTCTTTTAGTATGCGCCACATTTAATTCCACTTAACATTGTCGAAAGCCTTTGAGTAGTCCACGAAACATAAATATGTATCATGGATTATGTAAGGGGTTCAACA
Source organism: Agelastica alni (assembly GCA_950111635.1). NCBI lineage: Eukaryota > Metazoa > Arthropoda > Insecta > Coleoptera > Chrysomelidae > Agelastica > Agelastica alni. The sequence goes on along the minus strand of OX467719.1, from coordinate 21,959,525 downwards.
TTGTAATCATACCTGGCAATGACGAGAATCTAGATTTTCTTAATTCGAATCATTATTGTCTCGTGTTGTGGAAATACTTTCATTAATAATGAACGTGTACTTAGTTTGTCAAAAATGAAAGGTAATGTCCGCTTAATATTTATTTTTGCTTTGCAGTTACCCAAAATGCGTGCGCCGTTCTATCTAGTATGCGCAACTCTGGTGGTGAGTATTCAAAGCGAAAAAACGTCGGCAGGTAGCGGTTATTTCAATCAAAGGCAGCTAGAGCCGATCAATATGGGCGCCGACCAAGAAACCATCAGCTACCTTTTGCCTAAACTAACAGCAAAATACCGCCCCAACAGCGAATGGACTGGCGTTACGGATCCCAGATTTTACCTCCTTACGGAAATGGAATCAAACGAATTTGATAATCAGGTAAATTTAAAAAAAATTGTTGCTAATTTCTCAAAATTGTGATTTGTTTAGTTCCCATATAATGTGTTTGCAGGAATTTTATATTACCACAAACAAAGGGCAGAAGCGTTAAGGTGTCTAAAAATTTTATTTGCAAAATAATCCACGATTATTTAATATTTTAAATATTTAGATTCCAAAAGGATTTCGAGACGATGTCCAACTGACGGTGAACTTGTTTTGAAACTAAGAATTGACATACAGAATGGCCAACCGAAAACGAAACAGACTCATTTGCAGGAACATTTAAAAAAACGCTCGGACCCATCGATTTTTGATTAAAGGGAGACACTCTTTTCCAGTAGTTTTGACTCCACTACTTTAAACCCCAAGCGAGGGTAAGATTTACCCCAAAATTTTTAGTGGCATTGGGGGTCGAATAAGATGTCTTTTGATGCAATTTTTTTTACAAAAGTCTTTAAATTTTACATTTCCTCCCAATACTTTTAAAAAAATTACATGTTAAAATTCCAATTATTTTAGTTGCTTACTTACTACTTAATTGACTTAATGTTCAAATTAATGATCGCCCGCTTCCATACAATAATAAAGATTTTGTTCAAAACGTTCACGCACATTCCGAAGAATTTCCGGAGTAATTCAACGGCACTCGTCAACGATTCTTTGACGCAAATCTTCCAATGACACTGATTGCGATTTACAGATAATACTTTTCAGATGTCCTCACAAAAAAAATCAAAGGGCGATAAATCTGGCGATCGTGGAGACCATACTGACGAACAATCGCCGCATAATGCGGAGAAGCACCGTCCTGTTGAAAATAAAAATGATCTTCGTCATACTGTAGATTATTTTCAAATACATATCAGTCAAGGCAGGGTCAATAGCGTCTTCCAGTAATTGCAAATACATTTCGCCAGTCAAATTGTCTGGTATAAAAATGTACTCCCTGACGTTTTCCAATTGATTGTTGTCCATACTTATGATCGTCTCTTTTTCTGGGCTCATGATTTTAGTCTTCTGCATGTTAATGTGATTGGCGATCATTCTGGCAATAATGATTTTATCAACTGCGGCCCTAAATAGACCCGTGGTGGAGGTTGCAAACCAAGTTCTCAGGTTTTTAAGCCATGATATCCTTCCTCTGCCTGGTCCCCTCTTTCCAAGCACTTTTCCCTGTAGGATAAGCTGCAACAGACCGTATCTTTCGCTGTTTCTCACGATGTGTCCTAAGTATTTCAATTTCCGACTTTTGACTGTACTTATGATCTCCATTTCCTTGTTTAAAATGTGTGTTTTTTGTTTGTAACATGGGGCTGTCCAAGGGATTCTTAGTATACGTCGATACAGCCACATCTCAAATGCGTCCAACCTTTTACTGGCTGCATCTGCTACAGTCCATGACTCAACTCCATAGGGAACACATAGCATCGGAGAAGTCGTATTTTAATTGTTAAGTTCAGAAAGCGGCATTTAAACAATTTCGACATTTTAAGGAATGCAGCAGGAGCCCTCTCTATCTATTTGACAACGTATTTCGAGAGAATGATCCTGACTCTCGTTGATTGTAGTTCCCAAATATGTTGTAGTCTCTACCTTTTCAATAACCTTGTCAATAATAAGCTGTCTTGACAGTGCATTGAAAGCTGGCTCATCATATTTTGTAGGTCCTCTAGTTTGTCGGCGAATATTACTGAATCACCCGCGATTTGGATGTTGTTGATTCGTTTGCCGTTTATAATGTGTGAATCACACAGCGCAATATTAAATATTTCTTCTGAATATATGTTGAATAAAAGTGGTGACAACACACACCCTTGTCATCTGACTTTTGTTTTTAACCTGTGCTATTTGATTCCAGTAGAGATTTTTTTATTATCCGGAGGTCATTGTTGTTAATACCTATCTTCTTCATGTGATGTACATACTTAATATTACTATTCTAACCACTAGGATTTTGCATTTGTTAAAAATGATTTGCTATCGTTTTAAAAACATTAGATAATCGTACTGTTATTATTGTTTAACAAATTTAATTTTGTTGCAGCGATAACACTATAACAGTCTAAAACATTCAGTTTAAGAGATTCTCTTTTTTTAGTTAAAAAAATAAACATAAATTAAAAAATGTTTCGGTATTAAATTATCCGTGATATTTAATATTAACTTTGTTTATTGACGAAATATTAGTTTGTGTATTTACAAAAGTGGTGTGTATCAAAACGCTGTAAGTACAAATAAAATTTGCTTTTTTCCTGTATAAAACAATAATTTATTTCCTACAGCATGCAAAAAACTCACACAGCATGTTTGTTATTCACACACACTAATATTTCTTACACTTTTACACAAGCCGCTTTTTTGACATTAAAAAATTAATATTAAATATAGTAGAATAAATTGACCTTTACCCTGACGTCACTAACAATGAACAGTAGTAAACACAAACTTTATATACCTCATCCTTTTCTACTGACAGTAGAAACACATCATACAGTATGTACACTTGTCTTTCAAGCAATGACATACGTTCTTTTGTATCTCTAATTATGACCTCTAAATGTTGAATATAGATAGCGCCAATAACGATTAATCGGTTGTACCTACTCATAAGAATTTATTTTGACCTCTTATGAAAACTGTCATTATTTTGATACATCGAGTTTTGTTCAAAGCGTTTTATCATTTGCATTCAAATAAATTCTATAAAATCGGTTTTTTTCTATAACCTCTACGTTGAGTACAAAAATTCCTGTTTTGCATTTAATAAACATTTTTATGCACGACCGGGCGTAAAGTAGCACTTTAGCGCCAGAGAGGGATAGATGGCAAGGATATTCGTGAAATTGCCAATTTGTCCTGGCATCAGACAGCTGCAGTACGAGTGGAACACCAACTATCGGATGAAATTAACATTAAACGAGGAGTACGACAAGGCTGCATTCTATCACCCCTGATTTTCAACCTCTATTTAGAAGAAATATTCAATGAGGCTCTTACTGATGCCACTGAAGGAATTAACATTAACGGGGTCAACGTTAATAATATCAGATATGCCAATGATACACTACGTTAGGTTAGGTATCATGTGCCACTCCACCGCGACCCTTAGTAGGTCTATTGTGACTCACCTCTAGAGGCTACAGTTCACCGTAAAATTCAGCCCTTTTTACGAAGTTCATGGTTGTAAAGGGTGAGATTTTTTGAAACCGGTAGGTTCTGGTTGGTGTAACCAAATATGTTGAACCTTATTCTTCCCAGGCCGGGGCATGAACATAGTATATGTTCAGCAGTTTCGTCTTCCACGCAGCAGAACCGACAGTCCGTTTGTTGGTTTAGACCTGGCTTATGTCACTCAGCTCTGGACAAACACTATTAAAAAGTTTGGTGAATCCCGTGCAATAGCCTTGGATATATCTAAAGCCTTTTACCCCGTTTGGCACCAGGCATTGTTAAGTAAATTATCTGCCTACGGTCTCCCAACCAAACTGCGCCAATGGCTCTTAAGCTTCAGGCAAGATCGCTCCTTACATGTGGCAGTTGACGGTATTTCTTCTGATGCGTTTAAAACTAATGCCGGGGTCCACCAGGGTTCCATCCTGTCCCCCACCTTATTTCTTTTACACATCAACGACCTCTTAAAAACCACCTCGAACCCCATTTACAGTTTCGCAGACGATAGCACACTTGTCTCAACTTTCACATCCTATCGATCACTTTCGGTGAATGATACAAATAGACTCAGGCAGGAACAGGTTGATTCCATCAATAGAGATCTTAAAGCAATCGTCGAGTGGGGAACCAAAAATCTTGTTCAGTTCAACGCACAAAAACACAAAGTGCCACGTTTTCCAAGAAAGTGAATTCCTCAAATCATTTAATCACAATGTCCGGAAATACCCTTGAACCAAGTCCCTCCATCTCGATTTTGGGAGTCACGGTGTCCAATAATATGTCTTGGCATGACCATGTTGCTAACATCGCAAAGTCGGCAAGCCAGAGGCTAGGTTTTCTGTGGAAATCCAGAAAGTTTTTTACTCCTGATCAACTGTTGGCGACGTACAAGGCTCAAATCCGACCTCTACTGGAGTATTGCTCGCATATTTGGGGTTCAGCACCAAGGCATTCTCTTCGTCTTCTAGATTCCATTCAGAAATAGCCATTCGCTTGATAAACAGCTCAACTCTCACATATACCCTTCACCCTCTAGAACATAGAAGAGTTGCAGACCAGTCACTGCTCTACAGATATTTCCATGGCAGATGCTCCAGAGAAATAAAAACTCTTGTACCACCATTGGCCACATTCGGCCGAAGAACTCGGCACGCTGATCAGTCTCACCCATTTACTCTCAAGATTGACACTACAAGGACCAATCTTCATCAAGAATCCTTCTTTTACAGGGCTGCTACGGAATGGAATAAGCTTCCAAAATCAGTTTTTCCAGAGAACTATGACCTGCAACTTTTTAAAAAGCGTGTCCACAATCATTTCCTTTCTATAATCCATTCCCCTTCTAATAGTCGCAGTGCGGGCCGTCCGCGGCCCACACGATAGGTCTACCCTTTTTGCGACTATTTTCATAAAAAAAAACCCATCTTTCTGAGGTGCTATCTTAGACGACAGTGTCCTGTAAGAAGTCCCGTTAAAATACGCAGGTCATTTCTGCTCCATTCTAGGATCTGCTTAGTTGTGTTTCTCGAGGGTTTAGGTCGAGTGAGTTAACCCTGGTATATCGGACCAGTACGTGAGTATTTTCCTCTCCGCCCAGTCCGAAATAATTGTTTTGGCGGCACTTGTGTTATATAATAATCATAATTTTATTTTATTCCAAAAAAAAAAATTCCAAATTTAAAACAAAAAGAATTCTATTTGGAATAATAAAGTTAGCATGTTCGGAATGGATTTAAAAATGATTTTAATTTTTTTTCACTTGCTAAAGTTATGACACACGTCTTTCGCTTCTTCTACGTTCATTAGCGCTTTTATAGATGCTCGTCGGTGTGCTGGTACTCGTGACCTGGCCTTTAATCAAAACAAATTTGATCTGATTGAAATATGTTAGTCTAGGTCGACCTCTGTTTCGTCAATCTTCTTTCATCCATCCTCTCTTAGTGTACGAACCTTCTAAGCATTCCTTTAACTATCTTTGTTCTTTTTCTTAGTCATATTCTCATGTCAGAGAAATCGTGATCTCATGAAATCAGGTACATCCCTTTACCCTATTTCTCAATGTTTGTCTGTCCATTGTTTTAGTTAGAAGAGTTTGTAGTGATGTATTTGTGATTTTCTCTACTTGGTCTATCCATCTAACAGGTGACCTGCCTCTCGGCCGCTTACCTTCCACATATTGTCTTTGACCTTTAGTTCCTTTAAAGTAGATGTGGTCGACATTATATAAGTATGGGGTGAGCGGTAGTTTAATACGAGTACTGAAATCACTATACGAGGATTCCACTGCTTGTGTCAGGGTAAACGAAGCTTACACGGACTGGTTTAACATTGAAAAAGTTGTGAGACAGAAATGTGTGACTTCACCATGGCTGTTTAAGATTTGAAAGAGAATGCGTATGAATTGAAAATGAATGATTTGATCGTCAAATGCCTTCTTTACGCCGATGATCAAGTCATATTAGCGTTATCTGAAGATGAGTTATAAGCGATGGTTAATGTTATGCATGATGCCCCAGTCCGCCAAAGTCAGAATTAACCGTCACCTGACGGAAGATGTTGAAGTGAAGAAAGGTGTGAGACAGGGATGTATATTGTCTCCACTCCTTTTTAATTTGTACTCTGAAGAGTTATTTGGGCAGGCCCTAGGAGACACGGTTTTGAGAGTTGTGGTAAATGAACAAATTCTCAACAGCATAAGATACGCGGATGACACTGTAATACTCGCGCAGTCCATCGATGACCTACAGAGACTTATTAATAGGGTAACTGAAGCTTGCGAAGTATTTGGTTTAAAAATAAACACGGCAAAAACCAAATACATGCTAATAAGCAAAGGAATTCATAATCGAGTTGCTAGTGTCTACATCAACGGAACACAATTAGACAGAGTCTCAAGTGCGAGCTACCTTGGTTGCAGAATAAATGAGGAATGTGATCCATCAGTTGAAATCAAAATACGTATTGAGTGTGCCCGGGCAACATTTATTCGCATAAAATAACTTTTTGCCAGTCACGATCTATCGATTGCCCTGCGAATGAGGATGATTAGAGCATATGTCTTTCCAGTTTTTTTGTACGGAGTCGAGAGCTGGACACTAACAGAAGCCACGCTCAAACGTCTACAAGCTTTCGAGATGTGGTTGTACAGGAGTAGTCTGAGAAGTATAGCCGGAGTGACTCGGTTGGATAAAGTAAAGAATAGTGAGATAAAAGAACGCTGTGGTCAAGAGTACCAACAACCGACGAGCATGCATGAGAGCGCTGATGAAAGTAGAGGAAGCAAAAGATGTGTGTAAGAACCGTAGCAAGTGGAAGGAATCGGTCTCTGCCTACCCCTACGGGAAAAAGGCGTGTATGCATGGACGATATTTTCATGGTAACTAAAGAAAAAAAATGAAAAAGTTTTTTTGACCGACCCTAAATTGCACCCCCAACCTAACACCTATTACATGTAACGTACTAGAAGCAAACCCATTAAATATCACAGAATGATATAGATAGTTGTAGTACTGCCATAATTTGATAGTATTTTCGTAAACATTATTTTTTTTTGCAGGAAAAAAACTTGAAAAATATTCGCAACAAACGATTTAATCTCGACCTGACACCGCCAAGACAAACCAGATACTACAATTTGGATGAAACTCCTTCCTTGTCCATCAACGCTCCCATACAAACCCTGAGAAAAGCTTACGCTATCGAAAGGCTGCGCGAAAGACTGCGATCGAACAGAAAATTCTTGGAAAATTTAAGCGATTCTCAGTAATTTCAACGTCGCCGTTAGATTAAAAGCAGATTCTTAAAAAAATTTAAATAGTTCGTTATGATATTGCAGGGAGTATTTATTGATTAATTAATCTTTAATAACCGCAGATTAGATGTTTTCCATAGTTACTAAAATATATTTCGCTTACAGATATATTTAAACAAACAGGTCTACTGTCTAGTCTAAAACATGCTAACATGAACAACGAAAAATTATTCATTAATTATTCTTTCATCCTTTTTTGGTGTTGCATGGGTAAAACGAAAAATTAGATAATTCGCGAATTAGCCAGTTAATGCACGAATTGACCAGTACAGCCGATTAATACGAAAAAAAAAAAGATTTTCAAAGTTTTTGTAAATTATCAAGCGAATTTTACAAAATACAACAACCTTTAGTTACTACTACTACTACGATGACGCTACAGTCCATATCGAGCCTTGGCCTCCTCAATCCTGCTTCCCCATCCACCGCTGCATGTCTCCAATTTCTTATACCCAGTATTTCTTCAGCATCCTTCCTTACCCCAGCTTCCCAGCGCAGCTTCGGCTTTCCTACCGGCCTCTTTCCTTCAGGTTTTTCTGTGAGCACCTTTATTGGGACCCTGTCGTCTGGCATTATTTGGGCATGTCCTGCCCATCTCAGTCGCATCAGTTTTATATGCTTTGAAACTATGGGTCCCTTCATTTACTAGACCACGTTTCAGCTCCGTATGACAAAACTGTGCGGATCATTGTTTTATGTACTGTAATTTTGGTTTTCCTGTGTACATCTCTCGATTTTAAAATGGGTAGTATTGAGTGGACTGGTTAAAGTCTACATTTATAACACTCCCCAAAAAGCCCAACTCCAAAAAGTGCAGTGAATATCGCCTTATAAGCTTGATAAGTCACACACTAAAGGTGTTCTTGAGAATTATTCATGCTAGAATAAGAACAAAATTGAAGCAACGTCTAGGTAGCACACAGTGCGTGGGTATGGAACAAGAGAGCCCCTCTTCGCGATGCAGGTCTTGGTCCAAAAATGTCTTGATCAACAAAAAGATGTCTATGCCTGCTTTATCGACTATGAGAAAGCGTTTGACACCGTCAAACACGACAAACTTATAGAACTATTACAATTTTCGGGAATTGATACCAAGGACATTTAGATTATAAAAAATCTTTACTGGAATCAAACAGCAAATATTAAGCATGAAGACGTGACGGGTCAGGACATTGTAATCACCAAGGGAGTTAGACAGGGTTGCATTCTCTCACCACTGCTGTTCAATTTATACTGTAAAGAAATCTTTGTAGAGGCAGTGGAGGAACACAATAAAGGCATCAAAATTAATGGGGTACCACTCAGTAATCTCCGTTATGCAGATGATAATGTCTTGCTGGCGGATAATATCGAAGACTTACAGATGATGCTCAATAGAATAACTAAATAAGCAACCACTTTGGACTTAAGATCAACTGAAAAAAAACCAAATTTATGGTGATTAGTAGGAGGAATATCCAAAATATTGATCTACAAACAGGAACCGAATCCATCGAGAGAGTACACCGCTAAAAATATTTAGGATACACAATAAATGATGAATGGGACCCTGAATTAGAGATTAAGATCAGAATTGAAATAGCAAGATCAACATTCATAAAAATGAGAAAGCTCTTGAGTAACCGCAACCTAAGCATTGGTACCCGATGGAGAGCCACGTAATGTTACGTGCTCTTTACGCTGCTGTATGGCGTGGAAGGGAGGACATTAAAACTAACAACAATGAGAAAATGAGATCTGGAAGATCTGGAATTGCTTGCAACGGTTAAGAAAAGAAAAGCATCCTACCTGAGCCATGTGTTTCGTAATGACAAGTATGGTCTATTGCAACTTATTATGGAGGGAAAGATAGAAATAAGGAGAGGATTGGGCAGAAAGAAACAGTCCTGGATGAAAAACTTGCGTGAATGGTTTCAAATACCAAAAGCTTCAACCATATTTCATGCCGCGCAGAACAGAGAAACCTATCACCCCGATCACACGCGCTAGAGAACGGAGGGTTGTTTTGCGATACCTTACGGTATCCGTAGGCGCTAATGGTATGTTAACCCATTAGCGCGTACGTCGGTATTGGCACTTATTGTACTGACAATTCAAAAAAAATCATTAAAACGTTTTTTAAGCTTGCTTACACTTTCAATATTACCAGCCACGTTGACAGAGGATGCAATACTGAAGAAACAAACGTTCTATCCGATCTATTTTTCGTTTTAACCGGTTTACGCTGCCTAATGAAAGGAACTAAAACAAATTTGAGTTTTAACGCCTGGGTAAAGGTAATTTGGGAATGATTCTGCATAGAAAAATAATGACGGTGTGCTATATAAACGTATGTCCGCAAATATTTCGCTTTTTCTTTTTTTTTTTTCTTAAAAAGTTTTTCTTAAAAACTGATGATTTATTTATTACTCTGAAACCGGTCGACGAGATATGCAAATGAAATTTGGTGGGTTTTGCGAAGTATTTATTGCGCATTTTTTGACATGCAATTAAGAATTCAATGTTAATCATTGGCGCGCATACGGGTAATGATCTCAATTTTTTTAAAGAAAAAAATGGTACGCCACTGAGATATTTCAAATTCAAAATTATGTTAAAATTACTCGGTAAATTTGTGACGAAAAATCTCTCGTGCCTCTTTTTCGTATAGGACGCCGTTTTGATGCAAAAAATAAAACATCTTTACTTCTTTAATACATTATCAAAAACTATCTAATACAACATTAAACCAGAACAATAACAGAAAATAACACTAATAAAATTTTAAATTGCGCAAAGCTACAACAAATGTTCAAAATGACCTCCTCTCAGAGGTGACACAAGATTCAACTCTTCGTCTTATTGATTGTTGTATTCGCGCAAACATTCATGACTTAAGAAAACTCCAAACGCAAAAATCTAGAGGGTTTAAATCTGGCGATCGAGCAGGCCAATGTTCCGTACCTCCCCTACCTATCCAACGATTTGGATATCATCATCATCATCTTCATCATCATCAGCCTATACTGTCCACTGCTGGACAAAAGCCTCTCTCATATTGTGCCATTTTTTCCGGTCCTGTGCCATCAGCATCCAGTTTCCAGCGAGTCTCCTTATATCGTCACTTCATCGGGCTGTTGGGTGTCCTCTGTTTCTGTATGCTTCCACTCTTGCTCTCCATTGTAATATGTTTTTTGTTCATCGAACATTGGTTACTCTGGCCACATGACCCGCCCAGTTCCACTTCATACGCAGAATGGTCTCGACAGCATCTCTTACTCCAGTGTTGTGTCTGATAGTTCTATTTGTGATTTTATCCAGAAGTGTTATTCCTAGCATGGTTTTCTCCATCTTACGTTGCATGACTTGTATTTTCTGAATGTTGTTCTTGGACATTATTAATGTCTCTGAGCCGTATGTTCAAACCGCGAAAACGCATAATGCCTTTTTTTTAAACACCTTGGAAGACTGGATCCGAAAACTGTTCTTAATTTTCTGTAAGCTGCCCAGAATATTTTGGACACGTGATGAGAGGCAAAAAATCGTTTGCTCCAGAACATAATGCAAGGCAAGATAGCGGGTAGACGAGCTCCAGGAAGAAGAAAGACATCCTGGATGAAGAATCTCCGAAGCACGTTGTTTAAACTGGCATTTGACAAGATAAGAATAGCCATGATGATCACCAACGTTCTCAAAGGACATGGTACTTGAGAGGAAGAAGCTGTCCAGGTTAAACCCTAGGCCTACTTGTTATATTATATTGTTGTTAATTTTGATGGAATCACTCAAGATGAAATTAGTCATTTGCTGGGTTTTTGAAATATTTATTTCTAGCCCTACCCTTTCTGCCGCCTCACAAAGGTTTTGCATCATAGTCTGTGCTTCTGGTATGTTGTCTGTTATAATATTCCTCAATGCGGCTCTGACTAAAACATTATGTATTCTTTGATTTTCAGAGTACTATGTGTGGTTTTGGAGTGTCACCTGTTGAGAACGTCTTCTAACTAACGTGATTAGCTGAACGTAAAGGTCACTATTGAGACATCTTACAGGAAGGTGGAAAGTACGGCCCGTAACCCTCCTCTTAAGACGAATTAACATTAATTTGGATATACTGTTAACATTAATGTTATACCAAACTAAAAGCTTAAAAAATAAATAAACGCTAATTTGACATTTCGTTAAAATATTCCCATTTAACAGAATGTTGACAGTAGCCTACTAGCGTCGATAATGTATTAAAGAAATGAAAAATACGCGTTAAGATGTTTTATTTTTTTGCATAAAAACGGCGCACTGTACGAAAAAAAGGCAGGAAAAATTTTTTGTCACAAATTTACCGAGTATATTTAACATAATTTTTAATTTGAAATATTTCAGTGGCGTACCATTTTTTTCTTGATTGAGATCATTACCCGTATGCGCGCTAATGATAAACATAAAATTCTTAATTGCACGTCCAAAAATGCGCAATAACTACCTTTTAAAACCCAATTTCATTTGCATATCTCGACCTATTTCAAAACAATAAATAAATAGTTAGTTGTTAACACTCCGTACCTCTGAGACGAAGTTCGCGAACATACGTTTATATAGCAAACTGTCATTATTTTTCCATGCAGAATCACACTCTGAAGTTTTTCGCACCTATTTATTGTCTAAAAACCAACTTATTTGTCCAAATTTTTATTTAATTTAAATCTTTTTTCAAAATAAAAAAAAATCTGTTTCCAATGATTTCCTTAAATGAATTTTAAGGTAATAGATATTTTGACAATCAATATATTCTAATCTGTGGTGTATTTCTTCTTCGTTCGAAAACAACCTCAAAATTTTGTTTTGACACACTGGCCTGTATACATACTTTAACAATGTTCAATTCTTGTTATATATTAAGTTGCCTCGCCCTGTATCCTAATATTTACTAATATATCTAGCCTAGTGACAATATTTACTAATTTCTTTGAGCAAATCAAAAGTCAGTTTTGTAGGCATTTAAAGAGCAGTAATTTTATGTGAGAATTAAACAAAATAAAATTTTAAACAAGTAAAAAAATCGATTGTTGAATTTGATTAAGATGAGATGTAAATCACTTAATATTTTAATTAATAATTATCAGATGTTTATTTTAATTTATTTTATTGTTTAATCGGTATACAACACATAGTTGGTGAATGGTATTTCGGGTCTGAGTTTATACTCAACGTTTCGCCATCTCTAGTGGATGGCATCTTCTGGACATATGCCTGCTTTTTCAAGGCTGACGGTTTGTGACATTTGTATGTCATGATCGCAAGTTGTATACGTTTTGGTGGGCGAGGCATATTTGGAGGCTGTTCAGAAATTGGTCACGTTCCGGAGTCATTCTTCTTATTTTTGTAAGGAAGCAGCGTTCTGTACCCATGTTCTATTAATTTTAAGTGTTTTCTTAGATTTATTATATATTATATTAATCTGAGAAAACACTTAAAATTAATAGAACATGGGTACCTGTACTTAAAAATACAACGCTGCTTCCTTACAAAAATAAGAAGAATGATCTCCGGAACGTGACCAATTTCTGAACAGCCCTCAAATATGCCCCGCCTACCAAAACCTGCGATTATGACATACGAATGTCACAAATTGTCAGCCTCGAAAAAGCAGACATATGTCCAGAAGATGCCATCCACTAGAGATGGCGAAACGTTGAGTATAAACTCAGACCTACGATGGTCAAAATACCAGAAAATAGTGTTTCATAAATCGAAGTATTAAATGACGAAAACCAAATTGAACGTTTTTTCAATATGCAGAATGTAAAAATCGCAAATAGTTTTCTAAAACTTTATCATAAGCTCTGTGTGTGGCACGAGAATTTAGAAATTTAATCAATTCATTTATTTTTACTCATACGTCATATTTTTAAATATCCCAAATCAATTAAAAGGATTAATTAATTTTTTCAGCAATTTTAACATCTTGTATATCAAAAAAGTTTTATTCCAAGAATGGGTTTCCAAATTTTAACATTTTTATATACCATGATACGTTTTTATCGCTGTTTTTGTTATTTTTTTTAAATGCGACATTAAACGTTGGTAAAATACAGAATTAATTTGTTTATGCCTGAAAATACAGGGTGATTCTTTGGGAGTTCTAGTTGGACGTTTTAAAGAAACTTGACATACCTAATTAAAATCTGAAAATTTGAGGTGAAACGTTTTCGGATATGCCGAATTGATTTAAAATATTTAGAGCCTCCACCTACTTTATTACAGTCCGGTTATACCGGAACTTGCTTATTTTAAATAGAACACCCTGTATATTATTACGTATTTCGACACAGAGCCAAATAAAAATTTTTTCAGTCGAGTTTTTCAATAAGTAATTTACTGTGAAAGTTGTTTACTAAAGTTTACTAGTCGAGATTTTTTTTTCGAAGTCTCTATTGGGGCCCCTCTTTTGTGGAGGCCCCGGGGCTGTAGTCCCGGATGCCTCCCTTAAATCCGGCCCTGTATCGATAAAGCTAGTCTTGAGGATTCTCCCAATATAGGATTTTTCTACCTTACACCGAGTGTTTTACAAGATAAGTACGACCATTTTATCACGAAAAAGTGTCCGTTTTGACACCCTGTATCATTATAATTAATGTAAATATAAACTTTTTTTTGCATTATGTTTTTCTAGTATTGTGTATTTTTACTAAACTTGATCATTTTGTTGATAAAATGATTATGATTGTACAGGGTGATTCAAAACGCATATTTAAAGATTTCTCAACTTTCTTAAAGGATGACCCTGTATTTTATAACGTTATTAGGCAGACATTTTACTGCTCTTTAAGTTTCGTTATCAACTTTCTGTACCTAAATCAAACTATTATTGAGATATTCAACTTTTTAATTATGAGTTTTTATTATGTTTATTGTGCCATGAAAAACAAAAATATTGCTATAATTTTAGTTGTATCAACAGGAAGAAGTTTTTAAGCATTTACTTTAAAGTTTTAAATTATTAAATTTTAATTAATATTTTTCAAATAATAATCATAATAACTTACAATTCATAATTTAAAAGCTAAGTATCTCAATAACGGTTTGATTTAGGTATAGAGAGTTATTAACAAAAGTTCTATCTAACAAATTTATAAAATACAGAGTGATCCATTTAAGACAGTTGAGAAATCTTTAAATATGCGTTTTGAATCACCCTGTACAATAATAATAATTTTATTAACAAAATGACCAAGTTTAGTAAAAATACACAATACTAGAAAAGCATAATGCAAATAAAAATGTTTAAATTTACATTAATTAGAATGATGCAGGGTGTCAAATCGGACACTTTTTCGTGATAAAAATGGTCATATCTCGTAAAACACTCAGTGTAAGGTAGCAAAACCCCTTTATTGGGAGAATGCCCAAAAGTAGCTTTATCGAAATACGTAATAATATATATGGTGTTCTATTTAAAATAAGCAAGTTACAGTATAACCGTAAGTCGTTGGAGTTTGGAAGTTTCTCTAAAACGTCTAATTAGAACTCCCAAAAAAATCACACTATATAACAGAAATAAAGTTTATCTGCTGCTCTTTACTTTCGTAATACGAACCCTTTGAATTATCTCAAGCGTGATGAAAAAAAGATAAGGTATGCTTTCACTACAATCTCTCTCCGTTTCAACGCTTTCCAAAACGCCTCCATATTGGCCATTTGTTTACCTTCCGCTATGGAAATGGAAATATAAAAGGTAACCAAATTAAATACTTTTCTTTTCCAAAAGATGAGCTACTAAAAGTCTTTTAAATACGTATAATTTCGCGCGTTCATGCTATCGGTTTATTTCCCAATATGGAGTCATTCTGAAAGCGTTTGTGGTTAGTCGCAAGCGGGAACACGCATTATGTTCTTTACATCACAATCTCAACTGCGATCAACTATATTTAGACAATGCTACGCATTCCAAGGTATCTAGTCATATTTATTTATTTTTATCTATTTATTGTTAATTTATATGGTATGTTTTACACCAGCGGTTTCCAGCCTGTGGGGAGCGCCTCCCTAGAGGGCGCGAAACTGTTGCAAGAGGGGCATGCAGCTGTTTCGAAAATTATACCAAAAAAGTCGAATAGGTGTCAAAAAAATGAATCAGCAAAATAGGTATACGTAATCTACAATCCTCGTCGCGAATGTCCAAATATGAATGGATTAGAAACCCGTTTGTGATTGAAAAATATGATGATTTTGGCCTTACGGCAGCAGAGCAGGAAATGATAATTGACTTATCTAGTGATAGCACATTAAAACAAATGTTTCAAGACGAAAATAATATTGTTACGTTTTGGCTACGAGTAAACGACGATTTTCCTACTTTGACAAACAAAATTTTAGAAATTTTATTGCCATTTGTAACATCTTACCTATGTGACTCTGGTTTTTCTACAGTAGCTGTCTTAAAAACAATATATATATATATATATATATATATATATATATATATATATATATATATATATATATATCGGCTTATAGCGTTCTACGACGCCTTCCGCCATTCATCTCTATCTTGCCATAAGTTCTCCGGCAAGTCTCTTTCTTTCATCTCTTTGTAAATGCCCTCTCTCCAGTTTCTTCTTGGTCTTCGTCTTCCTCTGTTCCCTTGGGGTGTCCATGTCAAAATTTGTTTTGGTAACCAATCGTCTGACATTCTTTGGACGTGACCATACCATATTAACTGTTTTGTTCTTATATCATCAACAATCGTGTGTCTGGTACCCATTATATCTCTTATTCTGTCGTTGTGTTTCTTGCCTCTTCTTGATTTACCAGCAGACCTCCTCCAGAAGTCCATCTCGCTTATTAGCATTTTTTCTGTAGACTGTTTTATTTGCCATGTTTCACTACCGTAGGTTATAATGCTTTTAAGGATGGTATTATATATTCTTTGTTTATTAGCTTTCGATATAGTTTGATCCCATAAGATTCCGTTCATCATAGAGATAACTTTTCTGCCTTGTGTGTTTCGCTCTTTGATTGCTGTGTCGAGTAGCCCATCGTGTGTTATCTTCATTCCCAAGTATTTATATTCCTCGCAGTGTTTAATCTTTGTTCCATCATCTAAGTCATTGTCTTGTGCTAGACCACCAATGCACATGAACTCTGTTTTTTTTTATGTTGACTTCGATTTCTTGTACTCTTCTATAAGTTTTCGAGTCATATAGCTTAAATCATCATGATCCTGTGCTATTAAATTTTTATAATGTTGTATTAATTATATATTCTTTTTTTTTGTATTTTTGTAAGATTTGTTTTTATTGCATTTAAAATTATTATTTCTTATAATAAATAATTATTTTTTTATGTATATTATTACATAATATTGTATATTATTTTGTTGCCCATTAAATAAATTATAATATCAGTTGAGCATTTATGAAATTAGATTGTTAGAAAAATTAAGGGGGCGTAACAATTTTTTTAAAGGGGGGCGCAAGTACAAAAAGGTTGGAAACCACTGTTTTACACAGTATTAGATAATTTAAGTTTTTACAACAAGAAAAGAGCCTACTTAGTTTTATATTAATTGTACCTTTATGGTTAGTTAAAAATGAAAGTAAATACATAAATACCGCATCAACAGGATTTAAATCACATGAAGGGCAACACGTTTTAACTGTAATACCATCACAAGTCTATAATAAAATCTGTACATTTAAGATCAATGGACATTGTAATTATTATTAGGTACAGTTTATCGATTCCGAATTTTCCCATTGGCCCATTCTTGTTTCTAACATATAAGCTGCACACTAGAATGATGTAGCTACACTGAACAATACAAATTTTTTTCATTAATTGCTTACACCAGTGATTCCCATAATGTGCTCAGCGGCTCTCTGGTGCGCCTAGATGCCGTCATAAGGGCGCCAAGAAATATTTAATTAAAATTTAAACAATTCCACAGTTTTCTTGGAATTTCCAATTCTCGAATTTTTGCGCCAACAATCGTGTATGCACGGCTTCCCCTTCCATGCTTTAGTCTGTAATCGCTTTTGTAAAAGAAATTTTTCCAATGTTTCAAGAAAGTCAAAAATTTAGAAAAAAATCCGATTATTTAGGGAGCCGCAAACCGAAAAAGATTGGGAACCTCTGGCTTACACTATTACACAAGCTTAAAAGGTTTGGTCCTCTTGAGCCGTTCTACTAACTGTCGGTTTTCTAACAATTGAAGCACTTTACCAATTGGTCCTGTTTTCATCATCTAAATTTCCCGATGAACCAAGAATGTTCCTTGGTCATAGAGCGCTTGGTGAAATCGTAATTACTATCTTTGGTCCGCCCCCACAACTGAAGGCTATCTTCTTCTTCTTCTTCCAGTGCCTTCCGTTATCGGACGTTGGCGATCATTCTGGCAATAATTATTTTATCAACTGCGGCCCTAAACAGACCCGTGGTGGAGGTTGCAAACCAAGTTCTCAGGTTTTTAAGCCATGAGATCCTTCTTCTGCCTTGTCCCCTCTTTCCAAGCACTTTTCCTTGTAGGATAAGCTGCAACAAACCGTATCTTTCGCTGTTTCTCAGCGCAGATCCGACCTGTACTGGAGTACTTTTCCCATATTTGGAGTGCAGCACCTAAACATATCCTAAAGCTACTGGATTCTGTCCAAAAAAGGGCAATTCGTCTCGTCGGTGATGTCTCGCTTACAAACTCGCTCACTTGTCTGGAACACCGTAGAAAAGTTGGCGATTTGTCTCTATTTTATAGATATTTTCATGGGCGATGCTCTTCTGAAATATCAACAATCGTTCCTCCTTTGGCAGTCTCTTCGAGATTAACCCTTCAAGTTCAGTCTTCACACCCCTTCGTGGTCACTTTGGAGACCTGCAGAACATCACTTTCCAAAGACTCATTCATCCAACGAATTGCGAGGCTTTGGAACTCATTGCTTAGGGAGGTGTGTTTTTTGTTTGTAACAAAGGCTGTCCAAGGGATTCTTAGTATACGTCGATACAGCCACATCTCAAATGCGTCCAACCTTTTGCTGGATGCATCTGTTACAGTCCATGACTCAACTCCATATAGGAGCACAGGAAACACATAGCATCGGAAAAGTCGTATTTTAGTTGTTAACGTTCAGAAAGTGGCATTTAAACAATTTCGACATTTTAAGGAATGCAGCAGGAGCCCTCTCTATCTATTTGACAACGTATTTCGAGAGAATGATTCTGACTCTCGTTGATTGTAGTTCCCAAATATGTTGTAGTCTCTACCTTTTCAATAACTGTATTATTTGTAATAAGCTGCCTGGGTGGTGGTGGATTTTTGCTTATCACTATGTTTTGGTTTTATTCATATTATTTATATCTACTGAAGGCCATACTTTTTTTAAACACTTGTTTGTGAACCAATACTTTTTGTACAGGAAACTGAAAGTTTCTTTCCAGCAGACAAAACATGTTTTCAACATGTTTCTTCCGGTTAAACTTCGAATTTATATCAAGATCCAAGTATTTGACTGTTTCTTCGTGTAGAATTTGTATTATGGATGAATTGTACAGAGAGATAATTTATTTTTCTGTTTGTAAACTTGATTTTTGTTCATTTAAATAGCGCAATAGAATATAAAGATTATTTAAAAAATTCAGACAAGAATTTGTTATTTATTTTTACATTATTCAAATTACTATAGGTACCTACATAGTTTTAAATTTATTATGGTTCTGGGCGTAGTCCTATAGACGAAACATGTTGCTCTACCCCTGAACGTGATTTGAATTTTGGGGCATTGATTTTTGGTAAAAAAATAACATTTTTCCAGTGCTGAGCGATGGTTACAATTTTTGTTCACAGCTACGAGTTATAATAGAAATATATCTTTAACTTGCCATCGTTAATGTACTTTATCTTATTGTATTTATGAATGTAACTGACTATTTTATACGCCGTTTTGTTTAAATGTAAACGTTTGTTGCTATAATAATAAATAAAATACCTTATAGCAGTCTATAATTTTTATTTTTTCTTTATAATATACATACAGAGTGGACCAACAGTCTGGAAACGAAGAATTATCTGAGCACATTTTAAACACTTGATTAAGTAATCATTATGTTAAAAATGTTATCTTTCAATTGTTACGTTTAAATGCAGTTGTAAATAGTTTGTAATAAAAAATTTATTGAGACAATTAGGCGTTGCCACACTTCTGTTTTATTTATTTAAGACCTTCTTGACTATATAAAATCATAAGTGTTACATATAGCTGAACTCGTATTGAAGAGGAGATTCTAATAATGACTGAATATACAGGGTGATGTATTTAAAAAACTAAAGTGACTAATAATATCAAAGAAACAGCAAATCTGACAACATTACTAATGTCAAATCTGAAATCTCCATATCTTAAAATGGGCTTATCTCAAATTTTGTACAATTCGGAATAGCAATTTACGAGATAATTGGTTGTTTCCAGACTTTTGGTCCGCTGTATATATATATATATATATATATATATGTAATACTATAATATATATAATATATATAATATATAATATATATAATACTATAATACTATAATATATATATATATATATATGTAATACTTAAAGTTCGGGTTGAACCACGTCTAGAAATTTGTTTGTTTGAGAGTTCTTTCGAAGGAGTAGGAGTGACTGCACCTGAGGAGTAGGCAGATTGAGGCCTCAGTGTGGAAATCATTCTTCGTGATTACACCTGAGGAGTAGGCAGATTGAGACCTAGGTGTGAAAATCACACTCATCCCAAAAATTTACTTTCTACTTCTTGAAAATGGCTTCAAAATCGAAGTCGAAACGTCGAAATAAACAAATTTCTAGACGAGGTTCAACCCGAACTTTAAGTATTACAAATATTCATGACCGCGGAAACCTATCCGGACATATATATATATATATATATATATATATATATATATATATATATATATATATATATATATATATATATAACCTAACCTAATCCTTTCTTTAAGATAAACTAACAAACTAACCGTAAACCCTCTTAAAACAATGGTTGTAGTTTTTACCAAAAGAAGAGGTCTAAGAAGAGGTCTTAAATCACCAATCCTGAACAGAGAAGTTCCAATTTCGCAAGAGACCAAGTACTTATAGTAGGATACCACAAATGTATGGAGTGACTCATATTTTTAACGTAGACCTTTGCGAGTCCAAGGGAAAAGTAAATCGACAAGTCATAGGCGTGTGATTATTATTATATTATTAAAAATAATTTTAGAACGAATTAGATCTCACTAAAATTCTTTTCTTATTTTAAAGATGCCCATATTAAATATAAAAAGTATGAGCAGATAAAAGTTAACTTTATTTCGATCTGAGTCATCTATGTCATCTTCAGATTCATCAGTAGTATCTTCGCGTAGATCCACAACTACGGGCTCGATGGTAATTTCAATGCAATTATCAAGATTCCGCATATTTTGCTCTTCTTTTACTACATGTTCGATACATTTTATTTACGACTGTGAGGTTACATTGTTGACGGCACTACTAAGCAGATTTTTTACTTCATTTAATTTGAAAGTAACATTGTTCCTTGCTACTTCATGTTTTATTTGAGCCCATACAAGTTTTATTGGATTTAACCCACAGTGGTACTACCACGTGCATGTCTTAATTTTTGATGATCTTACACGCTTGCCGATAAAATTTCAATGAAAAATAAATAGCCCAATATTGGGTTTCTTAGGCGACTTAAATATTCGTTTTTCAGTTGTCGAAAGTAACAACTTCATGATCTTTTTAAAATGAGTCAAAGAAAACAGAGTGAACACTATTTTACACAAAAGAATCTTACAAAAAATTGAAACAAAATAAATATAAAATAATTAGAAAATCTAACGTACACGAGTCACTTTTGACTACAAGTTTACGTAGAACTAACATCCACAAAAAGTAATACAAAAAGGCAAGATAGCTCTAGACCTATGTAGAAGAATGTGCGGTACAAATGGGGCAACAAAAAATTATCAAAGTCTGTCAACGTTGTTTAAATGTGGCATCGTACTCTCTCAATGACGTGCAACAACAATTATATTATACTTTTCCGCAGATTGGGACTTAAAACTTCTAAAATGACTGGATAAGTAATCATTTTTTTTTTATTTTTTTTTTGGCTTTGACTCACGTCATTCAGCCAGTCGTATCAGGAAGGTTTGTTTTTCATTAAGAAGTAAACTATTTCGTTCAGAATAAAGATCTGTGATGTGATATGTATATATATATATATATTGTTTAAGGGAGAAATTAATCCGGAAATAAGGATGAAGCGAGCAGGAGGACGAATCGGCGAAGCAGGAGGATCATTGTCCATCGTAAACTCTCTTGACGTCCTCCGTAACCGACTCCTATTGGAAATCGCACGAAAGAAGGCAAAAGAGGGAGCAACGCGCAACAGGCAGATGCTGATGAATTTGGGCAAAAGGGCTTTCTTTTTAGGCGATCGTGGACTCTTCAATGAAGTGTAAAATGTTTTAAAAAATATCATATTTTTGAAAACGGTAATTGTTTCTGCTCCTGCGTTCAAATTTATTCCCACTTTTTCATTTTTATTACGACAGAAGTATGTTTTTTCCTGGATATTTTCCAACCGTTCACGCTTAATTAATTTCAAAATTATAGACTTTACTGCATCTAAATTACGTTTCATTAATTAGCAAGTAAAAATGAAATATAAAAGTAATTACTGACTGGCAATTTTTTCGTAACAAGTGGGTTATTAAGGACACGTGGTACATTGACGGAGAATGTGCTGAAAAGGAACATGCAAAAAAAATATTTAGGTGAGTTTGGGAAAGAAATTAATCCGTTAAAGAGAACAAAATTTTAACAACAATGACCCAACTATAATCTAATAACCTAATGTAATATATAAATATATATATATATATATATATATATATATATATATATATATATATATGTGAAAAGGTGTAACTGATTTTTTTAAAAACCATCTTACTTTCGCTGTAGATACCTATTTTAATATAGGTATATATGTGGGTCGATTTTACATAAAAATACAACTACTCCTTCGACTTTATGCCTCGACAGGTATTAAATTACATCTGATGTATAGTCGTCTATACTACCCCATCACAGGAAGCAATATATACAGATGCTTGTTTAGTAAGATAAATGGCTATTAAATTTATTTAATCGCAGTTACCACCTATGGACCGGTTTCGGGATGTTGTCCCCCGTCAGTATAGGGCAGGTTTAGTCTGCGAATAAATAAATTCACAGCTCCCGCTCCTACCAAGAACACATGAAGAACGACGCAAAAAGCGCCAGTAGCGACATCTGTACTTTTTAACAAGCACCACATATACCTTTATTAAAATAGGTATCATACAGCGAAAGTAAGCTGGTTTTTAAAAAAATCAGTTACACATTTTCACACCTATTCACGCTGTCGAAACTTAAAAACCTTTTACAGTTTTCTATAATTTTTGCATATATATATAGTACTATTTAAAATTCACGGGTATTTAGTCTAAGTCAAAAAGAAAAACTCTTTTTTACTTTGCCAAGCTTTCGACAATTTTTTTTTTTTTTCAAGGATGTAAAATGAGTTAAATTATCGAATATGAGTATAGATGTCTATCAGTGTGACATAGAAATATGTTTTGAAATTGTGTCAATGCATGTTATATACTCATATTCGTTAATTTAACTCATTTTACATCCTTGAAAAAGATAATAAATTTGTCGAAAGCTTGGCAAAGTAAAAAAGAGTTTTTCTTTTTGACTTGGACTAAATACCCGTGAATTTTAAATAATACTATAAGTACAGTCAAAAAAATATTCACTATATATATATATATATATATATATATATATATAATAATTTTTTTGAGCATTTTTATCTACTAGGCAATCGTTGACTCATTCTGCGTATGAATTAACACAGAATGTTTGAAGTTTTTGCTCCCATACTTTTTGAAAACTTTAATCTGTAGAAACAAAATATTAATTATTCACATTTCTTTATGCAGCTTGTTCCGTAAAATGATCTGCGTGACCTCAAACTACGCTTAGATTTGCAAAAAAAACTTTAATAAATGTTCACCTCATCGGGTATTTTTCTGACAAAATCAATAGCTCAAGCGTTTGAGATTATGATTCTGTCAAACTTGATGGCAGAAAATACCTGATCAATTTGGAGTTTTTGGGACGTTACTGCTGATAACGCACTGTTTTCAAAAATATGTACACGACATGGGCATAACCATAGATACTACTTGAATAATAAGCGCTTTTTGACAGTTCTTATGGAGGATACAGCAAAAATATAAGAAAAAAACTGCTGGCGGTTTTTTAATTTTTCGCTACGTATTCTCTGTTCGTCTAACATTTAATTTAAACTAAATGTATAAATTGTAGATCTTGTCGTTTAGTTAAGAAACACAACTGCAACTATTTTAACCAAAAAAGACTTAAACACAAAGTGTTTCTCTATTTGATAATCTATAAATTTTGAACCCATCATCAAATTAGAGAAACGTACTTCTCAAAATAAAATTTAAATATAAGTATCTCTTAAAGGGTTGTTGCAATAACATACATGGACTACATTAAGTCTGACGTCACACGATGCGCGGTTTTTAAAAAGGTTTCCAAACAAAATTAAATAATTACATTGAACATCCCATAAGAGAGTTTTAAAAGCTTGTTTGCGCGTTTATAAACAATAAATAAGGACTTTAATAATAATTTTAATATTAATCCCTACACTTTTACAGTAACTGGCAGAGGTAAGTGTTTATCGAAAAAATATTATCACCCTTTAAATTTTATTAAATTTTTCTTCTTCAGGTGCCATCTCCATTCAATGAAGATCGGCAGCAATTTCGGCATACCTAGGGCCGATAACGTAAAATGGGAAAAGCTCTGGTCTATTATGTTGTCAATGGGTGTCCCCCGCGGATGACATTGTAATATTCGTCCATCGATGACCTACAGAGACTTATTAATAGGGTAACTGAAACTTGCGAAGTATTTGGTTTGAAAATAAACTCGGAAAAAACCAAATACATGCTAATAAGCAAAGAAATTCATAATCAAGTTGCTAGTGTCTACGTCAACGGAACACAATTAGACAGAGTCTCAAGTGCGAGCTACCTTGGTTGCAGGATAAACGAGGACTGGGATCCATCAGTTGAAAATAAAATACGTATTGAGTGTGCCCGGGCAACATTTATTCGCATGAAAAAACTTTTTACCAGTCACGATCTATCGATTGCCCTGCGAATGAGGATGATTAGAGCATATGTCTTTCCAGTTCTTTTGTACGGAGTCGAGAGCTGGACACTAACAGAAGCCACGCTCAAACGTCTACAAGCTTTCGAGATGTGCTAAGAGTAAGTGTAAGTGTAAGAGAAAGGTGCATAGAAGAATGCATAAAGATACAGAAGTGGTCAATATTGTAAAACAACGAAAACTTGAATATTTCGGACATATCATGAGACACCCAGAAAAGTATGACATTCTACATCTTATAATACAGGGTAAGATTAATAGTAAGAGACGCCCCGGCAGACGAAGAACTTCCTGGCTCAAAAATCTCAGACAGTGGTTTGGTCTCACCACTATACAACTTTTCCGAGCGGCTACCAACAAAATAATGATTGCAAACATGATAGCCAGAATGATCGCCAACGATCGTTAAACGGTCATGGCACCTAGAAGAAGAAGAAGAGGGTGTCCCAGACCATCTAGTGTATCTTATACAACAATTATATGATAACAATTCTGCACGGGTTAGGGTTGATAAATGCTTGTCTGATGAAGGTGCCACATGCAAGGGTGTGAGACAGGGCTGTGTTTTCTCGCCGCTTTTTTTCAATATCTATAGCGAATTTATTATGAGACAGGTTCTAGAGGAATGGCAGGGTGGAGTAAATATTGGCGGCACAAAATTGTCTAACTTAAGGTTTGCCGATTATACAACCTTGATAGCTGCCTCCCAGAGAGAAATTCTGGAACTCCTTATGAGACTTGAAGATGTCAGTGCTCTTTACGGCCTAAACATAAATTATAATAAAACCAAAATAATGATCATTGATAGAGAACATAACATTTACCCCGAAACTCGTACTATTGGATACTGTGAAGTTGTCAACAGTTTCGTTTATCTTGGAGCCCTAATAGAAAATACCGGGGAATGTGATGGCGAAATAAGACGGCGTATTCAGCTTGCTAGGTCAGCAATGACACAGTTAAATAAAATATGGAGGGATCGGAATATCACAAAACAAACTAAAATCAATCTAGTGAGTACCTTGGTCTTTTCGGTCTTTCTATATGCTTCAGAATCTTGGACTGTCAAAGAAGTAGATCGTCGTCGGATTGATGCATTTGAGATGTGGGCGTGGCGACGAATGTTGAGAGTGTCTTGGACCGCACATAGAACAAATGCTTCGGTTTTACAAGAAATACGTCCGTCAAAACGTTTGTCCAGTATCGTGTACTCTCGAATTCTTACATTTTTCGGACACATCAGTCGGAGTGAGCATATGGAAAGGCTAATTATACAGGGTAAAATAAGGCGTGGCCTATCACCAAATCGATGGATGGATGTTACCAAAAAATTATTAGAAGCTACTCTCCCACAAGCGGCTCACATGTCATTTAATCGAGATAAATGGAGAGATGCAATCAAGATAGCCATCCAAAACATTGAACCTCGTTAATATGGGTCACAACACATCTGCAAAGATCATGTTCACATTATACAATCTGACTCAGTTCACGATTCGGTCTTGAATCGTCGATAATCAAAGTCTGATGTATTTGGCTCGTAAATAATTAATAATAAGTTCGATCTCGCTCAAACAAAATATTCTTCGAGACTGATCGACGGATAGTACGAATGTACCACATAATTTTTTACTTGATAATATTTTATAAAACCGAGATTGGACCGAGAACAAATTGTAAACGGCATTATAGTGAGGATAGGGCCTTATTGTGCGATCCTTGGCTGCATGAATCAAAGCTGATGTGTTTATACCAGTCCAATCGCGCATATATTTTAGCCACGAATGTTGCCTGCGGCCAAGTCTACGTTTTCCCTCAATTTTTTCTTCAATTATAAATTTCAGGATATTGTACTTATTATAACGGCAAAGTCCAGTTGACCAGAAGGAGTGTTTGCAGAATTACTGAAAAATGGGAAAGTAAAAATTGTCAGAATACTGACACGAATATTTAATAACCATCTTAATGGCCAAGAAGTTCCCAAGGAATGGAAGGTCGCCTATATTTCATCAATCCACAAGAAGGGCAATAGAAGCGGCTGCTGCAACTACAGAGGAATCTCGGTAACGAGCTCGATAAGTAGACTATATGGACGAAAACTTAAAGATTTAATAGAGGCAAAATATGTAGAAGAGAAAAAACAAAGTGGTTTTAGAAGTGGAAGATCTTGCAGTGACAACGTGTTTACCATAAAACAAATAATAGAAAAGAGATCGGCAGTGAACCTAAAAACACACATGCTATTTATCGATCTTACAAAAGCATACGACAATATACCCACGTGCCTACTCTGGGAAACAGTACACCATAATATTATAAATCAGACACTAATAACAAGAGTGAAAAATCTCTACGCTAATTCTGTCTCTAGGATTAAAATCGGTAAGAAACTATCAGAACCCTTTGATACAACAAAAGGCCTCCGACAAGGGTGTTCTATATCCCCAACATTGTTTAAGATAAACAAGTTATGGAATGAAAATACATGCAAATCCCATAAGAAACAACTGTTATAGAATGAATATTCATACTCTAGAGTCTTGAGTGTAAATGTTGTCATTATGTAATTAAAAATAATTTTATAATGAGGATATTTCAAGTATGGTCGTGGAGAAATAAGTTTAAGTATTTATACAACAAAATATTATTTACAGAATAGCTTTAAAACATGTACTCAAGGTTTACGTACGACAAAAAACAATTAAAAGGTGGGAAAATGTCTGGGAATCAAACTATGTCCTTCGGATGCAATTTGATGCAGAGCTTTTAACTATTAGAGGAGAATTTCATGCTAACATAAAAGATAAATCTAATAATATTGAAGTAAAATAAACATTAACATAATATTTGTTCTATTAGTATCTTATAAGAGATATCCGGGCTTTCCTCTCTTCTACCTTTGCAGTGAATTTAAAGAACTTACAAATTTGTTGTTTACTATAATGTTTACAATCCTATACAAAACACATACCTACTTAACCATCGTTGCAGATACTTTATATTTATTTATAAATACTACAATAACGTTTGAATACTTTTATTTAATAATAACAATTTTAGTTGAATAAAAAAAATGAAAACAATAATCACATAGCCTGAAACTTATTTAAATGGTGTTCATATTTTTTCACAAAACACTTAGGTACCTGTACCTGATACTGTAAAAGTGAAGGGATTATTATTATTAATATACATAATACCAAAAAAACTCTTTATTTATTCTTTATACAAAGTGGACCAAAAGTCTGGAAACGGACGATTATCTCGTAAATTGCTAGTCCAAATTGTATAAAATTTGGGACAAGTCTATATTAAGATAGGAAGATTTCATATTTGACATTTGCAATGTTGTCAGATTTGCCGTTTCTCTGATATTGTTAGTCACTTTAGTTTTTTAAATACATCACCCTGTATATTCAGTCATTATTAGAATCTCCTCTTCAATACGAGTTCAGCTATATGTAACACTTATGATTTTACGTACTCTTAAAGGTCTAAACAATCATGGAGAAATGTGGTAGACGTATTCTACCATCGATTGGGGTACTGTCAACTTACAAATGGAGCACATTTTGAATACTAGATTAAGTAATCATTATGTTAAAAATGTAATCTTTCGATTGTTACGTTTAAATGTAGTTGAAAATAGTTTGTATTAAAAAAATTATTGAGAATTAGGCGTTGCCACACTTCTGTTTTATTTATTTAAGACCTTCTAGACTACATAGAATCATGAGTGTTACATATAGCTAAACTCGTATTGAAGAGGAGATTCCAATAATGACTGAATATACAGGGTGATGTATTTAAAAAACCAAATATCAGAGAAATGGAAAATCTGACAACATTGCAAATTTCAAATCTGGAATTTCCGTATTTTAAAATAGGCTTATCCCAAATTTTATGCAATTCATACTAGCAGTTTACGAAAAAATTGTCCGTTTCCAGACTTTTGGTCCACTCTGTATACACGCAACCAATCTTATGGGATTTTCAATGCCGTTTATTTTTGTTTGAAAACCTTTTTAAAAACAGCGCTTCGCGTGATGTTAGCATACTTTACTTTTACTTTTCCATAACTCTCTCATATTTTTAAACTTTGTTGGTATTGTGATAAAAATAAAAAGGCCTATCTACAATCATAAAGCTTCCTTATTGTACGTTTTCCGTTTCTGTTACAATTTAAGTGTTAATTATGGGTTCATAATCAAAGAAAGGAGAGGTGCTGAGATAACATAGAGCAGAATAAAACTCGAAATTAAATCAATTTGATGGTCAACTTTCATGAACATACGAAATTATTACTGATTGAATAAAAAAGGTAGTTGCCTCAAAAAGGTTTAGTCCAGTCACCTTAGCATAAGACCTATTCAAGAGGCGCACCCTTCTGGCCAATTTTTTTATAGGTTGTTTGGACCTACAAGATTTTTTTTTTTTGGCTTTGGATAGCTTGATCCATTCAGCCACGAATTTATTGTACTGTTTGTTACAATAGTCAGCATAGGGGGTTAGGCGTAGTATTTAGAATGTACAAGTATATTGTAAACACTACATTGATCACGCAAGTACTCACCATTCACGGCCCTAATCAACTTTAATGATCGTTACTTAGTACTGAATACCTCACAACAGGATTAAACACGGGCATTTTTCACGCTAAGGTGCCTTTCATAGCGACTTTACAACAGACATTCAATACTAAATTCTTCTTTTAGTCCTTTTTAAAAACTCCCATATGATTTGGTTTAGTTTAGGATTACGCCGAGAGAAATATAGAATGCTAGCTTGATTTTGGGGGAGCGGAATCCGATCTTTTGCGAGGGATTTCGTCAGATACTTAACTGCATCGACATTATATAAACAGTCAAACATCCAGTGATTGATGTTGCCACGTCTTTTTTTCGTTCTCTAACGAGTACTCTCTACTGGCAAATTATGCCCGAGCTCAGCCGTAAAGGGTAGAAGAAAAAAATATATAAAAGTGAGCTGCGCCACCGACTTGACGGTATAAGCCGGAAACCCCTGGATCTTATAGGCACTAGCAGGGCCACAAGATAAACAACTATGATTATG
Source organism: Agelastica alni (assembly GCA_950111635.1). Taxonomy (NCBI): domain Eukaryota; kingdom Metazoa; phylum Arthropoda; class Insecta; order Coleoptera; family Chrysomelidae; genus Agelastica; species Agelastica alni. The sequence goes on along the minus strand of OX467719.1, from coordinate 21,929,773 downwards.
GTGAACCAAATAAATAAAGATTAGAGAAAGAGAAAGAATAAGAGAAGATTAAACAAGAATAACACCATAGAATACAAAAGGATAAACAACATCATAAGGAACGAAATACGAATGGCTAAAGAAAAGGAACAGAAAGAGAACTGTGAGGAGATAGAAGCACTGCAGTTGAAATATGATTACTTTAACGTCCACCGGAAGGTGAAGGAAGTCACTGGACAAAGAAGGAATACAAACTTCGGGAAGCTAGTGGATGCTAACGGGAACATCATTGTAGACATGACAGAGAAGAAGAAGACGTGGACTAGATACATAGAGCACCTCTTTGAAGATAATAGAGAGAACCCCCCAGATCCCCGAAGTAACGCAGAGAGTGGGCCAGAAATAATGGAATCAGAAGTGAGGGCAGCTATAGAGCAGAGCAAAGAAGAAAAAGCAGCAGGACCTAACAGCATCCAAACAGAGTTCCTGAAACTTCTAGACGAAAATGGATTAAAGAAGATCACCAAACTTTTCAATAACATCTATAAATCAGGTAAAATGCCACAAGAATGGCTAGTCTCAGAGTTCATTGCACTGCCAAAGAAACAAGGCGCAAAACGATGTGAAGAATATCGAACGATAAGTCTGATGAGCCACCTGCTGAAAACCTTCCTCAAAGTCATCCATAAAAGAATATACAACCGATGCGAGAACCTAATCTCTCGAAACCAGTTCGGGTTCGTCAATGCGATGGGAACCAGAGAAGCACTCTTTGCTGTCCAAGTCCTTGTTCAGAGATGTAGGGACGTTAACCGTGACGTTTACTGTTGTTTAATTGACTACGCCAAAGCATTTGACCGGGTTCAACATCGCAAAATGATGGAAATACTAAAGAAGACAGAGATCGATACCAATGACCTGAATATCATAAATAGCTTGTATTGGGGCCAGTCGGCAACAATGAGAGTCGACGGAGAAACAACTGAGGCCGTCAAAATAATGCGAGGAGTGAGGCAGGGCTGTGTACTCTCACCCCTGCTATTCAACATCTACTCCGAACAGACTTTTAAAGAAGCGCTCGACGATGAAGAAGAAGAAGGCATCTTAATAAATGGGAAAAAATTGAGTAATATAAGATACGCGGACGACACCATCGTGTTCGCAGATAGCCCACAAGCACTGCAACAGCTTATCAACAGAATAGCAAGAGTTAGTAAGGAATATGGTTTGGACATAAACATACAAAAGACTAAAATTATGGTCATTAGCAAAAACAAGATCGACAACATCCAGTTATCCATCAATAACCAACCAATAGAGAGAGTACCACACACCACGTACCTGGGAACACGTATAAACGAGAACTGGGACACAACTCAAGAAATCAAATCACGAATCGCCAAAGCCACAGCCGCCTACAACAAAATGAGCAAACTCTTCAGAAGCCATGACCTTACACTGGAAACAAAAATGAAACTTCTCAGATGTTACATCTTTTCTATCCTCTTGTACGGGACAGAATCTTGGACACTCAATGAAAACACATCCAAGAAAATAGAAGCCTTCGAAATGCGACTCTACCGAAGAATGCTGAGGATATCATGGACCGAACATATTACTAATGAAGAGGTACTAAGAAGGATGAATACACAAAAAGAAATTATGAACACCATCAAGATCCGAAAACTGCAATATCTGGGCCACATCATGAGAAACGAATCCAAGTACTCCTTACTCCAGACAATCATCCAGGGAAAAATCGATGGAAGGAGAGGTCCAGGAAGGAGAAGAATATCTTGGCTGCATAACCTTAGAAAGTGGACCGGAAAAACATCAGCCGAACTCTTCCGCATTGCCGTAAATAAAGTTAGGCTTGCCATGCTGGTTGCCAACATCCGTAACAGATAGGAACCACAAAAAGAAGAAGAAAAAATAAATAAAAATAAAATAACCAGAACAGAAGTAAGAGTAACAGACTTTACCAAGTTACAAAAAAAGCAAAACCTATATAAATCAACTCACTAATAACACTAATTCAAACATTTACATAAAGGCAAAGAAGATTCACTAGTTAACCGTTCACATAAAGATTTTCACTGCCAAAACAATCGAGTTCATTTAAAAATATCTTTACAATGGTTGACCTTTAAAATATCAAGATTGTAGGATATTTACAAATAAGTAGGAGGAAAATATGTTTTTACTTGGACATAAAGAATTATTGAGAAAGTTATTTTAATCCAAGTTTAGTTTTGGCATAATATCTAATGCAATAAATAGTTTCCAACAATGTACTATATTAATAAACTAAAACAGAGCGTAATAGTGGTGTCAGAATGAGTCACTGCGTTATATGTTTAAAAAAAAATAAACCACTTATAACTTTTGGGTACGCGAATTCACATGTATTCCTTTGGCCTACTCCTGTGGCCTACTCCTGAACTACTCCGGGGGCTGGTTAGATTATGGGGCGGCACCAGTTAGTGAACAATGGCTTCCCTCAAATAAATCCCGATAACGGCTATGCAACTCGACCCCAACTCCAAAAATATCCACAACAAAGGCAAGACAAAATGGTCAAGTTGAAAATCAAATGGTTTTTCTTCAAAATCCAATTAAGATGGCCCAAATACAGCCAGATATGAAAGAAATCCCATAGAGGTTCCGCACACGTGCTAATAATACACCGTCCCCAACAACTTTCACCAACACCTCCGACTTCGATAATGCTCTCCAAACGACTGACGCTCCTATATCGGAAATCAAGAAAAATGGCGCGGAATAAACGTCAACCCACAATCTTCTCAAATCTGTGCCTCGTCCTCGTCCACACAGAGATTGCAAACCAACTATCGAATCTTACCCCTACAAGTTATGCAACATTATCTACAACGAATGATATATTCGAGTTATAACAGAGTACTATATGCAACACTACTTACGAGTAAGACACAATTATAATGAACCGTAGATGGGAAAAAATAGGCACGTGACAATGTCATCAATATTGCCGTCGCAGTCACAAAATTCCGTTTCACTTAGTTTGAATCTGTGGAGGTACGATTTTACGGTGGCATGATTGAAAATACATCTGACTAATATAGTGTAGATGTTTCTATTGTGATAACTTCTTTCAGCGAAAGACTCAATTGGTAAAGCAGGATGTATTTTGGTATAAAGGTTATTGCTTCGGTTACAGATGGCATACCATTCAATATCCCAATTTTGCTTTAAACATTGTCTGCGTGTTGCTGTAAGATCTGTTCTATCTAACCAATTGGTCTCTGTACCTTTCAAGATTGCTTCTTTAGCGAAATAATCTGCTTTAATGTTACCAAAATTACCAGCGTGTCCCTTCACCCAAATGAACCAGACAGCTGATTATGTGAGTTTCTTAACGCAGATAGTGCAGACTTTGAATCAGACATTATTATAATTTGCTGATTAGAGATTTGTCGTTTTACGGCCCATTCTAGAGCTTGATGTATTGCAAATAGCTCTGCGGAATATATGGAACATTGCTGATTTAACTTAAACATTAAAGATTCTTTATAGTTTTGGATGTATACAGCACAACCAACTCCTAACTTTGAATTTGACCCATCTGTAAAAATCTTGCACGGTTTTTCAAACTTTCCAAGCAGTTCGTGGAGAGCAATGTTGTTATTACCATCAAAAGAATACCTACACCTACACCTACACCTACAAGAATATAATCTTGAGTTTTCGGCCATTGCCGGGGTATATTTTAGCAATAAAAAATTATTGAAAATTAAAAAATGGATATTTTCGAGATAATTTTTTTGGAACGCGTCCTATCGAAAAGGTTTTCAATAAAATGTGTTCACCATAACGTCCTCTGTAAAAAATGTCCTGTTACGTTTGAAAAAGTATTTTTCTAAAAGCCCCTAAAGTTGGGCGTCAATGTGTTACGCTACTTTATGGATAATTTAAGTATTTTTCTGAAATTACGTAATTAAAAAAATTTATTTGAAATGAATTATCAATAAAAAACAATCACTAATTTTCTCGGGGTTTCGTGGCTACTTGATTTCTCTATTAAATTCAATTTGTGGAATTGTATTGGTCGATTCGCGGATGTTAAAAATGTTATCTTTCAATTTTTACGTTTAAATGTAGTTGAAAATTCTAATTCTATTTCTATTTATATTATATTAATTATATTTCTATTTTATTTATTTACGACCTTCTAGACTAAAATCATAAGTATTACATATGACTGAACTCGTTTTGAGGAGAAGATTACAATAATGACTGAATTTACAAAGTGATGTATTTAAAAAACTAAAGTGACTAATAATATCAGAGAAACGGTAAATCTGATAATCTCCGTATCTCAAAATCTCAAAATAGGCTTATCCCAAATTTTATACAATTCGTACTAGCAATTTACGAGATAATTGGCCGTTTCCAGACTTGTGGTCCACTCTGTATATTAAGATGTAGTGTAATTTTGAAGCAAGTTTTGAATTTTATTAATCGCGAGGCAACTACCTTAAATATTCAACTTCTCTATTGAAATTCGAGGACTAAAAATGACAGGGAGAAGAAAAATGTTCGTTAAGGCTTATTTACACAGGCATAGTTTTTAGTAGAGTACTAGGTAGTACTTGATAGTAGGAACACGTCAACAAATATCAGTAGAGTTTGCAGTAGAGTGTACTTGTTTCTGATAGAGTGGAGTACTATCGTACAAGTGACGAAGTATCTCTATTCTACAGGTCGCGGGAGATAAAAATATGGAAAAGTTAGGAAAAAGTGGCTTTCATGTGAGTGAGTTTAGGCAAAATAAAATATAAAATACTTGAATTGCACCTATAACCAGGTTTTGAAAAGAATTGACAAAAGCTTTGGAAACTGTTCCCGGTAGCTAGAAAATTCAGCGATGTCAACTGATCGGTAATTCAAACACGGTTCAAACAAAAATACTACAAAAATAATGAATTCCTCCAAAAAGTTCAGGAGGTCAGTTAACTTCTCACCAAAAGAAAATAGCGTTCTTCTCACACTTTTGGGATTATTGTGTGACGAGTATTAAGGAAATTCGAATTACTGTTAACTACTTGTTTTTATTGAAATGAAAGAAAAACTTGGCAAGAGAGGCGATGTGCGTCATTGTTGAAGTTCGTCGATAGACTGTTGGAGTTCATTTAGAGACTGTGACGGAGGCCGTTAAGAGACTGTGTCGGCGGCCGCTGAGAGACTGACTTAGTTGATGGAAACTGATTGGCTGACGGAAAATGACTGACTGAGTGTACCTCTGTCCGCCTTTTTTATCTTCATCCCCCAGGTCGTAAGTTTTATGACGTTTCATAGATGATGCTTAACTTGGCGGAAAGGAATTTTAGAGTTATACAAATTTACATTGCTAGTGTACGTGAGTAGCTGAAAAAGAAAAAAGCGTCTGGTCATAAAGGTTAGGCTTGTATATGTGCTTTATCGAAAAGGAACAGAACTTAGGGTCGTAAAGATTGTGATAGTATACGTGCTTTCTCAAAAAGGACCAGACTTGGGATTAAAAAGATCTTCAGTGAAATTAGTCGTCGGAATTTTGAGGATTTTGTCAAGTCGTCTGTACATAACTTGTATGTATGACCACTACACACTTGTAAAAACTATATAACTTCTATTGAAAATCAAAATCTAAATTTGAAATCTCTATTATTCCATTTTGTAACATGATTGGGGCGTTCCCTATATGTTTGTGGCAACCTTTCGCGATAAAAATTATTTACTTACTCCGAAAATTCCTCGTCTTCCGTCAGTTTATTCAATAAATCCATTATACAATTCTGATTTTCCAAAGCACAATAAATATGAAGTAGCAGTTTTAAAGAATTTATGTACCGACGTAAATTGATCGTCATTCAACTGAACTAGACTTGGTACAACCGATTGTTATGTGAACCACGTTCGCCAGTGATCTACGGTTCAACTGAACCATCGGTGAACTGCGTTTTGTACAACTGACCCTAAGGTTCCTTTGAGTTTTATCTTAAACCGTACGGATGTAAATTGGTCGCCAACGTTTTTTTGAATAGCTACCTGCATCGGTAGGTTCGGAACAATAGGTTAATGGTTACCTCAAATCTGAAATAAACAGTTTCTTGTCAATTTGCTTTCATTTATTGCTATTTCTACCTTCGAGCGAAGTGAATCATAGTGAAAAATGTCGGTGTCAGTTATTGAAAGTGAACGTGGGAGAAGTGCGAAAATTTTACGGTCTTGAAAATTGGAGAAACAAAAACAACTGCATTGTAAAGCAAGGCTTTACACTATTGAAACGAAGAACCTGATATCCAGGAGGGAAGATGCGCACAATAATGGAGTATTCGAAAAGGAAGTGAGCAAAAAGCAGAAAAACAAATTTGCCGCCGTCTCTTACAACTACTGATATTGGCTGAATTAGAAGAAATATCTATAACAGTCGCCGCAAAATACTTCCAGGTCCGATTCCTAAGAACATAGAAGAAGTGCATGAAGTTCTCAGCAGCGCATACGGCGAAACGCTGTTAACCAATAAAAGAGAAAAATTTTTGTTTAGTAACAATATAAAAAAATATATCATTGCGTGTACATGTGAAAGCAGCATACGTGTTTTGACCGATATGGATTTACTGTATATGGACGGAACGTTCTCTTTCTGCGCAAAGTTCTTCTTACAGTTTTTACTATCCACGGACTCCAAACTGGCCATTATGTTTCATTAGTTTTTTGTTTGCTACCAAGTAATACAACTGACTGCTATAAAACATGCTTATACCTACTAAAATGCAAGATTTATGAAAAGTATGGCCTTACTTTTGATCCACGGCAAATTTTCGTTGATTTTGAAAAGGCCAGACGTAGAAGTAAGCGGTTGCCGATTCCATTTACATCAAGCATGGTATCGAAAAATTAATCAATCGCATTAAGTTCTGATTATGAATCAAAGACCGAAATAGGAATCTGGCTCAAAAACACTCTCGGGCTGACTTATTTGAATCCAAATGAAGTGGAGGACTGTTTTGTCTTCGATTTAATGTCGTACAAGCTAGAAGGAAATATAAAAATGTGAATATAACAGAATATAATAAGGTAAACAATGAAATTCGTAAGAAAATAAGATCAGGTAAATCAGAATGGCATAGAGACAAGAATGTGAAGAAACTGAGAGCTATGATCGCAATTACGACTCATTTAACATGCATAAAAAACTAAAAGAACTGCCGGGAATCAACAAAAATTCTACACCTACACTTATTGAAGATAAAAATGGAAAAATTATAATCGATATCGAATGTCAACTAGTACGATGGACTGAATATATAAAGGAATTATGTGACGACGAAAGAAAGGAATTAGAAAATCTAAATGACACAAGTGGACCTCCGATAACTAAAGAGGAAGTGCAATACGCTATAAAGAACGCAAAAATGGCAAGGCGATCGGACCAGATGAAATTCATGTAGAAACATTAAAGTTCCTAGGTTTCGAAGGCATTAATATAATTACTAAATTATTTATGTCAGGTACTACAAATTTTTTTCCGAATAATTCATCAAAAAATTTATAGAAAAATCGATGAAAGAATCTCAAGACACCCAATTCGGTTTTCGTTGCGGTCTTGGCACTCGCGAAGCACTATTTACAACTCAAGTCTTAGTCCAAAGGTGTAGAGATACAAAACAAGACGTTTTTATACGCGCCATCGATTTTGAAAAGGCTTTCGATAGAGTTCGTCACGAAAAAATGCTGAAAATTCTTAAGACCTCCAGTCTAGATGGTAATGATATTAGACTCAACGCAAATTTGTATTGGGGTCAGGCTGCCTGTGTCAGGGTTGAAAACCAATACTCCAAAGAAGTAGAGATCAAGCGTGGAGTTCGACAGGGCTGTATATTGTCACCACTTTTGTTTAATCTGTATGCTGAAACAATCCTTGAGGAAGTGTTAGAACAAGCTGAAGAAGGCATACTCATTAATGGCGTGCTTATGAATAATATTAGGTACGCAGATGACACCTTGTTAGTGACAGGGTCAATTGAACACCTTCAAGGGTTGTTGGACCGAATGGTTGCGATCTGCGCGTTATATAGGCTCAAACTGAACGCAAAGAAAACAAAGAAAACAAAATACTTTGCAGTCATGATCCTAATTTGAAACGAAAAGGTATTGCAACGCTTAAATAAAAGTTACGAAGTCGTGAACACGGTTAAACGACGTCATATAATGCGTCACTCAGAAAAGTACAACATATTACACCTTGTTATACAGGGCAAAATCATGGGAAAAAGAAGTGTGGGCCGCCGTACTACTTTCTGGCTTAAAAATCTACGACAGTGGTTTGGAAAAACTAGCAGTGAATTATTCCGCGCAGCTGTAAATAAGACTATGAGTGTTAATATGCTGTGCAATATGAGAGCCTACGATCGACACCTTAAGAAGAAGAACCTCTTAATATTCATATTAAGAGCTCTTACTTTCACAGTATTTTTTTTTCACCTTTTCCGACAATATTTTCGATATAATTAAGAAAAAAAAATTTATCGATTTTTTTTAACCTACGACCCGAGGTGGGTCTTGACCGACTGTACTACTACATTATTGCCGATCTTCCATCACTACTGGGTCGTATTCTATCCCAATGGTCCTTAGGTCCGCTTTGATGTTCTCTCGCCACCTCATTCGGAGGCGACCCAAAGGTCTTCGTCCTGCTGGTGCTCCTTCCCAGGCCAGTTTTAACACTACTTCTACTAAGTCAGCGTTTCTCAAACTGTGGGGCGCGCCCCCTAAGGGGGGCGCGTTTACATGATTGGGGGGGGCGCAGTACAGATTAAAAATAAAATGGTAATGATAAAATGCTACAGATAGATTTTTAAAAAATCTTTATTGAAATTTTACTTACTTAATGATGACAAAGAAACATTCTAAGGACTAATGGCTAACATGAGCTTGTTTTAAGGCGCACAACTTCTCTAAATTTGGTTCTATGTTAGAGATGGCCACTCTGAGTTCATTTTCTACTTGAAGTTTATTTCTGTATTTAGATTTCACGACAGCAAGTGCAGAAAATCCAGTTTCACAAAGGTAGGACGTTGGAAAAGGCAACAGAGTTCTAAGCGCTTTGGCTTTTATAACGGAGTAGTCGTTCGGAAGTTCAGTCCAGAAGTTTGTTAAAGATTTGTTAACAAAGTTTGATTTTTGTAAGGGATTTGTTGAAATATCTATCAGTTGTTCTTCTTCTTGCAGTGATAGTCCGACAGGTCTATTTCCGAATGGATTTAAAACCCAGCTCCAGTCTGAAAACTTGATATCTTTCTCTGCAAAGAAGTATCGCTTGAAATTCTCAGTTAAGTTTTCTAAATGGCTTCCTATGGTTTTTAGCATCACAGCTTTATGAATATCTTCCAATGGGGAATCTTGCACAAAATCGCAAAATGTGGGAAACATTTCCAAACTGTTTTCTTTCAATTTGTTATGCCATAACTGCAATTTCTTACAAAAAGCATCAATCTTTTGACTTAAATCAAATATATTTACGTCTTTTCCTTGCAGCTGAAGATTAAGTATATTAAGTTTTTCAAAAATATCTACTAAATAAGAAAGCTTCAGTAAAAATAATTTGTCGAAAAAATCTGTTGAATGCTTGTGACCTTCCTCGCTTAAAAATATCGCTATTTCCCTTCTTAATTCAAAGACACGCTTAACCGTCTTACCGCGTGACAACCATCTGGATGAGGAATAAAACAACAAAGATTGATGCTCAGCTCCCATATCTTCACACAGAACAGAGAATATCCTTGTTTTTAGTGGTCTGGTTTTTATTAAGTTAACAACTTCAATAACTACTGTCAAAATCATGTTTAGTCCAGAGCTTGGCTTAGATTTTGATGCTAACGCTTCCCGATGTATCATGCAGTGCGTCCAGATAATTTCTGAGGATTCCTTTTTTACTAGCGCTTGTAAACTGTTGTATTTACCAGACATGGCTTGAGCTCCATCGAAATCGCAACACAATTTTTCCATTGCAAATTCATTTTAGTAATAGAATCATTTGTAATCTTGAACAACTCGGTGGCTGTAGTTCTTCCTTCAATCTGTTTACAAAACAATAAATCTTCACATATTTTAGAACATTGACAGAATCTAATGTAGCAAATCAAATGGGAATCATTACTAGAGTCAGTTGCTTCGTCAAGTTGTATAGCAAACAAGTTTCCAGTAAGCTCAGATTCAAGCTGCTGCTGCATATCAACTGATATATCGTTAATTCGTCGACAGATTGTATCATTTGACAGAGGAATATTGTTAAGTTGTGAAGTAAAATTTTCACCAAACATTATTTCTACAATGTCTTTGCAAGCGGGTAAAATAAGTTGCTCTGCAATAGTGTGTGGTTTTTTGCATTTAGCTACTTTGTATGCCACTTTATATGATGCCAAGAGAGCCTTCTCATTTACTGCCAGTACTCTATGGAAGCTGGATTTTTGTTTTTTAAACAATCTGAGTTTTTCCACAAAAAAATCTCGGGGTTTATTGACATATTCTCTGTGCAGCGTTTCTAGATGCCTCTGTAATTTATTTGGTTTCATGCTATCTGCAGCCAATACTTTTAAACAGATAACGCATTGTGGTTTTTCTTCGCCACCTACTTCAAAGCTAGTAAAGCCCAAATTTAGGTATGATGGGTCATATTTTCTTGTTTTAGATTTCGGACGATTTCCACCTGAACCTGTCGATGTACAAGCCCCGTCATCCTCAAGTTTTCGTTTTAAAAATTTATCCATACTACATCTACTTATACACTCATACTTCACAATAATGCTTGCTTAGTGTTAAAACACCTTCACTGAGAGACTGAGAATACCGTATGTGCGCTTCTGTATTTATAGTCGCGTTCAGACAGTTCGAGAAAGATCAGGAAGCTTGAATACGTGGCACGAACGCCGCGAACTTTCCGACAGCATCTTTGGCGCTCTCGACGGGACAATGTTGCCTATTTTAGTCCAAATTCCTAGGTCTACGGATTGGGGGGCGCAACATTTTTTAAATTAAAACAGGGGGCGTGAATAACAAAAGTTTGAGAACCGCTGTACTAAGTAGTTTTTAAGCTTGACGGAAATAATAAACTACAAAAAGTTTTAATTTCGTATTCAGTATCAGATGATAATACAGATACATCTACAGGTGCCATCTGAATATGATTCTTCGGACGATGACCCTGTATTTAAAGTAAATTTCTCCTTCGTATTTTTTTACGTGTTTGCAAATTTTTTGTCATTCCTTTTACTTTTCCAAATTTTTGAGATGTTAATCGTTCCATGTCGTATAGCCTAAATGAAGCGTTTCTTCACTAAAGCCCATATTATTTCGGTAAGGTGTGGTTAAGGATGGTAAGTTTGCTGTACATTAGAATTATTTACTCATCGGAAATGTACCACAGGAGTTTTTAGGCCATTCTCCTCTTCTTCTTCTATAAATTTTATCACAATATTAATAATTTCTGGCGCTTGGCTTCCAATTTTTTGCTTTTACACTAATTTTGTTAGGAGACATTTTGAAAATAAACTGAAACTTACTTTTAACAAAACACAACGACTTAGTTGAAAGTGAGCGCGCTGAATACATCCATGATAAAGTTTGTTCCGAACCAACCCACTTCAAGGAAGCTAATTATTTCTAGGAAAGGGTGGTCCTTAACCCTGCGTTAGTGCGGCGGGGTGTGGTACACCCCAGCCGTGTTGTTCTATCAAATAACGAAAAAGCTTTCCAACAAAAAGTTCCAAAGGGACTCGCCTTATGTGATGAAAGAGAATGGTGAACCTGTTACCTCGAATGAAGAACAACTGATCGTCTGGAGAAACCACTTCAGTAATATCTTAAACCGACCTTTTACACCATACAACGACGAAATAGCTCCTCGTGAAAATTATCTGAGAATCCCTGCAAACGAACCGACGCTAGCGGAGGTAAGAAAAGCCATAAAATCTCTTAGAAGTGGCAAGGCTGCCGGTCCCGACAATATACCTCCAGAAATTTTTAAAGAATGCTCGAACACAATCACGAATCTAATACAACCGCTTATTGCCCAAGCATGGAACAACGAACACATTCCAGCAGAGTGGAAAACGGGGCTTATCATAAAAATTCCTAAAAAAGGTGACCTGAGCCAATGTGGAAACTGGCGAGATATAACCCTTCTAAACACCATCACCAAAGTTATATCTTTGATAATTCGTGACCGAATTTCCCCAAGCGTAGACGAAAACTTGCGACAGGAACAGGCAGGATTTAGGAAGGATAAATCCTGCATAGACCAAATAAATATCTTACGTATAATCATTGAACAGTCAGTGGAGTTCCGAACTTCATTATATTTGGTCTTTATTGATTTTGAGCGGGCTTTCGACACACTATCGCATCACGCAGTGTGGGAGCTTCTCAGGGAAACTGGCATTCCAATCAAAGTGATTCAAATTATAAAATAGCTCTATTCAAACTCTGCATGTCAAGTACTTCACAAAGGAATACCAAGCGAACCTATAACAATCTCAAACGGAGTGAATCAGGGTTGTGTCCTCTCTTCAATGCTCTTTAATATCGTGCTGGATTCCGTTCTCCGCAAAGCTAATGACCAGGACAGAGGAATAAGATGGAGTTTCAATGGCCGGCTAGAAGACCTAGACTACGCCGACGATATCTGTTTTTTGGCTCACTCCTTTGAAGATATGATGCAGAAGCTCGTCAGACTCAGTGAAGAAGCCAAGAAAGTTGGTCCTAAGATTAATATCAATAAAACTAAACAGTTAAGAATTAACACTGACAACGTTAATCCATTACATATTGAGAACCAACCAATCGAACTAGTCGAATACTTTGTATAACTTGGAAGTGTAATTGACAAGGAGGGTGGCACAGATACAGACATTAAAGCCAGAATACAAAAAGCAAGGAGAGCTTTTGGAATGCTTAGCAGGGTCTGGAGTTCGAGAGCATACACCACCAACGCAAAACTACGTATCTTCAATACGAACGTAAAATCTGTTCTTCTTTACGGAGGCGAAACATGGAAAACCACTAAAAGCTTAGCCGGGGCTCTGCAAGTTTTTGTGAACAAATGTCTACGCAGGATATTACGTATTTTCTGGCCGGCCCACATTTCAAATGAAGAGCTCTGGAGAAGAGCAAACCAGAATCCGACCAATACAGAGATACGGAAGCGCAAACGGGGATGGCTGGGTCACACCCTTAGAAAACCTGAAAATAATATAGCCCGAATGGCCCTGGAGTGGAATCCCCAAGGCAGCCGCGCTAGGGGCCGCCCAAAGACAACCTGGAGAAGATCGATATTAAGTGAAATACGAAAAATGAATAAATCATGGCATAAAGTCAAAATGCTTGCCAGAAATAGAGTCCGATGGAGAAACTTTATTGAGACCCTATGTTCCGCCATGGAATGATGGGAATATATTGATTGAACCCACTTCAAGGAAGCTGGGGTGTGGTACACCCCAACCGTGTTGTTCTGATTATAAATTTTACAGCAATGTATTGTATGTTGCGGGTTTTTGTATACTTTCCTACCTCTTGCCGAACTAAACTATCAGCTCATTTGCAGAGTTAGTTGACAGTAAAATCAAATTATTTTCTGTTGGGGTGTGACACACCCCGGCGCACTAATCGCGTTACAAATCAGGTAAGAGTTGTTTGTTATTGTGGCTTTATTTTGTGTAACTATTTTACCCGTTTCAGTTACCAACTTTATAAAACGATGTCGTACGAAAAGAAACAGGCATTGCTGCAAAAGCATATGGACGAAGTCATGAAGGAGTTGGCAGAAGACGACAGAGCTCAATTTGTTGAAAATGAAATAGGATCGGAAAGTGATGATGATAGTAATGTGGACAATATAAAAGCGAGTGAAGATGCAGCGGGAACTTTAAAAGAAGACGGAAACGATGAAGATGCAGCAGACAAATTAGAGGAAAACGCAACCAGCTCCAGTGACGATGGTTCAAATCAATTAATACCTAGAGGTGGACCTACAATCACAAATATTTACTAGGAAAATATCACAAAACAAAGTGGATGAAAACAGTTCCAACAGTTAATGTGCGTATGAGGAGGCACAATATTGTTTTACATTTGCCTGGTCCTAAGCGAGATGCTGCAAAGGTAAAGTCATTCTAAAACAAATTGCTCCTGATCTGATTGCTGAGCATTTGGCACAAAAACAGGCTAATATTCATTTGCCAAGACACATTAGACAAAAAATAGCTGGCATAAAAAAGTCTCGTGAAGATGTAGACCCACCAAAACATCCGAGTGTCCTCGAGTTAAAGACCGCAAAACTAAGTATAGATGTAGGGAGTGCAATAAATCGTTATGTTTAGATCATGCAGTTAAAACGTGCAGTACATGCTGTATTAAAGAAACAGAAAGCGAGTAATATTAAAACAATATTTTTTTTTCAAAGGATTGACATTTTTCAATGTAATAACGAAATATCTTCATTCAAGCGTTAGTTGTAAGAAGAATATTTTTTGTTTATAAGGTTTTTATTTAAATTTCATTTTAGATTTAATAAATATGATTTGTAAACAACAGTCTTCGATTATTTGGTGATATTTTTGTCATTGACTACATTTAACGAAAAAAAAGGCTGGGGTGTGGTACACCCCACCGCACTAACCGAGAGTTAAAATCTGAGACTACTATTTCCTTTTGAAACCTACTTAAAGAGATTTAAATAAATCACAACACCAGGACAGCTACGAACTTTCCTTCCGTGTGAACTGTCCCAAGCCATTTTTTGTAATGTAGAGAGTTGAGTACTCTCCTTGCTACTCGACTCTCCTTAAAAATAAGCCTGTCTAAATAAGCCTTAAATTATTGAGCCCCAAAAATGTAGTAAACGTATTCGAACTATTCGGTCAAAATATATTAGAAATATTCCTAACAAAACTTCTTTCTACCTTTATTTCTCTACACGGCCTAATCAACTAACGGACTCTTAGGCCCAGTTGTACAGTTAGCGTTCAGGCTTGGTTCTACTGAACTACGTTCCGTTGTAAAGGTCATATTTGAGCCCAGCTATACAAAATTTAGTTCAAGGAAAGATTTATTTAAGGTTAAGTTGAGTGGTTAACTCATGAGAAAAGAGTCAGAGCCAAAAATTCAAAAACTAGAACGAGAGGAAGAAGCAACTATTGAGGGTATAATCAAGTGTAATAAATTTTAAAAAAAAAATATTATTAGAAAAACATGTTACGAGGGCGGTTTGATAAGTCAGTGACTTTCTGAATAAAACAAATTTTTTTCCGCAAATAAACATTTTATTTTTCTACATAATCACCTTTTAGCTCGATACATTTAGTCCAGCGTTTTTCTAATTTTTTTATTCCCTCCAAATAATAGGTTTTTTCAAAGCTCTCAAAATACGCGTTTGTTTCGGTAATGACTTCTTCATTCGTCTCAAATCTCTTACTGCCCAGCCATTTCTTTAGGTTTGGAAACAGAAAATAGTCGCAGGGGGCTAAATCTGGAGAATATGCTGGATGGGGTAGCAGTTCGTATCCCAATTCGTGGATTTTGGCCATCGTGACAAGACAAGTGTGCACACGTGCATTGTCTTGATGGAACAGCACTTTCTTCTTCTTAGCCAAATGTGGCCGTTTTTGCTTCAAATCAACGCCGAATCTGTTCAAAAGCTTTGAATAATATTCGTCGGTGATCGTTTTACCTTTCTTGAGGTAATCGATGTGAATGACACCGCGTACATCCCAAAAAACTGTGGCCATGACCTTGTTGGCTGACAGACTCTGTTTCGCCTTCTTTGGTCCACGTTCACCCCAAACAACCCACTGTTTCGATTATTCCTTGGTCTCTGGCGTGTTGTGATGGATCCATGTTTCATCCACAGTAACAAAACGGCGCAAAAATTCGTCCGGATTACGGCTGAACATCGCTAAACACTCTTTTGAAGAGGTCACACGATTGCGCTTATGATCGAGTGTGAGCAATCGCGGCACCCATCTCGCAGAGAGTTTTATCATGTCCAAATATTCGTGTAAAATATGATGTACCCGTTCAGTTGAGATACCTACAGCATGAGCCAACTCACGCACTTTCATTCTCCGATCATCCAATATCATTTCATGGATTTTATTGACGATTTCCGGCGTGATCACTTCTTTTGGGCGACCTGGACGTTCGGCGTCACTAGTGCTGGTACGCGACCACAACGGAACTCTGTAAACCACTTCTTAACCATTGAAATTGATGGTGCCGAGTCCCCGTAGTATTTATCAAGTCTTTCCTTAGTTTCAGTGATGGATTTTTTACGTAAAAAGTAATGCTTAATCAGCACACGAAATTCACTTTTTTCCATTTTCGTAAAAATTCACGAGGTTGTCTGCTTTGAACGGCTATCAAACACCAACTGCACGACGTAGCTTGCTCAAAATTAGAAAGTTGCCCACTGATAGATTATAGTTGACGGCAGCACTGTTGCATTTGGAGTAACTGCGCGGGAAATTCAAAAAGTCACTGACTTATCAAACTGCCCTTGTATGTTGCAGAAACTAAAATCCAGGAGCTGATTGTTTCAAAGTTATTATATGTATATGTAGAGTTCATTAAAGTAATTTATTAACTGATTTCTCACAGCATATTTAATATTGCGTATTTTGAAAAGGCACATATGTTTCAATATTTACATTATCAACAAAGTTAATCGCTGCTTCTTCATCATTCCACTGTAGAAAATAATCCATTCACTCTCTAAATTTTTTTGGATGTCTTCTAGCGTTTATTACTGCTTTTACTGCTTTGGCAAAGTCTTCATCATCTGTTAGTTCCACAAGATTTTTAGGTAGTTGCTGAGCCAATAAAATAGTTGAACTTATTTTACGTCAGAACTTGGTTCAAATTCGACAGTTTAGTTGAACTTTCCAAAATGACAGCCAGTTAACCAAGCTTTGCCATGAACTAGCATTGTACCTACTACTGAACTTGAACTGAAATTTGAATCAGGGTTAACCTTGAGTTTTGCTTGAACCGATACTGTACAACTGGGTCCTATAATATTAGGCTAGTGCCAAAACGAATTTTTTATGCCGAAAAAAAAATAATAGCAGGCAAAAACCAGCTGGAAAATTAAGTTGGGTTATAACAAAAAAAACAAGAGATAAAGTGAAATGGGGGTGGTGTTTAGTGGTTGAAAGCAGTTTTATGGGATTTGCGTCAAAATGTAATCTCCCGTAAAAGTTGGGAACACTGAAAGATGGAACTTTTTGATGTAATAATTTCTTATTATTTCAAATAATTTACATTTTTTTTCTTGATCCACTGTGTACCCCAGATGGTACTCACTGAATCGCTCAGTTGTCAACAATGGATCAAAGGTATAAATTATGTTAAATAACAAAATAACATTTTAACATATTCTCACACAATTGTGGGTAATTAGATTTATTCAAACGGTTCATCCCCTAAACCAGTCTATACCGGCTATTTGATTGGTTTTCCACGACGAAGGCATTTTAATATTATCATACCTTGCCATTTCGAAGGCTACTTGACGACAATCTTTGGTGGTAAGTCCATGAAATAATAATGCACATTTTTTGTAACAGTCCCGAAGCATATTTTATTGTGCTTCGTAAAAAACTCTATTTACTTCATAGTTTGGTGTTATTTTTACAGCTCTTTTAGTCTTTGCCCAATACCTTTGTAGGGTAGTAAAAGGTATGTTTGTGTACCACTAGCGTTTGATCCATTGTGTACCATTCGATTTAGTTATTTTTGAAAGCCAGTCATCACTAACAAGAAATCGCTGATACATAATTTTTATCTTCATGAGTTTAGGCACATAGCTTAAACGCAATATAAAGAACATGTTTGAGAAAATATTACACAACTCACAAACTCAACTTTTTAACACATCTATTCGTCGTGACAAACTTACTAAATAGGAAGAAAGTTATAAAGGTTATATACGAATGTATGACATATCATATAATATCAAACAGCAGATGGCTTCGTGGTAGGAATGATTCACTGTGTGCAGTGATCCAATGTGGAAGTTATAGTAATGGGTCCGATTTTGCGAATCCCGAATTTTGACATATCTCCACATTTCAAGGTCCCCAGAATCGAATACAATATTTTTTAAGTGGACGTCTGTGTGTGTATGTATGTACGTATGTGCGAATGTTCGTATGTGCGTTCGGAATTATTTTTCGTCTCGATTTTCTCGAAAACATAAAATTATATCGACGTGGGACCAATTGCATTCGACGCATAATTACGCAACTTAGAACTGATTGGATTTTCAGCAAAATCAGTCGAGCTGTTTTTTATGGAGAATCAAAAAACTGAAAAAAATGGTAAACTACCTGAATTTTGCAATTTATAAATTATACTATTTTTAACACAGAATTTTAAGAGCCTTTGAATAATATGATTTTTGCATGTTAGGAATATTCGTATGAAAAATATGATGACAATATTTCATAAAAAGAGAATTTTAAACTTGTGTCAGTATTGAGAGAATAGCACTAAAAGTGAAAAATTGTTGTTAGTAATAATCAAGCATTGTTTATATCAATTGAATATTGTTACTAACAAATGATTATGGATCATAATTATTAAAAAAAAAATTTCAATTGTTATTGAAAATAGCTCCCGCTTATGAAAAAGGTTGTAAGAATACGGTTGACAAACAGAATATTGTTAATGAAAATTATAATTTGTTATAAACAATTTGAAATCGTTTTTTATAAAAAATTTAATAATAATAATTATAACAACAAAACATATGGTATTTTTTCATTCTTTTCACTGGGAAGTTAGTCGTATGGACCTCTCGGGTCGCACCCAGACCATTGATATTCCAGTTTTTTTTAATTTTAAGACGTTTGATGAGGAATAAACCATCAACATATATGGAGATAAGGGTAGGTTTTCTTAAAAAAAATTGTAAATATCTCAAAAACAATTTTTTTTTTAATCTAAAAAAATCATGCTCATTTAACATAAAAAATTTAATCACAAAATTTCATGTAAATAAAATTATTATTACGTGAGAAAAAAATTAAAAAATTATCTCAAATATTTAAGGATTTCTTGAAAAATGTCTTACATAATAGTTGTAGAGTTTATTTTATGCAACTTTTTATTGATTACTTTCCCCTAGTAGATCACATTTTGACGCAAATCTCATAAAAGTGCTTTCAACCCCTAAACACCACCTCCATTTCTCACTTTTTCTCGTGTCTAAAAGTTTTTTTTTAAAAAAAGTATTGGCACTAACCTATATTTCTATGGCAACTCGTTCTACATAATCGCTTATTGTATACAAAATAATTTGCTTTAAAAATTGTATGTAGTCGATGGTGCTTCATTTTCCATTCTAATTATTTTGTAGTTTATATGATATAGTTATGGTTGACGTGCAGTTATGTTGACAATTGCTGTATTTTTTGTAAAGAGTATAATAAATTGTACAAATAAATGGTTAAAAAATTTAAATGTGTTGAAAAATTATTTTATCATGCGAGTATATGTATACCTACATATTTATCTTACATATAATTTTTTCACCATTCTTATTTCCTTGAATTTCCGTGAATTTATAATGAGACGAGCCCTAGAGAATTTTGAAGGAGGAGTATCAATCAATGGTACCAGTTGCCGACGTCGCATTCTGGGTTACTTCGGACACATCACCAGGCGAGATCAAGACAATCTAGAAAGACTTATCGTGCAGGGCAAAGTGGAAGGTAAATGGTCAAGAAGAAGATCTCCATCACGATGGATGGACCAAATTAAAGAGATTACAGGGCAAACCTTGCAGACAAATTTAAGAGTAGGGGAAGAACGACAGCAGTTGAGACAATAGACCCATCAATGCTCATAGACATTATGTCACAACTATTCAGCAATAAAGATATGACTAAGAAGAAGATTTCGTTAAAATTTTCACGATCTCCACGATTTAAAGAATAAAAAAAACGGCAAACATTTTTTTTTTTATTTAAGCTACTGCATTAATCACGCAGGGTTATTAGCAATACAAAATAGATTGACGAATACTTTATATATCCTTGAGAATATTGTTACGAGCCCGTCCCTGTTAACCCTTTTCTGTCGCGATAATGCGTCGGCCACAACTGGGACTGTCGGCGCAGAGACCAAAGGAAAGTTCCCGCAAGTTCTCGACCGTTCGAAAATACCTTCGAGAATAAGGTCGAAGTATGATTGTCAGGTATAAAAAAAAGGGGACAGCAAGCAGAGAAGCAGTATCGGTCTTAAAAGTGTTTATGAATTAATAAATGTAAATAGTTATATAGAGATGTAAAAGTTGTATAGCTAAGTGAATATCTAAGTGGTTAATAAAAGTAGAATTTATTGTATTGAAATAAACATTGTTTTGTTACTGGATCGAGAGTTTTAATCGCCGAACCCAAGATAGAACTAAAATTTATAACAATATGGATATCTTTTAAAAAGTTTTTTATACTAATATGATCACAGTTATCTTGTAGTAAAGACTTTAAATCTATCTTTCAATAAATGATTATATATATATATTATATATGATTATAAATAAAGGACAGTCAATTAAAATATGTTCCACAGTTAAACTAGTTTGACACATAAAACAAATAGATTCGAAGTCACCTGCTAATAAATATTTATGTGTAGCTAATGTATTACCTATTCTCAACCTGGATACTATCACCTGATTTCGTCGGTCTGGAATCACAGTTTTCCACGGTAGCACTGAACTTTTTACTCTCGATAATTTGGAGGTCGAACGGTTCCATTCAGACTGCACAACACTTATTAAGTATGGATTAAAGTCCAGATGAATCGATTCTCGGATATCAACTGCATCGGCACTTGATACTGCTGATTTAGCTAAATTATTAGCTCTCTCGTTTCCTTCTATTCCTGTGTGAGATGGTACCCATACAAACTCCTGTTTAATTTCCTGTTTAATTCCTGTTTCATGAGTAAAAGAATTAGATGCTTTGGATACACTTGTTTTACTCCTGTTATGGCGGGGAGAGAATCGGTTATTATTATTATTTAAGAGCATGAAGTATCGCAAAAAGTTCTGCCGTATGTACTGTTGATGCACTAGCCAGTTTGCATACAAAGTTTTCGTCAGGAGCAGTAAAAGCAGCACCTACTCCAAGTTCTGATTTAGATGCGTCCGTGTAGATATGGCAATATTCATCGTAAGGATTTATTGTTTGTAAAAACAGGGTTTTAAGAATTTTTGGATTGTAATCAGAATTTTTTTATGTAGACAAGCTTGTATCTAAAACTGGAAGGGGAACAAACAATTTTTTGTTATTGCAATTTTTGATAATGTCTATTCAAATTTCGTGTCTGATTCATATTTGATATTTTGCTATTTAGCAGTTGTTTGTTAGATCATTGTAAAGATTAATTTTTTTTTCTAAAACTAAAACAACAAAAGTCTTATCTGAGGGCACTGTAGTGCCACCGCCTTGTCGAGCAAAAAAGCGGCATGGCCGTACCATCCTTTTCTCGAAGCAGTTCAGGCCATTTTCGTCCCACTATAACTTCGTTGTGGGTAAAACTAGAACTTCAATAACCAAGCAGGCTGCCACGTCTTTTTCGTTCACTAAAGAGTACTCTGCCAGCGGTCTCTCTACTGGCAAATTATGCTCAGCCGTAGAGGGTAGAAGAAAAAAAAAGAAAATAAAAGTGAGCCGCGCCACCGACTTGGACGGTTCAAGCCGGAAAACCCTAGGTCTTATAGGCACTAGCAGAGCCACACGATAAACAACTAAGATTATGGTGAACCAAATAAATGAAATTATAGCAAAAATATATTGGATACTTTACTCCTACAATAAATCAAAATACACAGCTCAATAACAAAATTATAACAAATATAGCCAAAATTAACAGCCAACAATAAATCCAGGCACACAGTTCAATTATAAACTTATAACAAATATAATCAAAATCAACAGCTAACAATAAATCGAAACTTCAAAATTTACAACTTTATAAGACAACAATAAATCAAAAATCCAAAGTTTATGATTCCATAAAATAACTAAAACAAAGGTAAGAATAACAAACTTTATCAAGTTACCAAAAAAAAAAAACGTATACAAGTAAACTTTTTAATAATGCTTAATCAAACGTTCACATACGGCTGCTAATTTACTCACGTTTTTTTTTACCATTTACATAGAGATTTACACTGTTAAAACAATCGAGCTTATTTAAAAATATTACTTTTTTTTTACAATGGCTGTCCTTCAAAATAGCAATATTGTAGGATATTCACAAATAAGTATGAAGAAAACATTTTTACTTGGACACAAAGAACTATTGAGAATATTACTTTAATCAAAGTTCAGCCTTGGCATATTATCCAATGCAATAAATAGTTTTCAACAGTGTACCATATTAATAAATTAAAACAAAACTTAATCGTGGTGTCAAAAACAAATCACGTCGTTTAAATATTCTAAAATAAATCACTTGTAACCTTTGGGTATACGAATTCACTACTCCTGTGGCCTACTCCTGTGGCCGGTTTGATTATGAAACTGCACCTGCTACTTAACAATGGCTTCCCTCCATCAGATCCCGCACGCGGTTATTTTAACTCGACACCAAAATCCAAAATATCAACAACGAAGGTAAGATAGAATGGTCAAGTTAAAAATTAAATGGTTTTTCTTCAAAATCCAATTAAGATGGCCCGAATACAGCCAGATATGAAAGAAAAAACCGTAGAGGTTCTGCTCACGTGTTAATATCAAATCGTTCCAAAAAAACTTTCACCACCACCCGACTCCTAAGACTGACACCAAACGACTCCCTAAACTACTGACTCCCAGGCCGGATATCAAGAAATTACACGGAACACACGTCAACCAACAATTTTCGCAAATCTTTGTTCCAAACTCATAATTGCACTCGTCCGTGTTGATAGCCAGCCCATCCACACAGAAATGCAAACCAAACAATAATATAGCTGACAACACACGACAATCGAGGCCAAAAATCAAGGCAAAATCTAATAACAAAAACCCCCACTCCATCTCCATCGATTAACAAAAATGTCACAGCCATTAATAATTGAATCCTATCACTACAAGGTATGCAACACTATTTACAACGAGTGATATATTTAAATTACAACAAAATACGGTACCTGAGGAATACGAAACTATCAGAGACACAATTAATAATGGAACTGTAGAAGGGAAAAAATAGGCACGTGACAAGGCATTATATAAATACGGTATATTTCAAATTTCATTTAATTTAAACCAGTAGTTTAAGAAATATAACTAATCAAAGTTTATTAATTCTGTCACTCACTGACTGACCGATCACCAAAACTCTAAGGCACTTCAAGCAGACATAGAAGCTTCAAATTTAGAATACAATTAGTGTTTAGTGTATAAATCAAGGAAAAACTAAAATATATTGCAATTTTGATCCAGTTTTCTAGATAAACCAACTGCCTAAATATCTTTGTAATTCCATATAAATATATAGGATAACAAAGTTACATTTGCAGTGAATGAATCAGTGTACCTGTATATGTATAAGGACTATCTACTAAAAAAAATGAGATGCCATCAAAAACATAACTTGTAAAAAAACCATCTCGCAACTCAGTTCTTCTACCGTAAAAATTTGTGAGATCCATGAAATACCAAGTCGGTTAATTTATTCAGTCCCTACTTAAGGGGCCTTCTGTCTTGAGTTATTACGTAATAAGTTAACCTACCAACATCTTAGAGTGACCATATTAATTTTAAAAATCTTTTATGTTTTAAATAAATATATTGACTTTGTTTCTTATTCAGTTGTTTTATTTTTTATCTTTTAATTTTACTTCTAGCATTGACCTTTCCATGGCTCTTTGTATCTTCACTATTTTATCCATGTTTGCTTTAGTAAAGGACCACGTTTGGCATGCGTATGTAAGAATCGGGAGTATGCATTGATCGAATACTCTTGTTTTCAAGTATTGTTGAATTTTCTGTTTTTTTAGGACCCATTTTAGTTTCCCGAATCCTGTCCAGGCTAATCTGACCATTCTTTTTATCATCCCTTCTTATAATCATAGTTTTGGTTTTTTTACAGTTTAATTTAAGACCTTGACTACAGCGTCTATTATCCTCTGAAGGCCCTCAGCACTATCTGCCAGCAGAACTGTATCGTCTGCGTACCTAAAGTTTGGTTGATGCTGTATTTATTTGTCTCTCTTATCAAAGATTTTGCCAGAGCATTTGTTAACATTTCAGCCGATGAAACACTTTTATTCGTAATTGTTTTTCTTTAATTCGTTGTCTTATGAAATGATATCTGATGTCAATGTGTATAGTACGAGTCAAATGTGCATTTGTATTTGCAAGGTCAATTGCTGATTTATTATCGAAATAGATGATCATTGGACGAGGAACCAACTTTGGATCAATTTCCTTGCATAATTTCCTTAACCATAATGCTTCTTGACATGTACTTGATAGCGCCACAATCTGCAAATTGTTGAAAGAGCTATAGTGTTTTATTTTTTATTCGCCCACGATAAAGCATTATTTTTCAAATTAAAAAGAAAACCTGAGGTATAGTATTATTTTTTGGATCCTCCCCAATCAGCATCATTAAAACCATGTATTTCTTCATTACCATATAGTGAATACACTAACTTTTTCGATTTTGTACCTTTAAGGTAACGAAATATGCGCTTAATTCCCATCCAGTGCTCATCAGAGTACCCATTTAAATATCAGTAAGTTTATTAGTCATGCACTTGTGATAGTACGGTTCCAATTCCTTTGTTACTTGCATCTGTGTCAAGTTTGAATAGGCCTTTTTGTTGTGGAAAGCCCAAGATTGGACTGGAACATAGAGCAGCTTTCAGTTTCTTAAATGCTCTTTTACAATCATTAGACCAGATGAAGTTGACTCGGTCTTTTGTCAACTTGTGCAGGGGTGCATCAATATCAACAAATCCTTTCACAAAACGCCGGTAATAGGTACACAGGCCCAAGAAGCTTCTCACTTCGTGTTTATCTTTTGGTCTTGGCCAGTCTCGAATCGCCTTCATCTTCTTCTCATCTGTTTGGATGTCTGCTGATGAAACTGTGTGGCCCAGAAAATTCACTTCTACGCTATTCTTATTTTATAAAGTCTGTGACTCTGTGGACTAAAGTGAACTTAGTTTCCTTCGCAAATGCCTCGGTAGGAAGTATTTTTAATTAATTGAATTTAACTGAGACTGATCATAGGAATAAACTAAAAATAAGTACATTTGGAGAAAAAACATGTCAGTAATAGGTTCCTGGAGATTATTTTTGAACGTTTTATTAAGAAATGCTTCTTATGTTTTGACTTTTGTGAGTTGATATATGTTTTCATATAGTTTCTATACAGAATGGGCCATTAAAAACGAAACAGCGGCTCTGTAGGTCGGCAGAACCGAATTATATAAAAACGCTCGGACACGTCAACTACATTTTTGAGGGGGACATCGTTCGCGATGAAATTCACCCGAAATACATTCCAACCATCGGAGCTGTGACCGCCACCCCTAAATTTGTAAATGGCAACATATGGAAAATGAAAAATATTTTCCTTCCTAATATCAACCAAAAAAAATAAATTAATTCTATAGATAGGTTTTCGAGATATGAAACTTGACGTTGGGAAATCATTTTTTATTCACTCAATCAATAAAAACAATATCTGTCGCAATAATTATGATTGTCAATGAACTAAATGTTTAAACTGTCTACGTCCCATTTCCATACAATATTACAGGTTCTGTTCAGAATGAGACCTCACGTACATTTCGTAGCATTTTCGGCGTTATTCGACGGAACTCTCCAATAATTCAGAGATTCTGGTTCGGTTGCATAGATTTTGTTTTTCAAGTGACCCCACATGAAAAAGTCAAGTGAGGATAAATCTGGAAATTTGGTTGACGACTCTATAGAGCCCCTTCTTCCAATCCAACTGTCAGAAAACATTCTATCCAAAGACGCCTGTGAGTAAAACACTTCAAAATTTTAAGTGGGTACAATGTGACCGTTTCTGGTATTTTCGGTACTAAATTAGTATATTTTGGGCTCTGCCACACATGGGTTTGGTATAATTGTAATATTTTCGTTAATTTTAGTATTTTTTGGTATTTTCACTGTGGCCTACTTTATTATGTTCATTACATAAAAAAATAGAACACAATGTGCTGACGGCAGCTGTTCGCCGGAGAACAGATAAAGTGAGTTCGAATTATTTACGGCTCTAAGATTGAAAATTCAAATTCATTAAGGGCGCCACCCAATTTAGATATAGCTATACTATATTTGGATAATTGAGAAAACCAAATATCTATCTTTAACAAAATACCTAAAATGACATAGTATTAAATTTTCTTAGACATTCAGGCTGGGCAAATAGGAGAATAAAAAAACATATCACATATAAGAATATAATTAGAACACCAAAGTGGACAAGGCAAAATACGTTGTAGACCAGGGTATCATAAAGTAATAATTACATAAATTAAATAACATATATAACAATATTAACTAATGTATTATAGCGAAATACATACACTTTTATACCTGGTGTTATACCGCTCAAAGTTACCAGAATGGGGTATAATGGTAAGAAATAAACCAGTGACTGAATCTGCTGTCACATAGTACTATGTGAGAACTTCACAAAAGTTCTTTAGATTATAGTTTATAAAATTATCACGGTGGTATAATATACGATGTCAATAATTAGTTATTATATAAAATGATGGTATGATAAGTACTAATATGATAAAATAGTTATAAATAAATCTCAAAAAGGTAAGAGAACACTGAAGGTGTAAAAAAACCTGGTATTAAAGTACAATGGTCCACATATGTAGCCTCTATCCAAGGTCCACTTGATGTAGCTGAAGACACAAAAACGAAGACAGGAAACAGACAGCAAAACGAAGAGAAGGTAAGAAGAAAGGCTTAACCTTCCAGGTCAGCCAGGGGTCGATGATGCAGTTCAGCAGGTCTCTAGCCTCTACCGGCTACTACCAGTCCTCATCCGGTGGATGTCTGTCGACTCTGGCCAGGATTTAAAAGCGACTCGGTGTTGGTCCTCGTGGGAATCTTGACCAAAGTCAAGAGTTGCCACAAGAGTCGTCGTTCGATTTCCAGGAGTCTGATGGTGAGAGCTAAGCTGTACCCTAACACCCTAACAAAAAAATAATCTCATGAAAGAACATGTGCAAAATAAAAAACCAACAAAATGAAGTAGGTATATTTTCAACCTGATCGATATCATTGCTAGTTCAAAAGTCATAACTTACCTTCTGAGAAGGGAAGTAAAACTAGAAGATATCCATAACAGCAAACAGGACTAAAACGGACTAACAGGACATCAGGACAAAATGGCGGTGTTCCCACCGCATGGCAGCCTACCGGTGTTTGGCACAAATCCCCATATAAGGCTCCAAAAAAACCACTAACGATGGGTGCGACTTGATCTCGGCCCAAACGGCACTTCGTAAATTCCCCCCTAAGGGTTAATTTCGGTTCAATACCGAAAAAGAATCCCAAACACGAGTCAAGCGCACCTCATCATGGCCGCACCGAAAAAGAACTCCTTGACAACCACGAGGACAGAACCATCCTCTATTTCTAACAGTTGCCAGAAAAAAACTGCGCATCCTGTATGAAATCTGCGCCAGTTTTGAATTCCTAGCCTCTCATTGGTCAGAACCATAAATGCTATTGATTGACAGAATGAATTTCATCGATTGTAATCTAAAAGACCATTCTTCTTCTTTCTTTTCTACTATGGCACGAAACATTAACGGCTAACCGACTTGAGACCGATGACAGAAGTTCTATGAAAGAAGAACAGTGACACACCCACGATAACATCGACGTCTAGAAAGTAAATATAACCTCCAAGATTATATTATGAAAAATAGAGAAAAAAACCCAGTAAATACCTAGAGATCTCATTCAGAATCAACAAAATCCTGGGACAAACCTTCAATAGCCTAGAATTCATCATACTAGAGAACACAACGGTATGTCGCCTGCTTACATGTGAATGGATGTTTTTATTGACTTCACTATCTTAAATTTCAGAAATCCAGCCAGAAATCATAAGGTTCCTGCAGCTTGATTACATTACTTTCAACAGCCCTTAGAATGTCAGAAGCAAGAGTATTACCTAGTGTTAAAACTTGTGAAATTTACTAGTATTCAACTATATATATGATGTTTGTTTTGAAATAGTGAAATAAATGTTTTATTCAGGAATTTGATATCAAAACTGAATGTTCAAATAAAAAATTTATTATATATAGAAAACAAAATTAACAGGTAGCAATTTCAAATGCTACAATGCCCAATAAATGAAAAATTTACTATATATAAAAAACAAAATTAACGAGTAGCAATTTCAAATGCTACATCACATTGATCCCTCATACTCCTATGTTGGTAACGTAGAGCACAAATAAAATGCAGAGAGAGGTCTGTGAAAATGCAACATTATCAAACCTATTTCGACATTATGAAGAAGTCAGTTGTGAAACATTCACCAAAACGCGGAAGTCCGAAGCGGGAGTCCGAATGTATTTAGTAGAAGGGTTGAAAATCAATACGTTTGTGGTTTGAAAACAAGATTAAATGCAGTTCATTCAAGAAAAAACACCTCATATATAGATCTTTTGTGTATATGTTATTGGAAAACCCACAAAAACATATGTCAGGAACAGAAAGCGAAAATACGATCAGCGGTACCGGTTGGAGTGGGAGCAAAACCCGGAATTTGATGTCTTATTCTAAAGGCGCCCTTGTTGCAATTTTTTAGACAATAACTAGTGTTGGGCGCATCTGAATGAAAAATCGAAAATCCGATTATGCGAATAATCGGCAACATCCGATTATTTTATTCAAACATTCGAATGAAAAATAATCTGATGAAAAATCGACTCGCTAGAAAACCCGTGCGCAACGATAATTGAATTCATCAAAACACTTGGATGCTTCATGCGGTAAGCCTTGCGTTAGCCTATGACAAGCAAGACGAAAGTTAAGCATTCGTAGCCGAGATCAGAGTAGATCGAGAGTCGTTGGAAGTAAAAGACGAGATAAGTTTTCGACTCATTGTACCGAGGGCATGAAGAAAACGTGAATGTAAAATGGAGTAACATCAAGAACACAATAGTAAACACATGTAAACAAGAACTAAAACAGGAGAGTAAAGAGAACAAAAAGGATTGGATGACAGAGGAGATTTTGGAACTGATGGAAAAGAGAAGAGAGGCTAAGAACATGAACAAACAGAGATACAAAGAGCTACACCGACAAATACAAAAGAAAGTGAGGGAAGCGAAGGAGAAATGGATGAATGAAAAATGCAACGAAATCGAGAGAATGCAAAAGATACATGACACTTTTAATCTACATAAAAAGGTCAAAGAAATGACCAGCGGTTTCAGAAGGAATCAGAACAACATACTAATGGATGAAGGTGGAAACATAATGCTAGATTTAGAAGACAAACTTAAAACATGGAAGAAATATATCGAAAAACTGTTTGAAGACGAATGAAACAGGCCCCAACTAACACGAAAGGTAAAAACAGACAATCCAGACATAACAAACGAAGAAGTAATATATGCACTTAAAAACACAAAAAATGGGAAAGCACCTGGCGCGGATGAATTACCTGTGGAATTGCTAAAACTACTCGAAGAAGAACACATACCAATACTTACGGAACTGTTCAATACGATTTAAAAAACTGGAGTTATACCCAGAGAATGGCTAACATCCACATTTATAGCAATACCAAAGAAAAACAATGCGAAAAAATGTAGCGAACACAGGACTATTAGCTTAATGAGCCACACATTGAAAGTATTTATAAAAGTTATACACAACCGGATACACAAGAAACTGGACAATGAGATAAGTGATTTCCAGTTTGGGTTCCGAAATGGAACGGGCACAAGGGAGGCATTGTTTGTTGTAAACGTACTGACACAGCGATGCTTAGATGTGAATAAAGAAGTATACGCATGTCTAGTAGACTATGAAAAGGCATTTGACAGAGTACGACATGACCAACTCATAAAAATTCTAAGTGAAAAACAAATAGATACTCAAGACATAAGAATTATAGAAAACTTATACTACAATCAAACAGCAAACATCAGAATAGGCATTACACAGATGGAAGATATAGAGATTAGGCGCGGAGTGAGACAGGGATGCGTGCTTTCCCCTTTGCTGTTCAACATCTACTCAGAAGCGATCATGAAAGAAGCATTAGCTGAAGAAGAAGCTGGAGTGCGAGTTAATGGGATACCTATTTCAAATATAAGGTATGCGGACGACACTATGTTGCTAGCCGAGAATGCCATCGACCTACAAAGAATGGTACAAAAGGTACATAATGTCAGTATTCGATACGGGCTAAACATGAATCTCAGCAAAACAAAATTCCAAAGACCCGAAACAACAACACACAGCTGATAGTAAACAACCAGATAATAGAACCGGTATATAAATATAAATATCTGGGAACATGGATTAACAGCAACAATGATTATGCTAGCGAACTGAAAGCAAGAATTGAAATCGCACGCAGAGCCTTCATAAATATGAAACAGTTTTTCTGTAACAGAAATTTAAATAACGATCTCAAAATACGTATGTTGAGATGCTACATATTCACCATCTTACTATACGGCATAGAAGCGGCCACATTGACAAAAGTCATGATGAGAAAAATAGGAGCATTCGAGATGTGGCTATACAGGAGAATACTGAGAATATCTTATATGGACAGAATTACAAACGAAAAAGTACTAAAAAGACTCTCAAAAGAAACAGAAATTAATAACGAAATAAAAATCAGAAAATTACAATATCTGGGCCACACTATGAGAGGAGAGAGATACCGATTGCTACAAGTGGTGATGCAGGAAAAGATTGCAGGGAAGCGCAGCGTGGAAAGAAGACGAATGTCGTGGCTCCGCAACCTGAGAGAATGGTTCAACTGTTCATCAAATCATCTTTTCAGATCAGCAGTCAACAAAATGCAAATAATCATGATGATCGCCAACCTTCGACGGAAGACGGCACCATAAGAAGAAGAAGTACCGAGGGCCAGACATCTGTTTTAATTTTAATCATTGATATTGTTACGATATTTACTTCTTTCCTGGGTTCGGTGATTTTAAACTCTCGATACAGCAACAAAACAATTTTTATTACAATACTTTTAAGCAATAAATTTTACTTTTATAAATCACTTAGATATTCAACTAATTACAACTTTTACAACTATTTAAATTTCAAAGAGAGAGTTTACCAAGAAACACTGCGTACTTCCTGTCCCGCGCTTACTGTAGGAGACTCAAATCAAACGTGGAAAGCGATCAAAACATGGATCGTGTCTGGTGTGAACAAAACCACGAACCCAAAACTGATAAAGAAAAAACAATGGATGACGGAAAGAACAATCGGCCTAATAGATGGCCGGAGAAGACTAATCCTGGCCAAAACTATTACCCCGGAGAATAAGGAAGGCTCTTGACAAAGAAATTCAAAAAGTCTTGTAAAAACGACAAAAACCAGCACATCGGAAGAATATGCCAATACAAATACAAACAGATCCCACGAATTATATGATACAGTCAAATATCTGTCTGGAGAATTTAAGCCACAGACACAAATAATAAAAAATGACAACGGAGAGACTGTAACGTGCCTATTTTTCCCTTCTACAGTTCCATTATAATTGTGTCTCTGATAGTTTCGTATTCCTCAGGTACCGTATTTTGTTGTAATTTAAATATATCATTCGTTGTAAATAGTGTTGCATACCTTGTTGTGATAGGATTCGATTGTTAATGGCTGTGACATTTTTGTTAATCGATGGAGATTGAGTGGGGGTTTTCGTTATTAGATTTTGCTTTGGTTTTTGGCCTCGATTGTTGTGTGTTGTCGGTTATATTATTGTTTGGTTTGCATTTCTGTGTGGATGGGGCTGGCTATCAACACGGACGAGCGCGATTCTGAGTGTGGAACATAGATTTGCGAATATTGTTGGTTGACGTCGGTTCCGTGTCATTTTTCTTGATATCCGGCCTGGGAAGTAGTCAGTCGTTTGGTGGCAGTCTTAGGAGTGATGTGGTGAGAATTTTTGGGACGGTGTGATATTGGCAAGTGTGCAGAATCTCTACGGTTTTTCTTTCATATCTGGCTATATTTGGGCCATCTTAATTGGATTTTGAAGAAAAGCCATTTAATTTTTAACTTGACCATTCTATCTTACCTTTGTTGTTGATATTTTGGATTTTGGTGTCGAGTTAAAATAACCGCATGCGGGATTTGATTGAGGGAAGCCATTGTTAATTAGCAGGTGCCGTTCCACAACCAAACCGGCCACAGGAGTAGTGAATTCGTATACCCAAAGGTTACAAGTGATTTATTTTAGAATATTTAAACGACGTGATTTGTTTTTGACACCACGATTAAGTTTTGTTTTAATTTATTAATATGGTACATTGTTGAAAACTATTTATTGCATTGGATAATATGCCAAGGCTGAACTTTGATTAAAGTAATCTTCTCAATAGTTCTTTGTGTCCAAGTAAAAATGTTTTCTTCATACTTATTTGTAAATATCCTACAATATTGATATTTTGAAGGACAGCCATTGTAAAAAGAAATATTTTTAAATAAGCTCGATTGTTTTAACAGTGTAAATCTTTATGTAAATGGTAAAAACATGAGTAAATTAGCAGCCTTATGTGAACGTTTGATTAAGTATTATTAAAAAGTTTACTTGTATACGTTTTTTTGGTAACTTGGTAAAGTTTGTTACTCTTACTTTTGTTTTGGTTATTTTATGGAATCGTAAACTTTGGATTTTTGATTTATTGTTAGCTGTTGATTTTGACTATATTTGTTATAAGTTTATTATTAAACTGTGTACTTTGATTTATTGTTGGCTGTTAATTTTGACTATATTTGTTATAATTTTATTATTGAACTGTGTACTTTGATTTATTGTAGGAGTAAAGTATCTAATATATTTTAGCTATAATTTTATTTATTTAGTTCACCATAATCTCAGTTGTTTATCGTGTGGCTCTGCTAGTGCCTATAAGACCTAGGGGTTTCCGGCTTGAACCGTCTAAGTCGGTGGCGCGGCTCACTTTTATTTTCTTTTTTTCTTCTACCCTCTACGGCTCGGGCTCGGGCTCGGGCATAATTTGCCAGTAGAGAGACCGCTGGCAGAGTACTCTATAGAGAACGAATAAGACGTGGCAAGATATTTACGGATGCCAACAACATAGCAGAAGTATGGAGGCAATACTGCGAAACACTTATCTCTACTGATAAAACAGAAAAGCATATTTCACATTCATTGCCAAGGGAGATATTCTGTGTTTGTGTTGCAACATTACCTAGATACAGATAAATAAATAGAGATAGAGATATGATGATTTTTATTTTAATACCTACCATATCCTCCTTCCTGTTTTTTAATACGTCAATTTTTTATATATTATTATTAATTAACAGTGTTCCAGTTTTTGTGTCACAATGTTCTAAAAAAATGAAACACTAGATCTTTTTATTGCTTGAAGGTGTAAATTACATCTGCTTACATTTTAATAACTGGTGTAAAATTAATCTTATATCTCATACTTCCAAAACTGCATGTATTTAAATATATAAATGAATTTACAGAAATACCTACCCTTATTTCCAGGAAAATGATCTTATACTTCCAAAACAGAATGTATTTACATTAAAATGTTTCTGTAAATATTTAGATAAAAAAGAACGCTTTTTCTGCGTGTAACCATGAAATTTGTTATAATATCACCAATATTTGAACATTTTTCTCAATGTAAACAGCGACTATCTCAACGTCAAGGTCATAAATTTTGGTTACCCCAACATCAAGGGGATTTCGTCGGCTTTCCATTCTTATTTTAGGCTGGTGTATTCTGTGATGAAAACACTGAACTCAAAACGCGGAAAACGAGCCAAACCAAACATGGAGCATGTGCAGATTGTGTCGCACTGGATTGGTCGGCATGAATGCACTCTTTAATGTATGCTTATAATGTTGCCATCATTAAATAACTTTATACAATGTTGCTATTGACCAACTATATATTTTTTTAAGCAATGTTATTGATTTCAATGGGGAAAAATTACGGAGGGGGTGACATCTATTATTGATCGTATGAAGTTCTCGAGATGAGAACAATAAACTCATCTCCATTTGTTTATATGGGTGTAAAGCGAACTTCTTATATTATTTTGAGCAATTTAAGCATTGAAAGTGTTTGAACAATATTTTGTGAAAAATTGGTGTTAATAAACCACAAAATCTAAAAATGTAAAGAATTAAAAAAGGTGATATGGAGATAAAATCGCGAAAAATATGCTTTGTTCCACAATGCTCTACATATGGCAATTCAAATATATCTTTGCATACATTTCCTTCAAATCCTAAAGCAGCTCAGAAATTGAAGAAGATCTTAGAGATAGGAAAACCAATCTCAAAGTATATGTTTGTTTGCAGCAATCATACTTGTGAAAGATGATTTTTTCAGTGGTAAGTATGATATTGTTGTCCAATAATAAAGCATTTCGAAAAAAACTTTGGTTTTACAAGTGATCAAATGACAGAATTTTTGTTGTTCACACCTCGATTCGACATTTTGCCATTGACAGCGCCATCTCGCGTTACGTGATTTTTCCCTATAAACAATTATGTGATGTTGCATACGACCTTGACCCGATAGACATTTGGAAATCTTATTTTTGCTGTGTCTCTTCCTTCAACCATTGCTTAAAAAATGTTGTCCTTATAAAATGCTAAAACAGATTAACAACCAACTTAGCATTTTAATTCGTTGTAATAGTATTTGTTTGATAATACAATTTGATGTTCCTTTTTTAAACATGGTTAAAGAAGAAGTTATTCAAGAGAAGGTAGTTAATAATAAAAGGTCCACTTTAGAAATCTTTCACACGGTAAAAACCGAACCCAGAGAAGAAACGTGCCTTTTAAATCTTCAAATACAAACACAGCCATGTGAAAATGTTAAACCAACAGACTCACTAGAGATTAAGAAGAAATTAAATGATGTCAAGAAGGAAGCGGAGGATTTTAAGAATATTAAAATTGAATTATTACACGAAGAATGTGATTTGCCATCAATTAAAAGTGAAGATGAATTGAATTGGGTAAAACAATCATTGTTTAGTGAATTAAAACCTAAAATTTTCAAGAGATTTACTTATAAAAAGAAAAATGGCAAAATAGGAAATTACTCCTGTTTAATTTGCAGAAAAGGTAAGTGTAAATTATCGGGTATTTTGACATTTAGGGGTTTTAAAACTTAATTTGTTAGTATTATATTTACCAAAAATTTAATGTGGCTGGTTATATATATTCATGGTATCTTGGTTTTCAAGTATTAAACATGAAATTTAAAAGATTCTTAATACCGATGTACCATATTTTCAAATTGTATTTAATTGGAAATCAAATCATACATTTTAGTTATATCCATACCTATAATAATTTTAATACATTAATTTATTAAAATCACTATCCTTTGCTATACAATTTAATGTTACGTTTAGGAGGATTCAATATTCAATGTAGATATTTTAAGGACGTATTGCTGGGGTCAAAACAAGACTTTTTCTCCAAATAAACGTGTGTTAAAATACATCCCCTCCAAGCTACATCCACTGTAAATTGCATGAAAAAAAAACAATAACAAATCTAATCTTTTGAAAATTGGCACCATTCATTTTTGCTTCAAAAATTGGGTAAACCCAGTTTTGGGAGAGTTGGATGGGGGTCCACACTTTTATTGGCCCAAATTTTAATTTCAAAAAGAGAAACTCTAAATTCAAACAGCATAATCATTTTGGCCATGAACAAATCTAAAAATTCGGTCTCTTTCAGTTTTTTGATAAAACTAACCATTCATCAAAAAATCATAATCAACAGAAGGGCGGTATTCTCACAATATCAAACTAACAAAACATTTATAATTAAACAATAATTAATCTTACAACAAATATTTTGTTGTTGGAGTTTAGTTGGGATTGGAATCAGTGCGAGTTGAAGAAAAAACTATTGTTTTCTTGTCTATATTTCAAATTTAATTAAATTCATCCACTTTGTAACAATGGTTTCTCAAATAATAATAGTATATTACGTAACAAGAGTTGTAAGTAACCCATTACGCATGAAATGAAAAAGTTTATGCATGAAGCCGTGCAGCGGCGAGTGCATAAATTTCATGAGTCCGTAATGGGCTTACAACTCATGTAACGTACTATACTTTTTCTACGCCCATTCATTTTCTTCCATTAAATAAAAAACATCGCAAACATTTAAACTTTATTATAATATTTGTTAATAACAATTGAACAATTATTGTAAATCAATTGTGCCTTATTATTTAATGGTGATGACTGGTTATTTATAATTGTAGTACTGCTCGGTACATCAGAAGACAAAGATTGATAATTGGTAATTGCCTCCGATATTCGTAATACATTGTCATTTTTATTTTTAAGAGATTGATTCACATAACCTTCCGCTACTGTAGAAGATTGCCAGCCACAAGTCGTTTTAATGATAGCATATCACCTGCATCAACTAATATAGTGGCTGATAATCTCCTGAAACAATGGCCAGTATATTGCTTTGGTTTCGGCAGCTCAAGATATTCAGCAATTTTACGTGGTGTACTTCTGATTGTGTTTATCCCCACAACCTGTCTTATGCATTTTCCATTTCTGTAATTAAGAAATAAAGGAAGTTCCATTTCAGCAGGACGCAAATTCATGTATTTTTGACATGTGATAAAAAACGTGTCTGGTACTACAAATGAACGTCTCGTTTTAGTTTTAGAATCTGGAATATCAATTATCAAAGATTTTCCTGTGTCCTGAATGTGTTCCATTTTTATATTTCCATAGAGAAGATGGCTTTATAGTTTTTGATATTTCTTCAAAATACACAAGTAAAACATTCTCCGAAAAGGATTTAACGTTATGCTTGTGTCGCCAATCCATAAATTTTTGATACCTAGGTAATTTCGTACCTTTCTTTGGATTTTAGCGGTAACAAATAATGTGTGGCAGCTTGAGCTTTTTCTAAAATCTTCGGTGCAGTGCTCATAATTTCATCACTTTCACTACTATCAGACATATTCGTAAATAAAGTTGAGAAAATGTTCGGATACAATTATATTTTGTTCAAGAAATTGACAATCATGACATGACATTTATTTTCATAGCATGCTACTTAGGAAAAGGTGTTCTATTTTTAAAGAAATTGCATAACGTGCTGTCTACATTTAGGGGCATCACTCTTTCAATCCTAAATATATCTCGCTAATGCTAAAAGTTTTTATGTTTTTTAATTGACTAAATTTGTGTAAATAGACCAAATAAAGTCTTACGTAAATAAAAATTTGATTGTAATTTAATTAAACCAAGAAGTTTAAGTTTTCTTCTCAAAACGCACCTGTATGTTATGAGATCTCATTACATGCATATTATTGTTATATGTCATTTACAAGGAATGTTGACAGTGCGATTTTTGACGTTTAGAGACATGGGCGTAGAAAAACTATTTTATACTTGCCATCATGTATCAATTGACGATTTTGTAAAAATGTTTGGAAGGAATTAATTATTAAATATATGTAATATTGAATGTGTTTAAAGTAATAAAAATTAAGATGATTATAAAATTAATGTTTGTAACTATAATTATAGCATTGGAGTATAAACAATTTTTAGTAGATACCTATATGAAGAATAATTTGATAGTACCTTAAAAATATTGGAAAGTATATAAGAAGACATGTTAATTTTACAAAACTAACTAATAAACAAAGTCAAAGTTGCAGTAAAAAAATGTTTTGTAAAATCACAGTACAGGATTAGCATTTTTATTAAAATCATCGAATCAACATTAGAAATATTAAAATATTATAACAATTTTGGCAACCTAGCCGATAATGAATTATGTTGATATGTATATTGTGTTGGTAACAACATGTTTGTTTATTTTGTATTTAATATATTCTAATATTTTTGGGAAAATAAAAAATATCAATAATAATAATATCAATATTATTTATTTTATTAATATCAGTTTCATTTTATGATAATTGACAGATGGTAGACCAATTACATTTTAGATTTAAAAAAATATTATTATTTGTTACATTCAACACATCAACCTAATTGTATTTCAGTATTTTTTTTATTCATAATTTGGTACTGCAATTGCAATAAATAGAAGTTGTCAAAATAAAGCTAAAAGTAAAGGTGTGTATTTCTATTTTTTAAACAAAATAATCAAATTTTCTACTGCACAATGCTATGCCGATGATGACATATTGGTGATATTTCAAAAAATGTTCCCAAGTAATGTAAAAAATCACAATACTGAAATAATAATATATCTAAAATGGATCCTTATTTCTTATCTCATACTTTTAATTAAAATTACCCCATAAATTTTAAGCAGCGTACTTATTAATTATTTTTTATTAAAAAGTTTTTTTATTTACAGATTTCAAAAAGGCAACGACTAGAAAAGATCACTTTAATATTCATTTTAACAAAAAACTGGTAAAATGTTTTTTTTGTGGACGCTATTTCAAAGAAAAAACTTTGTTCATAAATCATTGGTATCAACATTCTATAAAAAATCGAACCGAAAAAAAACGGGTCAAGTGCAAGGTTGATCCTAAACACTTTTCACAAAAAAGTACTAACATGATCCACAGGCGCATTCATACCAGCGAAAAATCATCAATCAAGTGTGAAATTTGTGCGAAAAACTTTGCACATAAATATAATTTAAGTGGTCACATGCGCATTCACACTGGAGAAAACCCGTTTGAGTGTAAAATTTGTGCG
Organism: Agelastica alni; assembly: GCA_950111635.1. NCBI lineage: Eukaryota > Metazoa > Arthropoda > Insecta > Coleoptera > Chrysomelidae > Agelastica > Agelastica alni. The sequence continues at coordinate 21,890,762 of OX467719.1, read as the reverse complement.
AAAAACTTTTCATCAAAAAGTTATCTATTAATACACAACCGCGTTCACACTGGCGAAAAACCGTTTAAGTGTGGAATTTGTTCCAAAAGCTTTAAACGTAAAAATAATTTAAGTAAACACATGCGCATTCACACTGGGGAAATACCGTTTGAGTGTAAAATTTGTGCGAAAAACTTTTCATCAAAAAGTTATCTATTAATACACAACCGCGTTCACACTGGCGAAAAACCGTTTAAGTGTGGAATTTGTTCCAAAAGCTTTAAACGTAAAAATAATTTAAGTGAACACATGCGCATTCACACTGGAGAAAAACTGTTTAAGTGTGAAATTTGTTTGAAAAGCTTTACATCGAAAAGTCACTTATTAAGACACAACCGCATTCACACTGGCCAAAAACCGTCCAAGTGTGAAATTTGTTCAAAAAACTTTACATCGAAAACTCGCCTATTAATACACAACCGCGTTCACACTGGCGAAAAACCGTTTGGATGTGAAATTTGTTTCAGAAGCTTTGCATTGATAAGTCACTTATCAAGACACAACCGCATTCACACTGGCGAAAAACCGTTTAAGTGTGAAATTTGTTCGAAAAACTTTACATCGAAAACTCGCCTATTAATACACAACCGCGTTCACACTGGCGAAAAACCGTTTAGATGTGAAATTTGTTTAAAAATCTTTACATCGAAAAGTCACTTATTAACACACAACCGCATTCACACTGGAGAAAAACCGTTCAAGTGTGAAATTTGTTCGAAAAACTTTACATCGAAAAGTAACTTACTAGCACACGACCGCGCTCACACTGGCGTAAAACCGTTTAAGTGTGAAACTTGTTTGAAAAGCTTTACACGTAAAAATAATTTAAGATGCCACATGCGCATTCACGCTGGAGAAAAATCGTTAAGTGTGAAATTAGTTCGAAAAACGTTAAATTGAAAAGTGAACTATTAAGACACAACTGCGTTAAAACTGAAGAAAAACCGTTTAGTGTGAAATTTGTTCGAAAAACTTTGCGTATAAAATTACTTTAAGTGATCACATGCGCATTCACACTGACGAAAAATCGTTTAAGTGTGAATAATAATAATAAGCTGGTAAGCGGTTTCTTCCGAGACCAGCAAACGGCACTTAGACAATGTCCATTGTGTCTCCCCGTGACAGCCATTAGTAAAATTTGTTTGAAAAGCTTTACACGTAAATATATTTTAAGTCGGTGGTCGCCAACCTCCTCAATGTGTTGAGCTACTTTGTTAATTTTGGAATAAACAGCGAGCTACCCACACGGAAGCCACGTAACGCAACGTAAATGAGATAATCCACAGTTAATTTATCATTATATGTATTTATTTTACTATTTAACTGGTAATACATAATACATAGGTACTTACAATAAACTAATAACAAAATAACTAATATTAATAGTACGTACTTGTTCATAGCTACATTCCTACCTACCAAACGAAGGTGTTTGAAAAATAAACACAAAATTTTATCCAGCCACAACGGCATGTCACGTAAGATTTAAAAATAGTTAATAATAACAACAAAAAAGTAACGCACTATCATGAACTCAGACTCATCGATAATTTTTTAATGTTTGCAGTATAATTTGATACAGCCATTCGAATACAATTATCCAAATGTTCATCTGTAAGTCGATTGCGATATTTGTTCTTAATAAACTTCATATTGGAAAAAGAAGATTCACACAAATAGGTTGAACTAAATAATGCTTTCACTTTCAAGGCAACACGGCATAGAACTGAATATTTGTCTTTACTTACAATAGGCCAGATACATTTGGTACTTGAGACTAACGATTTTAAGGCTAAATCATTTTGAAACTCGATTACTTCCATTTCTGTTGCAGCGATGTCTTCGCCAAAGTTCTGCATAACAAGTTGCAAACTGTTGGATATCAATTTCCATAAAGGGTGAAACAACAAACTGCGCTACTAAAGCCATTTCGTTGAAATCCTTAAAAATATTTTTGAAGTTATTCTTCAAGGTAGAAACTATTCTACTGCTTGTGTCAGGACAAACGGAGCTTGCACGGACTGGTTTAACATCGGAAAAGGTGTGAGACAGTGATGTGTGGCTTCGCCATGGCTGTTTAACTTATACATAGACGATTGTTTAAAAAATTTAAAAGAGGGTGCGTATGGATTGAAAATGAATGATTTGATCGTCAAATGCCTTCTTTACGTCAATGATCAAGTCATATTAGCGTCACCTGAAGAGGAGTTGCAGGCGATGGTTAATGTTATGCATGATGCCCCGAAAATCAAAGGGATGAAAATAAATGTAAGCAAAACGAAAGTAATGGTTTTTGAAAGAGAATAAAGCATGACAAACTGTAAAGATTTGATTGATTAAGGGAGATAGAGTGGAACAAGTAAATGAATTTGTGTACTTGGGTTCAACGTTTACGAGAAATGGAAAGTATGGCAGTGACATTGAGCAAAGGGTGTTGGCAGGAAAACAAATGAATGGGGCACTACATAGTTTTATGAACAGCCAGAAAGTGTCAAATAGGCACAACTGGCTGTGCATAGAGGTGTATTGGTTCCTACACTTATGCATGGTAGTGAATGTTGGGTTTGGCAGAAGAAGCATAAAAATAGGATTAATACTGTGAAGATGAGTAGTCTGAGAAGTATAGCTGGAATGACTCGGTTGGATAAAGTAAAGAATAGTGAAATAAGAGAACGATGTAGTGTAAAAAAAGATGTGGTTACAAAGATAGGTAAAGGAATGCTTAGATGGTTTGGACACGTAGAAAGAATGGATGAAGGAAGATTGACGAAACAAATTTATAAGGCGAGTGTGAATGGACGGAAGTCGGTAGAGGTCGACCTCGGCGAACATATCTCGATCAGATCAACATTGTTTTGAAAAAGTTGGACTGGGTTATTGACATCTACAATTCAATGGGTGAGCTTGATTTCAAGATCAAAGAAAATGTTAATGCAATACAAAAAATAGATCCACAAGCTAGGATGTTTTCTAAAAAATGTAAAAAGGGAAGTCAAAATATTCCCCATGCATCCATTACCATTTGAATCTAAAAAAAAATGATACCAACTTTCATTGTTAGAACCCACTGCAATAAGCTATTACTAATATCCCGGCAGGTTTTGATCATACTTACACGTAGGGTTTTAGTGAAAGTTCATTAATTTTTTAAGGAATTTGTTAATTTAATCTTTTTACATAAATAAAATATAAATCTTTAAAATGTCTATTATTTTTTAAAATTTCTTATTTTTTTGTGTATTTATTATGTTATTAAATTATAATTTCCTGTTGTTCCTATAAAGTATCATATTTTTTGTATATAATACAAATTTTGGTATTTTTATTTTGAGTAATTGGCGAATGGCTGCTTTACTTTGTGGCCTTTATATTTTTATTTAAAAAAGTTACAACACTAGAACAATACTAAGAACAATTTAAGTTTTAAAAAAGGATTGTCTTGTCGAAGCAAGACATTTTCAAATAAACCGCCTTAATAGCCACATGACGTCATGGATCCATATGCACGTTTTGTTGACTAGCGATTCCTGCGATGAGCAATTCGTTTACAAACGGAACATAACCTTACAGTAATATGTCGAGTGACTCCTACCCACTAGACTTCGTGTCTATCGAAATAAGTTTAAAGCGACATTTGAGTATACTAATTTTTGATTTCAATAAACAATTATTAGGCATTTTAATTTGTTGTAATAGTATTTGTTTGATAATACAATTTGATGTTCCTTTTTTAAACATGGTTAAAGAAGAAGTTATTCAAGAGAAGGTAGTTAATAATAAAAGGTCCACTTTAGAAATCTTTCACACGGTAAAAACCGAACCCAGAGAAGAAACGTGCCTTTTAAATCTTCAAATACAAACACAGTCATGTGAAAATGTTAAACCAACAGACTCACTAGAGATTAAGAAGAAATTAAATGATGTCAAGAAGGAAGTGGAGGATTATAAGAATATTAAAATTGAATTATTACAGGAAGAATATGATTTGCCATCAATTAAAAGTGAAGATGAATTGAATTGGGTAAAAGAATCATTGTGTAGTATTTTTAAGAAAGTTACTTATAAAAAGAAAAATGGCAAAATAGGAAAATACTCATGTTTAATTAGCAAAAAAGGTAAGTGTATATTAACGGGTTATTTTGACATTTAGGAGTTTTAAAACTTAATTTGTGTCATGTGTCCTAAAATGCATCCCCTCAGAGCTACATCAACTGTAAATTGCATAAAAAACGATTATTTGAAATTGTGACTATAATAACAGATCTAATCTTTTGAATATTGGCATGCCCCGTTTCTTTAAGATGGGGGTCCACACTTTTATTAGCCCAAATTTTATTTTTAAAAAGAGAAACTCGTGATTTCAAACACAATAATCATTTTGGCCATGAACAAATCGAAAAATTCGGTCTCTTTAATTTTTTTGATAGAACTATTCATCAAAAAATCATAATCAATTGAAGGGCGGTATTCTCACAATATCAAACCAACAATACATTTATAATTAAACAATACTTAATTTAATCTTACAACAAATATTTTTTTGTTGGAGTTTAGTTGGGATTGAAATTAGTGTGATTTGAAGAAAAAACTATTGTTTTCTTGTCTACGTTTCAAATTTAAATAAATTCATCCTGGGACTCTGTAACAATGGTTTCTCAAATAATAAAATAGTTTATACTTGCCACCATGTATTAATTAACGATTTTGTAAAAATGTTTGGAAGGAATTAATTAATAAATATATGTTATATTTTATGTGTTCAAAGTAATAAAAATTAAGAGTATTATAAAATTAATGTTTGTAACTATAATTATAGCATCAGAGTATAAACAATTTTTAGTAGATACCTATATGAAGAATAATTTGATAGTACCTTAAAAATATTTGAAAGCATATAACAAGACATGTTGATTTTACAAAACTATCTAATAATCAAAGTTGACTAATGTTACGAAAATTGCTTAATATAACTTTTAAGCTAATGCAGTAAAAACAGTAAAATTACAGTACAGGATTTGCATTTTTATTAAAATCATCAGATCAACATTAGAAATATTAAAATATTGTTTTAACAACTTTGCCAACCTAGTCCATGATAAAATATGTTGATATATGTATATTGTTTTGGTAACATCAACCTAATTGCATTTTAGTATTTTTTTAAATCATAATTTGGTACTGCAAGTGGAATAAATAGAAATTGTCAAAATAAAGCAAAATGTAAAGATGTGTATTTCTATTTTTTAGACAGAATAATCAAATTCTCTACTGCACAATGCTAAATGTACATATAACCTTTAAACTAATGCATTGAAACATATTATGTAAAATCACTGTACTGGATTTAAATTATCAAAGATAATTTTAGGAATATTAAAACACTTATAACAATTTTACCTACCTAGCCGAGGATGACATATTGGTCATATTTCAAAGAATGTTCCCAAGTTAATGTAGTAAAAAATCACAATACTGAAATATAAATATTTCCAAAATGGATCCGTATTTCTTATACTTCTGATTAAAATTGATTAGAATTACCTCATACATTTTAAGCAGTGTACTTATTAATTATTTTTTATTAAAAAGTTTTTTTATTTACAGATTTCAAAAAGACAACGACTAGTAAAAATCACTTTAATATTCATTTTAACAAAAAACTGGTGACATGTTCTTTTTGTGGACGCTATTTCAAAGAAAAAATGTTGTTCATAAATCATTGGTATCAACATTCTATAAAAAATCGAACCGAAATAAAACCAGTCAAGTGCAAGGTTGACTCTAAACACTTTTTACAAAAAAGTACTTATATGATTCACAGGCGCATTCACGCTGGAGAAAAATCGTTTAAGTGTGAAATTTGTTTAAAAAGCTATTTATCGAAAAGACACTTATTAACACACAACCGCGTTCACACTGGCAAAAAACCGCTTAAGTGTGAAATTTGTTTGAAAAACTTTACATCGAAAAATGATTTATTAAGACACAACCGCGTTCACACTGGCGAAAAACCGTTTGAGTGTAAAATTTGTTTAAAAAGTTTCACATTGAAAAGTAACTTATTAACACACAACCGCGTTCACACTGGCGAAAAACCCTTTAAGTGTGAAATTTGTTTGAAAAGCTTTGCGTATAAAAATAATTTGAATGATCACGTGCGCATTCACACTGGCGAAAAACCGTTTAAGTGTGAAATTTGTTTGAAAAGCTTTGCGTATAAAAAATTTTTGAATGATCACATGCACATTCACACTGGTGAAATACCGTTTAAGTGTGAAATTTGTTTCAAAAGCTTTACATCGAAAAGTCATTTATTAAGACACAACCACATTCACACTGGCGTAAAACCGTTTAAGTGTGAAATTTGTTTAAAAAGCTTTGCGTATAAAGATATTTTGAATGGTCACATGCGCATTCACACTGGCGAAAAACCGTTTAAGTGTGAAATTTGTTTGAAAACCTTTGCATATAAAAATTTTTTGAATGATCACATGCACATTCACACTGGCGAAATACCGTTTAAGTGTGAAATATGTTCCAAAAGCTTTACATCGAAAAGACATTTATTAAGACACAACCACATTCACACTGGCGTAAAATCGTTTAAGTGTGAAATTTGTTTGAAAAGCTTTGCGTATAAAGATATTTTGAATGGTCACATGCGCATTCACACTGGCGAAAAACTGTTTAAGTGTGAAATTTGTTTCAAAAGCTTTGCACGTAAATATAATTTAGGTGAACACATGCGCGTTCACACTGGCGAAAAACTATTTAAGTGTAAAATTTGTTTAAAAAGCTTTACATCGAAAAGTCACTTATTAATACACAACCGCGTTCACACTGGCGAAAAACCGTTTAAGTGTGAAATTTGTTTAAAAAGTTTTGCGTATAAAAATGTTTTGAATGATCACATGTGCATTCACACTGGCGAAAAACCGTTTGAGTGTGAAATTTGTTTGAAAAGCTTTACACTTAAAAAAACTTTACGTAGTCACATGCGCATGCACACTGACGAAAAACCGTTTAAGTGTGAAATTTGTTCGAAAAACTTTACATCGAAAAGTAACTTACTAACACACAACCTCGTTCACACTGGCGTAAAACCGTTTAAGTGTGAAATTTGTTTGAAAAGCTTTGCACGTAAACATAATTTAAGATGCCACATGTGCATTCACGCTGGAGAAAAATCGTTTGAGTGTAAAATTTGTTTAAAAAGCTTTGCGTCTAAAAATCGTTTGAATGGTCACATGCGCATTCACACTGATGAAAAACCGTTAAGTGTGAAATTAGTTCGAAAAGCGTTAAATCGAAAAGTGAACTATTAAGACACAACTGCGTTCAAACTGAAGAAAAACCGTTTAGTGTGAAATTTGTTTGAAAAACTTTGCGTATAAAATTACTTTAAGTGATCACATGCGCATTTACACTGACGAAAAATCGTTTAAGTGTGAATAATAATAATAAGCTGGTGGGCGGTTTCTTCCGAGACCAGCCAACGCCACTTGGACAATGTCCATTGTGTCTCCCCGTGACAGCCATTAGTAAAATTTGTTTGAAAGGCTTTACACCTAAATATACTTTAAGTGGTTACACGCGCATTCACATTGGTAAAAAACGTAAAATTTGTCGGAAAAACTTTGCACTTAAAAATACTTCAAAAGATCACATTCACACCTGCGAAAAACCGTTCAAATGTGAAGTTTGTTCAAAAAACTACACAGAAAAATGGTCAATTAAAACATGCGCATGCATAAATAAATAATATGCCACCTACATCCTGCATCTTGGAGAAGAATTATTATTGTTGGGGACCACTTCCGGTTAAATCAGTCGGAGTAGAATGAAATGTCATAAAAAACACGAAACCCTGCTCTTAAGCGGGAATATGTAGTCATATTGGAGAAATATTGAAGAGAGTATGGTAGGGTGGTATAACTAATTCGGTTTGAATCGACACTCGACATCCGCTTCGTTGGGAATAAAGTGGGAACAATGACATCTTCAATAAATCATCACTATCTACCATCTGAAGATGAAAATATAATTTTTGAAAGTAGTTGAGTTATAATATACTCTTTTATGTGTGAAAATAACACAAATTGTTTTATACATTAACTAATTATAATTTATTATGCATTTTTTAAAGCTATTTAACTAATTTTACCTTTCAAAAATAAGAGTATTAGTATTATCAGGCGAGTTTGTTCGGTTCAAGTATTGTCTTTTACGTCGACTTTGTTTTTATAATTGAAAACTGTTAAATTAAACAATTAAACGTTTTGAGTTGGCGCCAAATTTAGTTTAGTTACTTTATCTTTTCCAAGTTTTTTAAGATTTGTGTGTGTATATGTCAAAAATGTTATGTAATCTGTCTTATTACAATACAATAACAAACATTCTTTTCTATAGTAATTGATTTTAATTAAATAAAACATACCAGCTACATCTTCGTTCAAAAGAAACTTCAACAGGTTATGGGCTCCGAACTCTGCTTCTGGTGATATTGGAGTATTTGTTAGTATATACTTTTAAACATGGCTAATAATTCAGTGGACAAATACGGTATTTGATGAAAAGAACTTTGATAGTTGGAAGTTTCGAATGGAGGTAGTTATAGATCTGTAAACCTATAATAATTATAGATTTACACTTTTTGCCTTTTTTTTGTGAATGCATCTGTGGGCACAGCAATAGCCTCAGAAATAATATATTCCTTTTCCTCTTGTTGATAAAGAATTATCTCCTTTTGGAATTATTGTACTAATGTGTGTCAATAAATTGTATTTATTTCATGATAGGCTATGGGTAATAGTTGTATTGACTATAACCAAAACGGCAGTGATAAGGGTCGCCACCGGTCATGTCTTGCTTCCTGTAAGAGCGAAACGTGGACTACGGATAGCCACTTTGCTACTTTGAATATGAGGGGAGGATTTAATGATAAAATTGATGAAAGAAAGACGGATTAATGTTCTTTGTGTGAATGAAACTAAGCGAAAAGGATGTAAAAGCACAACACAAGGACCTCATACAGTCCACTGTTCAGGAGTTCAGGAAACCAGCAGAGGTTCTCAGGGCGTTGGTGTGATACTCTGCTAAAATGACAGATATTCTAAATAAGTGTAACCAGAATAAAAGAATTGTAATGTCGGGTGATTTTAATAGTTGGGTAGTTGTACACAAGACAAGAAGGATACCAGAGAAGTATAATTGATTTCGTAATTGTGGATAAAAAATTGAAAAATAAAGTGATGGACTCTCAGGCATACAGCGGTGCAGGTATTGGTATTGACACAGATCACTACTTAGTAATGAGCCGAAAAAGAGGTCTCTTTAAGCGGTGGCGGCATCGTATGCAGGAATCAAGTAGTGTACTAGAGCGTATAAAAGGTAAGAATTTGCAAGAAGGTATAAAAGAGGAGTTCGTTAGTAAATTGACCGAGAATTTTGACAGTTTAGATGAAGCATCTGAGGTTGAAGAATTGTGGAAGCTATTCAAAGAAGGAATCGTGGATAATGATATTGAAGTAAAAAATGAAAAATTTTGGGTGCTTAAAAAGTATTATCGACTGTCTAGTTTTTTAAATATTTTATTTTTAACGATGAAAAAATTTGATTTACGGCATAAGTGTACGTGAGCGTCAAAGAAGAATGCAACGACGCATTCGTGCAGACGACTCAAGTCTCAAGTCACCCAATGTAAGTACTGTTATTATTACAATATTAAAAAAGAAGAAAAGTTGGACATTTGAAAAAAGTTGATTGAATATGACATAAACCACCCAGTATACCCAGAAAAGAGAAAGTGGAATAAACATTGACTACTGGAGTATATTTTTTCCTTTGATCAAAGTAGCCATGTCCAGAGCAGAAATTTTTTTCTTTCCTTTTCCTCCAACTAAACTCTCCAAAATATCATCATCAACTAAATGAGGCATACATCTTCTGATGCATCTTTTATATCAATGCCTCCAATATGAACAAGCTTGGTCACCTATAAACAAAATTATTCATTTTGTCTTATTATCACTGCTCTGTGAATTGATCAAAGTATTTCTGAAGGAAGTAAAACTTACCATAAATTCTCTTATGTTTTTGTCACTCAGTTTTTTGGTTGTTTTCTTAGAATGATCAGCAAATCATCAACAGCTTTATGTGTTATTTGATTGTGCACAGCCCACAGCTTAATCTCTTCCTGAAAACTCAGGTCATTACTTTGGCTTTGTTCTGTCGAGAGACAAGTATTTTCAACCACTGGGTAAGTGATGATTACGCATCAATTCAGTAATAATACTTGTTTTTCTGGTGGAGCCAAGTCATGAATTATTTCAGTAGAACAACTATCTACTGTTTCTTCAGCGCTCTGCTCATACTCTGACAAATCAGTAATATTGTGCTCTTCAGTAACATTGTTAAAAAACATTTTTTTATTTGTTGCAGGGCAACACACGTAATGCAGGTGAATGGGTACTCTGTTAAGCCATGTCTTTTCACTTGCTGATATTTATAACAGACAAATTTTATTCACCAATAACTTTGGTATATAATAACTCCTAACAGGACTACTCACGATAACAACAACTTTTCATCCACTCGAGGGTTTTCACAAAACCAAAAACAAAAAAAATTCCAAACTAAATAACACACCTTTTTATTATGATGCCTTTGACATTAATTTTTCAGATTGCAATGACAGTTGTCAGATCAACTGTCCTTAATGTCCATACACCTCTGATCACAGAGTGCCGTCTGGATATGTTATCAACTGCGTATATAATAAACTGGAGGCAATCTAAAGACGCTTCCTCAAATACTTAAGTTTTAAACTAGATCGGACTTATCCACTAATGGGCACGTCACACGATACTTTACTTTCCAGACATAGCTTTTTCACCCTGGATAAACAGTCTCTGAGACAACTGGTAGCAAACAATCAGGTTACTCTGATGTGGGTTCCAGGTCACAATGGAGTTAAAGGCAACGAAGAAGCAGATTGCCTTGCCAAAAAAGGGGCAAATACACAATTTTCCGGCGCAGAACCCTTCTGTAGACATTCTAAAGCCCACTTGAAAGAAGAGGTTCGACGCTAGGAAACAGATGAAATGAAATCTCACTGGCATAAAGTGCCAGGACAAAGACAAGCGAAAAGGCTAGTAAGTCTTTCGCCAAGGAAAGCTAAATAGTTTCTCAAATTGGACAAGAAAGAGTTGAAACTTTTTTTTTTTACTGAAAATAGTCGCAAAAAGGGTAGACCTATCGTGTGGGCCGTGGACGGCCCGCACTGCGACTATTAGAAGGGGAAGGGATTATAGAAAGGAAATGATTGTGGAACCGATTTTAGAAAAGCTGCAGGTCATAGTTCTCTAAAAAAACTTATTTTGGAAGCTTGTTCCATTCCGTAAAAGCCCTGTAAAAGGATTCTTGATGGAGATTGGTCCTTGTAGTGTCAATCTTGAGAGTAAATTGGTGAGACTGATCAGCGTGCCGAGTTCTTCGGCCGAATGTGGCCAATGGTGGTACAAGAGTTTTTATTTCTCTGGAGCATCTGTCATGGAAATATCTGTAGAGTAATGACTGGTCTGCAACTCTTCTTCTATGTTTTAGAGGGTGAAGGGTATCTGTGAGAGTTGAGCTGTTTATCAACCGAATGGCCCTTTTCTGAATGGAATCCAGAAGACGAAGAGATTGCCTTGGTGCTGAACCCCAAATGTACGAGCAATACTCCAGTAGTGGTCGGATTTGAGCCTTGTACGTTGTCAACAGTTGATCAGGAGTAAAAAACTTTCTAGCTTTCCACAGAAAACCTAGCCTCTGGCTTGCCGACTTTGCGATGTTAGCAACATGGTCATCCCAAGACATATTATTGGACACAGTGACTCCCAAAATCGAGATGAAGGGACTTGATTCAAAGGTATTTCCGGACATTGTGAGGGAATGATTTGAGTAATTCACTTTCTTGGAAAACGTGGTGGTTTGTGTTTTCTGGGCGTTTAGCTGAACAAGATTGTTGGTTCCCCACTCGACAATTGCTTCAAGATCTCTATTGATGGAATTAACCTGTTTCTGAGTTTATTTGTATCATTCACCGAAAGTGATCAATAGGATGTGAAAGTTGAGACAAGTGTGCTGTCGTCTGCAAAACTGTTAATGGGGTTTGTGGTTTTTTTCAAGAGATCTTTGATGTGTAAAAGAAATAAGGTGGGGACAGGATGGAACCCTGGGGGACCCCGGCATTGGTTTTAAAGGCATCGGAAGAAATACCGTCAACTGCCACATGTAAGGAGCGATCTTGCATGAAGCCATTGGCGCAGTTTGGTTGGGAGACCGTAGGCAGATAATTTACTTAACAATGCCTGGTTCCAAACGCGATTAAAGGTTTTATATATATCCAAGGCTATTGCGCGGGATTCACCAAACTTCTCAATAGTGTTTGTCCAGAGCTGAGTGACATAAGCCAGCAAATCTCCAGTAGACCGAAGTTGTCGGGACTCCTCACTGGACACTGCCCTCTAATGTATCACCTGAAAGAGATGGGCAAAACAGAGAGTGATAGTTGTCGCTACTGCGAGAACTTCGCTAAAACTGCAGAACATTTGCATTGCGTATGCCCAGCGCTTTTCTGCAAGAGGCTTAAGTTTCTGGAAGCGGCCTTCCTAAAGCCCTTCGATGTCAAAAACTTAGCCCCCAGGAAACTGATAAACTTTGCTCGAAGTCTTGGAATCCCAGGCCTCGAATAGATTAAGGGTTATGCACAAAAGATCTGATAGGTCGAAGTGCTTGAGAGGCAGCATAGTCCTCACGACCCACCCTACAATCTACAATCTACACCCTGGATAGAAGACGAAAATGTTCCGGTGTCATTACGATACACAAAATAATCAATAACGTAATTAGATGTCAATGCTTAAATGACGTGCATGCACAATTATATTATATGAGCTTTACTACATCATCAGATAAACTTTAAAATTCCCCGTCAGGCATCTCGATACACCGATTCATTCTACCACGCCACTAACAAATATATTTCCCTGTTCATACTATTTGTAGCAACTATAACTCAATAAGTGACCAGCTAGATATACATATTCAATTGTAATGTGAGGCAAATTAAGAACTATTATTATACAGTAATATTAGTCTTAAGCTTTTTACTAATGTTAGTCTGATTGTGTAAATTGTGTATTACTCTCAGCTTTTTCTAGTGTTAGTACTATTGAGCAAATGTTTACTTTGTTCCTGTTCTGTAATTGGAAATCTTTTTTTTGTAGAACAGTGTGAATAAATAAATATATAAATTAACAGATATTATTTTATGTTTGAGCCCATATTATATGATCATAATAATAACCAGTATTTTTTCTTTAAATTGACCCTTTTAAAGTAAAAGTTTCGACATTTCTAATTAAATAGCAACTGAAATCTCCCATCTTTGAATATTACGAAAGATGTTTTTTATTCTATCTTCAACAATATTTTTATGCCCAACAGGTTAGGCAACACAAAATACATTATTTATTGGTACCTTAGAACATAAAGTTCTAATATGTGATGTTCTAAGATTGAAAGCTATTCATTTGCGCCCCCTATATTTTGCAAATAGTTAAACAGGAAAGAGGAAAGAAGACGCATCTTTCATTGTGCCTGTGTTTTCTGCCGAGGTAGGTTAAGTTATATGAAAATGTATTTCTTTAAAATGCTTTGCAATCTTATTTATTTTATTGAAAAATGCAGTTTAATTTGATAATTAAAAATCCAAGAAAAATATTGCCATTAATATTTTTGCAATTTAAATTAAAAATAAGATGCAATAAGGTTTTAATAATATAGGTTAGATTTTCATTAGTTATAATTTCAGTTCTTAAATTCTATTAAACGAGTCCCTAACCACAGAAAAGATGGGTAGGGAGGACAAGGCAACTTGGAAGTCAAACTACTTCGGTAAACTCATCGTAAGTGTTATTTTTTTTTCTTTTATTTTAACAGTTTACATGATGAAACTTTTTTATGAATAGCTTTCGTCTCATGCTAGAGCTAGAAATAGTTGAACCCACTAGTATGTGAAAGTTGTATGTTTTTATAATTATCTGAGTAATTCCTTAATTTATAACTTCAGTGTTCTGAGAAGTTATCACTATGTTTATAATGTGTGTTATTGCAGCAATTAATAGAAGACTACCCAAAGTGTTTCATTGTGGGCGCTGACAATGTCGGCTCCAAACAAATGCAGCAAATTCGTATCTCACTCCGAGGTATGTTAAAAATTTTCTTGCTTTATTAATTTGACCATTTTAGTGGTCAAAAAGTTAAAAAATGTTATCAAGTGTTTCAATTTCTTATTAATAGCAGATGCAGTAATAACTAATTACTTTTATTAAAATTTTATTTTAGGTAGTGCTGTTGTACTTATGGGAAAAAATACCATGATGCGCAAAGCCATAAAAGGTCATCTTGATCGAAACCCCTCGCTGGAAAAAGTTTTGCCTCACATCAAAGGCAATGTTGGTTTTGTTTTCACTCGAAACGATTTAGTTGAAATTAGAGATAAATTGTTGGAAAACAAAGTAAAGGCTCCTGCTAGGGCTGGTGCAATTGCTCCCTTGCCTGTCGTTATTCCTGCACAAAACACTGGATTGGGTCCTGAGAAAACATCTTTCTTCCAGGCTTTAAGTATCCCTACTAAGATTTCTAAGGGTAATTATATTATTGCAATTTGTACATATTAAAATTTTATACTAGTAAAAATTAACTTTAAATTTACTAAAAATGAATAAGATTTTTAACCAATATTCATAGTGTTTAATTAAGATATTATTTTGGTATGATTCCAGGATAAGGCTGCTAAAGGAATTTTCATAAACTGTTCACAGGTCTTTAAAGCACTCTGTAATATATTAAAAGTACTTTTATTTAAAAAAAAATTGTGCTAAATTTTCTATGGTGGACATTTCAAGGGTATTTTTATAACAAGTTTTTATCTTGATAAAACACTTAAAATTCCTGGTACTTTTTGCAACACAATTTACACATAATTCACCTATTTCACACATTTTTTTGCAATTCTTTAATAAGAGTCAATAATTTGAAAAAAATTGATCATTATTATTGATACCTAAACCTGTCCCACATAGGACAGCATCATAAACTTATTTGGAATTGCGACGTTGACGATTCAAACCAGAAATAATGGTATATTAGATAAAATATTTTTATGGTTCAGTTAATGAAAAAGAAGTTATATCTTATAGATTACTTTATAAATTTACAAAAGACTGTTTTTTTAGTTAATAAGCAAGTAAATAGAGAACAAGTGTGCGTACGAAAGTTTTGGTTAAAAAAAGGTACTGTTGGTGTTAGGTTAGGTTGGGCCAATTTTTTTATGTTCATCGATTAACAGTCGAATCTATCATTTCTGAAATTGAATTGACGACCGACACCTAACCTTTTTACACTAGCGAAGCGAAATGTTTCAACTGGTTAAAAAAACTGTTGGTGTTGGGTTAGGTTAGGCATAATTTTTTTATGTTCATCATTGATTAAACAATCTAATCTATTATTTCTGAAATTGAATTAACGACCGACCTTAACTAACCTTACTTTTTTACACGAGTGAAGCAAGATGTTTTAATTGGTTAAAAGAGGTGTTTGTGTTAGGTTAGGCCGTTAGGTTAAATTAAGCTAAATATGTTCATCATTGATTAACAGTTCAATCCATCATTTCTAAATAAAGATACACGCGCACTTTGGCAACGTCGCAATTCCAAATATGAGTTAAAAAAGCCTGTCATTTGTCAAACGAGTTGATCGTTTCTGTATTAATAATGCAATAATAATGATTAATTTCTTTCGATTTATTGACGCTTATTTCGTTAAATAATTGCAAAAAAGTGCGGAATAGGTGAATTATAATGTGTAAATTGTGTTGCCAAAAAGTACGAGGAATTTTAAGTGTTTGATCGATTACCCTTAAAATGGCCACCATAGTAAATTTAGCACACATTTTTTTGAAAAAAGTACTAAACGTTTCTGCGCAAAAATTTCTTTAGGAATATTCATTTTATAGTGTCTTAATGACCTATGAAAGTTTTATGAAAATTCCTTTGGCAGCCTTATTCCGGAATTTTTCCATTATTTTCGTTATTTATTGGGTAAAAAGTTTTTGTTGTAGTAGATTTTTTTAAGTGTTTAAATTTTGGTAAAATTCGGGATTGTAGTAGTCAAAGGAATATTCATAAAATTTTAACAGGTCATTAAAAAACACTATAAAATTACTTTACTGATCAAAATTTTAACGCGGAAACGTTTGGAAAATACTTTTAAAAAAAGGTGTGGTAAAACTAAAATATTTGATAAGTATTTAATATGGTGACCACTTCAAGAGTATTTTGTATAACAAGTTTTTACCTTAATCAAACACTTACTATTCCTCATACTTTTTTGCAGCACAATTTACACATTGTAATTCGCCTATTTCACACATTTTTTTGCAACTATTTAACGGAATAAACATCAATAATTCGGAAGAAATAATTCATTATTTTATAGAGATAAAGGATGAGTTCTGTTTCCAAACCTGGTTAACCGTTTGGTAAATGTCAATTTTGACATCTTGACGTTTTGGTTTCATGAAATCTGGTTTATCTTGGTTATTCACGGAATTGGAATGGTCCGTGCCTGCGTTATTTTCAATATTTCAATTAATTATCAAAATGCAAGCAATGAAAGAATATGTATGTCCTTTAATTAATTATTATTATCATCTACAGACAGCTCCACAGACGATGATGAAGAAACTCGTGGTCCTATGAAGTAAAAAGTTCCCCCTTGTAGAGACATGTTGTTTAGCGAAACTTACGTAGATCATCCTCCTAAACAAACAATTCCAATGATATTTTTGAATAAGACTTAATAATGACAATTGAAAATTTCCTATAGATTTACCACTTTCACCTTCTTACTAGTGTTTGCCTGGTGACAGATTAAATGGCAGTTTTTTCAGGAACCTTGTTCCCTATGTAACCAGTATTTCAGCAACCAAATATTTACCATAAATTATGGAACGATTAAAAACAACCAGGGTTGGAAACGAAACTCATCCAAACTATCAACTTGTTTGACAAATGACAGCCTTCCAAACTCTAAATTGAAATTGCGACGTTGCCAATTCAAACCAGAAATAATGGTATATTAAATAAAATATTTTATGGCTCAGTTAATGAAAATGCAATTATATCTTATAGATTACTTATTAAATTTACATAGGACTGTTTTTTAGGTTAATGAGCAAGTAAGTAGAGAACAAGTGTGCATACAAAAGTTAAGTCAGGTTACTCGTTCACAGGTAGTGTTGGTGTTAGGTTAGGCATAAACACTTTGCCATCATCGTTTGTTTTGTTTCTTCTTTAAAAAGAAATAATAAGTAATTGTTTTAAGTTAATCACAGTTGACATGCAAAAATAAACCTACTTACTTCCTTAATAACAACAAATAATAAGCTTTGTCAAGAGAATTATCAGTAGGACTTTAAGTAAGCTAATCACTAGGAATATTACATTTAACTTTATGCACTTCATGTCGATTTTGTCAAAAGATGTTTGTGGTAGTTTGTATGTTTTTGACGAAAATTTCCTTTAATATAAACTAAAAAGCATTGCGATCACAAAAAGTGCCAACCAAATACTTTGGTTTAACCACTTCTAAAAGAAGTATTTTCCAAACGTTTCTGCCATAGACCTATTATCCAGAGGAGATGCAACATTTCATTTATAAAACTTTGTTTTTTCGCAGTGATTACATGAAAGTGGCCATGAGTATGACAAAGAATACCATTCGATTCTCTTTGTCCTGTTCTCATGCTGGCAACGCTGTAACATTGTCGACTTATCTCAAAAAGTATTGATTTCCGCATCGTTTGGTTTTCCGATTCGTGTTTTACACCTCAAAGTAATACCTGTTTATTTTGATCGCTACACCACTGGATAAAAACATAGTATACAATGAGACGTTCCAACTTGTGAGAATAAACACTGGGGCTTAAATAGTCTGGTTTTTTACACACTTTGCAATGACGAATCATTTCTTCCACTAAATTTCACTGAATTTTACCAATAATATGCCGAAAATCACCGATAATACACCAAAATCTCCTTCAACGCCTTCGGCAACAGTGCTATTAATAATAGCCAATTTCATAGTAAACACACATTTTTGCACGTGGAACCATTCGGACAAGCCGTGCGGCGTTGTTGCTTATTGATCAACACATTTCTATGATCTAATGAAATACTTCAATGTTCAACATTCCATAAAATGGGTTGTATTATTCAGGTTCTTCTAATTGATGAAATATTAATAAGAGATAGCATTATGGTCACAATATTGTTGCAAATATCAACAACAATCACAAACAATCACAAATCTCTGGCCATAACTGGAGAGCAGGCAACATCACAGCACAACACATTCCAGTCGGCCGCATAAAGACAATACAGTCGACCAGAAAGTGGGGATGTATGATCGTATTTAAAAGTAAATAGTTCCATCTCCTCTGATAATAGGTCTAAGGTTTCCGCGCTAAAATTTCTATTTGTATAGTAATTTTATCGCGTTTTTTAATGACCTGTTAACATTGTATGAACATGAACATTTTGGCTACTACATTCCCAAATTTTTCCATAATTAAAATAAAATTAACATTTTCATAGGTACTATTGAAATCATCAACGACGTTCACATCTTAAAACCTGGTGACAAAGTTGGGGCTTCTGAAGCTACTCTACTTAACATGTTGAACATTTCTCCCTTCTCATATGGTTTACAAGTTGAACAAGTTTATGACTCAGGCACCGTTTTTGCCCCAGCTATATTGGACATTAAACCTGAAGATTTAAAAGAGAAGTTTTTAAGTGGTGTAGCCAATTTAGCTGCTGTTTGTTTGACCATTGGATATCCAACTATTGCTTCTGCTCCACACAGTATTGCTAATGGTTTTAAGAACCTATTGGCCATTGCTGCTGTAACTGATGTAGAATTTAAAGAAGCTAAAACCATTAAAGAGTACATCAAGGTAATAATTTTACTCCAGTTATTGTTTTCAAGACAAAAATATTAAGTTGTTGCACTTTTAATTCTTATTATTTAATTTATTTTACCTATTTAATTTAATCTTTTTTAGAGAGTGATCTTTTTCACTTATTTATAAAACATGATGATTTCTTATGTGTTTGAATAACTTTCGTCTGGTGCCAGAGCTAGAAATAGTTGAACCCACTGGTACCTGAAAGTTATATGTTAACACCTTATTCTGATAAAATTGCCCATAATTAAAAAAAAAAATTAAAGTTGTAAATGTTACAAATTTTTTTCCCTGTTTTAGGATCCCAGCAAATTTGCTGCCGTTGCTGCTGTTGCTCCGGCAGCTGCCGCTCCAGCAGCCGCGGCTCCTGCGGCAGCGAAGAAAGAAGAAAAGAAAGAGGAATCTGAAAGTGAGGATGACGATATGGGTTTCGGTCTTTTCGATTAATTTGATTATATCTTAAATATAATCAGTCAGTCTTATTTGCTGTTTTGTTAAAGTCAGACTGTCAAATAAATGGAACTAAACTAAACGTGTGATTATTTATAAAAACAGTTATATTACACAGTAACACTTACGATCCACAAATCTGAGTGTGTACTTCACTGGTGCCAATTTATTGGGTAGTATTTATTTATTCGTGTCAGAAGCATCATATAATAAGAAATATAAATATAAAATGTACTAGATGTCTATCGACTTCACGTGAGCTTAACACTTTTTGCCCAGAAGCGGGCGACGTCAATTGCGTTCGGCTTCGCTGCCATAAGATCCTCTGATACATCTAGCGGGGCACAGTGGGCAAGTGTACATAAGTTTGCGTGGTTTGCATTTTTCCACAATCACAGAGATTGAAGTCCACTAGGTAGCCCCACTTATTGAGGGTATTTTTTGATCTTGCCATGTCCGTCCGTAGTCTATTTAGCGTCTTCCAGGTTGCACCGCCTCCTGGTGGTAGTTCTTCATTCGGCTTCATCCAGTGTGTTGGTTTGAGGTCTTCCGCCAAAGATCCACTCTGGTTTTAGGTTTTCTCGGCGCGCCGGCAAGAAGGTTAGGGAATCATCCTGGCGGAGGGTGAAATTTGTAAAAGTTTAAAAACACTTTTTGGACGATTTTAGTTCACTCACGGTGAAAGTTCAACATAAAACTTACAGTTTACAGAATCCACGGCTCGATGGATCATCTCGGCGCGCCAGCAAGAAGACTAGAGAATTATCCTGGCAGAGGGTTATGGAAGTTGTAGGATGTTGTATGTCTCTGCCTCTGTTGAATCTCGACGTGGCTCGATTCGATATTAATTCTTCGATAGCTAGTTGGGGCTGGTTCGTAATTCTCTTTTGCTGTCCAGGTTTTTCTGACTTTACCACCGTGAATTTCTTGATAAATTAAATTAAAAACTTCTCGTTTTATACTATAATTGTAAAAATATGTACACTGAGCTTACAGTTGAGAACCTCTCGTCTCTTTGGAAAATTTAACTGGTTGATGGCTTTTATTTTAACTGATTTTATATAGTTATATTGCTTGTAACCTTTTTACCACGTAGTGTTTTAAAACGAAGCTTGCTTGTTCTTGGTCGAAGACGATGGGCGAACTCTCCACACGGAAGTGGTCAAAATGGTTTAGTTAAAGCATCCGCGTAATCTTTTGTCGATCTCAGGAAGCTTCATCTTGATTTTAGTCGCTGATGGGCCGGGTGGAGACCGTTGAGTGGGTGGCGTTCACATAAGGGATCACTCTTTAAAATTGTGGGATTCAACTATCATCATCATCATTCAGCCCATTGTGTCCACTGTTGAACATAGGCCTCCCTAATCATTTTCCATTTCAATCGATTTTGTGCTGTTTGTATCCAGTTGCTGCGGGTCCTTTTAATATCGTCCGACCAACGCGTAGGCGGTCTTCCTCTTCTTCTCTTGGCCGTTCTAGGTCTCCACTCAAGAAGCCTCTTTTCTCATCGATCGTCCCGCATCCGTGCAACGTGGCCATCCCAGTTCCACTTAAGCTTCGCAATAGCTCCAACGACATCGCTGACACCGGTTCTTCCGCTTAAATCCTCGTTTCTTATGTGGTCCTTCAGGGTCACACCAAGCATTTTTTTTATGAATATAGTAGACCTATCGTGTGGGCCGCGGACGGCCCCCACTGCGACTATTAGAAGGGGAAGGGATTATAGAAAGAAAATGATTGTGAACACGCTTTTTAAAAAGTTGCAGGACATAGTTCTCTGGAAAAACTGATTTTGGAAGCTTATTCCATTTCGTAGCAGCCCTGTAAAAGAACTTGATGAAGATTAGTCCTTGTAGTGTCAAGCTTGAGAGTAAATGTGTGAGACTGATCAGCGTGCCGAGTTCTTCGGCCGAATGTGGCCAATGTTGGTACAAGAGTTTTTATTTCTCTGGAGCATCTGCCATGGAAATATCTGTAGAGCAATGACTGGTCTGCAACTCTTCTTCTATGAGAGGGTGAAGGGTATTTGTGAGAGTTGAGCTGTTTATCAAGCGAATGGCTCTTTTCTGAATGGAATCTAGAAGACGAAGAGAATGCCTTGGTGCTGAACCCCAAATATGCGAGCAATACTCCAGTAGAGGTCGGATTTGAGCCTTATACGTCGTCAACAGTTGATCAGGAGTAAAAAACTTTCTGGCTTTCCACAGAAAACCTAGCCTCTGGCTTGCTGACTTTGCGATGTTAGCAACATGGTCATGCCAAGACATATTATTGGACACCGTGACTTCCAAAATCGAGATGGAGGGACTTGGTTCAAGGGTATTTCCGGATATTGTGAGATGGGATGATTTGAGGAATTCACTTTCTTAGAAAATGTGGCACTTTGTGTTTTTTGGGCGTTAAACTGAACAAGATTGTTGGTTCCCCACTCGACGATTGCTTTAAGATCTCTATTGATGGAATCAACCTGTTCCTGCCTGAGTCTATTTGTATCAAACACCGAAAGTGGTCGATAGGATGTGAAAGCTGAGACAAGTGTGCTATCGTCTGCGAAACTGTAAATGGGGTTCGTGGTGGTTTTCAAGAGGTCGTTGATGTGTAAAAGAAATAAGGTGGGGGACAGGATGGAACCCTGGGGTACCCCGGCATTGGTTTTAAACGCATCAGAAGAAATACCGTCAACTACCACAAGCCATTGGCGCAGTTTGGTTGGGAGACCGTAGGCAGATAATTTACTTATCAATGCCTGGTGCCAAACGCGGTCAAAGGCTTTAGATATATCCTAGGCTATTGCACGGGATTCACCAAACTTCTCAATAGTGTTTGTCCAGAGCCAGAAAACCTCCAGTAGACCGAAGTTGTCGAAATCCATATTGTCTGTCATGAATTATCTCAAATTTCTCCAGATATTTGATGAGTTCTGTGTTAATCGCTTTTTCCATAACTTTGGATATGACTGAGAGCAATGCAATAGGGCGATAATTCGCAGGAATAGTCTTCTTTCCTTTTTTCGGAATCGGTTGGACTTTAGCGTTTTTCCACATGGACGGAAATACTCCTTTGCTGTATGATAACTTGAAGAGTCTACAGAGAACTGGGGTGAGCTCTTGAGCACAGGTCTTCAGGACAATTGTCGGAATTCCATCTGGTCCTACTGCCTTATTAGAGTCAAGATTTCGTAGGATTTTTCTGATAGTGCGATGGCGGATAGCGACCTCAGGCATTGATGCGTTTATTCTAGGTATCGTTGGGGGTTGTTTCCCATTGGTATCGAGGGTTGAGTTAGAGCTGAACATTTCGGCCAGCATGGATCTCTCCATCTTCCTCTGTGTAACCCTAAGTTTCTTAGCTGTTACTGTTGTTAGTGTTAGGGTTTCTGAGCCATATGTCATCACTGGCAGCACGCACTGATCGAAAACTCTTCTTTTTAGATTGACGGGGATGTCACTCTTGAATCTTTAAGTCTTCCAAAAGCTGCCCATGAGAGAGTGAGCCTTCTCTTTAGTTCGCATGTCTGGTTATCCCTTGAGATGCTGACCTCATGGCCAAGGTACACACATCTATCTACCATTTGAATTTCAGCTCCGCCAATCTTTAAGCCATAGCTGGGAACAAGGTTTGTCATGAATTTTGTTTTTTCCATATTGATATTAAGACTGACTTTTCCACACACCTCTTGCAGGTCCTGCAGCATCAGTCGCATTTCTTCTAGATTGTCCGAGAATAGCACTATATCATCTACAAAACGTAAGTTGTTTGAGTTCTTGCCATCTATGTCTCTCCATGACTGTAATAAACAGCTTTGGTGACATCGTGTCGCCTTGCCGAACACCACGTTCAATAGTTATGAGGTTGGTATTTTCATGTAGTTTTACCGTCATTGTTGCATTTTTGTAGATATTGTGGATGAGTTTGGTATATCGGTAGTCGACTCTACATTCTTGAAAAGCATTCCACAATGAATTTAGCTCTATTGTATCGAAGGCTTTGTGGAAGTCCACGAATGTCATTACTAAAGCTCTGTTGTATTCAATTGTCTTTTCTATAAGTGTTTTGACGCTTTGAAGGTGGTCATCCGTTCCAAATCCACGACGAAAGCCTGCCTGTTTCACAGGTTGATATAAATCCAATTTATTTTCCAGTCGGGTGGTTATCATTCGAGTAAACAGTTTGTAAAGGTGGCTTAAGAGGCTTATTCAACTATATATGTATGTATTAAGGGTGGGTCGAAAATGGATCTGATACACGAAAACTAGTTGCTAGGTGCCTCTAGACAATACTTTCCAAGCATGAGCTCTTAATATTAACGGGAAGATTATCCTCATCATAGTTTTCCATTTTCAATTTAGTTTCATATAACAATGGTCATATCTTATCACCAATAGATTGTTAAACCAGTTGCATCGTCAATGTTTATAGGAAATTAAACGCTATACAAAAAAGGTCTCTTGTGGTTAATCGATTACACTAACCAAGTACAATTCGCATTGGAATCGATTAATAGTTTTTTGATATTTTCAATTTATGACGCAGCAAAGCGTGGAGTAGCGCTGGTATCTGAATACAACCAAGCTCGACAAAAAACGAAGATGTCAAAGAACATCGAGCAAAATTTCCGAATTGTAATAAGTCAATTTTTAACTAAAAAAAAATTTTCTAACAAAAAAAAAATATATTTTTGTATCAATGTATTAAATTATAAAATTTCATATGGTGTAATAAATTTTTTTTTCTGCTGATATACCTATTCGATGGTATTTCTTAAATAAAAACCTTTTTTTCTGAAATACATCATAAATTGAATGAATGGTTAGTGTAATCGATTAACTACAACAGACCTTTTTTGTAGAGCATTCAATTTCCTATAAAAATAATTGAAACTCATTTGACAATAATTATTTTTTAGTAAGTTAAAAAATTCAAAACAAAAAGTTATTTTCCTCAAAATACTTCAATATTTGACCTTAAATATCTTAAATAGTTGGATAAATAAAAAAAGTATAGGAGACCATTTTTGTAGAGCTTCAATTTCCTATGAACATTGACGATGCAACTGGTCTATCTATTGGTGATAAGATGTCACCATTTTTATATACATACATACATACATAAAGTCACGCCTTTTTCCCATAGGGGTAGGCAGAGACCACTTCCTTCCACTTGCTACGGTTCTTACACACATCTTTTGCTTCCTCTACTTTTATCAGTGCTCTCATACATGCTCGTCGGTTGTTGGTAATCTTGACCTTGCCTTTTTTCAAAACAATGTTGATCTGATCAAGATATGTTCTCCGAGGTCGACCTCTACCGACTTGTCCATTTACACTCGCCTTATAAATTTGTTTCGTTAATCTTTCTTCATTCATCCTTTCTACGTGTCTAAACCATCTAAGCATTCCTTTATCTATCTTTGTAACCACATCTTCTTTTACACCACAGCGTTCTCTTATCTCACTATTGTTTACTTTATCCAACCGAGTCACTCCGGCTATACTTCTCAGACTACTCATCTCCGCAGCATTAATCCTATTTTCATGCTTCTTCTGCCAAACCCAACATTTACTACCATACATAAGTGTAGGAACCAACACACCTTTATGCACAGCCAGACGTGCCTTTTTTGACACTTTCTAGTTATTCATAAAGCTATACAGTGCCCATTCATTTGTTTTCCTGCCAACACCCTTCGCTCAATGTCAGTCTACTTTCCATCTCTCGTAAACTTTGAACCCATTTTTATATGAAACTAAATTGAAAATGGAACACTATAATGAGGATAATCTTGCCGTTAATATTAAGAGCTTATACTTGGTAAATATTTTCTAGAGGCACCTAGCAACTGGTTTTCGTGTGTCAGATCAAAAAAAAAATATTTGATTTTTTTGACCCAACATAGTATGTATTTATGGGATTCAAACTTTGTATAATGTATTTATTTTGATTTCCTCATATTATAAAAACACAATTACCTATACTTGAATACATTTTTATTTGCATTGCAAACATTTATCGTGGATTTAAAATTTTACAGTTTACGTAGCATCATATATGCAGTGTTGGGTTTTTTAAATTAAATTTTTTATGTATTTATATTTAACTGTGCCTTGATAAGGAACTGATAGGATAAAACGTGTATAACTTTACATCTTTATATGGGCAACAAAGATGCACGAATTTGTTTTAGTTAACCGACATTGACTAAATGATAAATATTTTTTGGGCCCTTAATATTTATGACAACATTAAGTTGTTTTTTTTTGGACAAATTTAAACTACTTAAAATCTATATAGTACTTTTTCCACAACCGGAACGCCACTTCAAAAAGTATAAGACTTCATTTTTATTTTTTTTACCTTTTTTCAAAATCTATTTTAAATTCATACTAGGAATTGATCTATCAATTTCTTTTTCGGAAAATGGAGCGCTTTTGTCATAAATACAAATACTTTTTAAAATAGTCTTCCCAACTCAGCATAAATGTTAAACAAACATTTAACTGTAATTTAATTTTTTTTATTTTCTGGTACTGCATTTGTTCGGTGCATCACTAACTTCTAATGATCGCAGATCTCTGGATACCAGATATTTTAAACTCCTAAAAACAGATTAAAGTTCGATTTAAAAGTATGAAAATCAGCTGTGGTGTAAAAGAAGATGTGGTTACAAAGATAGATAAAGGAATGCTTAGATGGTTTGGACACGTAGAAAGGATGGATGAAGGAAGATTGACGAAACAAATTTATAAGGCGAGGGTAAATGGACAAGTCGGTAGAGGTCGACCTCGGCGAACTTATCTTGATCAGATTAACATTGTTTTGAAGAAAGGCCAGGTCAAGAGTACCAAAAACCGACGAGCATGTATGAGAGCACTGATGAAAGTAGAGAAAGCAAAAGATGTGTGTAAGAAGCGTAGCGGAAGTGGTCTCTGCCTACCCCTACGGGAAAAAGGCGTGACTATATGTATGTAAATCAGCCTTTGTACGTAGGAGCGTCTATCTACCGCTGTGCTGTAGCAGTTGTAGGTCCCCAAACTAGAAAGCCCTCACGTGTGTCAACAAAAAATGTAAAATATTCACATATTAGTAAAATAAAAGAATAACTCCTGAATAACCCCTTGGTGCTAGTTACTGATTGTACACTAAAATGCACTGTTGCTTTTGAACAAACATAAATTAAAAAAAATTTCAAATTCTGCGTTTCCTAACAAACTTCACTTTTATAGTTGATTTTATAGACATTTTCATGGGAGATGCTCTGAAATACCAACAATCGTTCCTCCTTTAGCTGTTTCTTCGAGATTAACCCGTCAAGTTCAAACTTCACACCCTTCGTGGTCACTTTGGAGACCTGCATGACATCTTTTACCAAAGACTCGTTCATCCAACAAACAGCGAGGCTTTGGAACACATTAGGTTTGGTTAGGTTAGGTATCATATGAGTGGGGCGTGGTCGCACCTCCACTGCGACCTTTAGTAGTTCTATTGTGGCTCACTCCTAGAGGTTACAGTTCACCGCACAATCCTGCCCTTCTCACGAAGTTCATGTTTGTATAGGGTGAGATTTTTTTGAAATCAGTAGGTTCTACGTTGGTGTAATAAAATATGTTGAACCTTATTCTTTTCAAGCCGGGGCATAAACATAGTATATGTTCAGCAGTTTCGTCTTTCACGCAGCAAAACCGACAGTCCGTTTGTTGGTTCAGACCTATCTTTCTGAGGTGGTATCTTAGACGACAGTGTCCTGTAAGCAGTCCCGTTAGAATACGCAGGTCATTTCTGCTCCATTCTAGGATCTGGAACACATTGCCTAGGGAGGTGTTCCCCGAGGCATACAACCTTCAGACATTTAAGAAGAACACCAATTCCTACCTTTTTTTCTCTTGGTTCTCACGATGTTCTTTGAGCATTACAGGATATCCCTTTTCGTGGATACATAAAAAAAAGTATTAAACTTATACAAAGCTTAAACTAAAATAAGTTTGAACTTATCTTCTTTTAAGCTGGTAGACACGATTCAAAAGAGAATTATACACTAGAACGGGCTGTTGAGCTAATGATGACAAATAAACTGTATAAAAAAAATGAAGACTTTTCTTTGCTCATTATAAACATTTTTTTGTTAATTAAACTTTATTTTACCGTGCGCTTGCATTGTGCACCCCTAGGCCCAGACCTAGTGGGCCTAGGGGTAAATCCACGATACAGAAGACATGACAACGTAAATTTTATAACAAGCAACATTACAATTAAACACTTTTTTAACGTAACAATGTCAATCTGATCGAGATATGTTCGCCAAGGTCGACCTTTACCGACTTGCCCATTCACACCCGCCTTATATATTTGTTTGGTCAATCTTTCTTCATCTATCCTCTCTACGTGTCCAAACCATCTAAGCATTCCTTTATCTATCTTTGTAACCACATTTTCTTTTAGACCGCAGCGTTCCCTAGTCTCACTATTCTTTACTTTATCTAACCCAGTCATTCTAGCTATACTTCTCAAACTACTAATCTCCGCAGCATTTTCATGCTTTTTTTGCCAAACCCAACATTCACTACCATTCATAAGTATAAGGACCAACACTCCTCTATGCAAAGCCAGACGCCTTTTTTTGACACGTTCTAGCTGCAAGTTAAACAGCTATGGCGAAGCCACACATCTCTGTCTGACAACTTATTCGATGTTAAATCAGTCTGTATAAGCTCCGTCTATCCTGACACAAGCAGTAGAATCCTCGTAAAATGATTTCAGTGCTCGAATCAAACTACCGCACACATAGACAATGTTGACGACAATTCATTTCCCACCTCTCTGTCAAAGGCTAGTTACCACGTCCTGCAGCCTTACCCAATTTCATGCTGTTCAACGCTTCCACAATATTCTGCCGTACTAATTTAGCTTCCATTGCAACTTTCACTTGTCTCCGTGTAGGGCCTGTGCTTGTGTATCCTCTCTTTCAAATAAACTTCCAAACTATTTTTTCCATCTCTTTAAAATGCATTCCTTTCCTTTCAGTATACTACCATCTTGGTTTCTGATTTTTTCA
This sequence comes from Agelastica alni, assembly GCA_950111635.1. Classification (NCBI taxonomy): domain Eukaryota; kingdom Metazoa; phylum Arthropoda; class Insecta; order Coleoptera; family Chrysomelidae; genus Agelastica; species Agelastica alni. The sequence goes on along the minus strand of OX467719.1, from coordinate 21,862,149 downwards.
GTTGCGAGGTAGTATTTTTACTTCTGGCTGTTCTTATGGACTTCCAGAAGAGTTTAATATTGTTCTGGAAATCGTTAAATAACCTATCAAAGTAGATTAGCTATAACTCTCTCCTTTGGAGGACACTAAATTAAAAATGTACTGCTTACCTATAGAACGAATCCTAACGGGTTTAAATGTGCAAGCTCAATATATCTTGGAGAACTCCTAGGGTCGTGGTAAAATAAACACTCTTAACCGCATTCCGCAAATAAAAATGCTACTTGTGTTTCCTGAGGACACCTGTAAGCCTGTCTTGATGAAGCGCGCCTCAGCATCGAGTGAGAAAAGACGCTGGGGCACTCACCGAGAAGACGCACGATTTATTTATTTATATCAACAAAATTGATTCAAATAATCCCTTTCTCTATCAATATTCCAAAAATTAAACATCTTACTACGTCAAATTGTGTCAATTTAGTTAATTGTATTAGAATGAAACACCTTTATTTTCCCGCGCTGCCATTATGTCGTTTTTGACACCAAGTGTGTTGTTTACTAAGGGAAGTGTATAAGTTAGTGAAAATTTGAACGGATATGTTACTACCATTGTCCTTCATTTTTGTTTATAAGGCTGCTACTCCAAGTAGTCGATGCATCGTGGAGGGTGAAGTTGTTCTGGCAGCAAACCACGTTATGGTTTGTGGTGTCAGAGAAAAAAAGGATGATAAGTGGATTATCAGATCTTATTGTTTGCAGACCAGCGCTGTTAAAAGTGATCCACATAAAATCAATGGATCCTTTTCATTCACTTCAGCTGGTAAAGTTGAAATAAATGAGTTTACCTGCAGCTGTAAGGCCGGTGTTTCGGAATCTTGCAAAAATGTAGCAGCAACCCTTCTATTTTGCTCAAGGTGGTATACTGACTTATTCATCAAATGTGCTTTCGTTTTTTTTCAGAAAATCATTGAGACAGTTGGAGGATCTTTCATGTACAGACACTGAATGTTTATGGAAAGTTCCTATTTTCAATAGGATCTCCCACAGTTTCTTTCTATTAACCATAGTCGCCATTTCGGATTACCCAATATGATCAACTCTCTGAGCCTCATTTGGAAAATGATGAAAAAACAAACTGGGTTTTTTTATACAAAGAGTTAAATCTATGTACACATCAATTTGCTCTGCTGGTCATTTTCACAAATATTAGTCACTATTAAACAACTATAATCTTCACACAAATGCAAGCTTTCGGGTAAATAAACACAAAGCATTCACATTTGCTGATCACGTGATATTGATGCGAGTTTATTTCACCAGATAGCGTATTGCTTAGCATTGAAACTTAATACTTCTTTGAAACTTTCCCTGTTGTTCTCTAAAAAGAAAATACCTGACAACTAATATTGGAACTTAAAGAAGAAATTTTGGTGAATCTGAAATATTCAGTAAGTGGAAACTACAGAACAGGTTGCTTGTGGAAGTTGGTAAATGCAAACACAATCTAGCCTATCTCTCCAAATGGCGATTATGTACGCACGTGTGGGTTGAAACAAAATATGTCCCATCTACTTGTCTGAACTGAACAGAATTGGTCCGAAATATTATCTATGCAGGACCCAAATAAAGCTATTATATCAATTTTCTTATTAATTTTTTGATTTGTAACATCTTTGCTCTCGCTTTCTTGCATGTGTAACATCTTTCCTCTCGCTTACACGCAATTTGTGGGAGTGATTTTGGAAATGAGTAACAGTAACAGGAAGTCGCTGAAGCACGCGCTATTTGATTTGACGAATGAGCGCGCGGTTAGAGTTGGCCGTCAGATAGACGTCAACCAATTTTCCGAGAGTGTTGTGTATTAAGTTTGCTTTTGTATGCGTTAACTATATAAATAAATATTTACTGTTGATAATAAGTCTCAATAAAGTGCAGATCAGTGATAAACAATTTAAATAAGTAATAATAAATAATAATTCGAATAAAATATTTCAGTACTTGGCTTTTAAAAAATTTTGAAGTTGATTTCTGTCACTCCTAGTGTCAATTAAATAAAATACAATTTTGTTTAAAAAGAATCATTGTTTGTTATGAAAAATCATTTCAAATAATACCTGAACCTCTTTTTCAGAATATAATTTTAAAATTTCTTATTACTAAGGTGTCAAATGTTACACATCATATGCGTCTACTGTATGGCTCGCTCGATTTTTTTGCACAAATATATTAATTTCGCGAAATATATATGTAAGTATATTTGTTTTTAAATGGTATTTAGTGCTTATTCGCCATTATAGATTTATACTACTTTGTGTGTAAATAATCACTTAAAGAATAAACAATTACTTTTGGTCAGAAAATTGTTGAAACTATTTACAAGACATTTATTTATATTTTATTACAATTAATTTTAACATTTTAGGTTATGATATCCTAGTATTGAGTGGATTCACGATTTTTCCAGCCATCAAAGCCACCTGAAGCTCAGCGTCGACAACAAAATAGATGAAAGGGTGATCCGCCCGAAATTCCAAAGGTTCTTCCTGTCGAAAATCCCCTAAAATAATGCAAGAATATACACCACGTCTAGGTTGGCTACATGAAAAAACTTTTATTAAATATTTAACGAAAAAAATTAATTTTTAAAGTTTTGCAGTTTTGCATGGTCTACAGCTTATAAATATACTATTGGTTTAATAAAAGTTGTGTTTTTAAATAAATTATAATTTAAAAAACACGCTTTTAGAGGTAATCAAACTAAAAAGTAAAAATAATAATAATAACATGGGAATAAAATTATTTACGAGAAAATTAATGTCACTGTTCTAAAAGTTTTCATTCCGAAACGCAGAGTTAGTTAAAAAATGGCATACAAAGCACCCCACGCTTTTAGAACAATGACATTAATTTTCTCGTCAATAATTTTATTCCTATGTTAATATTATTATTTACTTTTTAGTTTGATTAACTCCAAAAGCGTGTTTTTTAGTTTTTTTAAACTATAATTTATTTTTCGCTTTTTAGTTCGATTTGATTTACTCGCTTAAAAAATTATGTATTAAATGGTAAAAGCACAAAAGGAATGCATCGGCCGCTCGCGTGACAGGCGAGCATTCTACAACTGAAACTCCGATGGGATGAACTGTATTAATATTTGTTCTCTCTAACTCTTATGCAAAGAATTCCTGAAGAAATTTATGAATCCTGGCGAAAGTATTCAGGATAATCGGATATTTTGATCGAATTATTGCTTTGTCGTTGGTCTTTGACAAGTGTGCAAAGTTTAAATTATATCTGATCGCTTAAAGTAGGGCAAAATCGAGGCCAAAGAGTCAGTTACAAACATAGATATATACATAGATACATAGAAACATACATACATACAAGATACAGGTGAAACTAATATAAGCGTGTTAAAAAAGTGGTAATTTTTAAGTTTTAACCATAAATTATTATATTCCTCTATGCTGTTGGCTCCAACTGTCATAGCCTGGAAATGAATCAAAGAAGGTGCTACATAACCGTTAAAATTTGTAAATCCTGTATTTGCAGTCTTTTATGCTCAAACTAACTAGGATATAAAACTTTCTATAAGGTAAACATGTTCTGCTTCCCTCATCTTTTTTAAAACCAGAACCAACACTTATTTATTTAATTAGTTTTGCATAATAAAGAAATTATAATAATATATATATATATATATAATAATATAAATAATAAAGTATTATAAAGTCAAATGCCTTCTTTACGCCGATGATCAAGTCATATTAGCGTTATCTGAAGAGGAGTTGCAGGCGATGGTTAATGTTATGCGTGATTCACTGAAAATCAAAGGGATGAAAATAAATGTGACCAAAACGAATGTAATGGTTTTTGAAAGAGAAGAAAGCATGACAAACTGTGGGGTTTCGATTGAGGGAGAAAGAGTGGAACAAGTTAATGAATTTGTGTACTTGGGTTCAAAATTTACTAGAGATGGAAAGTAGGACAGTGACCTTGAGCGAAGAGTGTTGGCAGGAAAACAAATGAATGGGGCACTGCATAGCTTTATGAATAGCCAGAAAGTGTCAAAAAAGGCACGTCTGGCGGTGCATAGAGGTGTGTTGGTTCCTACACTTATGTATGGTAGTGAATGTTGGGTTTGGCAGAAGAAGCATGAAAAAAGGATTAATGCTGCGATGAGTAGTCTGAGAAGTATAGCCGGAGTGACTCGGTTGGATAAAGTTAAGAATAGTGAGATAAGAAAACGCTGTGGTGTAAAAGAAGATGTGGTCACAAAGATAGATAAAGGAATGCTTAGATGGTTTGGACACGTAGAAAGGATAGATGAAGAAAGATTAACGAAACAAATTTATAAGGCGAGTGTGAATGAGCAAATCGGTAGAGGTCGACCTCGGAGAACATATCTCGATCAGATCAACATTGTTTTAAAGAAAGGCCAGGTCAAGAGTACCAACAACCGACGAGCATTTATGAGAGCACTAATGAAAGTAGAGGAAGCAAAAGATGTGTGTACGAACCGTAGCAAGTGGAAGGAAGTGGTCTCTGCCTACCCCTATGGGAAAAAGGCGTGACTCTATGTATGTATGTATGTATAAAGTCAAGGTACATACTGATGCCAACTCAAGGTAGATTGAAAGTAATTTATAATTTTTTTTTTTGTGGGGTTGTAACCACGACTGTTTTGAAAGCATTAAATTTAACTTTCTGCGTTTATTTAAATTTAACCTAACATACTACTTGTGGTCTACATTGTCTATGTATGGGGTGAGTGGTAGTTTAATACGAGCACTGAAATCACTTTACGAGAATTCGACTGCTTGTGTCAGGATAAACGGAGCTTGCACGGACTGGTTTAACATCGAAAAAGTGTGAGACAGAGATGTGTGGCTTCGCCATGTCTGTTTAACTTATACATAGACAATTGTTTAAAAGATCTGAAAGAGAGTGCGTATGGATTAAAAACGAATGATTTGATCGTCAAATGCCTTCTTTAAGCCGATGATCAAGTCATATTAGCGTTATCTGAAGAGGAGTTGCAGGCGATGGTTAATGTTATGCATGATGCCCTGAAAATCAAAGGGATGAAAATAAATGTGAGCAAGACGAAAGTAATGGTTTTTTAAAGAGAAGAAAGCATGACAAACTGTGGAGTTTCGATTGTGGGAGAAAGAGTGAAACAAGTAAATGAATTTGTGTACTTGGGTTCAAAGTTTACTAGAGATGGAAAGTATGACAGGAAAACAAATAAAAGGGGCACTGCATAGCTTTACGAATAGCCAGAAAGTATCAAAAAGGCACGTCTGGCGGTGCATAGAGGTGTGTTGGTTCCTACACTTATGTATGGTAGTGAATATTGGGTTTGGCAGAAGAAGCATGCTGCGGAGATGAGTAGTCTGAGAAGTATAGCCGGAGTGACTCGGTTGGATAAAGTAAAGGATGGTGAGATAAGAGAACGCTGTGGCGTAAAAGAAAATGTGGTTACAAAGAAAGAAAAAGGAATGCTTAAATGGTTTGGACACGTAGAAAGGATGAATGAAGGAAGATTGACGAAATAAATTTATAAGGCGAGTGTGAATGGACGGAAGTCGGTAGAGGTCGACCTCCGAGAACATATCTCGATCAGATCAACATTGTTTTGAAGAAAGGCCAGGACAAGAGTACCAACAACCGACGAGCATGTATAAGAGCACTGATGAAAGTAGAGGAAGCAAAATATGTATGCAAGAACTGTAGCGAGTGGAAGGACGTGGTCTCTGCCTACCCCTATGGGAAAAAGGCGTGACTTTATGTATGTATGTACTACTAGGCATTATGGTGTTTGTGTAAGGTCGGCGAGTTACGCCTCGGTAGTTCTTACAGTCCTGCTGTATGAAAAAAATAATACACATCACGTTTACTTAATATCCTGAATGCGTTTTGTTCCCTTGAGAGCAGACGTGTGGGTTTTATCTTTAATTGAACGTTACTTAAACCCCAATTAGACATTTTGCAATTCGACGAGCTTACTTGATGGCACTCTTGCACTTGCATTACCGATTATTGAAGTTAAATAGCGAGACGATCCGTTTAGGTATTTTGAAACAATAATTTACCGACTCTTATTACCATTTTACCTTTCCGATAATTATTTATCATTTATTCTTAATGATTTTTTTGTAGTACATAACGTAGTATTTATCTGATAATAAAAATATTAAAAATCAATTAACAATTTTTCATGGTAGCTTTATCCGATAAAATTTATTTATTAAATACGACAGTAATAAAAATATACAATGTACACAAACAAGTAAATGAATTTGTATTCTTGGGTTTAAAGATAAGGAACAGACAAAAATCGATTATGAAGAAAACAACGACATAGAATTAACAAGTCAATCCTAGCAAAACAGTGCTGGTTCCATTAACCAGGAGGCGAAAGAACGAACTTAAAGCCTCGACTCTGAAAGGAACTCAGCTTACTTTTTCCAAAGAAGTTAAATATTTGGGCGTAATAATCGACCAAAAACTGACATAGAACAGCCAACTCAACCACATTCTTTACAGAGCTATAGCGGCAAGCTGGACATGCCGCAGAGTCTTTGACAAGACATGGGGTCTGAAACCAAAAATGATCTATTGGTCAAACCAAACGATCATTAAACCAATGGTCACCTATGCATCATTGATATGGTGGCCAAAAATGCAACAAATTTCGGCACAAGTCAAGATGCAGAAAGTGCAGCGGCTAGCTTGTCTGGGAATCACAGTGGCAACATTCACGTGCCCTACTGCAGCCGTAGAGATAATGCTAAACCTTCCACCATTGCACTTATGTGTAATAAAAGAAGCAGCAATCAGTGCCTTCAGACTGAGCCAGACAATAAACATTAGAGCAAGAAATCGGAATGGAAGATTTTGGAAAATATTTCCCTAGAATCTATGTCTAAGCCGACAGATATTATGTCAGTTAGATACGACTTCGAAATGCAGTTTAAAGTGGTTATAAACAACCTCCAAGTTTACACAGAGAACGGACCTCAACTAGGAATGGATGCTGTAGTGTGGTACACTGATGGATCCAAGATGGATGAAAGGGTTAAAGTTATAGGGCCGAATTTTAGGCTCTCAAAATCACTTAGTAACACCCCAACCATCTTTCAAGCAGAATTACATGCCATAGAGATATGTGTCCAAGAGTGCATCGAAAGAAACAACCGAAGGGCAGAAATCTATATTTTATCAGATAGCCAAGCAGCACTAAAAGCTCTGAGTCTAAACTGACTTGGGACTGTAAACTGCCCCTGAGACAACTGGCAGCGAACAATCGGGTTACTCTGATGTGGGTTCCAATTCACAAGGAAGTTAAAGGCAACGAAGAAGCAGATTGCCTTGCCAAAGAAGGGGCAAATACACAATTTTCCGGCCCAGAACCCTTCTGTGGACTTTCCAAAGCTCACTTGAAAGAGTTGGACAAGAAAGATTTGAAAGTGGTGACAGGGCTCCTCACTGGACACTGCCATCTGAGGTATCACCTTAAAAAGATGGGCAAAACAGAGAGTGTTAGTTGCCGCTACTGCGAGAACTTCGCTGGAACTGCAGAACATTTGCTTTGCGAATGCTCGTCCAGCGCTTTTCTGCAAGAGGCTCAAGTTTCTAGAAGGGGCCTTCCTAAAGCCCTCCGATGTCAGAAACTTAGCCCCCAGGAAACTGATAAACTTTGCTCGAAGTCTCGGAATCCCGGGCCTCGAATAGATTAAGGGTTATGCACAAAATATCTGATAGGTTGAAGTGCTTGAGAGGCAGCATAGCCTTCGCGACCAACCCTACAATCTACAATCTAGAATTAACAAATGACAAGATTAAAAACACCTTAAAATCTTTTAAAAATTGAAAAAGCCCCGGACCAGACGTGATCACTAACGAAATGCTTAAATACGGAAAGACAATTACAAAATAAACTACTGACCTTATCTAAAAATATCACAGGTAAACTGAAAATACCAAACGAATGGAAGAACAGTATAACAATACCCATTTTTAAAATTGGACAGAAAACACTCCCAGAAAACTATCGTGGAATAACCCTATTTGATAGCGCTCTTAAAGCATTCACAAAGACTATTCTGGGGAAAATCAGCAAAACCATAAGGATAAGAGAAGAACAACAAGGCTTCCGAATAGACAGATCCACAATTGATGCAATATTCATAGTCAAACAGATATCTGAAAAGTCCCTAGAATTCAATAAACCCGCATACATGTGCTTCGTCGATATGACTTAAACTTTTGACAGAGTGCGCTTAAAAGATGTCCTGGAAATAATGAGAACAAAAGGGCTAAACCATAGACTACTTAATGTAATACACGACATAAACACCCAATGCAGAACAAAAATCAGAGTAGAACACATTACTACAGAAGATGTACACGTAAACACAGGAATTAGACAGGGAGACTCACTCAGCCCCTTCATATTTAATGTGATAATGGATAAAATAATAAAAAATCTCCCCAGAACGGCTGGATACAAAATGGGAAATACTTTCTTCCATGCTGTATGCTACGCTGACGACGCGGTTCTTATTGCCGATTCCGAAGATAATCTCCAAAGACTACTGCATTCTTTTAACACCAAAGCAAAAGAACTAATCATGCTCATCAACACTGAGAAGACTAAATGTTTAGTAATATCAAAGGAACCGATAAGGTGTAAGTAGGAAATCGACTCCAAAAATCGTCGAACAAGTAAACCATTTCAAATATTTGGGAGCAGATATAACGAGCCATGGAAATCTACCTCTCGAAGTAAGAGAGCAAACAATGAAAGCGGTTCGAATTTCGGGATGTTTGAGAGAAATTGTCTGGAAGAACAAATACCTAAATACGGAAAGCAAAGTCAAAAAATATAAAACGGCAGTAAGACCTATAATAACATACGCAGCAGAAACAAGACCAGATACAAACAGAACTCTACAAATGATGAGAACAGCTGAAATAAAGACCCTAAAAAGTATACAAGGTAAAACTCTATACGATAGAGTACGAAATGAGGATATCAGAATACAATGCGGGATAAAGGACATAGAAAGATGGGTGAGACAGAGAAGACGATTCTGGAACAAACATATAAAAAGAATGGAGGACAACAGACTGGTCAAAAACGCAAAAATGAATAATCCAGTAGGAATCCAGGGAAGACCACCAAAGCACTAGAGAGAATGCTGGACCTCATCCTCCAGGGAAGACATGTCGGCAATGAACATACTAATATGTATCCATATTAGAAAGAAGAAGAAGAAGAAAAAGAAGCGTTTAAAGTTTACGAGAGATGGAAAGTATGACAGTGCCATTGAGCGAAGGGTGTTGGCAGGAAAACAAATTAATGGGGCACTGCATAGCTAGAAAGTGTCAAAAAAGGTACGTCTGGCTGTGCATAGAGGTGTGTTGGTTCCTACACTTATGTATGGTAGTGAATGTTGGGTTTGGCAGAAGAAGCTTAAAAATAGGATTTATGCTGCGGAGATGAGTAGTCTGAGAAGTTTAGCCGGAGTGACTCGGCTGGATAAAGCAAATAATAGTGAGATAAGAGAACGATGGTTTGTAAAAGAAGATGTGGTTACAAAGATAGATAAAGGAATGCTTAGATGGTTTGAAAACGTAGAAAGGATGGATGAAGGAAGATTGACGAAACAAATTTATAAGGCGAGTGTAAATGGACAAGTCGGTAGAGGTTAACCTCGGCGTACACATCTCGATCAGATCAACATTGTTTTGAAGAAAGGCCAGGTCAAGAGTACCAACAACCGACGAGCATGTATGAGAGCACTGATGAAAGTAGAGGAAGCAAAAGATGTTTGTAAGAACCGTAGCAAGTGGAAAAAAGTGGTCTCTGTCTACCCCTACGGGAAAAGGGCGTGACTATATGTATGTATGTACACAAATTCAGACATAAACAATAAAATGAATATATATAGTTTTTAAAACAGGATATACAAAAAGCATGGAATGGTAAAATATAAATTACTAAATATTCAAATCACGAATATAGCTTTTAAAAAGTGGAAGGTCCTCCAGTGAATTAGCGAGTCTCATAGATCTAGGAAAAAATGTGTAGAATGCATATACAGTGTGAAACAGCCAAATGGAATAAATTCGATAACGAATAAATGAGAGCGTGTTGGGAAAAACACTTGGACACGTCGATTTGTATATTTAGATAATTATATAGTCATGTGACAGTGGCCGGTACCAACTTTTTTATTTTTTTTATTTTATATACAACCCCCTGTATATTATTTTTTTTTTAGATTCTTCAGAAAATTCTAGACATAATTCATGTACAATGTCCCATACCTACCTTCAACTGTTTCGGAAATATTAAGTGTTTTCAGATGTATTACAAAAATTAACATTAAAAAAAGAAAATTATTTTATTTCAAAAATAATGTAAAAAAAAAACAAAAAAACATTAATTTCAATGTAAGAGATGTTTAAAATGTTCGCCGAGAACGTCGTGGCAACATGCTAATCTGGTATAGAAATGTCTTCTAACGTTACTCAATATCTCAGGCGCGACTGATCTAATCGCAAGCGTGATTCGTCTTTTTAAGTCATGTAAGTTGAGTGGTTTAGTTTTGTATACAATACTTTTGACATATCCCCACAAAAAGAAGTCTAATGGCGTCAGATCAGGAGATCGTACTGGCCATTCTATCGATCCGCGCCTCCCTATCCACCGATTTGGAAAATTTTGGTTCAGGTACTGCCGGACATTGATTTGGTAATGGGGTGGTGCTCCATCTTGCTGAAACCATGGTATACTGGCAGGAACTTGTGGGTTTGTTGGATCAGGATATAAGTTTGTCAAAGTTGGCGCGACATTATTTTGGAGCAGTTCTAAATATTTATCTCCATTCAAGTTGCCATCAATGAAAAAGGGACCTACGATATGATTACCAACAATTCCTGCCCAAACATTAACTTTTTCAGGATATTGCATTTGTTCCTTTCTCATCATGCAGACAGACAACAAGTTGCTAAAGCTATGAGTTTTATACGAAAATAAACAAAACTGTTTTTTTATTTCATTTCAGTAAAAAGGAACGCATTAATGGTTTTTGCTTATTTTCTCAATATTAAGAGCTAAATGGGAAATAAGTATTGAGTGTAATTTAGCGAATTTGTGAAATAAAATAATTTTCTTTTTTTAATGTTAATTTTTGTAGTACATCTAAAAACACTTAATATTTCCGAAACAGTTGAAGATAGGTATGGGACATTGTACATGAATTATGTCTAGAATTTTCTGAAGAATCTAAAAAAAAAATAATATACAGGGGGTTGTATATAAAATAAAATAGTTCGTACCGGCCACTGTCACATAACACACCCTAAATAATTATTTTTTTTTGAAAAAAATGCGCATCTTAAAATACAAATCGACTGGTGTCCAAGCGTTTTTCCCAACACGCTGTCATTTATTCGTTATCGAATTTATTCCATTTGGCTGTTCCACACTGTATAATTTATGGATAGATATGTGAAATGTTCGACTCTGCCATGTAGTCCGCATTGGAACAAAGAGACTAATTTTAGTTGAGGACAGTTACATGTACCATTTATGATTTTAAAAAGTAATGTCTGTTTTCTACGGTTCTCAAGTGAGGATGTTCGCAGCTGTTGCATAGTCTTGATAGACATGTAGCTTGATTGCTATATAGCATGTAAGGTTATTTTGAACGTGTTCGAGTTTCCTGATCTAATCTAAGTAATGAGGAGACCATACAGAAGAACAGTAATCAAGGTGTGACCTGACTAACAAAAAATACAAAAGTTTAATTGAACAACACAGTAAAATCACGAATAGTTCTCTTAACGAAACCCATTATTTTCATGGACTTTTGTACAACAGTAGTGATGTGGTGGTTGAAGGTGAGTGATCTGTCAAGAATATATGTTGTAATTGAGTGTGATTAAGTGTTGGGTACGACAAAAGCGAATTATGTGACATTTACTGGCATTAAGATCTTTGCCGTTAAGAGTGCACCATTCAGACAGGTTATCCAATTCTCATTGCAATACTCCAACATCCTCAAACCTTTAATAATTTTAAAACACTTCAAATCATCTGCAAATAGTAAAGCATCAGTATGACGAAAACAACTAACAATATCATTGATAAAGAGATTAAATAGTAATGGACCTAAGTGTGAACCCTGGGGAACACCCGATCCCTCTGAAAATTTATAGGAATAGAAATGATTCTAAAAAAAAATTTTATCTGCTCTTTCCTACCATTAAAAAAAATGGCTAAATCTTAATACACAATTTTGTAATTTTTTTTCTTCGGCAACAATCATAATTGAAAAAAAATTTCATCCACAAGCTAAAATTTATAAAATCCCAAAAAGTTGCCTTCTGTAGGAAATAGAATTCCAGAGCATTGTGAGGTGAAATTATTTAATCTCCTTATTTACACTGGGGAAATACGCCTCGGTCTTTCAGGCTGAGGTCTATGCTATACTCAGGTGCGCTACGCACCTGACAGAAAACAGAGTGACTAACATTGAGATTGATGTTCTCACTGACAGTCGCGCGGCCATCGGGGCCCTTGTGAGTAACACCACAACATCATTGGTGGTGTGGGACTGCATGCAAGCCCTCACTGAGTTAGCGATGGTAAACAAAGTCACTCTTACATGGGTTCCTGGGCACACAGCGATAAACGGCAACGAGGTAGCCGACGAACTGGCAAGAAACGGGACCCTGGTGGAACCAAGAAGCCAGTTGGTCGGATTGCCAATTGCCGAAGCAAAACATTTACTGAAACTAATCCTTGAACAAGAACATATTGCTCAGTGGAATGCAAATACTGGCTGCAGAACATCAAAACAGCTGATGAAAAGACCTCTCCAGAAGAGGGCTAACGCACTCTGGACGATGGACCGGAGTAGACTAAGCAGCACGCTTGGCCTGCTCACAGGACACATCGCACTAAGGGTGCACCTCTTCAAACTTAAGCTAGTGGCCGAGAAAAACTGCTGACTATGCGGAGAGGAGGAGGAGAGCAGTATTCACATTCTGTGTCACTGCCCGATGCTATCGGGGTACAGGTTTCAAACCTGGGGCCACATGATCATGGATCCAAGTGATCTAAAAGAGACAGGGCCAACAGAAATCCTAAGGTTTGCCAAAATCAGTGGACTAGAATTCTGATGCCCTGAAGACACAGCGGTAGTCACAGAGGATCAAAAGATTTAGGTGACATAGGTGCCGACCAAAGGCTCAACCGCAAGTTTGTAATGTAATGTAAAGTATTTACTCTTAATCTAAAATTAGATTTGTCTATTCGTGCGAAGCTGGAGCTTAGTTCAAACTTTGTTAAATACTTACTTCTGTTGTTTAAAATATCAGGATCGACGTAGTTTCTTATTTTGACGGTTATGGCTTGCTCAATATTTGTTATAAATAGATCCTTAAAACTAGTCATTGGCGTGAAATCAGCTTGATGCGGTTCGAAAACTCTTCTTACGCCCAACTGTAAAAAAAAACATTTTATTTTCGCAATCAAAAATTTATGACAATTTTTTTTTCTCTTTAGTTCCGTTAAATTTTTATAAACAAAATAAAGTGAAGATGCTCTGGTAATACCAAAATGTTTTTTCTTGAACAAAACGGTCGTCCATTCAAAAAACTTTTCATGAAAATATCTCCTGAATAAAAAGAAATATCAAATATAGAAGGGAAGCACTGAAATTATGCAGAATAGAATTAGGAATGAAACGCACATCGAAAGCAAAATTGTTTGGAGTAGGATAGGAACTAAAACAACACACGACAATTGCCAATTGCCTGCTTGATGATTACAATGAAATACGCGTGGAATTTATGGCGGGTAATAATGTCTAGATCTCTTCTTCCTAATCATAACATCTTTGCAGATGAGTTGTGACCCATATTAACGAGGTTCGATATTTTGGATGGCTCTCTTGATTGCATCTCGCCATTTATCTCGATTAAATGACATGTGAGCCGCTTGTGGGAGAGTAGCATCTAATAATTTTTTGGTAACATCCACCCATCGATTTGGTGATCGGCTACGCCTTCTGTTTCCTTCAGGTTTTCGCTGTACAATAAGCCTTTCCATATGCTCACTCCGACTGATGTGTCCGAAAAATGTAAGAATTCGAGAGTACACGATACTGGACAAACGTTTTGACGCACGTATTTCTTGTAAATCCGAAGCATTTTTTCTATGTGCGGTCCAGGACACTCTCAACATTCGTCGCCACGCCCACATCTCAAATTCTTCAATCCGACGACGATCTACTTCTTTGACAGTCCAAGATTCTGAAGCATATAGAAAGACCGAAAAGACCAAGGTACTCACTAGATTGATTTTAGTTTGTTTTGTGATATTCCGATCCCTCCATACTTTATTTAACTGACCTAGCAAGCTGAATACGCCGTCTTATTTCGCCATCACATCCCCCGGTATTTTCTATTAGGGCTCCAAGATAAACGAAGCTGTTGACAACTTCAGAGTGTCCAATAGTCCGAGTTTCAGGGTAGTTGTTATGTTCTCTATCAATGATCATAATTTTGCTTTTATTATAATTTATGTTTAGGCCGTAAAGAGCACTGACATCTTCAAGTCTCATCAGGAGTTCCAGAATTTCTCTATGTGAGGCAGCTATCAAGGTCGTATTATCGGCAAACCTTAAGTTAGACAATTTTGTGCCGCCAATATTTACTCCACCCTGTCAGTCCTCTAGAACCTGTGTGTTCCAAACGGGATCGAAGAATATACAGGAAAACCTTGCTGGTATGAGATATCAAGGCAAGTAATCTGTAGTTATCACAGTTATTGGTGTCACCTTTTTTATGAAGTGGAACAAAGACTAATGTTCTCCAGTCATTTGGCCATAAACCAGTCTTCCATAGTCTAGATCTAGATTATAATAAATTGTTTCAGTTTAGTTCAGTTTACATAGTTGTGGTTAGGTTATGGTGTTTTTTGTTTCTCTTGGTATTTTTTTATTTAAAATGGGTAGAATGTGCGGGAACGAAAGAGGTAGAGATGAACTTTTATTGATAAGGTGAAATCAGTCGGATTAGGAGGAAATGTCAAAAACACACGACCGTTGCCGAATAACTTTGCTTCAAGGAAAAAGAAGTACGCGCGGATATTTTTAAGCGGGAATATGTAATCATGTCAAAGGGATTATTAAGTTTAGTTATATTTTTAGTTGTTAGTAGTTCTATGAGTGCGAGGGTGTACGGGTGTTTTTTGTTACGCAATTCACCTTAAATTTTATTTTTCCTATAACCCCCATAATGGATTTTTGAAGTTTTGGAAGGATTCTAAAATTGCGCCGAAGATCAAGTCATATTAGCGTCATCTGAAGAGAAGTTGCAGGCGATGCTTAATGTTATGCATGATGCCCTGAAAGCATGACAAACTGTGAAGTTCTGATTAAGGAAAAAAGAGTGAAACAAGTAAATGAGTTTGTATACTTGGGTTCAAACTTTACGAGAAATAGAAAGTACGACAGACATATTGAGTAAAGGGCGTTGGCAGAAAAACAAATGAATGGGACACTGCATAGATTTATGAACAGCCAGAAAGTGTAAAAAAAGGCACGTCTGGCTGTGCATAGAGGAGTGTTGATTCCTACACTTATGTATGGTAGTGAATGTTGAGTTTGGCAAAAGAAGCATAAACATAGGATTCATGCTGCGGAGATGAGTAGTCTGAGAAGCATAACCGGAGTGACTCGGTTGGATAAAGTGAAGAGTAAAGGAACGCTGTGGTGTAAAAGAAGATGTGGTTACAAAGTTAGATGAAGAAATGCTTAGATAATTTGGACACTTAGAAAGGATGGATGAAGGAAGATTGACGAAACAAATTTATAAGGCGAGTGTGAATGGACAAGTCGGTAGAGGTCGGTAGAGGTCGACCTCGGTGAACATATCTCGATCAGATCAACATTGTTTTGAAGTAAGGCTAGGTCAAGAGTACCAACAACTGACGAGCATGTATAAAAGCACTGATGAAAGTAGAGGAAGCAAAAGATGTGTATAAGAACCGTAGCGGAAGTGGAAGGAAGTGGTTTCTGTCTACCCATACGGGAAAAAAGCGTGACTATATGTATGTATGTAAAATTTCCAGTCTAGTGATGTGTCACAAGTGCATAAAAGATGGAGTATCATCGAAATATCACACTTTGTAAAAATTAAGACCTAATTTTTCCTAAGGAGGCCATGATTTATTTGTCAGAAAATAACATTAATAAGTAACGCATGAATACATCGAATTTTCAATAGAGCATGAACGTAATTGACGACTTCTCAACAAATCCGATGTTTTGGAAAAAATTCCCAACTATGAATGTGTTGAAAAAACAAGTCAGAAAAATCGTCGTTAATTTAATTAACACTTCAACATTTGAACAACCTACAAGTAGAAACAACATGAAAATCGCGACAGAAACATTTCACAAGTTGAAAAATGTAATGTTATGTAAAATTTAATTATTTTCTTAACTGCTGCCCAACTGGGTATCAATTTACAGATTTACAAAATGACATCCATTTGCATCGAGACATTTTTGACAATTGTAGACTGTACAACCCAAGTATATTTCCGTTATATTTCTAAATGTGTCCAAAACTTTTTGTCTCAGGAATTCTATGGTCGCAGGAGAATCAAATTTACATACCTCATTCTTTGTGTGAGGTAGAAATCCAAGGGCGAAAGGTCAAGGGATTTAGAAGGCCAAGATATTGGACCATTTAATGAAATAACTTTTTTATTAAACTGCTTTCTTAAGAAGTTTCTGAATGGTGCTGTGAGCCGGACATCCATCCTGTTGCAACAAGGATATTCTAAACTCATCTTCGGTTAGAGTAGCTCGTAAAACCGGCACAACCTGGTTTCGCAAAAGCTTTAGATACCTCTGTCCGTTTAGGTTGTAGTCAAACAAAAATGGTCAATTTCCTGAAATGATTAATAATTTATGACAAGAAAAGTGAGTAAGATTGAATTACCACTCCAAACGTTACTTACAAATCTGGTCTGTAGACGTCTCAGTGCAGCTTCGTGAGGGTTTTCCACTGCCCAATAATGAGCGTTGTGCTTAATAAAAAACTCCACAATTCGTAAACCTATTCGGACCACAAGACACGATTTACAAAATCGGGATTTTCATTACACTTCTTATAGTATACCACTAACAGAAGCGCATTCGACTTGCAAAATCAGTTTCCTTAAGTCATTGAGCTATTGTGGATTTGTATGGATGATACTTATTTTTATTTAACACTCTCTGTACCGTTGTTTTTGACACACAATTTGCCGTTATACGGTTCTTACCGATGTACTATAGTTTTCGTTGACAGCTTGTAAAATGTTTCTGTCGCGATTTTCATTCTCAATATTCTTACGATTTTATTGAGTCTGATTTTTTCAACCTTGTCGACCGAATCTAGGGTGAATATTTAATGAGCATAGAAGACAATGGATAATTCGAGAAATTACTGGACCCTTCTCGTGGTTATTCGTACAGGTATAAAGAAGTGGTTGATTTAATTAACTACGATTTTTTCTGAATTGAGTTTTATGAGGCTGCATTCGTTCGGGATACATCTCCAAATACCTTGCTGAGGTAATGTCGGCATGTCAAACATTTCTTCATCTGAATAGGGAATACCGGCCATTTTCAACAGGTTTCGACAATTTGTTTGTCTGTACTACTTATTGAAACACAACTTTGATACTTTTGAATTATTTAACGTCAAAGTCAGAGCCTCCTCAGATGGTAAAAATGTGTAACTTATAAAAACCCAATCTTCTGACAAATAAATCATGGCCTTCTTAGGATAATGGGGACCTAACTTAAAGAAGTGTGATATTTCAATGATACTTCAATCTTTTATGTACTTGTGAGACATCACTACACTGGAAATTTTACACTCTTTCCAAAGATTGAAAAATTCAATATGGCGGCCAAAATAAAAATGAAAGTTAAGGTGGATTGCGGAATAACAAAAGACGATTGAGAAATGTCATACACGCTATCGTATTTGCCTTGAAAAAGTCCCGAGCGAATGAACGCTCTCGCTTCTCTCGTGTGTTCAACTTCGCTCTCGTGAACAATCGTCAACTTATCGCACTAGTTGCACAATATACTATAAAAGTAGTGCGTTAATTTTATCTATAAGTTTATCTTAATCTTGACTTACCTTCTGTAACGTCGGTGTCAAGTTGACATATCCTTTTAACAAAAAACTCGGAATCACTGCAGTCACATGCTGGTATCTCAAATTTTGTAAAATATACTTGAAGCTGTCATTTAATCTTAGCTCACAAATAAGCTTGTCAACTCCATTTTCATCGATTGGAAGTAGCAGCAGGAGATAGTATTGAGGGCTGTCAAGAGGAAAACTGAGAACCAAAGCTTTCAAATATGATGCATAAAAGAAAGGCAGCACCGTGTCGTATTTCATAAACTCGACTTGATACTCTCTGTATTTCCCTTGTATTAAAAAACTAGGCTGAGTTTGGGGAAGATAAGGAGCTAAATTGTAGTATTGATGTGGATTATTATAGTTGTCGTAGTATCTTGCTATAACATAATCTACAACAGATCTTGACTTTCTGGAATTTGATCTCTTTTTCAGTTTTGATTCAAATTTTGTACCTCTGTTGATTCTTATAGTAGCTATATCATCGTTAAAACTACTTTTGAATGTAGATCTTGGTTTATTTTTGAATGTATTTAGCTGTACGCGATTATTTTGCAATCTTGCTTTTCTTTTCACAATTGAAGCTGTACCATCATCGGTACTTATTTCATTTTCAGTAACTGGTTCTGTAGAAGATTCAATTTCAGACGTTGAAACGTCGGGGTAAGGAAATGATAATAAAGTAGTTAATTCTTCTAAAGTAAAGGTATTTTCTGTGGAAGTTACTTCTCTAGTAGATGTTTCAGAAATTGTTGTTGTAGTAATCGTTTCTGTAGTTGGTGTTTCAGCCACTGCATTTTCTGTGGGTATTATAATGGTAGTGGTTAAAAAATTTTTAGTTGTGGTAATAGTTTCCATAATTGGTTTTTCAGTCATAGTATTTTGTGAGGGTATTAATTCTGTTGTTGTGGTAGGAGCTTCGGTAGTTAGTGTTTCGGCAATTGCATTTTCTGTAGGCATTAATATAGTGGTAGATGGAATTTTTGTAGTTGTGGTAAAAGTTTCCGTAATTGGTTTTTCAGTCATAGTATTTTGTGAGGGTATTAATTCTGTTGTTGTTGTAGGAGCTTCTGTAGTTAGTGTTTCGGCCATTGCATTTTCTGTAGGCATTAATATAGTAGTAGATGAAATTTTTGTAGTTGTGGTAAAAGTTTCCGTAATTGGTTTTTCAGTCATAGTATTTTGTGAGGGTATTAATTCTGTTGTTGTTGTAGGAGCTTCTGTAGTTAGTGTTTCGGCCATTGCATTTTCTGTAGGCATTAAAATAGTAGTAGATGGAATTTTTTTAGTTGTGGTAAAAGTTTCCGTAATTGGTTTTTCAGTCATAGTATTTTGTGAGGGTATTAATTCTGTTGTTGTGGTAGGAGCTTCTGTAGTTAGTGTTTCGGCCATTGCATTTTCTGTAGGCATTAAAATAGTAGTAGATGGAATTTTTTTAGTTGTGGTAAAAGTTTCCGTAATTGGTTTTTCAGTCATAGTATTTTGTGAGGGTATTAATTCTGTTGTTGTGGTAGGAGCTTCTGTAGTTAGTGTTTCGGCCATTGCATTTTCTGTAGGCATTAATATAGTAGTAGATGAAATTTTTGTAGTTGTGGTAATAGTTTCCGTAATTGGTTTTTCAGTCATAGTATTTTGTGTGGATATTAATTCTGTTATTGTGGTAGAAGCTTCTGTAGTTGGTGTTTCGGCCACTGCATTTTCTGTGGGCATTAATATAGTAGTAGATGGAATTTTTGTAGTTGTGGTAATAGTTTCCGTAATTGGTTTTTCAGTCATAGTATTTTGTGAGGGTATTAATTCTGTTGTTGTGGTAGAAGCTTCTGTAGTTGGTGTTTCGGCCACTGCATTTTCTGTGGGCATTAATATAGTAGTGGATGAAATTGTTGTAGGTAAAACAGGAACTTCTGTAATTGGTGTTTTTGCCATTGCATTTTCTGTGGTCTTTAATATAGTAGTCGATGGAATTTTTGTAGTTGTGGTAACAGTTTCTGTAATTGATGTGGTATAAACTTCTGTAATTGGTGTTTCAGCCATCGCATTATTTGTGAGCATTAATATAGCAGCAGATGTTTCTGGAATATTTTTTTGCGTAGTGGATATGAAACGATTGTTTCCTGTATTGACTGTATCTGTGATAGGTACTTCAGATTCAGTTTTTACAAAAACTGTTATGGTTTCAGGAGCATCTGTTTCACTTTCTACAACAATTTCGGGGGGTTCTGAAATAGTTATAATGGTTTTTGTTATTGTTGTATCATCAATTGGATCTGAAACAAAAGAAGTTAATACCATAATTAATTAATGTTACGAGCAATACAGGGTGTTCCAACGAAAACTTGACCCTCCCAGAAACTCAAAAACCAAAAAAAATTTCAAACTTTAAAAAACTTTTATCGGAGAGGGGACGAATTTTTAAACAAAATTTATACCCAAAAATGCAACCCACTGCAGCCCTGCATCGACCCCCAATTTATAGCAGACTGTCATTATTTTTTCATGCAGAATCACCCCCTAAAGTTCGTCGCACTTATTTACTTACACCCTGTATAATAGGTAATTACATAAATATACACATCAAAATAATAAAAAAAAACATGTAGGTACTAGGTATCATGTTAGTGGGGCGTGGTCGCCCCTCCACCGCGACCCTTAGTAGGTCTATTGTGGCTCACCCTTAGAGGCTACAGTTCACCGTACAATCCAGCCCTTCTTACGAAGTTCATGGTTGTATAAGGTGAGATTTTTTTTTAAATCGGTAGGTTCTAGGTTGGAGTAACCAAATTTGTTGAACCTTATTCTTCCCAGGCCGGGGCATGAACATAGTATATGTTCAGATACTACTATAAGAGTAATATGGAGGGTAGAGGTAAGGAGAGTCATCTCATGTGGTAGAAAACTTAAGAGTGTCCAGCTGTAAGCTATAAATAACAGTTCAAAAACCTTCCAGTATGACGCTGGTGTAGACAAAGGGTATGGTATGAATGTAGCAATTCTAAACGAATTAAAGTATGCCGAGTTAAAAAATTTAAAATTATTGTCGACTAAAGTAGTTACTTATTGAAAATTTCAACTACTTGCGTAGTACAAAGAAATGTAGTAAATATAACCTTAAAGAATTATTGTCAGAAAACGTGTAGCTACAGTGATTTTATTTCGTGAATTGTGAACAGTACGTTTATTGTTTTTTTATCATTTAATTTTTTGAAAAAGTGTGTGAATAACAGAAGTTATGGGTAAAATTTGTGTTGTGAAAAGTTGTCCCAGTTGCGTTAAAATTTACCCTGATGCTAATGTGGCGCCACCCTAATTTAATTCATTTGGACGGACACTTTTTCATGTACACAGATGATTCTCCTCACCTCTACCCTCCATAAAGTGTAATACAGGTAAACAAGAAGAATACTAAACGTTTCGTCGATTGAAATATCTACCAGTCTTGGCAGGTATGCTACAATCTTTCAGGCTGAAGTCTTCACTATAGGATTGTGTGCAAGAGAGCTGACCAACAGATCTCTAGCAAACAAAAACATAAGTATAATATCATACAGCAAGGCTGCTTTAAAAGCACTGAGCTCCAACAAGATAAATTCTAAACTTGTATGGAATTGCATCGAATCCTTAGAGTACCTTGGTGCGAACAACAGGGTGACCCTACTGTGGGTACCTGGGCACCAGGGGGTGGAGGGAAACGAAAAAGCCGACACCCTTGCAAAACACGGGGCCGAATCTGCGTTCACTGGACCAGAACCGGTTTTTGGAGTCACCACAAGTGCCGCCAAAACAATCATTTCTGACTGGGCGGAGAGGAAAATACTTACGTACTGGTCCGATATACCAGAGTTGACTCACTCGAAGGCGTTTCTACCTAAACCCTCGAGAAACACAACAAAGCAGATCCTAGAATGAAGCAGAAATAACCTGCGAATTCTAACGGGTCTGCTTACAGTCACTGTCGTCTAAGATACCACCTCGGAAGGATAGGTCGAACCAACAGACGGACAGTGGGTTTTGCTGCGTGGAAGACGAAACTGCTGAACATATACTACGTTCATGCCGGGCCAGGGAAGAATAAGATTCAACATATTTGGTTACATCAACCTAGAACCTACCGATTTCAAAAAAATCTCACGCTATACAACCATAAACTTCGTGAGAAGGGCAGGCTTGTGCGGTGAACTGTAACCTCTAGCGGTGAGCCACAATAGACCTACTAAAGGTCGCAGTGGAGGAGTGACCACGCCCCACTTACATGATACTTTACTTAAACGTTTCGTCTGTCGTTTTTTAAAATGGAAGGCGTAACATAAAGTTATTCTGAAAAAGGTTATTCTTAATTATATTCTTATTTTTGTACCTTTTATTGTTGCTATAGTTGATGAAACTTCTCTTTGACTACTGCTTTCTTCATCGATAGATGTGTTTTCGGAATATTCACTGGTTGTACTTTCCTTATTCACATATTCTGACGTTTCGGGTTTTTCTGTAGTTGTAGTTGGAGTATTTGCATTTTCTGTGGTCACTACAATATTAGTTGTTGTATATTGCATCGTAGAAGTAGTTGCGACAGTACTTTTTGCAGTGGTTTCGGGCAGTCGAGTTGATGTAATGGCAGTAGGTTCCTGTGTAGTATATTCTTCTATTATTGTTGTAGTGCTTGCAGGAAGCGTATTATCAGTTTTAATTTCTTTGTATGTGGTCATAAATGTTGGTAATGTCATCTCCATTGTCATTTCTCTAGCAGTCGCCTCTGTAGCCTTTACAGGATATTCTGTGGTTGGCGGGTCGGGATACAATGCGTTATTAAAAGACATTATATCAAATCCGTAAAATTTCAACATTTCTTCGTATTCTGGTCTTAAAGTTACGTTATCGTGGTTGAGTGTTAATCCGGCTAAAAATCCTTCTTTTGGTATAAAGTAGCTCTAAAAATTATTTTTTAATGTTAACATTTTTAGGAATTTTCATGAATGCATGAATATTTTAGAATATTAGTAATATTAATGTTATATTTTTAATTTACAACTCAATACTATAGACTCTACAAATTATAAAACAAAGATATTTTTTTGTGTTCTACATTGTCTATGTATGGGGTGAGTGGTAGTTTAATACGAGCACTGAAATCACTTTACGAGGATTCCACAGCTTGTGTCAGGATAAACGGAGCTTGCACGGACTGGTTTAACATCGAAAAAGGTGTGAGACAGGGATGTGTGGCTTCGCCATGGCTGTTTAACTTATACATAGACAATTGTTTAAAAGATCTGAAAGATATTGCGTATGGATTAAAAATGAATGATTTGATCGTCAAATGCCTTCTTTACGACGATGATCAAGTCATATTAGCGTTATCTGAAGAGGAGTTGCAGGCGATGGTTAATGTTATGCATGATTCACTGAAAATCAAAGGGATGAAAATAAATGTGAGCAAAACAAAAGTAATGGTTTTTGACAGAGAAGAAAGCATGACAAACTGTGGGGTTTCGATTAAGGGAGAAAGAGTGGAACAAGTTAATGAATTTGTGTACTTGGGTTCAAAATTTACTAGAGATGGAAAGTATGACAGTGACATTGAGCGAAGGGTGTTGACAGGAAAACAAATGAATGGGGCACTGCATAGCTTTATGAATAGCTAGAAAGTGTCAAAAAAGGCACGTCTGGCGGTGCATAGAGGTGTGTTGGTTCCTACACTTATGTATGGTAGTGAATGTTGGGTTTGGCAGAAGAAGCAGGAGATGAGTAGTCTGAGAAGTATAGCCGGAGTGACTCGGTTGGATAAAGTTAAGAATAGTGAGATAAGAAAACGCTGTGGTGTAAAAGAAGATGTGGTCACAAATATAGATAAAGGAATGCTTAGATGGTTTGGACACGTAGAAAGGATGGATGAAGGAAGATTGACGAAACAAATTTATAAAGCGAGTGTGAATGGGCAAATCGGTAAAGGTCGACCTCGGAGAACATATCTCGATCAGATCAACATTGTTTTGAAGAAAGGCCAGGTCAAGAGTACCAACAACCGAAGAGCATGTATGAGAGCACTGATGAAAGTAGAGGAAGTAAAAGATGTATGTACGAACTGTAGCAAGTGGAAGGAAGTGGTTTCTGCCTACCCCTACGGGAAAAAGGCGTGACTCTATGTATGTATGTATGTATTTTTTTGAATTTTTCCAACCTCTTAATACTTCTATTATTTATTCGTTGTTCGGAACGAACCGTTGCTACAGAACACTTGCTACAGAATACTTGCTACAGTTCTTACACACGTTTGTCGTTTCTTCTATTTTCATCAGCGCTTTCATACATTCTCGTGGTTGCTGGTATTCCTAATCTAGCAATTCTTTAAAACAATTTTGATCTGATCAAGATACGTTCGCCTAGGTCGACCTTCACCTAATAGATATATCACAAAACGAGTAAAAAAAGACCATACATAGATAAAGAGATCCTCCGAACCGTGACATCCCTCATTTGCAACTCAGCCGAAAAAGAGTCGGTCTAGCTAGACAGCTGAGAGCAGCGCAAGATGCTCCCTGAATCCGGAACCAAGGTACCGCAGGTGCGCAACAGTACTGGCGAAACAGACGCACACAGGAACTCAAAGAAGCATGTAATAAAGGCAGACGGAAACTAAACAGCGCCAGAAAAAGGAATGCCGTAAACACTGAAGAACTCAAAACAACTTACAAGGCCACCAGAAAAGAATATAAGAACGCCATTTATACTTTCGAGAGAGATCACTGGTCCCAAATATGCGCGGACCTGGAAACAGATATTTGGGAACAAGGAGACAGACTGGTCACAAAAAAGCTGAGATATCAAGGACTGCCAAATGAAATGGACCCTACCACAACGAAGGAGATAACTGAAAAATTGTTTCCATGTATGGATACGGGATGAAATAACACACGAGGTACAGGAAATAAGGAAATAAACTCCAGGACCAGACGGCTTAGCAGTGGAAACCGTCAAAGAAGCCATAATACCGAACGCCTTTCTTGCGGTAGTGGGACAAATCCCTCAGACTCAATAGCTCCCAGAAGATTGAAGGAAAGCTACAGTAGGTATTCCCAAATAAGAAGATAAGTTTAGAACTATATGCCTACTAGACACTATGGGAAAGCTAGCAGAACACGTGATAAAACACCGCCTAGAAATGGAATTAGAGCACAAATATGGTCTAGCCGAACGACAATTCGGCTTCAGGAATGGCAAATCAACGGTAGACGCAGTGAACTGGGTTGTCAAAAAGGCAACGGACAGGACGGACAGGCAGGTGAAATGGGACGTAGAAAATCCCATAAACATGACAGGCTGGAGCCTTAGCATAAATGGACAAACACTATTGAAAAGTTTGGTGAATCCCGTGCAATAGCCTTGGATATATCTAAAGCCTTTGACCGCGTTTGGCACCAGTCATTGTTAAGTAAATTATCTGCCTACGGTCTCCCAACCAAACTGCGCCAATGGCTCTTGAGCTTCATGCAAGATCGCTCCTTACATGTGGCAGTTGACGGTATTTCTTCTAAAGCGTTTAAAACTAATGCCGGGGTCCCCCAGGGTTCCATTCTGTCCCCTACCTTATTTCTTTTACACATCAACGACCTCTTGAAAAACACTACGAACCCCATTTACAGTTTCGCAGACAATAGCACACTTGTCTCAACTTTCACATCCTATCGATCACTTTCGGTGAATTATACAAATAGACTCAAGCAGGAACAGGTTGATTCCATCAATAGAGATCTTAAAGCGATCGTCGAATGGGGAACCAACAATCTTGTTCAGTTCAACGCCCAAAAAACACAAAGTGCCACGTTTTTCCAGAAAGTGAATTCCTCAAATCATCCCATCACAATATCCGGAAATACCCTTGAACCAAGTCCCTCCATCTCGATTTTGGGAGTCACGGTGTCCAATAACATGTCTTGGCATGACCATGTTTCTAACATCGCAAAGTCGGCAAGCCAGAGGCTAGGTTTTCTGTGGAAAGCTAGAAAGTTTTTTACTCCTGATCAAATGTTGACGACGTACAAGGCTCAAATCCGACCTCTACTGGAGTATTGCTCGAACATTTGGGGTTCAGCACCAAGGCTTTCTCTTCGTCTTCTAGATTCCATTCAGAAAAGAGCCATTCGCTTGATAAACAGCTCAACTCTCACAGATACCCTTCACCCTCTAGAACATAGAAGGAGAGTTGCAGACCAGTCATTGCTCTACAGATATTTCCATGGCAGATGCTCCAGAGAAATAAAAACTCTTGTACCACTATTGGCCACATTCGGCCGAAGAACTCGGCACGCTACTTTCAAGGATTAAAGATAGATAAATCCCTCTATGACCCAAAAAGTACCAGAAGGATCAGTCCTGGGACCGACTTTATGGAATTTCGTATACTGTGAGTAACTGATGGTTTGTTCGCATTTTCTAAATATTTGGAAATAGTTTTAGGATGTGACTCATGAGACTGATAAGCCTATGCTCATAACATTTCCTTGCATTATTCTTTTTTGGTAAGGGTATAAAAGTTGATGGAAACCACTGGGCCAGTTTCATATATTTTGTTAAGGAGTTTCTGAAGAACTTTAATGCCTCCGTCGTCTAGAAGTTTAATTAATTCTGCCAGAATCTCATCAGGTCCTGGTGCATTATTATTCTTGAGATCTCACTATTCTTTACTTTATCCAACCGAGTCCGGCTATATAGTTCAGACTACACATCTTCGCAGCATTAATTCTATTTTCATGCTTTTTCTGTCAAACCCAACATTTACTACCCTAAATAAGTGTAGGAACCAACACGCCTCTATGCACCGCCAGACGTGCCATTTTTGACACTTTCTGGCTGTTCATAAAGCTATGCAGTGCCCCATTAATTTGTTTTCCTGCCAAAACCCTTCGCTTAATGTCACTTTCATACTTTCCATCTCTAGTAAACTTTGAACCCAAGTACACAAATTCATTTATTTGTTCCACTCTTTCTCCCTTAATCAGAACTTCACAGTTTGTCATGTTTTCTTCTCTTTCAAAAACCATTCTTTCGTTTTACTTACATTTATTTTTATCTTTTTGATTTTCAGGGCATTATGCATAACATTAACAACCATCGCCTGCAGGTCCTCTTCAGATGACGCTAATATGGCCTTATCATCTGCGTAAAGAAGGCATTTGACGATTAAATCATTCAGCCAAAAACGCACAGACATAGAAAATCGTTAACCGAACAAACATAACTTTATAAAAGATATGTCATTTGTTGTACCTCGTGCCCATCTCAAGCTGTGACGTCACCCATACGACCAATGTCAAAAAGTGACCACATGCTGCATGTCACCCCTTAGAAGGGATATGTTGTAACAGTTATATACTAATAGGTAGCACACAATTAATATTTTGATTCTCACCCATAATAGTATTAAATAATAAAATACTAAATTTAATTACTTAAAGGTTCAAATATTCCACACTCTTACACTAAATCTGTGGTACAGATTTCTCCTCATAAATATTTCTAAATTGATTATTTGTAACGTTTACACAAAAAGTGTATTCTTTTTTCCCTTATCTCTTTTCAACACAATTCGCTTTTAATAGTTCATAGGTATAGAGGTGGAAATGGCACCGCAGTAGATGTTACATTTACATTGCTGTGGTCGGTAAAAATATGTCGCACTCTTTATAAGTTAGATAGTAAAATAGTTAAAATAACAACAACCTTTTAAATAATAATTATTACCTTTAGGTGACGATGAATATCTCTAAGGCCAACTCTAATTATCGCTACGTCGTTTGGAATACATGCTGCTTTTTGTAGTTCTCTTACAGCTTCTCCTTGGAGACCTTCTCCTAGAGCTACAAGAATACTTAGTGCTCCGTAGGGGGATATGGCTATGTTATCTTCGTTGTTTTCATTTTGTATCTGGAACAAAGTCGTTAACAAGCTTAATAAAGTTTGTAGGTTGAAAGGTTCATTTAAATATTCGTTTCTTTGTATAAATATTATAGAAAACTATATTAATATTATAAAAAACTTTAACAATATTCTTGACAGCAAAATACATACATAAAGTCACGCCTTTTTCCCATAGGGGTAGGCAGAGACCACTTACACACATCTTTTGCTTCCTCTACTTTCATCAGTGCTTTTATACATGCTCGTCGGTTGTTGGTACTCTTGACCTGGCCTTTCTTTAAACCAATGTTGATCTGATCGAGATATGTTCTCCGAGGTCGACCTCTATCGACTTGCCCATTCACACTCGCCTTATAAATTGGTTTCATCAATCTTCCTTCATCCATCCTTTCTACGTGTCCAAACCATCTAAGCATTCCTTTATCTATCTTTGTAACCACATCTTCTTTTACACCACAGCGTTTTCTTATCTTACTATTCTTTACTTTATCCAACCGAGTCACTCCCGCTATACTTCTCAGACTACTCATCTCCACAGCATTAATCCTATTTTCATGCTTCTTCTGTCAAACCCAACATTCACTACCATACATAAGTGTAGGAACCAACACACCTCTATGCACCGCCAGACGTGCCTTTTTTGACACTTTTTTTTTTTTTAATGAAAATAGTCGCAAAAAGGGTGGATATATCGTGTGGACCGCGGACGGCCCGCACTGCGACTATTAGAAGGGGAAGGGATTATAGAAAGGAAATGATTGTGGACCCGCTTTTTGAAAAGTTGCAGGTCATAGTTCTCCGAAAAAACTGATTTTGGAAGCTTGTTGGAAGCAAAATTTGACAGATTCGAAATTAAATTATAATCAAAACCAATTACACAACGTCTTAAAAACGTATATAAAATTGCCAACTTATGAAATAACTGTCAACTGCCAGCTGGCGCTCATAGATCTTCAATCGGAAAAACCGTTTTTATTAATACATAATAAAACTTAAACTGTGTGTAATGATTTAATGAAATATTTATGTATAATATCTGCAATTTTATATACCGTCTAAAATAATATAGAAATTGTAATATTTGACAAGACATTGACTTGATTAATGCAATAAAATATTACGAACAGACTGACCCGATGTGTTCGAGATTATATAAAACGAACGGTGATTTTTATTATTGTTGGTATTAAGTTTTGAAACGAACAGATTATTCATGACGTGCGCGCATATTTGTATAATATGAGCTTAAGTACCTATGTTAAAAAAAAATTATTGACAAAAATTTATCCCTTTGTTACAGTGAATTACATCTAGAATTATCTAGTTAAATATAGATTTAACTGCTAAAATGATTTTAAGTTTTAACTAGAAAAAACGCGTTTTGACAAAATGGCGTAGTTAAAATTTTATATCAAAAGGGTTTGCACAAAATTGGAACGAAATATGGGATACTCGATAAATTGTTTTGCAGGTTTGTATCGTTCCATTGTGCCGCTGTTTAATGTTGCTAACTATGCAAATGATTAATTAATATTTAGGATTAATTATCAGTAGTAATATTCTTAGGATATTGATAATAGACGAGATAATTTTATAACAATCGAAAGCTCGTTCCTTGATCCGAAGCCGAAGGCTGAGGGCTGTTACCAAGCAACGAGAAATTTGTCATAAAATTATGACCTGAAAAAGGTTGTACGTAATTTGTAATATTTAATGTATATGACAAACTGCCAAAAGACTATAGTACACAATTCTTTAAAATTAATGTAAATCTTCTTAACTCTTTCCTTACAAATAGGATGTTAATAAAATGTTCATTTCCTATGTTGACCCTTTGTAAAGAATTTTAACAAAATTCTCTCCTGATGATCTGGTATTTCTATAACACTATAAATTTTTGCATGTTTTTTGTCTGCAACGGATCCATTTACCATAAATTTATACAGGGTGATTCATTAAAAATGTCCAATCTCTGAATTGTACATTCTAGACCTCAAAAAATGATAATTCTGCCCAACAGTGACTTAGGAGTCTTTACGCTGAATGTTTAAAATGCAAATTATTCAAAAACTGATTGAACTGCCTTTTAGATTTTCTAGTCATTTTAGCCATAACTCATTAGATAAAAAAGATATGTTGTAATTTACCTAAGTAACAGAGTGTAACTAACGCCCTGTATGAATAGTGCTAAATTCAGCATAAAATTCGTAATTTTCATGCCAATAAACATAAAGTTGCCAATCTAAAGACGATGCTGCTTAAAATCACAAAATTATTAAGAAATTTCAAATTAAAATTCCAACTTTAAATACCCTGTGGATCTCATAAACCTGCAACATTCGTATAGGACATGTTAAGCTCAATAGCCATATTTTGGTGTGTAGTAACTCCAGTTCGGAGATTGCTCATTCTTAATGCATCACCCTGTATAATTTTGCTGTTGCTGTTTCGCTTAACCGGATCCAAAAATTTAGGATAAAACGACCTGTCCTGGGTTTTGCAGGAAAAAAAATGGACACTTTTAATTAAGCCACCATGTAATAGATTAAAGTAGAAGTTCTATAAAACTCATAATTCTTAATTTTTTCATCTATTTTCGATCCCTTTAAAGCTCTGAAAGTTTATCTAAAGTAAGTTATGATTTAAGGCCCAAAAATGTATTTAAAAGTTTACCATAATTGTTTCGAAGCGC
Source organism: Agelastica alni (assembly GCA_950111635.1). Taxonomy (NCBI): domain Eukaryota; kingdom Metazoa; phylum Arthropoda; class Insecta; order Coleoptera; family Chrysomelidae; genus Agelastica; species Agelastica alni. The sequence goes on along the minus strand of OX467719.1, from coordinate 21,831,338 downwards.
ATTAATTTTTGTTGAAGTAAAATAAAAATTTTATAGCTAGACTGTGATTGTAAATACTACAATCCTAAAGCAAATTCACTGTTTGTTAGTCTTAGTTTTGTGATACCGGTAATAATTTGCAAAATCAATGTTGCAATTTTATTTAACAACGTTTTTATTTATATGTGACATGCACTTTTGTTGGATTTGTCGATACAATATAAAATCATGTAATGCGTAAATAATAGCGACACGCATCAATTATTTTGACTTAACAGTTAATAAAATACAAAAATAGACAAAATTTTATTTAGGTGAAAATATACCACACTATTGATACATTTGAATAGACTGGAATAATTACTCTTGTACACTTCTTTTTACATAATGGTTTGTTTACAGTAGAAAATAAAAATAGAAATATATTGATCTTTCTAGGAATATATGGCAAACACTTTTCAACGAAGTTCCTAACGACGGCCTTTTTTTCAACCTATACGAGGTCTGATAAAGTACAATTTGCGGCACAAGTCAAGCTGCAGAAAGTGCAGCGGCTAGCTTGTCTGGGAATCACAGTGGCAACATTCACGTGCCCTACTGCAACCGTAGAGGTAATGCTGAACCTTCCACCATTGCACTTATGTGTAATGAAAGAAGCAGCAATAAGTGCCTTCAGACTGAGCCAGACAACAAATCTTAGAGCAAGAAACCGGAATGGACACTTGAAGATTTTGGAAAATATTTCCCTAGAATCCATGTCTAAGCCGACAAATATCATGCCAGCTAGGTACGACTTCGAAATGCAGTTTAAAGTGGTTATAAACAACAACCAAGTTTGCATAGAGAACGGACCTCATACTAGGAAGGGATGCTTTAGTGTGGTACACTGATGGATCCAAGATGGATACAAGGGTTGGAGTGGGCGTTATAGGGCCGAATTTTAGGCTCTCAAAACCCTTTGGTAACACCCCAATCATCTTTTAAGCAGAATTACATACCATAGAGACATGTGCCCAGGAGTGCATCGAAAGAAACACCCGAAGGGCAGAAATCTATATTTTATCAGATAGCCAAGCAGCACTAAAAGCTCTGAAGTCATACACTTGTGACTCTAAGCTGACTTGGGACTGTAAACAGTCCCTGAGACAACTGGCAGCAAACAATCAGGTTACTCTGATATGGGTTCCAGGTAACAAGGGAGTTAAAGGCAACAAAGAAGCAGATTTCCTTGCCAAAGAAGGGACAAATACAAAATTTTCCGGCCCAGAACCCTTCTGTGGACTTTCCAAAGCCCACTTGAAAGAAGAGGTTCGACGCTGGGAAACAGATTAAATGAAATCTCATTGGCATAAAGTGCCAGGACAAAGGCAAGCGAAAAGGCTAGTAAGTCTTTCGCCAAGGAAAGCTAAACAGCTTCTCGAGTTGGACAACAAAGACTTGAAACTGGTGACGGGACTCCTCACTGGACACTGCCCTCTAAGGTACCACCTGAAACTGATAAACTTTGCTCGAAGTCTCGGAATCCCGGGCCTTAAATAGATTAAGGGTTATGCACAAAAGATCTGATAGGTCGAAGTGCTTGAGAGGCAGCATGGCCTTCACGACCCACCCTACAATCTACAATCTAAAGTACAATTTGGCTATAAATTAACAGTACTGAAACGGTAGGCCTACTTGTGTTTAAAAGAAGATCTAATTGAGGAGTATCAAGCTGGATTTAGAAGAGGGAGATCCACGACTGACCAAATCTTCACGACGATTAATTATGGAAAAGGCATGGGAATGCGACATACTCATCCACCAACTATTCGTGGACTTTCGACAAACCTACGATAGCATAAGTAAGGAAGCGTTATACAACATTTTGAAAGAATTTAAAGTACCGCAGAAGCTAATTAAGATGATACAAATAACCATGGAGGAGACGCTCAATCAGGTCAGAATACAAAACCAACTCACAGACAAATTCCCAACGGATAAAGAACTAAGACAAGGAGATGGCCTTGCCCCGATCCTATTTAACCTAGTCCTTGAGAAAGTGATCCCATCAAAAAACATAAATGTGAAATGAGAGCTAAGTTCAATATAATGATATATGCCTTGGTTGTTGACTTCAACGACAAAAGAAGTGAGATCTAAATGGGTGCCAAGTTCAGTGGTCAGTCCCGAAGTTTATTTATAACAACATAAAATATTTTATAACACCTTAAAATATCGCTTCTTCTAATAAATTAGTATAATACATTGAAGCCTAAGGTCTGACTTGGCTAGTTCGAATATACGAATTATATTATAGCCTTCGCAAGTTGTAAAGCTGTAAGTTCTTATTTTATTCTTTCAAAAATTTGGCTTGCTGGTAGAAACTAGCCATCGAACATAGGGCTCTTCCATGACTGTTTTGGTAGGTACTTAATATTCGAACTAGCCAAGTCAGACCTTAGGCTTCAATATATTATCCTAAGTTATTAGAAGAAATTATATTTTAAGTTGTTATAAAATATGTTATGTTTAATTTCAGGACTGACCATTGAACTTGGCACCCATTTAGATCTCATTTCTTTAGCCGTTGAAGTCAACAACCAAGGCATATATCATAATATTGAACTTGGCTCTCATTTCACATTTATGTTTTTGATGGGATATCATTACTTTTTGTAAAGAAATTATTAGTATGTACTTATTCATAATAAAATTAATACCAAATAGTTTTTGTTATACTACTGTATTTTCCTACGTTTACGGGATATAATTGTCTTTTTTGTGTTATTTTCTATATTTTCTTGTACCTTTGAAATGTTCAAGTGAATTCAGTATTCGGAATTTTTTTTACGCGTTTTCTGTTTATACTTAATTTGGCTAAGTCGGGGCGGAATAACGTGCGCAGGTGGTTGGTTGTACTCTACAATAGAGCTCTCTTGTGCCTTGATTTGACTTGGATCTAAATTGGTTAGGTTAGATATACTTCATCTAAGGTTTTCACTCTGGAGAGTCCAACGTAAGCCTGCCTTTTACTAAATATAGAGGAGCCTATGTCGAGAAGAGCGCTGTCAAGGCTAAGGAGGCCTTGTAACATGTGAATAGTAATAGCTTATGCTAGGCAAATAGGGAATAATTATTTAAGACGATTACGTAACGAATTACCTTACAGGGACTATAAGTAAGTTTTCCTAATACATACATACATACATAAAGTCACGCCTTTTTCCCATAGGGGTAGGCAGAGACCACTTCCTTCCACTTGCTACGGTTCGTACACACATCTTTTGCTTCCTCTACTTTCATTAGTGCTCTCATAAATGCTCGTCGGTTGTTGGTACTCTTGACCTGGCCTTTCTTTAAAACAATGTTGATCTGATCGAGATATGTTCTCCGAGGTCGACCTCTACCGATTTGCTCATTCACACTCGCCTTATAAATTTGTTTCGTTAATCTTTCTTCATCTATCCTTTCTACGTGTCCAAACCATCTAAGCATTCCTTTATCTATCTTTGTGACCACATCTTCTTTTACACCACAGCGTTTTCTTATCTCACTATTCTTAACTTTATCCAACCGAGTCACTCCGGCTATACTTCTCAGACTACTCATCGCAGCATTAATCCTTTTTTCATGCTTCTTCTGCCAAACCCAACATTCACTACCATACATAAGTGTAGGAACCAACACACCTCTATGCACCGCCAGACGTGCCTTTTTTGACACTTTCTGGCTATTCATAAAGCTATGCAGTGCCCCATTCATTTGTTTTCCTGCCAACACTCTTCGCTCAAGGTCACTATCCTACTTTCCATCTCTAGTAAATTTTGAACCCAAGTACACAAATTCATTAACTTGGGTTCAAAATTTACTAATAGAATCATTTAATTAAAAAATTATAATAAATTAATAAAAAATTACTAGTATCTGATTTATTCCTTTGTATTTACCCAACTACCTATCTGGATATCAAATTTGAACTTTCTAGGTCATCTGGAACTGGGTTAAAGTTTTGATCTATTGGTCAGTCAGTGATAAAAACGACGATTTTTGGTCGTTCATATCTAAATAACTGTTTGAGGTGTGTTTATGAAATTTGAAGCGCATATGTATCTCGCAAGTCTCAATATATGAGCCAAATTTGACATGTTTATGTGAAATAGTTTTTGAGTTATGAGGGGGTCAAAAGTGGCTCCAAATGGTTCGTGTAATATTACACACGGTACCGCTCGCCATTATATTAGCTTGAACTTGGGTTGACACGCTACCGCGTGTCTAGATTAGAAGCACAGAAATTAAAACTGACAGCACCATCATAAACAGATCATGACAAGTCATAGAATATGCAGACGACCTAAATATAGTGGGAAGAAATGTGATGGCAGTGAAAGAAATTTTTATGCAGCTGATAGAAGAGGCAATGCCGGTGGGACTGTTGGTGAATGAAAACAAAACGAAATACATGGCCATAAAGTCAAGGACGCGGCTGGGACAGAACATAACTATGGACAATATGAATATCAAGTGGTACGAGAATTTAAATATCTAGGCCCGACACTGAACGAACAGAACCTAGTGCTTCAGACAATTCAACAGATACTGATAACCGGAAATAAAGCGTAAGAAAACGGTTAGTGACCTACGGATGCCAATCGTGGACGATGACGGTTAAATCCGAAGACCTATTGGCAAAGTTCGAACGAAAAATACTGAGAAGAATTTTTAGATCGACTCAGAAAGAAGATGGGTGGAGGATAAAGTATAACCACGAACTGGCAGAACTGTATAAAGAAATAGACCTGATCACATACATTAAAATACAACGACTACAATGGGCAGGTCATGTAGAGCGCATAGAAGAAAGAAGGATACCACAGAAGATCTGCGGTACGTGATAAAAATCAAGCACATCGACTCTGGTGCGAAGTCCCGACAATTGCCAACCGAGAAGCCTTTGTCCACGCAAGGAACGCCTGCAAAAGAACGATCGATCTTGCCAAAGAATCCTACGACACGAGAATATGCAACAAGCTTGTCAATGCCCCTCCTGGATCAAAGACCTTCTGGTCTTTGGCTAAAGCCATAAATAAGAATTTTACAACTTCTTCTTTACCACCACTCGAGAGGTCCGACGGCACAACAGCCGTATCTTCCAAAGAAAAAGCGGATCTGCTGGCCGACATGTTCAGCTCTAACTCAACCCTCGATACCAATGGAAAACAACCCCCAACGATACCTAAAATAAACGCATCAATGCCTGAGGTAACTATCCGCCATCGCACTATCAGGAAAATCCTACGAAATCTTGACTCTAATAAGGCAGTAGGACCAGATGGAATTCTGACAATTGTCCTGAAGACCTGTGCTCAAAAGCTCACCCCAGTTCTATGTAGACTCTTCAAGTTATCATACAGCAAAGGAGTATTTCCGTTCATGTGGAAAAAGGCTAAAGTCCAACCGATTCCGAAAAAAGGAAAGAAGACTATTCTTGCAAATTATCGCCCTATTGCATTGCTCTCAGTCATATCCAAAGTTATGGAAAAAGCGATTAACACAGAACTTATCAAATATCTAGAGAAATTTGAGATAATCCATGACAGACAATATGGATTTCGACAACTTCGGTCTACTGGAGATTTGCTGGCTTATGTCACTCAGCTCTGGACAAACACTATTGAAAAGTTTGGTGAATCCCGTGCAATAGCCTTGGATATATCTAAAGCCTTTGACCGCGTTTGGCACCAGGCATTGGTAAGTAAATTATCTGCCTACGGTCTCCCAACCAAACTGCGCCAATGGCTCTTGAGCTTCATGCAAGATCGCTCCTTACATGTGGCAGTTGACGGTATTTCTTCTGATGCGTTTAAAACTAATGCCGGGGTCTCCCAGGGTTCCATCCTGACCCTACCTTATTTATTTTACACATCAACGACCTCTTGAAAACCACCACGAACCCCATTTACAGTTTCGCAGACGATAGCACACTTGTCTCAACTTTCACATCCTATCGATCACTTTCGGTGAATGATATAAATAGACTCAGGCAGGAACAGGTTGATTCCATCAATAGAGATCTTAAAGCAATCGTCGAGTGGGGAACCAACAATCTTGTTTAGTTCAACGCCCAAAAAACACAAAGTGCCACGTTTTCAAGGAAGTGAATTCCTCAAATCATCCCATCACAATGTCCGGAAATACCCTTGAACCAAGTCCCTCCATCTCGATTTTGGGAGTCACGGTATCCAATAATATGTCTTGACATGACCATGTTGCTAACATCGCAAAGTCGGCAAGCCAGAGGCTAGGTTTTCTGTGGAAAGCCAGAAAGTTTTTTACTCCTGATCAAATGTTGACGACGTACACTGTTGACGACCTTTACTGAAGTATTGCTCGCACATTTGGGATTCAGCACCAAGGCATTCTCTTCGTCTTCTAGATTCCATTCAGAAAAGAGCCATTCGCTTGATAAACAGCTCAACTCTCACAGATACCCTTCACCCTCTAGAACATAGAAGAAGAGTTGCAAGATTGACACTACAAGGACTAATCTTCATCAAGAATCCTTCTTTTACAGGGCTGCTACGGAATGGAATAAGCTTCCAAAATCAGTTTTTCCAGAGAACTATGACCTGCAACTTTTTAAAAAGCGTGTCCACAATTATCTCCTTTCTATAATCCCTTCCCCTTCTAATAGTCGCAGTGCGGGCTGTCCGCGGCCCACACGATAGGTCTACCCTTTTTGCGACTATTTTCATAAAAAAAAAAAAAAGATCTCCAAAAAAGTGTTTAAACCACTAACAATCAAAACTGTTATTTGACATAAACATTGACGTTTGGTTTTGTTTAGTTGTACCGATATGTTTGCAAGTTCGTAAATTATTATCTACTGAAAAAAAAGTATTTTTAGTTGAGCACTATTTTCGCTCATACAGTTTAGGTAGACAAAATGGTTTACACATTTTGCTAGTGTAGGCTGTTAAATATTTGCTGCCTCAAGATTATCAGTTCATAGTTTATTTTGCAATTTAGTTAAAATTTGTACAAAAAAGATTTTCTGATCATCCGACTGATGATTTTGTATGTAGGAAATAAAAAATGGTTGGGAATTTCTAAGATTATTTATATTGTACGACTATATAACACAGGGTAATAATGTATGGTGTTTACACAACAATTTACAGGGTGAGCGAAACTTGATGTCTCAGCTCTATTAAAAGAAAGAGAAACACGATAGAAAAAATCTGAAAATTTTTTCTTAAATGGGATTGAGTAAGGTCCATTTTAAACCTAATTTGCATATTTTACCGCATTTCTAAACTAAAGTAATGGCGTCATAGATTGGTGGACACATGTTGTAAGTGCGAAGCTCTAGATATTAAGATTAAAAGCAAGTCGCTTATTGAAACCGCTAGACTTGCAGCAAAAGTCGAAAAAGAGGTATCATGAAAGACATGCAAAAAAATTCCACAAGAAAATGAATGAAATCAAAGAACTCTGCTTGCAGGATGACTCTGCATAGATTTCATGTAAAACTTAATATTGCCGATTATTCCAGTTCAAGAGGTGTTTTACCTCCATCAGCTGATAGTAAATGTTTTTGATATACATGACTTAACCACTAGCAACGCCATGTTTTATGTAAACCATGAAGGCATTTCGAAGAAGGGTTGCATTGATGTTTGCTCATTCATAATGCATTATATCAACAATATTTTGACCAAGACAACAAAACATTTTTTTTGCTGTACTAAAACGAAAAATTAAGAAGAAGATCTACAGTCTACACAGTCATGGATTAAATTGAGATTAGGGCAAATGCAAGTGTTGCTCTCAATACAACCTTGTAGATATTCCATCACAACGCCGGAGCCGTCTGCAACAAACCGTAGAGGGAGAAAGAGACCCCGTTGCCTATCCACATTAGCAGTTAACACACATCTGCAAATTTTTACACAAACAGCAAGTAATAAGCAAAACTTTTCTGTGTGTTGTAGATACTGGTATGATAATAGATTACAAGTCGTGGTGGCCGCAGTATTAGAATAAAAACTGTTTGTCCACTGACTCCTATGGCCGGACAGTCTCTAGAGAAAGGAAGCAAAACTTTGCCATCTCTCCGTTTATGCATTTTTCTCATAATTCACACAAGCCAGGTTACGTAAAAGCGCACTATTTTATTGACTCAGTAAGCTATGAGTTTTAGCTCAGATCAACAAACTTACCACCTACTCCGCATACTGTAGCGGCTTACCCAGAAGGACGTATACCTATTAATGCTGGGTATGATAGGATAACAGTTAAAATGCTGAAGGCTGGACAAAGCGTGGTAAGTAGTCTGCTGTACCGCATTTTTACTTAAACCGGGTATGATATCCGCCAGAAGGTAACACCAGTGCCCAAGCATCAGTACACATTTAAATGGTAAGTGGCATTAATTAAGAATTTTAACATTCAAACTAGGCACTATCGCTAACAAGGTAGTCGAATAAAGCAAAAAATATTACCTTACGGTCTTCCTCTGCAATGATATATGAATCAAGGATATCAGCACGTTTCTTAGGATTCCACTAATTATTCATGTTGTAGAACAGACAGGAGAAGTTTATCTTCGGAAGCATTGTCAATAATACGTTGTATACGTTTTTAATAATTAGTTGGATACGCGATACAAGTGTACTCCATTGAGAGGTAACTTCGGATAGTACTCGAAAAAGATTGGCAACAAAACGTATGTAGCGTTCAGCTTGGCCATTTGCTTAATGAAAGTATGGTGTAATAAAGTGCCACTCCATATCCCAGTCTTGCACGAGCTCATGTTTTTGTACAACTTAGAGCGAAGTGTCGTTGTCAGTAATAATACGTGCGGGCGTGCCTACAAGGTATATGATATCTAGTATGCAATTTGCTACGTCGTCAGTTTTTAGGCTTCTAGGTTAGGTTAAGTTAGGTTTCATGTGAGTGGGGCGTGGTCGCCCCTCCACCGCGACCCTTAGTAGGTCTATTGTGGCTCACCCCTAGAGGCTACAGTTCACCGCACAATCCAGCCCTTCTTACGAAGTTCATGGTTGTATAGGGTGAGATTTTTTTAAAATCGGTAGGTTCTGGGGTAAGGGATGTAAAATTATATTTTGCACGCAGGCGACCGTATGCCTTGGCGCGCCCTTCGGAAAAACTAATCGTACCTAATACCTTTTTACGTACTTACGTAAGTTACAACATATGAAATGTTCACTTCACACTACTTCAAACACTAAATCTTCTTCTTCCGGTACCCCGTCCGATTATCGAACGTTGGCAATCATATTGGCTATAATAACTTTGTTTATCGCAGCTCGGAATAGTTCAATGGATGATTTGCGATACCACTCTCGAAGATTTCGGAGCCAAGATGTTCTTCTTCGTCCTGGACCTCTACTTCCGGCAATCTTACCCTGCATCACTAAATGAAGGAGATAATATTTCTCTGGATGCCTCATTACGTGGCCGAAGTATTCGAGTTTTCGGCTTTTTATTATTTTAATTATTTCTGTGTTTTTCCTCGTTCGTTGTAGAACCACCTCATTTTTAATTCTGTCCATCCTGCTTATTTGTAGGATCCTTCTGTAGACACACATTTCAAAGGCCTCCAGCCCCTTTAATAATGAGTCGGTCAGCGTCCAACTCTCTACTCCATAGAGCAATGTGGAGAATATATAGCAGCGTGTTAGTCTGATTTTTAATTTTTAATTAAAACTAAATAGAAAAATGTATTTAATAAAAATTAAGTACGTTCTCACATTGCAGCATTTAATAATGACAGCAAATAAAACAAGTTCGGATTTTTACGATATCGCATTCGTCAGCTAACAATAAAACACGAAACAAAAAATTATACAAAAACTTTACATTTTAAATCATTTTGTTAATTACCATCGACATCATTATCAACACACTTTTTACAGATCTTTGGTAAAATATGCAGGATGTCTCATCAAAATTCATTATACAGAACTTACGTGGAAAATTCACAGAAAAATTAAATGCCTTGGTGCACCTCAATTTACAGTGTTTGCTTTTACTGTGACTACTGTAGAATTAGGTTCTCATCATTTGCACTTCGCAAATCGTTGTAAACGTTTTAATTCACTCCACTAGTACCACAGCGCTAACTGTATTAATTAAACTAATTTTAAATAACCAATTTACAAAATGTAATCAAATTAATTAACCTTTATGTTACAAGAAACAGGCAAGTGACGAAAGTATTAAAACAGTAAGAAACCAGTTGCTCCGTGGACGAGGGGCCTTATTCATAACTTGAAAACAACGAGCAATTAATACAAGGCACGCAGTCTTCTACTCTACATATCTCATCGCCAAAAGTTTTTGTAGGGTTTTTAATGAATCACCGCTTGGACATGAATTCATCGATGTTTTTAAACACAATCGGGGCCCTCAGTGGCGTTGTATCGCGCTACGCTAACACATACTAATTCCCGGATGAAATATCGACTATTTTTGAAGACAAGTATTTTTCGTCCGCAGATACTTTTCGTCTGCAAACACTTTTCGTCCGCTGTGGTCACTATGATACGTCAACGTGCGAGAGCGGCGATTGGCTCATTTTCGTAAATCCACGATTTAATAAATACATAGGCGCCTTTGACAATAACTATCATTTGCTGTTTCCAAATTAATTACTTACGTAATTTGCTAGATTTTACGTGTGAATAAGACCGTGGTGTGAATATTAGTGTTCATAATAATCAAAAATGAATAGTGATAGCGATATGGATATCAATAACACTCCTCCGGGGATGCGGGAATTGGCAACTACGGCCACGTTGGCCGAGAAATCACGAATTTAATACGAAAAACAATACGATTCATTACTTTCGTAAAGGTATGTAGAGGTCGGCGAAAAACTGTCTAATGTCTCGCCTGCTTGCTAGCCTCAGCTATTAATTTGCAAATTCGACTATAATACGAGGGCAGTTTGATAAGTCAGTGACTTTCTGAATTTCCCGCGCAGTTACTCCAAATGCAACAGTGCTGCCGTCAACTATAATCTATCAGTGGGCAACTTTCTAATTTTGAGCAAGCTACGTCGTGCAGTTGGTGTTTGATAGCCGTTCAAAGCAGACAACCTCGTGAATTTTTACGAAAATGGAAAAAAGTGAATTTCGTGTGCTGATTAAGCATTACTTTTTACGTAAAAAATCCATCACTAAAACTAAGGAAAGACTTGATAAATACTACGGGGACTCGGCACCATCAATTTCAATGGTTAAGAAGTGGTTTACAGAGTTCCGTTGTGGTCGCGTACCAGCACTAGTGACGCCGAACGTCCAGGTCGCCCAAAAGAAGTGTTCAAGCCGGGAATCGTCGATAAAATCCATGAAATGATATTGGATGATCGGAGAATGAAAGTGCGTGAGTTGGCTCATGCTGTAGGTGTATCTCAACTGAACGGGTACATCATATTTTACACGAATATTTGGACATGAAAAAACTCTCTGCGAGATGGGTGCCGCGATTGCTCACACTCGACCATAAGCGCAATCGTGTGACCATTTAAAAAGAGTGTTTAGCGATGTTCAGCCATAATCCGGACGAATTTTTGCGCCGTTTTGTTACTGTGGATGAAACATGGATCCATCATAACACGCCAGAGACCAAGGAACAATCGAAACAGTGGATTGCTCGGGGTGAACGTGGACCAAAGAAGGCGAAACAGAGTCTGTCAGCCAACAAGGTAATGGCCACAGTTTTTTGGGATGTACGCGGTATCATTCACATCGATTACCTCAAGAAAGGTAAATCGATCACCGGCGAATATTATTCAAAGCTTTTGAACAGATTCGACGTTGATTTGAAGCAAAAACGGCCGCATTTGGCTAAGAAGAAGAAAGTGCTGTTCCATCAAGACAATGCACGTGTGCACACTTGTCTAGTCACGATGGCCAAAATCCACGAATTGGGATACGAACTGCTACCCCATCCAGCATATCCTCCAGATTTAGCCCCCTGCGACTATTTTCTGTTTCCAAACCTAAAGAAATGGCTGTGCGGTAATGATTTGAGTCGAATGAAGAAGTCATTACCGAAACAAACGCGTATTTTGAGAGCTTTGAAAAAACCTATTATTTGAAGGGAATAAAAAAATTAGAAAAACGCTGTATTAAATGTATCGAGCTAAAAGGTGATTATGTAGAAAAATAAAATGTTTATTTGCGGAAAAAAATTTGTTTTATTCAAAAAGTCATTGACTTATCAAACCGCCCTCGTATACAGTTTTTCGTCCTTGGTACATAAATAACTATTTTTACAAATTTCTTTATAATTTTATAAAGGAAAATTATTTTTTTTACAAAATTTGTTTACAAAATAAGCTCTTTTTAATTATGCCAAAATATAGGTGTGTTGCTAGAAAAAAATTGATGACGTCATTACTTCAGTTTGCAAATATGAAAAAATATGCAAATTTAACTTAAAATGAACCTTACTTAATCCCGTTGAAGAACATCGTTTCTTTCCTTTCTTATATTATTACACACATCTTTCGCTTCTTCTACTTTCATTAGTGCTCTCATACATAATCGTTGGTTATCGGTACTCTTGACCTGGCAAATTTTTCAAAACAATCTCGATCTGATCGAGATATGTTCGCCGAGGTCGACCTCTACCGACTTCCGTCCATTCACACTTGCCTTATAAATATGTTTCATCAATTTTCCTTTATCCATTCTTTCTACGTGTCCTAACCATCCAAGTATTCCGTTATCTATCTTTGAAACCATCTTCTTTCACACCACAGTGTTTGTTTACCACTCTATTCCTCATTTTATCCTTTAGAGTCACTCCAGCTATACCTCTCACACTTTTATGCTTCTTCTGCCAATATCTAAATCTAAAATATCTAAATTGTCTGATGTAGATAAGTGTAGTGACAAGCACTCCTCTATGCACAGCCAGCCGTGCCTTTTTTGACACGTTCTGGCTGCTCGTAAAGCTATACAGGGCCCCATCCATCACGAACGAGATCTTATGTAAGTGAAAACATTTTCTTGGTTCATTTGTTCAGCTTTTACTAATAATTATTGTATCGTGACTGATGAACTAAATTTTTTTTGAATGGTAAATTTTTCGATATACCTTGTGATCATGTGTGATTTTTTTCTATGCAATCATTCAACCGTGTTATAATCCGAAAGGTTTCCATAACAGTTATTTTTTATAGAATTTTTATAAATTATGATTCTTTTTTTAAAAACATACGTACAAACAACTGGTTTTTACACCAACGATAAATGCACTCGTGTAAATTATTATGGAGTGTTTTTGTATTTTAATTTTTAAAGCAAGGTGTCGTAGTTAATAATAGGTTTTAATTGCCCATAATAATATTAATAATATTGGAATTACATAATATTAAACAATTGGGTCGGGCCTGCACAGAAGCCCTTTGGCATCTCAACTTACAGCCCTTTTGTGCCAACCCTTGGGTTATTGATTATGTGTCTCCTGGGTCCAATTTGAGCCCTTTGAAGCAAGAGATCAGTGATCTTGCTTATAATTTCTAAGATCTTTTTAGGTAGGAGTTGCCTTATCGAACGATCTTACTCTTTTTCGTGTTAGTGTATTACATTTTATCAGAAGATGGTGTACACATTCTTTGTTTTCGCCGCAGAATCTGCAGTGCACATCATTTTTAGATGTTCATTAGCTTGGTGGTGACCTATTATGATTTCAACTTGCAGTTTTAAGTCTTTCCAATTTAGGAGTAAAAGATTGTTGTCCCCACAGTATAATGGAATTATTTACCAGCACAAGACCAATATCGTGAAAGCACAACACACTTTTCTGACGTTTGTCAGTTTGTTGAGACCAAAGAGTGTCTAAAGACCTTTCTGAGGTCATCACAGAAGGTTTTTTTAATGGCATACCAGTATGCAGACGTAAACACTCTGGTTTATTGATATTACCATAACTTGCAGAGCATGCGAAACACAACCAGAAACGCTAATACACGTACTATTTGCGTTCTATATTTTCTTTATCTAAATTGAACTGACAAAAATACTTTCCCGCAAATAATTTAACTTATATTAATGATAACTGAGTTCAACAACCTACGGCTTCTTTTACTTCGAGTTTTTTTTTAGTCACATATAGAAAGAGGACACTTACTCCAACTTTAATCTTACAGAATTCAGGTATTCGGATAACAGGTACTTTCAGCAACCTCAGTTGACTTTGATATCTAGTATGAGAGTTCAACTACTCAGTTCGTCAGACTGTATTCATATAAGAAATTTCTTCTTCTTCCTCTTTTAATAAGACTATGTCCTGTTTTTTTTTCTGTTACAGTCTCTGCTGTGATCCGGAGCTCCAGCTCTCGTACCATCGCTTTTGTCTACATTTCTTATCCTGTCTCTGAGAGTAATACCTCTTATGGTCCTTAGTGTTTTCATTTCTGTTGATCTCATTATCTGCTTAGTCTTTGTTGTCTCGGCCCTTGTCTCAGCTGCGTAAGTCATCACGGGTCTTATAAATGCGGATTTTGCTTTTAGTACTTATGTACTTATATCGTCAGATTATATCTCTCAGAAAACCTGATATTCTTGCTGCTTTTATTGCCTGCCATTTTGTTTCTTGCCCTAGGTTTCTGTCATTGGTTATTTCCACACTCAGGTATCTACAGTTCATAACTTGTTCGATAATATGATCGTTCAATACTAGTTTACATCTAATTGGTTCCTTAGATATTACCATCGTTTGGGTTTTCTCTGTTGATATTGTCATGTTATACTTTTCAGCAGTTGATTTAAAGTTTTATAGGAGGCGCTGTAAATCGTCTTCACTTTCCGCTATTAGAATAGTATCATCTGCGTAGCAAAGGATTCTCATGGTTCAGTTACCCATCTTGTACCCCTCTTTCTTTTGGTTGACACTAGCTATAATTTCGTCCGTTATGAAATTAAATAGGCATGGGCTGAGGCTGTCGCCTTGTCTAATGCCGGCATTTTAATATTCTTCGTAGTCCCATGTGCGTTTTTTACCCTTGTTGTATTAGAACTATCAAGTTCCTTGATTATGTTGATATCTTCTTCTTACAGTGTCTTGCTTTCTCAAGCGTTGACGACTCCCATATTGACTACTTCTTTGTATCTATCTCTATCTTCAGCTGCGTGGTGAAGTTCCTCAGCAGTTAAACCTGTCCATTGTCAGAGATTTCGAAGCCAGGATAGCTTTTTGCGGCCTATCACATGTCCCAAGTATTCCAGTTTGCGAGGCTTGATGATAGTTAAGAGCTCTCTATCGTTCCCTATTCTGATGAGTACATTCTTGTTGGTAGTTCGGCTTGTCCACGGAATTTTGAGCATCCTTCTGTACAGCCACATCTCGAATGCACTAATGCGGTCAATAATTTTTTGGTGAAGCGTCCATGTTTCGCACGAGTACAACAGAATAGACCACACATAGTACTTGGTAAAATTTTCCCGCAGATGAATATTAAGTTGCTTGGCACAGAGCAGCAGCTTGAGTTTCAGAAATATTCTTCTAGCTATTTCTATTCCAGCCTTGATTTCTTCGTCTGGATCCATCGACTGATTTATCCAGCTTCCAAGATATTTAAAGTGCTGAACTCTTTCTATACTCTCGCAATCAAGTGTTATTCTTTCCGAGCCAACATTCATTTTGCTAACAACCATAAATTTAGTTTTTTCACATTGATTTTCAGTCCCCATCTATTACTTTCTTTGTTTATCTTATCTAACATACATTGTAATTCTTTTAATGATTCAGCTAGGAGCACAGTATTATCTGCGTATCAAATGTTACTAATGGTTTCGCCTCCAATCTTTATTCTTTTACCAGATTGTGTTGCCCCTTTAAATATATTCTCCGTGTAAAGGTTGAAAAGTGTAGGAGACAAAATACAACATTACCTCACATCTCTCTTTATAGGTATCTGAATTGTCTCCTCTCCATCTAGTGTTACCGTGGCAGATTGATTTCAGTAGAGAGAAAATAACAAACGTATATCATTATTATCGAGTGGTACATTCTGCAGAGTTTGTTATGCTGTACGCGATCAAAAGCCTTTTCGTGAAATGCCTCTGCTTTGCTTCAAATTACACGCTTTCTACAATCACCCAAACTGATATCAAATTTTGACTTGTTTGCAATCATTATTTTGTTGGTAGCCGCTCGGAAAAGTTGTATAGTGGTGAGACCAAACCGCTGTCTGAGATTTTTGAGCCAGGAAGTTCTTCCTCTGCCTCTTACTATTAATCTTACCCTGTATTTTAAGATGTAGAATGTCATACTATTCTGGGTGTCTCATGATATGTCCGAAATATTCAATTTTTCGTTGTTTTACAATATTGACCACTTCTGTATCTTTATGCATTCTTCTAAGCACCTCCTCGTTTGTGATTTGGATGTGAAGGAATTTAAAAACTATCAAAAACGGCTGAAGTGTCAAATTCATAGTCTTCGGGGACGGTAAATTTGATAATGACTTTCCCAATAATGTTAGCACCCATACAAAAGGGAAGGGAAGGGGATGGAATCTAAAAACTATTAAAAATGCTAATATTAGTGTCAAATTAATAATTTTTGGGGTCGCTGAGTTTGATAGTGATATTCCCAAAACAGGCAAACCAACGTTCTGGCAGCACAACGTCTGCCGGATCCGGTAGTAATTAATATTAGATTGAGCTACCGCGAAGCCTGGCCGGGTTAAGCTAGTAAACATACAGAGTTGACCAAAAGTCTGGAAACGGACAATTATCTCGTAAATTGCTAGTCCGAATTGTACAAAATTTAGGATAAGCCTATTTTGAGATTCGGAGATTCCAGATTTGACATTTGCAATGTTGTCAGATTTGCCGTTTCTCTGATATTATTAGTCACTTTAGTTTTTTAAATACATCACCCTAAATATTTAATCATAATTGGAATCTCTCATCAATGCGAGTTTACACATGTGTCACTCATGATTTTATGTAGTCTAAATAAAACATAAGTGTGGAAATGCCTAATTGTATTAATGTTTTAATACAAAATTTAATACAACATTTTTAACATAATGTTACTTAATCTGGTGTTCAAAATGTGCTCCATTTGTAAGTTGACAGTACCCCAATCGATGGTAGAATGCGTCTACCACATTTATCCATGATTGTTAAGACCTTGACTAGACCTTTTAGAGTACATAAAATCATAAGTGTTACATATCGCCAAACTCGTATTGAAGAGAAGATTCCAATAATGACTGAATATATAATATATATATATATATATATATATATATATATATATATATATTTATATAATATATATATATATAATATATATATTTATATAATATATATATATATTTATATAATATATATATATATATAAATATATCAGAAAAACGTCAAATGACAACATTGCAAATGTCAAATCTGGAATCTCCGTATTTCAAAATAGCCTTATCCCAAATTTTGTACAATTCGGACTATCAATTTACGAGATAATTGTCCGTTTCCAGACTTTTGATCCACTCTGTATAAAACAAAAACACTTTGTTCAATTCGTTTTGTGAGAACTATGTGTTGAGCACTGATAATAAATTTAATAAATTTCCAAACGTTGGCAAAAGCAATAGTTTTTTTTAATTCCTTACTGATCCAAACCCCAACTAACCTCTTAAGTTAACTGTTATTTGATCACCAAACCTATGTTTTTTTTTTTTTTTATGAAAATAGTCGTGTGGGCCGCGGACGGCGACTATTAGAAGGAGAAGGGATTATAGAAAGGAAATGATTGTGGACACGCTTTTTAAAAAGTTGCAGGTCATAGTTCTCTGAAAAAACTGATTTTGGAAGCTTATTCCATTTCGTAGCAGCCCTGTAAAAGAAGGATTCTTGATAAAGATTGGTTCTTGTAGTGTCGATCTTGAGAGTAAATGGGTGAGAATGATCAGCGTGCCTAGCTCTTCGGCCAAATGTGGCCAATGGTGGTGCAAGAGTTTTTATTTCTCTGGAGCATCTGCCATGAAAATATCTGTAGAGCAATGACTGGTCTGCAACTCTTCTTCTATGTTTTAAAGGGTGAAGGGTATCTGTGAGAGTTGGGCTGTTTATCAAAGAATGGCTCTTTTCTGAATGGAATCTAGAAGACGAAGAAAATGCCTTGGTGCTGAACCCCAAATGTGCGAGCAATACTCCAGTAGAGGTCGGATTTGAGCCTTGTACGTCGTCAACAGTTGATCAGGAGTAAAAAACTTTCTAGCTTTCCACAGAAAACCTAGCCTCTGGCTTGCCGACTTTGCGATGTTAGCAACATGGTCATGCCAAAACATATTATTGGACACCGTGACTCCCAAAATCGAGATGGAGGGACTTGGTTTAAAGGTATTTCCGGACATTGTGATGGGATGATTTGAGGAATTCACTTTCTTGGAAAACGTGGCACTTTGTGTTTTTTGGGCGTTGAACTGAACAAGATTGTTGGTTCCCCACTCGACGATTGCTTCAAGATCTCTATTGATGGAATCAACCTGTTCCTGCCTAAGTTTATTTATATCTTTCACCGAAAGTGATCGATAGGATGTGAAAGTTGAGACAAGTGTGCTATCCTCTGCGAAACTGTAAATGGGGTTCGTGGTGGTTTTCAAGAGGTCGTTGATGTGTAAAAGAAATAAGGTGGGGGACAGGATGGAACCCTGGGGGACCTTGGCATTAGTTTTAAACGCATCAGAAGAAATACCGTTAACTGCCGCATGTAAGGAGCGATCTTGCATGAAGCTCAAAAGCCATTGGCGCAGTTTGGTTGGGAGACCGTAAGCAGATAATTTACTTAACAATGCCTGGTGCCAAACGCGGTCAAAGGCTTTAGATATATCCAAGGCTATTGCACGAGATTCACCAAACTTTTCAATAGTGTTTGTCCAGAGCTGAGTGACATAAGCCAGCAAATCTCCAGTTGACCGAAGTTTTCGAAATCCATATTGTCTGTCATGGATTATCTCAAATTTCTCCAGATATTTGATAAGTTCTGTGTTAATCGCTTTTTCCATAACTTTGGATGTGACTGAGAGCAATGCAATAGGGCGATAATTCGCAGGAATAGTCTTCTTTCCTTTTTTCGGAATCGGTTGGACTTTAGCGTTTTTCCACATGGACGGAAATACTCCTTTGCTGTATGATAACTTGAAGAGTCTACAGAGAACTGGGGTGAGCTCTTGAGCACAGGTCTTCAGGACAATTGTCGGAATTCCATCTGGTCCTACTGCCTTATTAGAGTCAAGATTTCGTAGGATTTTCCTGATAGTCCGATGGCGGATAGCGACCTCAGGCATTGATGCGTTTATTCTAGGTATCGTTGGGGGTTGTTTTTCATTGGTATCGAGGGTTGAGTTAGAGCTGAACATGTCGGCCAGCAGATCCGCTTTTTCTTTGGAAGATACGGCTGTCGTGCCGTCGGACCTCTCGAGTGTAAAATCTGTAAAATCTGTAAAATCTTATTATTTTTAATTAACACTTATTCATGTTTTATATTCAACAATTTTTAATTTAAGGTTGTGCTGTCGGTGGTAGTATTATATAGTTTTTTTTATTTCCTGTTATTAAATCAATCCAAATACTCTGCGTGTGAAAAGAAGTGAATAAATTAGTGTCTTTAGTTCTACGACTTCATCCACTTTGCATTTACTTACGCTCGTGTAATTAATTTAATCGACCGTTTTAACATATCAGACGATCTTAAAATTGTTGATTCTCATTGTGAATGTTGCAAATTTAAATAAAGTATACGTAAAAATTGTTAGTTCTCAATTATAATACTTGTACAATTATCTATACATATAAAATGCTTTGTTCAGAATGACTGACTGACGGATCAACGCACGGCCAAAACCGCTGATCGTAGAGACCTGAAACTTGGAGGGTGTGTTCTTTGTATGACGTAGGCATCCGATAAAAAAGGATTTCTCGAAATTCTTCCCCTAAGGGGGTGAAAAACGGGGGACGTGATTCCTTGGTCCAATCCACACGATTCTTGTTGCCGACTCACTGGAAGGACTGCAGGAGCTGGTAAGCCGCGTGACGGCTGCAAGCTCAGAGGCCGGACTTAGCCTGAACGTGAGAAAGACAAAGTGGCTAGCAGTTAGCAAATCAAACAACGTGGACGGACACCTGACAATTAACGGTCAACGAATTGAGCAAGTAGAAACTTTTAAATATCTTGGGTGTCAACTAAATGAGAAGTGGGACAACATGCAGGAGATTCGTGCCAGAATAGAACAAGCTCGTGCTTCGTTCCTGAAAATGCGTAAAGTACTTTGCAGCAGAAATTTAAGCTTGCCTCTGCGCATCCGAGTGCTTCGCTGTTACGTGTTCAGCATACTGTTTTATGGAATGGAAGCTTGGACTTTGACAGATGCGATGTGCAAAAAATTGGATGCCTTTGAAATGTGGACGTACAGAAGGCTATTAAGAATCTCCTGGGTAGAAAGAGTGCGTAACACCGAGGTACTTCAACGCCTCGACAAACAGCTGGAAGTTCTGTTTACACTAAAAAAGCGCAAACTGGAGTATTTTGGTCACATCTTAAGAAATGACAAGTATCGACTTTTAAAGCTTATTATAGAAGGGAAGATCAAAGGTCGAAGAGGCCCGGGTAGAAGAAAGATATCCTGACTAAAAAAATTAAGACAATGGTATGGAGTGAGCACTACCACATTGTTCCGCCGAGCTGTAGACAAGGTTCAGATAGCGCTGATGATTGCCAACGTCCGAGAAGAACAGGGCACCTAAAGAAGAAGAAGAATCCACTTCAAATTTTGCATAAACATTCTTTAGCAGAATTGATGAAAGACGTGTTTCGTATTTTATTGAAACTCATCGCCTTACGGGGTTAAAAATGGGTCGAAAGTTATTTAAGGGGTGATTTGCATCGAAGTTGATATCAGTACTCCTAAGTGCTTTTGATTTAAATTACATTTTATTTTGACACATGTTAAAAAACTCGATCCGATTTTGAACTCGCATAAAAGCTTGGTGCAATGCAATACTCTTTAAAATTGGAATGTCAAATATAAAAGAATATTTAAATCGAATTAGAATTCGAAATTTCAATTTTATTTGTTCTTGGATATTTGAATGAAAAGCTTACCTTATACCTTGACTGCACACTCCACTTTTAAACTTCTTCTCGATTTGATATAAACCGAAATCCCACTTTGCAGTATACCCAAACAAAGTAATATGGCAGAAATACTCCGCAAAACAAAATAAATTGTTTGGGATGAGTGTACTATGGCTCATACAATAAATGGGATTTCGAAGCCCTAAATGGATCTTTACAAGATATTAGGAATAAATAATTGTCAAATGGGAGGAGTTACTGTATTGTTAGCAGGCGATTTCCGGTAGTGCCCAGAGGAACGCGAGTGAACGAAGTTAAAGCGTGCGTGAAGCGGTCTCATTTGTGGCCTTCACTGACAAAACTGAGCCTTACCAAAAATATGAGAGTCCATATTAGGGGAGATGTTACTGCCGGACAGTTCTTAGACCTGTTGCTTAAAATAGAAAATGGTGATTTCCCGAAACTGGATAATAATATAATTCTCCCTACAGAGTTAGGTACAATTGTTTCCACTGAAAAAGAGCTTATAGCTAAAACTTATCCAAACATTAATAATATTCACGATAAACCTGCAGAATGGTTATGCGAGCGTGCCATCCTAACACCAAAAAACGAACAAGCCTCGGTCATAGATGAAATACTTTTGAAATCAATCGAAAAGGTCGATTATCAATATAAATCCGTCGATAAACACCAATGATGCCATTTATTATCCGGTCGAGTTCCTGAATACACTGAAGCCTCCCGGTCTTCCAACTCACAAATTAAAATTGACAGTTAGCGCGCCAATTATGTTGCTGCGCAATATAAATCCACCAAAATTATGCAATGGCACCAGATTGCCAGTGAAAACATTGCATCGCAATGTAATCGAGGCAACTATTTTGACAGATTGTTCTCGAGGAGAGTCTGTCTTTATTCCTGGGATTCCCCTAACACCATCAAATTACCCCTTCGAATTCAAGAAAGTGCAGTTTCCCATCAAAGTCTGCTTCGCCATAACCATAAACAAAGCTCAAGGTCAAACTTTTAAGGTAGCGGGAGTAGACTTGAGATAAAGCTGCTTCTCCCACGGCCAGTTGTATGTGGCATGCTCCAGAGTAAGCGCACAGAGTAGCCTGGTGATTCTAGTACCCAAAGGAAAAACAAAAATTATTGTTTACAAAGAAATACTGCGATAGGTTTAGTATTTCGATTTCGTTGTAAAAAAAATACCCCCGTGTCACTTTCACCAGATCAAAGACCGAGCTTCGTGTTCATAAAATATAACAAAATTTTATTTAATTTTCATGTTTATTTAACCTTAAATCCCCACACTATAATGAATATTGTTATATTTTATAAGCATTTTAAACATTTTAACATATTTATATTTTATAACAAAATTAATAACGTAAAAAATCAATTAAAAATCCTATTAGAACCATTTTCAACTTCTACGCGGACAAAGCTGGTATAAATAGAAAAATGACTGTAAAAGAATAAAGTGAACAGTTTTACAAAACACTTCCTATTACGCAAGCAATCACCAAAATTTATATTTTATTGACCGATTAAAAGTTTTGTAACGACTGCTAATTACGCGCGCAATTTTTCTAAAAGAATACCCGAGTAGGTGTAAATCAGACCGGTCGACATATAGATAGACGAAACAATCCATTGTGTTCAACAGGTGGAATCACTTTACAATTGCTCGAGATACGCTTCGGTGAATTTTAAGATAATGTTACAAAATGTGTGCGAAGACATTGTTTTACAGAGGAATATAAACATCAGATATTTTGTTTGTGTAAAGCTAGCTCGTCTTCTCGTGGTGCACCCTCTGGGTAACGCTAAAGAGTTAGCATAATTGGCGGACAGAAAATTTCATCGATATCCTGTCCCTTAAACACACGTGCAAAAGTGAAAATGACCTCGCTAAACAATTCAAATAAAATCCAAAACGGCTCCTCTCGGAGCCCTGAGACTAGAAAACTCGGACCGTTGGTCTGCATTTGCCAGCTGAACATACAGGGTATAAGCGAATCCAAGTGAGAATACCTATCTAAACTACTGACAGACAATAACATCGATGTCGTGACCCTACAAGAAACTCATACAGAAAATGAAGAAAAATTCAAAAAAAGGGAAACTATTCCTGTGTACACCCCTATTGCAGCTCTCTACCATCACGCCTATGGGTCTGCTACTTATGTAAGAAATAACATCAAAAATGCCTCACTTGTATCTACTAACAGTACCAGTAATGTCTTTACAATAACTATTAAAATAAACTCCCTTTCCATTACCAATGTGTACAAACCGCCCGGTATGAACTGGTCAGCAGCGGTTTTACCGGCACAAAATCATCCTGCGGCTCACATCAGCGATTTTTTTTATAAAATGGAGACTTAAACCATGCTTAAACAAAACGGAAACATCTTGCTTCCATTTAAATAACAAAATGACAAACGTTGAACTTAACAACGTGTAACGTGCCTTTTTTTTCCCTTCTACAGTTCCATTATAATTATATCTCTGATAATTTTATATTCCTCAAGTACTCGTAAATAGTGTCGCGTACCGTATTTTGTTGTAACTTAAATATATCATTCGTTGTAAATAGTGTTGCATACCTTATTGTGATAAGATTCAATTGTTAATGGCTATGGCATTTTTGTTGATCACTGGAGATTGAGTAAGGTATTTTTATTATTAGATTTTGCTTTAGTTTTTAGCCTCGATTATTGTGTATTATCGATTATATTATTGTTTGGTTTACATTTCTGTGTAGATGAGGCTAGCTATCACCACGGACGAACGCGATTCTTAGTGTGGAACATAGACTTGCGAATATTCTTGGTTGACGTCAATTCCGTGTCATTTCTTGATATCCGGCTTGGGAGGTAGTCTGAGTCGTGTGGTGAGAGTCTTGGGAGTCGTGTGGTGAGAATTTTTGGGGTGGTGTGATATTAACAAGTGTGCAAAACCTCTACGGTTTTCCTTTCATATCTGGCTGTATTTGGGCCATCTTAATTGGATTTTGAAGAAAAACCATTTAATTTTTAACTTGACCATTCTATCTTACCTCCGTTGTTGATATTTTGGATTTTGGTGTCGAGTTAAAATGACCGCATGCGGGATTTATTTGAGAGAAGCCATTGTTAATAAGCAGGTGTCGTTCCATAACCAAACCGGCCACAGGACTAGTGCATTCGTATTATCCATATCGACGATAAATTGCAGTGTTATAGAGTCTTGCTTGGTGTTTTTAGCAGGAACTCCGTATTAAGGTGTTCAAGATTAAAGTTTTTTTTTTTTATCTACAATATGCGTTTACCCAAAGGTTACAAGTGATTTATTTTTGAATATTTAACGACGTGACTTATTTTTGACACCACAATTAAGTTTTGTTTTAATTTATTAATATAATACATTATTAAAAACTATTTATTGCATTAGATAATATGCCAAAACTAAACTTTGATTAAAATAATCTTCTCGATAATTCTTTATGTCCAAGTAAAAATATTTTCTTCATACTTATTTGTAAATATCCTACAATATTGATATTTTAAAAGACAACCATTGTAAATATATTTTAAATAAACTCGATTGTTTTAACAGTGTAAATCTTTATGTAAATGGTAAAAACATGAGTAAATTAGCAGCCTTATGTGAACGTTTGATTTAGTATTATTAAAGAGTTGACTTATATACATTTTTTTTGGTAACTTGATAAAGTCTGTTACTCTTACTTTTGTTTTGGTTATTTTATAAAATTGTAAATTTTAAATTTTTGGTTTGTTTAAGCGAAAAAAATTTACCAATGACTATATTGACTATATTTGTTATAATTTTATTATTGAACTGTAGAAGGGAAAAAAAAGGCACGTTACAAACGAATTCAATGAAACCCAAAGTACTTGGATGTAACGCTGGACCGCACACTCTCTTTTAAAAACCATTTGACGAACGTAGCTGCCAAACTGAGAACAAGAAACAACATTATCTAAAAGTTAAGCGGGACCAGCTGGGGTGCCTCAGCCGAAACCCTCCGAAGCTCCGTCCTAGGCGTTGTTTACTCCACCGCCGAATATTGTGCACCTGTATGGCTGAATAGCCCCCATTCAAAAAAGGTAGACGTCCAACTCAACAAATCTTTGAGAATAATCATCGGCACCATTAAACCTACACCCACGCACTGGATGCCTACTCTCTGCAATATACCATCAGCCCATCTCCGCCGTGAAAACACTCTCTGTAGGGAATATAAGAAAATCCAAGACAACCCGCAGCTCCAAATTCACGAAGACACCGCCCAACTAGGTGAGAGGTTACGTTCTAGGAAACCTTCAGTTCAAACTGCTGTTTAGGATTATCGCCGCTCTGGGCCTTTTCCCTTTAGCACAGTGTATAAGTTTACCCGCATTGCTTGGGATACCTCTGATTTGGCCCCTTTAGTGATTAGATTCTTACAATATTATCCACTTCTTTAACGCACCCCGCTCCAAGGATGCTCATGGCTGGCTTGGACCGGTCAAGGTTAATTTATTCACTTCGTCAAGATTCCTTCCAACGTGGATAAATCTAGGCCTACAGGTGGTTCTTGGGTTATCTAGTGTGTCGGATTGGCTTATTTTTGGTTGTGTTCATCAGGATTCCCCCATCATTCTCCATGGCTTTATCCCCTCCAGGAGCGCTTACTTTCCTTGATTTTGAATTCCCCAAATGGCTTTCTTGCGAGATCGGACGGTTTTGTTTCAATCAATGTTGAAACGAAAACTGATACGTTAGATACGTATACAATTTCGGGTGTCTCACGTCTGCGCCAGAAATAACTTACGGATCTCAAAGTCGCTTATTTTAAAAATAATTTTATTACAAGATTAGTTTGAACAGTACAACGACAAACAAAAAATTAAAATAAAAATAAAAGATTTCTCATGGTAATGAAAAATGCTAACGCATCAGTTTCCAGCGATCGGGAGATATCTCAAAATCGTCGTCAGCAAAGTCAGCGGTTGCCATGAGAACGAACGATATAATTCGTGAGACAGGATTAAATACTAATTAAAAATTTGAAAAAAATATCCTCTACATTTAAAAAAAGAAAAAATTGTTAAACAATGTTTTTTATTAATTTTTCACGAAAATAATTAAATTTTCCTACTGTTTCATTTATTACGTACATGTTAGATATTGTTTGTAATTCACTAGAAGTCTTTTTATAGCAACATGTAAAAGCAACTTGGAAAAATAAATTCTGTACAGGGTGATTCAAAAAAAGGTGACCGCGTCTCTAGGATAGGTAGAAAACTGAAAAATAATTGGGGTTTGCTTAGTAAAAAATTTTATGTTATGTTCTTAGTCTTTATCATTACTTTATACCAGCATCGGTTATTATTTCATAATTTTCAAATCATACATACATACATACATATAGTCACGCCTTTTTCCCGTAGGGGTAGGCAGAGACCATAAATTTATTTCGTCAATATTCCTTCATCCATCCTTTCTACGTGTCCAAACCATCTAAGCATTCCTTTATCTATCTTTGTAACCACATCTTTTACACCACAGCGTTCTCTTATCTCACTATTTTTTACTTTATCCAACCGAGTCACTCCGGCTATACTTCTCAAACTACTCATCTCCGCAGCATAAATCCCATTTTCATGCTTCTTCTGCCAAACCCAACATTCACTACCATATATAAGTGTTGGAACCAACACCCCTATGCACAACCAGTCGTGCCTTTTTTGACACTTTCTGGCTGCTCATAAAGCTTTGCAGTGCTCCATTCATATGTTTTCCTGCCAACACCCTTCGCTCAATGTCACTGTCATAAACTCCATCTTTTGTAAACTTTGAACCCAAGTAAACAAATTCATTTACTTGTTCCACTCTTTCTCCCTAAATCAAAACTTCATAATTTGTCATGCTTTCTTCTCTTTCAAAAACCATTACTTTCGTTTTGCTTACATTTATTTTCATCCCTTTGATTTTCAGGGCATCATGCATAACATTTTCAAATCAAAATATTCCAAAAACGGTACACAGTATCGAGTTTTACCAAGAGTACCTTTTTGGTGTAAACTTGAATGTTGTTTAAGTTCACTTGAAATTTTGATTAATAAATCTAACCTTAATAAAGTTATGTTCAATACTACTTGGTACGAACCGTGTAACTAGCGCCCTCTATGATTGTCAGATATAAAAAAAAATTTATGGGATGTATCAGCATCTAAAACATATCCAAATTAAATTTCATTGTAATGTTTCTAGTAGTTTCGGCAAAATCGTTATAAATGTGTATACATTTTTTTTCTTCAACGCCCTTTATCTTGAATTCGGATGGCGTTACGAAAATTTTTTACTGAGCAAACCCCAATTATTTTTCAGTTTTCTAACTATCCTAGTGACGGGGTCACCTTTTTTTGTAACAACCTGTATAACTTGGTTTTTTTTTAATAAAAGAAAAATAAAGGAAATTTACTTATTCGTTTAATGTTGTTAGTAGGTATAATAATAATGATCTTCCGTCGTCCCCGACTTTTATAGCTTACTTTGGAGTACGTGACCGTTTTTTAAACACTTTTGCATTTTCTTTATTTACCGAGTATGCAAGTAATAATAAACCACCCGGTATATTAAAAATAACTGTGTCACGTTAAAACTAAACCATATATGTATGTACTGCACATAAAACTGTTTTTAATAAATATCTGCTGAAATAAAAAATGCTGGTGTATGAAATAACAATTTTTTAATTCGTTTGGTGACCTAGACACTAAAAATATTTTAAAAATAACATTAACCTGCCGAACATCCTGATTTTATTATAGGTACGTAGGTAAACAATATTTAATCTAATAGAATAAAAAAATTAATCATTACGGTATTCTTATCGAGTTAGTGACTAATGGATAAAGGAATGCTTAGATTGTTTGGACACGTAGAAAGGATGGATGAAGGAAGATTGACGAAACAAATTTATAAGGCGAGTGTGAATGGACAAGTCGGTAGAGGTCGACCTCGGAGAACATCGATCTCGATCAGATCAACATTGTTTTGAAGAAAGGCCAGGTCAAGAGTACCAACAACCGAAGAGCATGTATGAGAGCACTGATGAAAGTAGAGGAAGCAAAAGATGTGTGTAAGAACCGTAGCAAGTGGTCTCTGCCTACCCCTATGAGAAAAAGGCGTGACTTTATGTATTATGTATGGATATTTTTGAATATTTTGAAAAAAATTTTGGTAAAATAATGTGGCAAATTTTTTATTTAACACATAAATATTATGAGGCACGGCCGTCATTCAACACCACGATGATTTAGTTAAAATATAAACGAAAAGGGAGAAATTTAGGAAGTTTTAACGACATCGTATTAAAAGAAAACATAGACGGTTTAGCTTACAAATGATTCTACAGAAGATTATTAGTACCTATTGTAACGATATTTTCTCCTAGGTTTCGGTAATTTTAAACTCTCAGTACAATAACTAACAACTTTTATTCTAGTATTTCTTTACAATAAATTGTATTTTTACAAGTCACTTAGATATTCACTTTACAATTACTTTAAAGTACTTGACTTTAAACTAACTTCAACTTAAACTTTTAAAACTAAACTTCTTCGCGACCGCTGACCTTTTTAAAATCAAAAGTAATGTCTAATTCCGATAATGTTACAGATTTTGACCTTGGCAACAACAGTAAAATTAAAGTCATAGACGAATAAGTGTACCTCGGACAAAGAATATCCTTCGATAAAGACAATCAGAGAGCGGAGATCTCCAGAAGAATTCAACTTGGATGGACAGCATATGGAAAACTTAGTGATGTCATTAATTTCAAATTTCCACAATACCTTAAAACACATGTTTTTGACCTGCCGACCTTAACGTACGCCGCGGAAACATGGAGCTTTAATAAGGGCCATAGAGTGTTTAAGGATTGCTCAAAGAAAAATGGAGAAGAAAATGCTAGGAATACGACTACAAGACCGAAAGACAAACGAATGAATCAGACAAAAGACAAAAGTGATGGACATTGCAGAACGGGTGGCAATACTAAAATGGAGATGGACTGGCCATTTGATGAGGACAGATGATAATAGATGGACCAGAAAGACAACTAAGTGGAGGCGCAGAACAACTAAAAGGAACCCAGGACGACCAAAAACGAGGTGAAAAGATGACATCCAGAATTTGGCAGGTACCCAACGGATGAGTCAGACGACTGACAGAGGCGAATGGCGCCGAATTGGAGAGGCTTATGTCCGAAGATGGACGAAGAGAAGCTGAGGATGAGAAAAATATTACAATTGTGTCTTTCCTCTGTAGTCTCTTGTCGAAGACTAAAAAACCTGCCATCTCCCGCACCCCTTATCGTCCTTTCATACCACTTAATTTCCAGACTGTGCTTGTTTACACTTTTAAACTCTTCCATTACCTTTTTGTTATTGTTATCTCAAGAAATGCTCGTTTATGCCTCCACCGACGGACCTTGCATGCAGGGTGGATCTTGATATATCTTACATATTCTAGAATTTGCCGGTCTTTTCCTTTATTCCGATCGCCGCGCCGGTAGTCCCCCAATTGTAATCGACGCGCTGTCGCGACAGACAACAGGGCCAGTAACAGTATTTTAGTTTCAGTAGTGTTTATTCCTTTCGTTTGTTAATAATTGTAAGTTTAAAAGTATATCCAACAATTAAAGTATGTAATTTATACCGTTTCACATCACATACATACTGTTACGATATTTACTCTTGGGTTTGGTGATATTTAAACTCTCAGTATATCTAATAATTAAACAATTTATTTTATAAATTCTTACGATCACTTAGTTAATTTCAATCTCTATAAAATTTCTTACAACACTTTATAAATAACTGACTTTAAAAGCTTAACTTAACTAAATATTCGCGACCACTGTCTTTTTATATTCCTACAAATTATTACTCGAAATAGCGAGAATTACTGGACACTTTCATTCGTCGGAAGCTTTCAATCGCGCCGTGGCCATAAATCATTCATTCTTTTCATTGTGGTCGACGCGTTGTCGCCTCAAGGCGACAATCGACAGATACGGACTCCGCAACTCGTAACATCATCCGCCTTTTAAATTTGATCGTCCCGATCTAATACTTGTGCAGCCTCTCCATTGTAAGGCTTTAACCTCTCTAGGTGGATGACTTTTATCTTGGCTCTACGGCTGCGTTAAATTCTATAAACCGCAACACTTTATAATTAACTTTTTCTACGCTCATGTCTGTAAACGTCAAAAATCGCACTGTCAACATTCCTTGTAAATGACATATAACAATAACATGCTCGTAATGAGATCTCATAACATACACGTGCGTTTTGAGAAGAAAACTTAAACTTCTTGATTTAATTAAATTACAATCAAATTTTTATTTACGTAAGACTTTATTTGGTCTATTTACACAAATTTAGTTAATTAAAAAACATAAAAACTTTTAGCATTAGCGAGATATATTAAGGATTGAAAGAGTGATGGCACTAAATGTAGACAGCACGTTGTGCAATTTCTTTAAAAATAGGACACGTTTTCTTAAGTAGCATGCTATGAAAATAAATGTCATGTCACTTATGATTGTCAATTTCTTGAACAAAATATAATTGTATCCGAACATTTTCTCAACTTTATCTACGAATATGTCTGATAGTAGTGAAAGTGATAAAATTATGCGCACTCCACCGAAGATTTTAGAAAAAGCTCAAGCTGCCACACATAATTTGTTACCGCTAAAATCCAAAGAAAGGTACGAAATTACCTATCAAAAATTTATGGATTGGCGACACAAGCATAACGTTAAATTATTTTCGGAGAATGTTTTACTTGCGTATTTTGAAGAAATATCAAAAACTATGAAGCCATCTTCTCTATGGGCCATTTATTCGATGCTAACAACTACACTAAACATTAACAATAACATTAACATTGCAAATTATCCAAAACTAATCGCCCTACTGAAGCGGAAATCGGATGGTTTTAGAAGTAAAAAATCGAAAATCCTTTCTACTGAACAAATTAATAAGTTTCTGAAAGATGCCCCAGACGATAAACATTTATTGTTAAAGGTAAACAATTAAAATGTTGTATAATTATCATCACATAAAAATGAGTTTTTGTTTTTTGTTTTCAGGTTATCCTCATTATAGGATTAAGCGGGGCTTGCCGTAAACAAGAACTTGGAAATATAAAAATGGAATACATTCAGGACACAGGAAAATCCTTGATAATTGATAGTCCAGATTCTAAAACTAAAACAAGACGTTCATTTGTAGTGCCAGAAACGTTTTATATCACATGTCAAAAATACATGAATTTGCGTCCTGCTGAAATGGAACTTCCTTTATTTCCTAATTACAGAAATGGAAAATGCATAAAACAGGTTGTGGGGATAAACACCATCGGAAGTACACCACGTAAAATTGCTGAATATCTTGAGCTGCCGAAACCAAAGCAATATACTGGCCATTGTTTCAGGAGATCATCAGCCACTATATTAGTTGATGCAGGAGGTGATATGCTATCATTAAAACGACTTGGTGGCTGTCAATCTTCTACAGTAGCGGAATGCTATGTGAATCAATCTTTTAAAAATAAAAATGACAACGCATTACGAATATCGGAGGCAATTACCAATTATCAATCTTCGTCTTCTGATGTACCGAGCAGTAGTACAGTTGTAAATAACCGGTCATCACCATTAAATAATAAGGCACAATCGATTTACAATAATTGTTCAATTGTTATTAACAACTATTATAATAAAGTTTAAATGATTGCGATGTTTTTTATTTAATGGAAAAAAATGAATGGGCGTAGAAAAAGTATAGTACGTTACACGAGTTGTAAGTCCATTACGCACTCATGAAAAACTATTTCATTTCGTGCGTAATGGGTTACTTACAACTCTTGTTACGTAATATACTATTATGAATTCAACTTCAAAACTAAAAACTCGATAAGCGACATTCCATTTTTATAGGCGAATTAATTATTCTAAATAAAACGATTTATTTCTGTGAATAGTTCCGAAATTGTTGGACCATCCAAGAATCGAAACATTTTTTTTTCATTGTGATCGCCGCGTTGTCGCCTCAGGTTGTGACATTTTTAGAACATTTTTTATTTTAAACCTCTTCGTTGTTATAATTTTAACAGACCGTCTTTATACACCTATTTCTTCTAATGTAAATGCTATAGGAATAACCTTGTCGGATTAGGTATTCCCCGAGGAATTTCTATTTCACTTTTAAAATCACATACAATATTATTCATATGAAACCTGTTTGCTATGTATATCATAAATATTAAATTTTTTATTGCCTATCCCACACCAATAGTATTAATGTCATTATATATTATAGGATGGCTTTCCTTAACGGATTCATAAAACTAATTAAACTTTAAATGCTTTAATTTCATAAAAAAGAACTGAACATAAACTTGCATCTTATTAACCTTTACACTTTTTTCCCGCCAACTGTCACCTGTCTTTCCTGTCATTTCTCACGCGCAGCACTTCTCTTCTTTTCCTTTATTGGCCTTGGCCTAAGTTACCTCCGTGGGCAAGCTATATTGCACGTAATAGTACAATATAATATCTTTCATCATTACACCTTTATTAATGTTAAACCGTAAAATATCATTTGCCATTTCATTACTTTTCATGTTTAAATATAATGTGTAATAATAGAACACTCTACATGCTCTTTACTTAATATATTATCCCCACAATATGGTCCATAAAAGGGGGCTAACGGGCTGTGAGCCTCTTCAATGTGACTTTTGCAAATACCTATATTGTTTGTGTCCTCATGTTGTGTTAGAGTTTCCTGTCTACATCCGCCCTTATTACTAGGCTCCCTAAGTCCTCCATA
The DNA here is from genome assembly GCA_950111635.1 of Agelastica alni. Taxonomy (NCBI): domain Eukaryota; kingdom Metazoa; phylum Arthropoda; class Insecta; order Coleoptera; family Chrysomelidae; genus Agelastica; species Agelastica alni. The sequence goes on along the minus strand of OX467719.1, from coordinate 21,798,356 downwards.
ATACAGGGTGGCCCACCGAAAACGAAACAGAGTCATTTGCAGAAAACTCGTCAACATTTTAAAAAATCGCTTAGACCCGTTGATTTTTGATTGAAGGAGGACATTCTTTTTCGGTATTTTTGACTCCACTACTTTTAACCCCAGCAAGGGTAAGAATTGCCTTAAAATTTTTAAATAGAATTGAAGGTCGAATAAGATATCTTTTGAAAGCTCTGACAATTCTCTTTAAATTTTACATTTCTTTTGCAAAATTGGGCCAAGCTTTGGCCTATCCTGGGTCCGTCATACTTTCCTCTGTGAATACGTATTATAAAATCAATACATCCCGATATTTTAAATTACCATTTAAATAAATTAGATTTCGGATATTTTACGAAAGTATTAATCAATAACCATTAGAATAGAAGGTCGTTGGTATTTGCCAAAATAAAAATAACGAGGGTGACAACAAAAATCGATGGATTTGCATATTAATTAACTAAAATCTCATGCAAAAATTGTCTAGATTAATTAAAAAAGTACGAACAAATGGTGGAACCAGTTCATCCTGTTGAAATGAATTCAACAAGAACAAATTATCGTGGAGTTTTTAATTGGATACCGCCCTATTATTACACCTTTATCCGAAATCATAATGCAAAAAATTAAAATAGTTTCAATAATGAAAGCAGTGCATGGTTTTTATTTACTATTTGGATGCTGAAATATTCATCTTCGTAGCTATTGGGCTATTTTCATGGCAATTGATTTTATCGGTGATTCAAAGTTTTTAAAAAATAGTCGAATATTTCTGCCCCCTTTACCATTTCTTCCGTGAATTTTACTCACTTTTTTGTGTTGGAAAATACCACTTACCATCCAACATTCCGAAGCATCCTAAAAATTTATAATTATTAGAAGTCATTCATTAAACTTGAGATATTTTAACATCAAAAATGGGATTTATTGTCTGTGTTATGTCTTGGGGTGCATTTGACCATGGCTAGCGACAATAGCAGAGACCAGTAGCGGTTTCGAGAAGTTGCTCGACCTTGCCAGACCGCAGCGGCGGCCGACAAAGCGGTCGTCAATACGCACCCCAGCCGCAGACGATCCTCGGTTGTCGACAGGACCGGATTTGTAACAATATTGTATCGAATAAACTTTATTAAATATTGATTTCAGACCAAATAAGGTTATTTTAGGGTCTACTTATCAGTTAAGGCTTATCTAAAGGTAAAGAAAACGAAGTTTAGTTTAACTATCACTCTATCCTTCAGATAAAGTTATCTACGACTTAGCTGGGAGTGAAGAAATCGACCACAGACAAATATCATTATGGAATTCCTGCAAATCTATCCTACCAAACTTTTACAGTATTAGTACGGTCATTTGGTTAAAAAAATAGAGGTTACCTGGAAAGTTTTCCGGGAGTTTTGAAAATTGGAAATATTATAGATTTTGACGTGCTCTTTCCTAATTTCAACTTTGCCACTTTGTATCTTTGCCGCTCGCGCCGCCAAATTGGAAAAATGGCGCCTAAAAGTAGTTTTTTAATAATAACTCCTTTCCGATGCATTTTACAGAAAAAATAAATCCATACAAAATAATTGTAGAAAAAATTTCCTACAATTTATATTATAAAATTTTTTTTCCTAAAATCAATAGTTTCGGCGTACGAGTGCCGTAAACCTTTATACATCCACGCTAACACGTAATATTTAATTTAAACTGCTCATATTTGTGAATTGTAAAATATAAAAATTATACGAAGGTTGAATATTGTACTGTACCCGGCTGACTATGGTCTGTCTCCGTAGGTATAAAGGAATGCGCAAATCATATTTTATTTTTGCATGCCTTTAGTGGTTGTAATACCCCATCAGCATTATTTTAACAAGGAAAAATAAAATTTATTAAAGTACTTCGAAAAACCAAAGTCATGGCAACTTCAAAAAATACAAGCACAAATCACAATAGACCATCTATAAATATTAATAACGACAATCTGGAATGGGTATCCTCTTACAAATATCTTGGCACATGGGTAACGGAAACAGCAGAACACACAAAAGAAATCAACTGTCGAATTGAAGTAGCTCGCAGCGCATTCATAAAAATGAATAAAATACTCTGCAGCCGAGATATAACATTAGAACTGAGAACCAGAATGCTAAAATGCTATATATTCTCCATTCTATTGTATGGAATGAAGGCTTGGACACTCAAATCAGAAAACATCAAGAACATAGAAGCATTTGAAATGTGGTGTTATAGGACGATGCTGAGAATACCATGGGTTGACAAGGTTTCAAATGAGGAAGTACTACGCCGTATGAATAAAGCCAAAGAAATTAGTAACACCATAAAAAGGAGAAAATTAGAATATTTAGGACATGTTCTGAGAGGAGATAGATATAATATCCTGAAGCTTATTATTCAAGGCAAAATAAAAGGCAAGAGAACGATCGGCAGAAGAAGAATCTCTTGGCTGCGCAACTTGAGGGAGTGGTTTGGTTGCACGTCCGCAGAACTCTTCTGGCGGGCGATTGATAAGGTCCGAGTAGTGGTGATGATTTCCAATCTCCAATAGGAGCGGAATTTTAAGAAGAAGACTCCGAAAAAACCCTGATTTAAACGACGTTATCGAAGTATTTAAAAATCCAATCCAAATGCTGATCCAGCTAAAGCTGGAGAACGTTTCCTCATCGAATTATACAGTTACTGTGATGTGAAAAGTCGTAAAAGTACATCTTTAAATAATTATAGATATGCATGCTTCACAGCATCAGCATATAAAAGTTAATTTAATATTGCGTCGCTACCACCAACAGAAGCAGCAGCACGACAACATTCGTTTCGAGCTTATCACCAGGTTCAGCAGTGGTATGGGAACGAACAAAATGTAGAACAATGGGGACGGAAAAAAGATAAGAACGGGCTTATTCCTGTTACCACATTCGAGCCCCCTGCTCCGGAAAGCTTGCTGAAACTCATTTCTTGCAAATGCAAGAAAGGTTGTCAAAAAGCTTGCGAATGCAGAAAGGCAGGGCTTAAGTGCTCCGTTGTGTGCACGAACTGTGGTGGTTCTTGTGATAATTCGCAATTTCCATCACAAGATAACAGTGAAGAAGAAGAAACGGACACTACTCTCGAGCAAATAAACGATGAAATCGAAAACGAAGAGGACCGCGATAAAACTGATGATACCACCACCGATGATGCAGAAAAAACTTCCGTCTTTGATATTTCAATCAGTACTGAAGACGATGAAAGCACAACACCTGGTCCGTCAACAACAATGAAGCGACGGAGATTGAACTAAATTTGGAAATAGTGAGTCAGATGTGGATTAGGCCTACTGGGGATACCACGATAAAAAAACGCGCAGCTTTCTCTACCTCATGGTGGTGTGGAAATAAGTATTTCTGCCGAAACGTGTGTTGAACTACACTTTACGGCGCTCGTACGCCGAAACTATTGATTTTAGGAAAAAAAGGTTAGGACATAAATTTTAGAACATTTTCTTTAAAATTATTTTGTATTGATATGTTTTTCCTGTAAAATACGTCGGAAAGGAGTTATTATCAAAAAACTGCTTTTAGGCGCCATTTTTCCAATATGGCGGTGCGAGCGGCAAAGATACGAGGTGGCAAAGTTGAAATTCGGTAAAAGCACGTCGAAATCTATAAAATTGTCAATTTTTAAAACTCCCGGAAAACTTTCCTAGTAAAAATACCCAATGACTGTACTATATAAAAATAGTAGACTATTTCAAGCAGAGAAGTGGGACTTTTTATGCGCGCCTCAGTTTACCCGCCTCAAACATATTTACCTAGTACCTACATAAAAAAGTATATCTTTAACTATTTTATAAAAAAGACAAAAATAGAGACGTAATAATGTTTTTTTTCAAACGTACAATAAATGGGCCATAATTGTACTGAGCTGACTGCGGAAAAATTAAACTTTTTCATTAGCGGCAGTTTTACTTTTTCCTCCGCCGAAGGAAAAAGTGTGCTAGTGAGGTGGCTGTCAGTTAAAACGTCATGAGTTGTGATTTTAAATAAAAACTTGCAAAATGACATTTTTAATGCTGAATGATAACTATTGATACGATTTTTAGTTCTTTCTTGGGTTCGGCAATTTAAAACTTTCGATACAGCAACAAAACAATGTTTATTCCAATACTTTAAATTCTACTTTTATAAATTACTAATATATTCACTTAGATATACAGCTTTTACAACTTTTTATAACTATTTAAATGTCGTAAATCATAAACACTTTAAAACTTAACTCCGCGGCCACTGTCCCTTTTATACCTATAAACCATACTTCGACCTTTTTCGCGAAGGCGACAGACCCCTTTAGAAACGGCGAGAATTTACTAGACATCTCGTCGAGAATTTGCGGGAACTTTCCTTTGGTCTTCGCGCCGACAGTTCCCCAATTGTGGCCGACGCACTGTCGCGACAGAAAGGGTCAACAGAGACGGACTCAAGAAATCGTAACATTATATTTGTATTTAACCGTGTTACATATTTCGTGTTTATGGCCTTATTATTGTACGTTTGAAAAAGAAAATAGTTTATTTCATTTGAAATAATCTACTATTAAAGGTTTGTGCGTTTTTCACTGACTGACGATTTTTTTATGGGTATTCTATTATTCTTAATACAAATTAGCTTATAGTGTATTTAAGTTACCACCATTTCTACAACATATATTTTTTTCAATAACTTTGGATTTCTTAAACGGCTGCAATTCCCTTTTGAAAATGCTCTAAAATCGACAACATTTTTAGTCTAATAATTTTCTCAAAAAATGTTCTTTGTTTTCATGGTTTCCATGGCTTTGTTTGTGCTATTTTTACATTTTTTTGAAGGTAAACATTCCATGTTTTTGTTTCATTATTATTTTACTTTTATTGCAATTTTTCTTTTGTTCCCCAAATATTAGATTATGTTTATATAAATGTAAATGATTTCCTGACTGTTTTGTTAATCTTTTAGTAACACTGTCGATTGTGTTAACAAACCGTTACTATAATTTTGTTTATTAAAATTAAATTATCAAATATAGGTTATCTTAATCCTAGAGGAAATTAAAAATGGGCGTTCCGAAGATTTCCTGTCATTAACGTTTTTGATTGGAGGTAAAGGGTAAAATGCAGTAGCAAAAATACTTTTCAATAAACTTCATTTTTATTAACAACTTGGTATGTTTAGTAAAATTATAAATATTTTTTAACTAGCGAGAGAAGCGAGAGAGGACACCAACAAGACCAAAAAGATGCTACGAGTCGCCGAAATGTCAGTACTGAAAACAATAGCCGGGAAAACAAGAAGAGATCACGTAAGAAACACTGACATTAGAGCACAATGCGACGTACAGGATGTGGTGAGATGGAGAAGGCAGAGGAGAAGAGAATGGTATAACCACGTGAAGAGAATGACCGTCGATATACTACCACGCATTGTACAAGAGGGAAAACCAGCAGGGACATGTCCACCCGAAAGACCACCAAAGAGATGGAGAGACAGCTGGCAGTCCACATCTCAGGAAATATTACAGAGGCAAGTCCGGAATCAACAGATCATCTAGATCTCCAACAAGTAGTAAAAGAAGAAGAAGAGTAGGTATAAAACACAAATTAAACGAAAAGACTTTATTTCATTTATTATCATTTAAAAGTTTAAGGTAATTCGCCAAAATGTACTTTTAAACAGTGCTCTTCAGATAAAACTCAAGTAATCTTTGAATGACACTTATGAGTCTAAGCTGACTTGGGACTGTAAACAGTCCCTGAGACAACTGGCATCAAACAATCAGGTTACTCTGATATGGGTTCCAGGTCACAAAGGAGTTAAAGGCGACGAAGAAGCAGATTGCCTTGCCAAAGAAGGGGCAAATACACAATTTTCAGGCCCAGAACCCTTCTGTGGACTTTCCAAAGCCCACTTTAAAGAAGAGGTTTGACGTTGGGAAAAAGATGAAATGAAATCTCACTAGTATAAAGTGCCAGGACAAAGGCAAACGAAAAGGCTAGTAAGTCTTTCGCCAAGGAAAGCTAAACAGCTTTTAGAGTTGGACAAGAAGGACTTAAAACTGGTGACGGGACTCCTAACTGGACACTGCCCTCTAAGGTATCACCTGAAAAAGATGGGCAAAACAGAGAGTGATAGTTGCCGCTACTGCGAGAACTTCGCTGAAACTGCCAACCATTTTCTTTGCGAATGCTCAGCGCTTTTCTGCAAGAGGCTTAAGTTTCTGGAAGGGGCCTTCCTAAAGCCCTCCGATGTCAGAAACTTAGCCCCCTGTAAACTGATAAACTTTACTCGAAGTCTCGGAATCCCGGGCCTCAAATAGATTAAGGGTTATGCAAAAAAGATCTGATAGGTCAAAGTGCTTGAGAGGCAGCATGGCCTTCACGACCCACCCTACAATCTACAATCTTTGAAAGAACTGATTTTTACGCAAACGAACACTTTAATTAATATTGGAAGGAGTCTTGAAAAATTAACCGTCCCATCACTGCTATTATTACTGATATACAGGGTATCCCAAAAAAGATTGGTCATAACTTAGGTCGATTAACCTTACTTACCTATATACAAAAAAGCACACAAACAAGTAACAGGGTATTTAATATCAAAATCTCTGTTTTTTTAACGTTGCTCGAAAATTTATATAAGATATTAGAATACAATGAACAATAAATTCGAAGTAATTGCATTCATTTGTTTTTATGGGTTTTCGGAGGGGGTCAACGCCCCTTTGACCCCCAACTCTTTTTTTTTGGGTAACTTTTTATAAAATATAAAACGCCACTGCAATCAAACATCTTTTCTTAAAATTCTTCTTCGTATTTTTTTGTAAACATTGTAATTTAAAAGATACAGTTACCGTTTTAAATCACGTTTTAAAAATATTGAGTTTAAACTACATTTTTACAAACGTCATTATTGATAAATTATAATTTATTAACAAACAAAATATAGTAACTTAATTTAACAAGTGTTTCAACATAACCTCCTCCTTCCTGTATACAAGTTCTACATCATTTTAAAAAGGAAAATCGAATGTTTTTAAAAACTAAAATTTTTTTTGTCGAAACTCGTTAGTAATTTGTAAAATTCGGTTCCTTACTTTTTGCTCACTAGTTCTTTCCACGGAATAAACATTTTCTTTCATATATCCACAAAAACAAAAATCTAATGGATTCAAACATGGTGGTCATACAATTGGTGCATCTGGTCCCCTTCCTATCAAACGTAAATGGTGAGGGTGATTATTTAACAGGGCCAACTTTATTTTCAACAATTTGAACGGAGAACTCTTCTTCTTTTTCAATCATTATCCATTGTCACGTGCCTATTTTTTTCCCATCTGTCGTTTCGTTATTATGATAGTCTGGCGTTCGTAATTAGCTTTGCATACCGTATCTGGTTCGTTGTATATAATGTTGCCTATCTAGTAGTAATAGAATTCGATTATTAATAGCTGTGACATTTTTGCTAATCGATGGGGATTAGGTGTTATTAGACTTCGCCTTGATTATTGGCCTCGATTGTCGTGTGTTGTCAGATATATTATTGTTGGTTTGATTTTCTGTGTAAATGGGCTGGCAACTAACACGGACGAACGCGATTATGAACTAGGAACTTAGACTTGGAAAGGTTGGCTGACGCGTGTCCCGGGACATTCTCTGATATCCAGTCTGGGAGCGAGGAGTGGTTATCAGTCGTTTGGTGTCAGTGGTGGAAGTCGGTTGAGAGTTTTTGGAACGATTAGATATTAACACGTGAGCAGAACTTCTACGGTTTTTTTTTCTTTCATATCTGGCTGTATTTTGGGCCATCTTAATTGGATTAGGAAGATAAACCATTTAATTCTTAACTTGACCATTCTGTCGTGACTATGTGGTGAATATTTTGGTTATTGGGGTCGAGTTAAGATCACCACGTGTGGGATTTGATGAAGTGAAGCCATCGTGAAGTACCACGTGCCGTTCCATCCACATCGACGATAAATTTCAGTGTTATAAAGACTTGCCTGGTGTTTTTAGCAGAAATTATTATGATAATACTACTTGGTGTTTCGGTTCTTGGATCATCGATGTTACCGTGACGTCTCAGAGATGTTTTCAATTGGTTACATGGTATTGAATTTAATTTTATCAACTTATCAGTTATTATGTGCTTGATCTAAATGTTTTCAATAATTTAAAAGTAACAAGTTATTTTCATTAAATTTGTACCTGCTCCCAGTGACGTCTCAATGAAGTTTTCAATAGTTTAAAAGTAACCAAATTATTTTTCGTTAAATTTGTACCGGCTCCAAGTTAAATCTGCATTTATATATTACTGAATATAATTTATGTGGTTATTGTGAGGGTTTTAAAATATTATTCTTGTTGCAAGTCCATTTATTTTGTATTTCTTTTTTTTTGTGTTAATCTTTTGCTATCAGGAATTCTATATAAAACCAACTATTTTCGAAATTTTAAATATTGTGAACATTTTCTTTTTGTTGTTTTTTTTTATTTTAATTCTCTTTTTTACCTCATTAGGTTTTTATTATTGTCTGAAAGATTGTTATAATTAATTTAAATATTATTTTAAGAAAGTGTATTAAATTCGTTTAATCCACTTTACGAAAATACAGAATTTATTGTAAAAAAAAAAAAAATCAGAACATCATTTTTACTTAATTAATATATTGCGGTTATTGTAAATATAGTTTTATTTATCTAGTTCACCATAATTGTTTGTTGTTTATCGCGTGGCTCTGCTGGTGCCTACAAGACCTAGGGGTTTCCGGCTTGTACCGTCTTAAGTCGGTGGCGCGGCTCACTTTTAGATTTTTTTCTTCTACCCTCTACGGCTGAGCTCGGGCATAATTTGCCAGTAGAGAGACCACTAGCAGAGTACTCTTTAGAGAACCAAAAAAAAGACGTGGCAAACATATCTCGATCAGATCAACATTGTTTTGAAGAAAGTTCAGATCAAGAGAAAAAACAATCGACGAGCATGCATGAGAGCCCTGATGAAAGTAGAGGAAGCAAAAGATGTGTATAAGAACCGTAGCAAGTTGAAGAAAGTGGTCTCTGCCTACCCCTACGGGAAAAAGGCGTGACTTTATGTATGTATGTATGTATGTTTATTACACATAAATTAAAGAATGTAATATTTTTCACAGCGAATTTTTAAAAATTATTTTAAGAACATTTTTATAAAATTAAATTCTTTTCTAACATTATTAATATTTTATTGAGGTCCTTTGTTTAATTATAATAATTTTTTTTAATAAGAAAAGCAAAACTAGCAAATATTCAACTTTAAACTAAGATTAAATTAAGAAGTAATGAAATAGCAAATACCAAATAATGACCTAAAAATCCAATAGAATCATAAATGGACATGATGACTTTTAAAATATCACGTTTTGTTGGAGTTTTCGTTCCTGATAGAATAGCTTTGTCTACTTTATGAAAACTCAACGGATCCCATTTTAGTCCGAGTATTCTTTCTGGTGGTAAAAAAAAATCATTTGCCAAAAAGTCTTCTGAGTTTCTAAGCTCGCATGGAATCTTGTTGAGTACTTTTTTAGAGTTACTTGTCCAACCACGCAGCTCAAACCTCTTTTTGCGTGAATCATAATTACTTCTTATTATTATTATTGGTAGAGGTCGACCTCGGCGAACATATCTCGATCAGATCAATATTGTTTTGAAGAAAGGTCAGGTCAAGAGAACCAACAACCGACGAGCATGCATGAGAGCAGTGATGAAAGTAGAGGAAGCAAAAGATGTGTGTAAGAACCGTAGCAAGTGGAAGGAAGTGGTCTCTGCCTACCCCTATGGGAAAAAGGCGTGACTTTATGTATGTATGTATGTACTTTTTCAGATAAATTGCAAAAAAATTTATGGTACTAAAAATGTCAAAATTCCAATGACTAATGAAAGTGATGATGAAGATTTATCTTCTGATGAGGACGAAACTGATAGTGACAGCGACTGCGACATACCCCTCTTCATATTACTTAAGTCTTCACAAGATCATCAAAGTGATAGAAATGTACCGTCGACATCTAAATTGCAAAGTGATTCACCGTCGAAATTGATAAGCAAAAAATATGAAAGAACACAATGCAAAAAAACTGAAAAAGAAAAAATTGTCTGGCAGAATAGGTTTCTAGCCGTTACTGAAGACTTTGTAAAATTCAAAGGAGATGAAAAACTTCCAATTTTCATAGAAGAACTATTCAGTTTTTCAATTTGTTTTTCACCGATGAAATTTTTACTCATGTAGCTGAAAACCTCTTTGGCGTACAAAATAGGCCTAAAAAACCACCCAACATATCCAAAGAGGAACTTCGCATTTTTTGCGGTATTTGCATATACATGTCAATTATTCAACTTCCTTCAACCCGGTCCTACTGGAATCATAGAAAATAAATTTAAGTTTGATTTTATTACTTTTGTTTTATTTTAGGAATTTGTGCAAAATCTGGCACGTGTCCAAAATAAGCATTGTTACCATTACCACATTTTGTGCCACATTTGGCACAAGTCAAAATTAATTTTCTACAAAAATTGAAAAATATTTTTTCAGTTTTTCTAACCATACATTCTATCACATATATTTTTTTGACAAAAAAATAAAAATTCATGCAGTAAGGGGTTAATGTCATAATTTTTTCGTTTGTGCAAAATCTGGCACGTGTCCAAAATAAGCATTGTTACCATTATCACATTTTGTGCCACATTTGGCACAAGTCAAAATTTGTCATTAATTTTCTACAAAAATTGAAAAATATTTTTTCAGTTTTTGTAACCATACATTCTATCACATATATTTTTTTGACAAAAAAATAAAAATTCATGCAGTAAGGGGTTAATGTCATAATTTTTTCGTTACAACTAGAAATAAATTGTTATTCAAGTCATAACTCGACTTCACAATTTAAAGAGACCTTTTTTATAATGTTATTTTTTAGTTGGGACAAATAATAATGGTTTAATAATTAATTTGTTAAAATTGTTTCTTTTAATACCTACAAAATTCTATTCGCTCATAATCTCAAGCTTATTCAACTTATTTGTGATTACTACTTTGGTTGTCTTTTAATGTCATCATTTTTTCGTTACAAATAGAAGTAAAATGTTATTCCAGTCATAATTCGACTTCGCAATTTAAAGAGACCTTTTTTATGATGTTATTTTTTAGTTAGGACAAATAATAATGGTTTAATAATTTATTGGTTAAAATTGTTTATTAAAAAAAAATCTTACCGCTAATAACTTCAAACCAAGGCTATTGACGACATCTACCATAATGTCTCTGGGTTCAGCCGGTTTTCTATCCGGATGAGGATATGTATGAAACTCGTACCCAGTCCAGGGCGCTCTTGGACTGTGCCTTCGAGAATGCACTAACCCCAAACAACCTGAACAACAGCACATTAACAACAGCAACCACCACGTTACCCGCGACAGTCTCATACGAAAATTCTTTAAACAACTAACGTTTTCCAAAGTTTTATTAGCAACGTGAATATTAAAGTTGTATTTTTCTGACGAATATCCAGCGAATGTGTACGTGGTTTTTTTTTCTTTGGTAACCGTATCAAAATGCCCCATCGGCAGGTGTACTTTCAGAGATGCAACCCCCGGATACTCGCAGTGGAGCAACCGAGGAATTTTGCGAGTTGTCACAACCCACGGCATTGGACGACGTGCCGCTACTGGTATGTGAACGGATTCGCGGTTGGCGCAAAACTGAATAGCAGATTTCAAATGTGGATTTCAGCCGAAGGATACTTTACGGAAGATTTGTTGCACTGGTGTCAATTACGCGAGCAGAAGGAATCTCTGTTATACGAGGTCTGACAATAAAGATCTACAACTCGCAACCTTAGAGAAACACTATAACTCATTTCATTAATATACGACGGTATCGGATTAGTCACCAAGGCATCGACTAAACGGGCGCACTCTGTTGAGAGGCACATAAGTAAATTCGCCTAAGATATAAACCCGAATATTTCTTGTTTATTATTATGCTTTTGTTGAAAGGTTTTATTTTTATTTTTTGCTTTATTGTGAACAAAAATCGTTAATGTAACTCTCGATGAGTTTTTTGGTTAGAAATAGGCACATATTTAATTATGTTAAAAGAGAATGAAACAAAAATAAATTATCAGTACAAATTTAATAACAATTATTGTTTAATCATGTTGTACTTACGGTGTTGTCAAGCATCAAATTTATAGTCATCTTAATCGGAATCACTATCGTCGCCATCCTCATTCGGATTGTAAATGATAACAGGATTAACTGCTTCGATGCGGTTTTCACGGACTCACCATTCCTTTGTCAAATTTTTAAATGGTGTGACACATTTTGCCCAAATTTCAGGAGTGGCAGTATTAAGCGCTTGTTGCCAGGTTTCCAAAACAACCTTATCATTGTAACCACTAGATCCAATATGATTTTCATAATAAGTTTTGCATACTCCCCAAATATACTCAATGGGATTAAATTGGCGATGATAAGGCGGAGGCGGAGTAAATTCCCCTAATATATAAACCCGAATATTTCTTGTTTATTATTATGCTTTTGTTGACAGGTTTTATTTTTATTTTTTGCTTTATTGTGAACAAAAATCGTTAATGTAACTCTCAATGAGTTTTTTGGTTAGAAATAGGCACATATTTAATTATGTTAAAAGAGAATGAAACAAAAATAAATTATCAGTACAAATTTAATAACAATTATTGTTTAATCATGTTGTACTTACGGTGTTGTCAAGCATCAAATTTATAGTCATCTTAATCGGAATCACTATCGTCGCCATCCTCATTCGGATTGTAAATGATAACAGGATTAACTGCTTCGATGCGGTTTTCACGGACTAACCATTCCTTTGTCAAATTTTTAAATGGTGTGACACATTTTGCCCAAATTTCAGGAGTGGCAGTATTAAGCGCTTGTTGCCAGGTTTCCAAAACAACCTTATCATTGTAACCACTAGATCCAATATGATTTTCATAATAAGTTTTGCATACTCCCCAAATATACTCAATGGGATTAAATTGGCGATGATAAGGCGGAGGCGGAGTAAATTCCCCTAAGATATAAACCCGAATATTTCTTGTTTATTATTATGCTTTTGTTGACAGGTTTTATTTTTATTTTTTGCTTTATTGTGAACAAAAATCGTTAATGTAACTCTCAATGAGTTTTTTGGTTAGAAATAGGCACATATTTAATTATGTTAAAAGAGAATGAAACAAAAATAAATTATCAGTACAAATTTAATAACAATTATTGTTTAATCATGTTGTACTTACGGTGTTATCAAGCATCAAATTTATAGTCATCTTAATCGGAATCACTATCGTCGCTATCCTCATTCGGATTGTAAATGATAACAGGATTAACTGCTTCGATGCGGTTTTCACGGACTCACCATTCCTCTGTTAAATTTTTAAATGGTGTGACACATTTTGCCCAAATTTCAGGAGTGGCAGTATTAAGCGCTTGTTGCCAGGTTTCCAAAACAACCTTATCATTGTAACCACTAGATCCAATATGATTTTCATAATAAGTTTTGCATACTCCCCAAATATACTCAATGGGATTAAATTGGAGATGATAAGGCTCACGATGTCCATAACTGAGTATAATTTGATCCACTTTGTAAAATTTTTCTCTTTCGTACCTTTCAGCTGTCGATAATAATTACGGCTTGAAGCAATACTGTGGAAATGCAATATTTTCGTTCGTTAACCATTCTTTTATTTTCTGTATCGACTAGGTGTTTATTGGTTGCTTATTTAAAATTTTCGAATAGTACGGAGCATTATCTAATACAGTAACAGATGGTTCATGTAACGATGTTGTAACGAGTTTTTTTTAACCATTTTACAAATATCTCTGTAACCATATTGTCATGATAATCGGCCGATTTTGATTTTGACGAAAATAAGAGATCATTAACAAAACCATGCTTTTCACCTGCATGCACAATAATGTGTCTTTTTCTTTCACCGTCGGTGTGTTTATAGATTTTATGTTATCGTCCTGCCAAATTCTTTTTGTTCCATCTTAAGCAAAAATCCAAGTTTCGTCCGGATAAACAAATGAAGAGCATTCTTTTTTACAGTAAGGATAATTTCTTAAAAATCGGTATTATACGATTTTAATGTCGGCATCCACAACAATGATTACCCAAGATTACTAATTCTATCTAATCTAACAAAAATGAACCAACAGGCCAAATTAAAGCTTAATAGCTTAGTTAATTAGTAAAATTTGTTTGATTACTTACCTACCCCTCTTATTTTGTACAATACGCTTTTAGAAAAGTGACATTAATTTTCTCGTCAGTAATTTTATTCCTATGTTAAGAATAATTTTTTACTTTTTAGTTTGATTAACTCTAAAAGCGTGTTTTTTAGTTTTTTTAAACTGTAATTTATTTTTCGCTTTTTAGTTCGATTTGTTTCACTTACTAAAAAAATTATGTATTAAATGTTAATAGCACAAATATAATGCATCGGCTGAGAATCGAACTCAGGCCTCCCGCGTGGCAGGTGAGCATTCTACCACTGAACCACCGATGCGATAAACTGAGTTTATATTTGTTCTACGCGCATGCGTAGTTCACGCACTAGTTCTATCTTTTACTCTCAAGCAAAGGATCCCTGAAGAAATTTACGAATCCTGGCAAAAGTAATCAGGATAATCGGATATTTTGATTGAATTATTGCATTGCAGTCGGTCTTTGACAAGGGTGCAAAGTTTAAATTAAATCTGATCGCTTAAAGTAGGGCAAAATCGAGGCCAAAGAGTCAGTTACAAACACACATACTAGCAAACAAAATACATCTGAAACTAATATAAGCGTGTTAAAAAAAGAATAGATAGATCCGCGAACTGATCTAGCTGTTCACTCGAATTAAATTTAATTGAGAAGTTAAGATCACATCCCAGAGATGGAGTCTGTAGAATTTTTTTTTGTTTAATTATTTTTAATATCGACTACTCTTTCCTAAAATAAGGTAGTAGCGTTACAATTTGCTTATCATAATTAAGCATTCGTCGAATTTCTGAGCCCCAAATGGTTTGTCCACAAAATGGCATTATGCACCTCTTTTTCAGTTAGTGAAGTCTCTTCGCTGTGGCAGAAGTTGTCATGTAATTGGACTTTATAATTGTGGATATGCAAATATTTAAAAGGAATACCATGCAAAGAGGCTGTTGACACAAACAATGTTAAGGTTATTATTTTAATGAAACATTAGTTGGTTTTTGGCCATTGTCATTAATTTTTATGTAAAACTAGATACAAGACAATATTAAGTTTTTTCCTTTTTCTAACATTAAATTTTTTGGCAAAAGTATTAAAAATTTTTTGAAAATCAACTGATTTTCTTACCTAAGCCCTTCAAATATATATATATATATATATATATATATATATCATATATATCATATATATCATATCATTATAATATATATATATATATATATATATATATATATATATATATTATAATGATGCGATTAATGTGACTTTATTATTATTATTGATTTTAATTCTTACTTCTCTGTCCGTTGTTAAATTTCTCTTTCTCTCAGAGTGGTTCAGTTAAAAAAATTTGTAAACTTTACAAAATTTTTTTTTTTATTTATACAAATTCAAAAATATATAATTACTAAATATATAAACCAAATATTATTACAAAATTTAAATGTATCAACTTTATGTCCAAAATATTTAAATAAATGTTTTTCCCTTCGAAATAATGTTTTTTTTTTAAAAACAAACTCCCTACTTATTTATCTGTCGGTCGACACCCTTCCTCCAGCTCAGATGATCTTACCAGGAACTCCAAACTTGTTGACTGTTTTCGGGAAACTGCCCTTCACTTTTATTTTTTATTGCTATTTTAAATTATTATTATCTTCTTTACACTTTTAACAACTTTTACAATACAATATATTTTATCAAAAAAAATATCTACTCTCTTTTTTAAAACTGATTTCTTACTATCTTCAAAAAACACGTCTGTTCTCCTTTAATATTCTTAACATACTAACAATTTTTATTTTTTTATCAACAAAAAACCTTAGAAACTCGTTTCTACACTGTTTTAAATTTTTATACACTCTTAGATAAAAATAATTT
This sequence comes from Agelastica alni, assembly GCA_950111635.1. Classification (NCBI taxonomy): domain Eukaryota; kingdom Metazoa; phylum Arthropoda; class Insecta; order Coleoptera; family Chrysomelidae; genus Agelastica; species Agelastica alni. The sequence continues at coordinate 21,782,175 of OX467719.1, read as the reverse complement.
TTAAGTTTTTCTAACTGAACTCCCTGTTTTATCCTGAATACATCCGTCATTCTTTATAGTTATCCATCAAATTCTTTTTAATGTTTTTATAACCAAATTAATATTCAGGTGTCAACTTGTCACGTGCAGATTTTTTTCTATATTTTCGTATTCATGGTTGCATAACTTTCGATAGTTTTTTTGCAATTTCTGTGTGGATGGGACTGGATATCCACACGAACGAGGCACGGATTTGAGAATATTGTGGGTTGACGTTTATTCCGCGCCATTTTTCTTGATTTCCGGGATAGGAGCGGCAGTCGTGTTTTGAGAGTCTTGGAGGCCAGGTGTCGGTGAACGTTGTTGGGGACGGTGTTATTAGCACGTGTGCAGAACCTCTATGGGATTTCTTTCATATCTGGCTGTATTTGGGTCATCTTAATTGGATTTTGAAGAAAAACCATTTGATTTTCAACTTGACCATTTTGTCTTGCCATTGTTGTGGATATTGTTGGAGTTGGTGTCAAGTTGAATAGCCGTTATTGGGATTTGTTTGAGGGAAGCCATCGTTCGTTAACCAGTGCCACCCCCATAATCTAACCAGCCCCCGGAGTAGCACAGGAGTAGGCCACAGGAGTACATGTGAATTCGCATACCCAAAGGTTATCAGTGATTTATTTTTAAATATATAACGCTGTGTCTCACATCGGCACCACGAGTAAGTCTTGCTTCAGTTTATAAATATAGTGCTTTGTGAATTCGTATATCCAAAGGTTATAAGTGATTTATTTTTAAATATATAACGCAGTGACTCATGCTGACACCACTATCATGTTCTGTTTAGTTTATTAGAATAGTACATTGTTGGAAACTATTTATTGCATTAGATAATATGCCAGAACTAAGCTTGGATTAAAATAACCTTCTCAATAATTCTTTATGTCCAAGTGAAAACATATTTTCTTCCTACTTATTTGTAAATATCCTACAATCTTGATATTTTAAAGGACAACCATTGTAAAGATATTTTTAAACGAACTCGATTGTTTTGGCAGTGAAAATCTTTATGTAATGAGTTAACTTATATATATATATATATATATATATATATATATATATATATATATATATATATATATATATATATATATGTTTTACCTTTTGTTCTTTGCCTCTATGTAAATGTTTGAATTAGTGTCATTAATGAGTTAATTTATATATGTCTTACCTTTTGTTGTAACTTGGTAAAGTCTGTTACTCTTACTTCTGTTCTGGTTATTTTATAAAGCTGTAAATTTTACATTTTTTTGGTTTGTTCTAGCAATAAAATTTTACCATAGCTGTTAACTTTGACTATATTTGTTATGATGTTGCTATTGAACTGTGTACCTTAATTATCTATTGTGTGAGTAAAGTATCCAACATATTTTTGCTATAATTTTATTTATTTGGTTCACCATAATCATAGTTGTTTATCTTGTAGCCCTGCTAGTGCCAATAAGATCTAGGGGTTTCCGGCTTATACCGTTTAAGTCGGTGGCGCAGCTCACTTTTATATTTTCTTCTTCTACCCTCTACGGCTGAGCTCGGGCATAATTTGCCAGTAGAGAAACCGCTAGCAGAGTACTCGTTAGAGAACGAAAAAAGACGTGGCAAACTATTTTTGAATTTTTATTCTTTACAGATTTATGAAATTTTTATTTAAATATTATTTTTATTAAAATATCATATCATAACAATATATATATAAATATATATATATATATATATATATATATATATATATATATATTCATCGGTTTACAGCGTTCTCCGTCGCTTTCCGACACCTAACCTTTACAGATCTCTGTCACCACACATATTATCCGTTAGCTCTCTCCTTTCCATTTCTTTATTGATGCCTTCTCTCCAGTTTTTTCTGGGTCTTCCCCTTTTTCTTCTTCCCCGTGGTGACCATTCTAGAATCTGCTTTGGTAATCTTTCCTCGGTCATGCGTTGTACGTGGCCATACCAAATTAGCTGTTTTGTTCTAATATCATCTATTAAGGTGTGTTTTATATCCATTATTTGTCCAATTCTTTCATTTGTCACCTTCTCCAGTCTCGATCTTCCAGCTGACCTTCTCCAAAAATCCATCTCTGTAGCTGTAAGTATCTGTTTTCTCTTTGAGCTGCCATACTTCACTAACATACGTTACTACGCTTTTGACGATGGAATTATAGATCCTTTTTTTGTTTTCTTTTGAGACGCGCTGGTCCCAAAGAATACCATTAAGCATAGAGATTGCTTGTCTGCCCTGCATACTTCGTTCTTTTATGGCTTCGTCCAGTGTTCCGTCTTTAGTTATATTTAGGCCTAGGTACTTATATTCTGAGCAACATTCAATTTCTCTTCCATCTTTCAGCACTATGTTTTGGTCATTTTCACCTATACACATTTTTTTAGTCTTTCCTATGTTGACTTCCAGACCCCTTTCAGGCCCTTCAAATACCCGGTATAATAATTCTACACGTTGAGCTAGTCGGCTTTTTATAGGATCATTTGTATAATCAGAGAATAATCTTATGACTTAAAGTTAAGTTATGCAAATGTATGGTACATACACTAGATCTTTCTTAGATTATCAGCATTCTCTAAAGTACCCATTTATATAAAAGGCATTCGGTATGCCTACATACATAGTTACGATATGCATTCACAAAATTCTTCTTTAATGTTGAAATACATGAAGTTTTCAACCCTTGCAGATATAACGACGGAAATTACACGTTTCATATAGAACGTATGTGCATGGAATTTATCAAAACTTTTTGAGTACGGGGGAATAACTAGATATATCAGTAAAAATTAAACTAAACATCGTTGGAGGGGAGAGATCTGGTAACATGAGTTGAAAAAATAAGAACGTGAATATAAATTAAAATCACATTCCTTTCATCTCAACTTTAAGACTTATAATTTATGTAAATATAAAAGCCACTGTTTTAAAAATACTCCTATTTCTTGTCTTCCAGCACAAGCTACCGAGAATTCTCTCTTAGAATTAGAGCATCTTCGACAAAACAATTATACATACATACATACTCGTATATTATTAATAGGTACTTATTCATACATACATACATATAGTCATGTCTTTTTCCGTACGAGTAGCAGATCCCACTTCTTTCTACTTGCTACGGTCCTGACACACGTCTTTCGCTTCTTCTACTTTCATCAGAGCTTTCACACATGCTCGTCGGTTGCTGGCACTCTTGACCTGGACTTTAAAACAATTCTAATCTGATCGAGATACGTCTACTGACTTGCCCATTCTCACTCGCCTTACAAATCTATTTCATCAATCTTCTTTTATCCATCCTCTTTAAGTGCCTAAACCATTTAAGCATTCCTTTATCCATATTTTTTACATTTTTATTCACACCACAGCGTTCTTTTAATTCAATATTCCTTGCTTTATCCATTAGAGTCACTCCGGCTATACTTCTCAGACTACTCTTTTCCGCAGCGTTGATCCTACTTGCATGCTTCTTCTGCCAAACCTAACATTTACTACCATACATACGAGTAAGTATGGGAACCAGCACTCCTCTATGTATAGCCAGTCGTGCCTTTTTGACACGACCTGGCTGCTCATAAAATTAAAAAGTGGCCCTATTCATTTGTTTTCCTGCCAACACTCTTCGCTCAATATTACAGTGATACTTTTCGTGAAAAGATTCTAATGATTGCGAGACCGAAATTATATAGTGTTTTATCTCATTAAAAATGAATACACATGTAGTAGCTCAAGATAACCACGGCAATGACCCACACAACCCTCGGCAACTTATGGTAAATAGAAACAATTGCAACAGCGACCTTATCAGCTATCGAAGTACTTCACCATCATTATCTAAGCGGACGGCGAGATCTTCCAGAAAGGCAGACGGCACCATGTCCGTAACCACCTTCATCTTCTCTTCTCCTCCTATATTCTCGCCCCGTGGCGACACAGGGTGTTAGTAAATAAGTGCGACAAACTTCAGGGGGTGATTCTGCATGAAAAAATAATGACAGATTGCTATATAAATGTATATCCACACATGCATACTTTTCGGAGATACTGGTTCTGGTTTAATGTTATTGTATTAGATAGTTCTTGATAATGTATAAAAGAAATGAACAATACGAGTTAAGATGTTTTATTTTTTTGCATAAAAACGGCGCCCTATACGAAATAAAGGCAAGAAAGATTTTTGTTTTGAAATTTGAAATATCTCAGTGCCGTACCATTTTTTTCTTAAAAAAAATTGGGATCATTACGCGTATGCGCGCCATATCTGGGGCGAGGCAAGATAATGCGCGTTTAGACTAGAACAACAGAGCTGTTGGAAAGGTACTAAAACATATGGGCATACAACCATAAAAATATAATCAGGCAACTGATTATATGAGTGCAGAAATATCCTTTGAGACAAACTATGATGTTGCCACGACTTTTTCGTTCTCTAAAGAGTACTCTGCTAGCGGTTTCTCTACTGGCAAATAATGCCCGAGCTCAGCCGTAGAGGGTAGAAGAAAAAAATATAAAAGTGAGCCGCGCCACCGACTTAGACGGTATAAGCCGGAAACCCCTAGATCTTATAGGCACTAGCAGAGCCACAAGATAAACAACTATGATTATGGTGAACCAAATAAATAAAATTATAGCAAAAATATGTTGGATACTTTACTCACACAATAAATAATTAAGGTACACAGCTCAATAGCAACATCATAACAAATATAGTCAAAGTTAACAGCTATAGTAAAATTTTCTCGCTAAAACAAACCAAAAATATAGAATTTACAACTTTATAAAATAACCAGAACAGAAGTAAGAGTAACAGACTTTACCAAGTTGCAAAAAAAAGTAAGACATATATAAATTAACTCATTAATAACACTAATTCAAACATTTACATAAAGGCTGATAATTCACTAGTTAACCGTTTACATAAATATTTTCACTGCCAAAACAATCGAGTTTATTTAAAAATATTTTTACAATGGTTGTCCTTTAAAATATCAAGATTGTAGGATATTTACAAATAAGTAGGAAGAAAATATATTTTTACTTGGACCTAAAGAATTATTGAGAAGGTTATTTTAATCCAAGTTTAGTTTTGGCATATTATCTAATGCAATAAATAGTTTCCAACAATGTACTATATTAATAAACTAAAACAGAACGTAATAGTGGTGTCCGAATTTGGGTATGCGAATTCACATGTACTCCTGTGGCCTACTCCTGGGCCTACTCCTGTGGCTGGTTAGATTATGGGGCGGCACCGGCTAATTAACAATGGCTTCCCTCAAATAAATCCCGAGAACGGTTATTTTAACTTGACACCAAAAATCCAAAATATCAACAACGTAGGTAAGACAAAATGGTCAAGTTAAAAATCAAATGGTTTTTCTTCAAAATCTAATTAAGATGGCCCAAATACAGCCAGATATGAAAGAAATCCCATAGAGGTTCTGCACACGTGCTAATAACACCCCGTCCCCAACAACTTTCACCGACACCTCCGACTTTGAAAAAGCTCCCCAAACGACTGACTCTCCTACGCCGGAAATCAAGAAAAATGGCGCGGAATAAACGTCAACCCACAATCTTCTCAAGTCCGTGCTCGCCTCGTCCGTGTGGATATCCAGCCCCCATCCACACAGAAATTGCAAACCAAACTATCGAATCCTACCCTACAAGTTGGGCAACATTATCTTCAATGAATGATATATTTGAGTTACCACAGAGTACGGTATGCAACAAGGAATACGAAACTCATCTGAGACAATTATAATGAACGGTAGAAGGAAAAAATAGGCACGTGACAATGTTCACTCAAAACTCAGGGATGACGAAGGAAATAATGATCAACCTGGTGAACTAACCTGGTACGCGAAAGATCAAAAACCAGCGAAGGAACTGGCTCAGGCGTCTACTCTTCAAAACCCAAATATGAGCAAACAAACTCATTGGGGAGACATGCCTTGGTCTTCCAAGCTGAAGTACATGCCATAAACGATTGTGCTGTTAAACATATAAAACGAGAATATAAAAAAAAACGATCCTCATTAGATCAGATAGTCAAGCGGCTCTCAAAGCTTTGGCATCACGAAGAATCGACTCAAAAATTGTCCGGGAATGTGCCGGAAACCTGTGAACCTTGGCTAACCATAACAAGGTTACCTTGTCGTGGGTGCCAGGTATTTCTGGTAACGAAGAAGCGGACAAACTAGCTAGGCGGGGCTCTGGAACACCATTTATTGAGCCAGAACCAATAATAGAGATACCCAAGGTCAGCGTTAAAGCAGCGATCAATGGCTGGATACACTCTCAGCATTAGCTGAAATGGGCACAGCCAGAGGAAGCTAATCAGAGCAAACTAATGCTGTTCTGGTTCCCACGAAAAGGGATATCCTGTAATGTTCAGAGAACATCGTGGGAACCAAGGGAAAGAAGGTAGGAGTTGGTGTTCTTCTTAAATTTCTGGAGGTTGTATGCATCGGGGAACACCTCCCTAGGCAATGAGTTCCAAAGCCTCGCAATTCGTTGGATGAATGAGTCTTTGGAAAGTCATGTTCTGCAGGTCTCCAAAGTGACCACGAAGGGGTGTGAAGACTGAACTTGACGGGTTAATCTCGAAGAGACTGCCAAAGGAAGAACGATTGTTGATATTTCAGAAGAGCATCGCCCATGAAAATATCTATAAAATAGAGACAAATCGCCAACTTTTCTACGGTGTTCCAGACAAGTGAGCGAGTTTGTAAGCGAGGCATCACCGACGAGACGAATTGCCCTTTTTTGGACAGAATCCAGTAGCTTCAGGATATGTTTAGGTGCTGCACTCCAAATATGGGAACAGTACTCCAGTACAGGTCGGATCTGTGCCTTATAGATCATAAGCAGCTGACTGGAGGTGAAATAGCTCTTGGCACGAAACAAAAAACCAAGTTTTTGGGATGCACTTTTGGCAATGGACCTCACGTGATTTTCTCAGGAAAGGTTATTGCTGATAGTAATACCAAGCATCGATATGGATGACTTCAGTGGTATGGTTACTCCTGACAAAGTTATGTTAGGCACAGTGAGATCGGATTTTCTAGAGAAAAGACATGCTTGTGTTTTGTTTGCATTGAATTCTACCAAGTTATTGGATCCCCATTCGAGAATTGTTGCTAAGTCCATATTTATATTGTTAACATTTCTTCCTCGTTCATTTCTGGTTTCACGGGCTGATATATGGGCCCTGGAAGAAAAAGCGGTATGGAGGGTACTATCATCGGCAAAGCTGTGTACGGGACATGAAGTTGCTTTCAATAGGTCGTTGATGTGAAGTAAAAATAGTGTTGGTGCTAGAATGGATCCTTGCGGAACACCAGCATTTATGAGTAGAGTGTCAGATGAAACTCCATCGACCACTACATGGAGAGACCTGTTTGAGAGAAAACTAGCAAGCAGAGAACACAGCTGAGGGGGCAAGCCATAAGATGGAAGCTTGGCGAGGAGTCCCTGGTGCCAAACTCGATCGAACGCCTTGGAGATATCTAATGCCACAGCTAAAGTTTCTCCATACTTTTCATATATACCATATATGTGAGACGTATGCGAGCAGGTCACCAGTTGATCTCTGATGGCGGAAGCCATATTGCCTATCATTGATAATTCCTGAGTCTTCCAGATATTTCATGAGCTCGATGTTGATGGCTTTTTTCATGACCTTTGAAATAATAGATAGCAGTGCGATAGGTCTGTAGTTGCTAGGTAGGGTCTTTTTGCCTTTTTTAGGGACTGGCTGTACTCTTGCAATTTTCCAATTGGACGGAAATACTCCCAAATTGTAAGATTGGTTGAACAACTTGCAAAGAACAGGTGTTAGTTCGGGGGCACATTTCTTGGGAACAATCGGCGGGATTCCGTCATCTGCACAATATAGGCGTGTTTGACACAGAACCTTATGCAGATTATGTAATGAGGAGGAGAAAACAACCACTAATATTATCTTCGAATGCAAAGCCACTGCCTGGTGAAGGCACTACCTGGGTTGTATACAAGACCAAGGAAGTGATCCTGGAGTAATAGCAGTACGTGAACTTCTACTCCGTAACAGGAGAATTAAAGAAATAGGACTAAACTAAGGAGCTGGAAATAAGCAGACAATGCTGCAGTGCCTAGGGAAAAATTGGACCTCTTTCACAACTTCTATTTACTCATTCATTCATTCATTCATTTATTCATTTATTCATTTATTCATTTATTCATTTATTCATTTATTCATTTATTCATTTATTCATTTATTCATTTATTCATTTATTCATTTATTCATTTATTCATTTATTCATTTATTCATTTATTCATTTATTCATTTATTCATTTATTCATTTATTCATTTATTCATTTATTCATTTATTCATTTATTCATTTATTCATTTATTCATTTATTCATTTATTCATTTATTCATTTATTCATTTATTCATTTATTCATTTATTCATTTATTCATTTATTCATTTATTCATTTATTCATTTATTCATTTATTCATTTATTCATTTATTCATTTATTCATTTATTCATTTATTCATTTATTCATTTATTCATTTATTCATTTATTCATTTATTCATTTATTCATTTATTCATTTATTCATTTATTCATTTATTCATTTATTCATTTATTCATTTATTCATTTGTTCATTTATTCATTTGTTCATTTATTCATTTATTCATTTATTCATTTATTCATTCATGCGCGCCAATGATGAACATAAAATTCTTCATTGCATGTCGAAAAATGTGCAATAATTACCTCTTAATACCCACCAAATTTCATTTGCACCAGTTTTAGAGCAATAAATAATTCGTTAGTTTTTAAGAAAAACTTTAACACCCCGTAAAAACTAAAAAATAATTGGGGTTTGCTTAGTAACGCCACCCTTATTCAAAAAAAAAAAATTTGTACACATTTATTACGTTTTTGCAGAAATAATAACCGATGTTTCAAAAAAAGGTGGCCTTAATTATAATTGGGGTTTGTGGTCAGTAAAATTTTTTCCATCCGTACGGGCGATAATTTTATGTGATAACGTCATAAGAAAACATTGATGAAAAATTGCATACTTTTATGAATTAAATTATTATCACTGAATTCTTATTATTTTGTATAATACAATAAAAAAGTTAATTAAAAATTACAATTTTTTTGATAAATTAACATTTATTTGCACACGTTAATTAAAATATTTTCTGTCTCTCTTCTACTCGGACGCATCGGCTGATGTAGTGGGAGAGAGAAAGATGAGTCACAAGCCGAACGCTTAAGCCGATCGAGCCTCTGTATCGCTTGTTCCGCGCTCTCGCTTGCACGTTCGGCTCAGGCGGAACGTGACAATGAGTCATACTTTTTCGTGCGCGCAGCCGGCGTTCATCGATTTATAAGACGTTATCACGTCAAAAAAATTTCTTTAGAAAAAAGGATAGACTTGTGTATTCGGAAAAACGGAGGACATTTTGAACACCTACTATTATTGAATTTTATTTTATGTCCTTAGCCTTTCTTTTAATTTTCTTTTTCTAATTTTTTGTTTAATTAATAACTTTATCATTAATTTATACCAGCATCAGCTATTACTTCATAATATTCAAATCAAAATATTTCGAAAACGGTACACAGTATCGAGTTTTAGCAAGAGTACCTTTTTGGTGTAAAATTTAATAATGTTTAAGTTCACTTGAAATTTTGATTAATAAATCTAACCTTAAAAAAGTTATGTTCAATACTACTTGGGGGGAACCAACAATCTTGTTCAGTTCAACGCCCAAAAAACACAAAGTGTCACGTTTTCCAAGAAAGTAAATTCCTCAAATCATCCCATCACAATGTCCGGAAATACCCTTGAACCAAGTCCCTCCATCTCGATTTTGGGAGTCACGGTGTCCAATAATATGTCTTGGCATGACCATGTTGCTAACATCGCAAAGTCGGCAAGCCAGAGGCTAGGTTTTCTGTGGAAAGCCAGAAAGTTTTTTACTCCTGATCAACTGTTGACGACGTACAAGGCTCAAATCCGACCTCTACTGGAGTATTGCTCGCACATTTTAGGTTCAGCACCAAGGCATTCTCTTCGTCTTCTAGATTCCATTCAAAAAAGAGCCATTCGCTTGATAAACAGCTCAACTCTTACAGATACCCTTCACCCTCTAGAACATAGAAGAAGAGTTGCAGACCAGTCATTGCTCTACAGATATTTCCATGGCAGGTGCTCCAGAGAAATAAAAACTCTTGTACCACCATTGGCCACATTCGGCCGAAGAACTCGGCACGCTGATCAGTCTTGCCCATTTACTCTCAAGATTGACACTACAAGAACCAATCTTCATCAAGAATCCTTCCTTTACAGGGCTGCTACGGAATGGAATAAGCTTCCAAAATCAGTTTTCCAGAGAACCATGACCTGCAACTTTTTAAAAAGCGTGTCCACAATCATTTTCTTTCTATAATCCCTTCCCCTTCTAATAGGCGCAGTGCGGGCCGTCCGCGGCCCACACGATAGGTCTACCCTTTTTGCGACTATTTTCTTAAAAAAAAAAACTTGGTACGAAACGTGGAACTAGCGCCCTCTATGAGAGTCAGATATAAAAACAAATTCTAAAAATAGAAAAATTAAAAAGCGTTGTGACTTTTGAAAGGGCCGTTTGCTCAACTTGGAAGTGGAGCCAATCGACTCGGTTGATCATGCTGCATCGAATTACACCATCGTACAAACTGTGCCCAAACGTTTTGGACAAGAAAATGTGCCTCTAAAATATGGAAAGTTGAAAATTAAAAGGGGCCTAACTTTTGAACGGGGCATTTCCTCACCCTGAGAGGGGAGTCATTTGACTCAGCTTTACAAGCCGCATCGACTATTTTAGTGTCTTTTTTTTTTGGTGAGTCCCATAAAGTAAATTTGTACCTTCTATTAAATGTGTATACTTGTTTTTTCTTCAACGCCCTTTATCTTGAATACGGATGGCGATACGAAATTTTTTTACTAAGTAAACCCCAATTATTTTTCAGTTTTCTACCTATCCTAAAGACGGGGTCACCTTTTTTTGAAACACCCTGTATATGAATTTATATAAGTGCACATTAAACCAAACTTTTTTATCTTACAAACTAAGCCTTTTGTTATTACACACCAGTCATTTACGTATTAAAAAAAAAACAAAATTCCTCAGTTCTCAAAATTTATTTTCATACCATAATAATTATCATTTAGATGAACAGTCGGCCAATCATATCATTGTTTCAATGACACAGTTTTTATTGGCATTATTTTCAATTTGCAAGGTTACCCTTTAAAAAACTTATGTTTATCAATTGTACGCCTAATTTGATTGCTAGCTTCAATCCCACTATTATTTGTCGTTTATGTGGATATATCGCAATGTTCATTCTATTCAGTTCATTCGGCAGAAATTGGTACCTGTAAAGGACACTATTTAATCATTACAATAATAAGTAATCTTTTAACAGTGAAAATCAACAACTTAGTAGGATAATAATAATACATTCCAGTTATATCATCTAATATTATTCAAGCCAAATTAACAGCTTATTTGGCTTTTACAACTATTTTCATTTTATAAATCATAAACACTTTTAAAACTGAAACTGTCCCCTTTTCACGACCGCTGTCCTTTTTATATTTCCAAATCACAATTCCAGACAATTCCACCTGTTTCCCGAGAGTCCGGGTCACTTCTTTCTTCCCGATGCGGTGTTCTAGACTTTGCCAGACTACGGCGGCGGCCGACAAAGCGGTCAGTAATATGTACCCTCGGACCGGCTTGTAACATTATTTATTTACATATTTAACTAAAATAACTAATAAAGACATTGGGAGAAATAATTTCACTGGTGCAGCAGCTAAATTTCCTTTTTTCAAAATCTAATAAAACCCATTGCATAATTCAGAACATTTTTATTTGTTTTTTATAATGTAGGCACATGCCTAAAGTTTTGTTTTACATAGTTTTGAAGATCAAATCAGATAGATGACGTCCCCCATTCTCCATACACTGAGTAAACCGATTTCTATCGTTTGTCATGACTCTTGCCAGAGTAGTAGGCGTTAAGTTGGCAATTTCTTCCTAAATGTTGGTCTTCAAATCTTGTAGGGTCTTTGGACGGTACACATAAACATGAGATTTCAAAAAACCCTATGGAAAAAAAATCACAAGAGGTCAAATCGGGAGAGCGGGTCGGCCACTCCAAATCGCCCCTAATTGAGATGAGGCGCTCTGGAAAGTGTTCCCTCGAAACAGCTATCGATGCTCTTGAAGTGTGTGCTGTTGCACCGTCCTGTTGGAACCAAACGTCCCATAAGTCCAGCTCATGTAGCCGCGGAAGAAGAAATATTTCCAGCTGAGAAAATTACACACCACACTGTAACTTTAGATGAATGCAAAGTCCTTTGATGCAATTCACGAGGATTGGTGTCAGCCCAGTAGTGAATATTTTGTTTGTAGACAGATCCACACAAATGAAAATAGGCTTCATCACTAAAAAAACAATAGCGTCCCCAGGAATGGCTTCGAGAAGAACCGCAAACGCGTTCATCCGAGAATTGAAGTCACGTTCAGAAAGTTCCTGCACAATCGCCATCTTGTAAGGGTATAAATGGAGATCATCATGAAGAATTCTCCTCACAGAACGATCAGAGGGCAGACGCATGTTTGCGCGCAGAACGCCGTGGTGATCGCAACATTGAAGCTCTCACTGCCTCAATGTTTTCAGGTGATCTAATGTGCCGATGCCGAGGGACACCAGTTCTTTGACTTGTCGTACTTGCAGTAACAAGTAACAATTGATTTCCGGTCTGGGACAGGGTCCAACGGGGCTAAATTAAAGCTATTCCGACAGGTTGCGATCACAGAACGTCCGCCGGAAAAGTAGGCCTCAACGGCAAAAGCACGCTCCTCACTGTTTCAATGCATGATGGCGACTGAAATGAGTCGTGACAAAACTTTATTATAGTCCCGCTTCTCGAACGAGTCCACTAGCACTCCGCTACGACATCAACCAACTAAATGGCGCGCATTTAGAAAAAGGAAGTTGGCTGCCGCACCCTTCATAAGTAACTAGGCTTGCCTGCTTTGGTAATTTCTCTATCAAACTCAGCGATCCCGAAACTATGAATTCGATACTAATATCGGCGTATTTAATAGTTTTTATATTCCATCTCCTTCCCACCCTTTTCGTTGAGGTAATTACTACGAAATTGGGAATGAGACTATCAAACTCAGCGACCCTAAAAATTATGAATTCGACACTAATATCGGCGTTTTTATTAGCTTTTATGTTTTATCCCCTTTCCACCCCTTTCGTATGGGTGCTAATATAATTGTGAATGTCACTATCAAACTCAGCGTCCCCGCAGACAATAAATTCGACACTAATATTAGCCGTTTTTGTTGGTTTTTATATTTCATACCTCTTTTGCAGGGGTGCTAACAAAAATGGAAATTTCATTGTTTAACTAATCGACCCCAAAAACTATGAATTCATCACTAATATCAACCATCTTTGATAGTTTTTATATTTCTCTCCCACCCCTTTCGTAGGGACTTATGGAGATAAAAACTATCCTATCTCTCAAGTTGGAGCAATCAGTACACATTTACAAAATTTTATTAAAATTAGTCCAGTGGTTTAGAAACACATAAAGGACAAACAAACAAACATAATTTGATTTTTATATAAGAAAAGTACCTAAATAACTGCGGAGTTAATAACTTTCTAAAAAAGTGGTGAAATATGTCGATCTTGATTTCAAGGGTGACACATTTTACCATAATACTTGTATCGTAACGTCACCCCTCTAGCCTATACATTCACCACTTAAAAAATTTAAATTGCAAGGGGGGTCGAGTGATACCTCTTTTAAAAGATCTTTGAATTCTCTTTACAATCGTTTAATTTTTTATAAAATTTATCAATGGGTTTGTAAAAATAACTGTTTTAATAATTTTGGATAATAAAAATAAAAACGGGTATAAAATATTCTCAAATGCTTCGCAGACATTTCTGGACACATCTAAAGTCAATAAACGGCATTCTTGAACGATTCTTTAACGTTAATCTTCTAGAGATTTAGGTTGTGTTGCAAATATTTTTGATTTCAAATAACCCCAGCGAAAGAAATCTAAAGGGTTAAAATCGGTTGACCGGGCTGGCCACTCCATAGGTCCTTATCCAAATAAAAACATTAGTCATCGGTATGTTTCTACACGCAACAATATGAGCAGTGGGATCACTCACAAGAAATTTGCTGCCGTATAGAGAAAGCGAGAACAATATTTCTAAAAATGGCATCACTCTTTAAAAACAAAAATTTAAAAAATGAACACCAAAATAAGGCTTCTTCGATGCTACGTCTTCTCTGTGTTGCTGTATGGAGTAGAAACATGGACGTTGAAGGCTACCACAAAAAACTACAATTCTTTGAAATGTGGCTGTAACGCAGAATTCTGAAGATTCCATGGACGAACGTCGATACGGAATTCTACAACGGATTCTCCAAGGCAAGATATTGGGAAAGAGAGGACCGGGAAGAAAACGTATCCCGTGGCTGATGAACCTGAAAACGTGGTTCTCTACTACCACGACCGGGCTATTCCGTGCCGCAGCAAACAAGATAATGATAGCCAGAATTATTGCCTACATTCGGACCAAATGGGCACTTTAAGAAGATATTTCTACAAACATCTAAACCATAAGAATTGTTCCTTGTTCCAGAAAAAAGTGGATTTTCTGGGCCACACAGTATTGATACGATTTTTAGTTCTATCTTGGGTTCGGCGATTAAAACTCTCGATCCAATAGCAAGACAATGTTTATTTCAAGACAATAAATTCTATTTTCATTAACCACTTAGATATTCACTTAGCTATACAACGTTTACAACTCTATATAACTATTTACATTTAATAATTCGTAAACACATAAGCTAATACTAATAATCGTTATAATCGTTTCCCCTTTTATATTCCCGATATCACAGTTCCAGATCTTTCTACCTGTTTCCCCATTATTTGACGCGGATTCGAGACATTGCGCGACTTTCCTAGGCCCCGTCGGCAGCTACAAAGGAGAGCGGTCGAACACGGACCCTCGACGCCGTCGACCTTTCGGTTGCTGACAGGACCGGATTTGTAACAATATTATCAGCAGGCATCCAAGCAGATGAGCAGAAAATTTAGGCGATTTGAGTCTGGCCAAGACCAAGGGATAAACATGAAGTGAAAAGCTTTTTGGGTCTGTGTACCTATTACCGGCGTTTTATGGAAGGATTTTCTGATATTACTACACCACTGCACAAGCTAACAAAAGACAGAGTCAACTTCATTTGGTATAAAGATTGTGAAAGAGCATTAAAAAAAAATGAAAGCTGCTTTATGTTCTAGGGGTTTTTTTTTCTTGGGCTTTCCACAACAAAGAGGCCTATATAAATTAGACACAGATACCACCAACAAAAGCATTTGAGCTGTTCTATCACAAGTGCAGGATGATCAAAAGAAGGTGATAGAACACTGCAGCAAAATCATCATCATCACGTAGCGCTACAACCCTGGGTGGGTCTTGGCTGACAGTACAACTTTTTTCCAATTTGTTCGGTCTTCCATCAACCTAGGGTCAAATGGGATGTTCATTTTCCGGAGATCTGCTTGGATGTTATCTCTCCATCGCATTCTGGGACGTCCGAGCGGTCTCTTGCCTGTGGGAATCTCCTCCCATACCAGTTTTACAAGTCTTTCGTTATGCAGTCTGTGCACGTGGCCTGCCCATCTTAGTCGCTGTGATTTAATTTCTTGGACAATATCGGTGTCGTTGTAGAGTGCTTTTAATTCGATATTGGTTCTGATCTTATACTGGTTTGTGGTGATGTCCGAAAATGTTTCTAAGTATTTTTCGTTCAAAGCGTCTGAGCTTTTCTTCGTTTGCTTTGGTCATGGTCCACGTTTCGCATCCGTATGTTATTACAGGTCTGACGATGGATTTATAGATTTTGATCTTTGAACTTCTTGTGAGATTTTTTGATTTTATGAGCTTATTCAGTGCAAATAGACAGCGGTTTGCAGATTGGATTCTGTCTTTTATTTCTTCGGTAACATCGTTGTCCGCCGTGTCTGCCTGGGGTAGGGTGAGGAACGGGTGGATTGAGTAGCTCGGAAGTCAACTTACTGCAGCCGGTCCCAAGCCCGGATAAAAGAGGAGGGTTGAGCGGAGGGTTAATTACCCACCCTCGGAAAAAAGAAACTAGTCATGAAAACTGCAACTTTGCCTCGGAACCGGACTGCAGCAAAATGATGAGCAAATATGAGAGAAACTACTGCGTCACCGGGAAAGAACTGAAGAAGGAAGTTCCTCATAAGAACGGACCATGCAGCCCTTAAGCGGCTAACAAAAATGAAAACCCGGAAGGTCAGGTAGCAAGGTGGATCCAGAAGTTGAACCAGTACCAATTCAAGATCAAACATCGAACGATATAAAGCAAGTGAGACTAATAACTAACGATAAATAGACAGCAGCCCATCTGAGACAGGATCAAGAGAGTGATCCTAATATTGCGGACTTTCTACGCTGGAAGGAAAGTGGAGTAGATGACCCTAAATGGAAGGACATCTCCGATCGAGCACCATGTGGGCACAATGGGATTTCCTTATCGTAGAGAAAGGATTGCTAAAACAAGTTTGGGAGTCAGCCGGTGGCAAAAAAAACAATTCCCCAACTGGTTGTGCCCAAAACAAGGATTAATAAAGTCCTGGAAGAGATCCATTTGGGAGTTAATAATACTTTGAATAAAATAAGACAAAGGTTTAATCGGGTCCAATGACACGATGACATAGAAAGTTGGTGTAGACGATGCTCGGTTTGTGAAGCGAACAAATGCTCTAAAACAAGATATAGAGGTGAAATGAAACAGTACAATGTAGGAGTACAAGAGTACAATGACAAATGACGGCAAAAGAATACATTCTGGTTGCTATAGACTACTTTAGTGATTGGAATAAAGCTTATGCCTTGCCTAACCAAAAAGCATCTACAGTTGCAAGAGCCCTGGTAGATTCAGTGTGTCTTTCAAGTTAACAACATCTTGGGAAGGACCATATAGGGTGATAAAAAATTAAATGATGTGGTTTATAGAATCCAACGCAGCCCCAGAGTCAACATGAAAGTCATCCATCTAGTGAGGTGAGCCTTATAAAATTGAGGTTGCACAAGTATTTGATCGGGACGATCAAATTTGAGAGGGGATGATGATACAGATTGCAATAAGCGAGTACGCTCATGTAGCCATTATTTGACCTGAAGCGATGGCGCGGCTTTTCGGTGTCATCAAACGAGTGGATGATGTGGCGATAATTAAAATATTTGGAGAATTCCGTAATAAAAGTTGCCTTTCTGAAAGAATTAATTTGCACCTATTTTAGAAACCGCGGTATCGTGAAAAAGTAAAGTTTAAGTTTTTTCATTCTTCACTAATATTTGCAGGAGGAAAATGATTAGTGACGTGAGGAACCACTGACAGGTTTGCAAAAATATGGCTTTGAGAAAAGCTAGAGAATACTTTACACTAAATAGTGTCAGGAGAGTTAGTAACACTTCCACAAATGTCAGCTACGGAAGATATTCTGTTAGAGTAGAAGCCAGGATAGTCTCCTACAGATTCCTGTCTCTGGAAAGGCAAATTAATGCAGAGCAATTAGGGGACCACTCCGGGATACTGAGTAAAACAAAAAACCACCAAATTCTCGGGATGTTTCCTGACATGCTAGCCACAAAAATACACGTAGAAAAGTCGTTCAAAGTCCTCTTTCCGAAGAGAGATGAATGGGTGAGGAATGAAGTTGGGGCCGGTGATTTCAGCAGGAAACCAAAGATTAAAATATCTACCAGTCTTGGCAGGTATGCTACAATCTTTCAGGCTGCATTCTTCGCTATTTAATTGTGTGTAAGAGAGCTAACTAACAGACCTCTAGCAAACAAAAACATAAGTATAATATCAGACTGCCAGGCTGCTTTAAAAGCACTGAGCTCCAACAAGATAAATTCTAAGCTTGTATGAAATTGCATCTAATCCCTGGAGTACCTTGGTGCGAAAAACAGAGTGACCCTGTTGTGGGTACCTGGGCACCAGGGAGGGAAGGAAACGAAAAAGCCGACATACTTGCAAAACAGGGGGCTGAATCTGCTTTTGCTGGACCAGAACCGGTCTTTGGAGTCACTACGAGTGACGTTAAAACAATTATTTCGGAATGGTTGGTAGTTCGGAAGGGTTGACTTACTCGAAGGCGTTCTTACCTAAACCCTGAAGAAACACAACTAAGCAGATCATAGAATGGAGCAGGAATGACCTACGAATTCTAACGGGACTGCTTACAGGACACTGTCGTCTAAGATACCACCTTGGAAGGATAGATCTAAATTAACAAACGGACTGTCGGTTTTGCTGCGTGGAAGACGCAACTACTGAACATATACTATGTTCATGCCCCGGCATGGGAAGAATAAGGTTCAACAAATTTGGTTATACCAACCTAGAACCTACCGATTTCATGAAAATTTCACCCCATACAACCATGAACTTCGTGAGAACGGCTGAATTGTAAGGTGAACTTGCAACCTCTAGGTGTGAGCCACAATAGACCTACTAAAGGTCGCAGTGGAGGGGCGACCCACGCCCCACTCACATGTTACCTAACCTAACATAACTACTACGGAAAATAATTACAGATCCAGATTTGGAAGAAAAATAAAACCAGTAGTAAAATTAGACCCTTAATGAAATATTTTATGTTTTTCTGTTTAACTTTGCGACCAATATTTTTCTTTATAAAAAAGGGAGATGTTAGGAGCATGTATAACGTGTTGCATACTACAAGTTCATTCCTCTCTACGCTGTTAACAGTTGTCAACTGTAGTAAATGATTTATGAACAATACATGTATAATACATAATTAGAAAGTTGTATTTTCAGTAAAGCTTACAATACTAATTATTAAGTTACTAAAGGCATTACAGCTTTAATAGCCTGTACGGAATTTGGATATTTCAAGTGAGTGAATTCGAAGGAATGGGTTTAAACTTGAGAATTTTATTTAAATAGTTTTGAGCTTTTCTACGGGAAGATTAATATCTGCTGAGAGAGCACTTCCGCTCAAGTTGAAGCGTAAGAAGTGAAATTTTTCAATAGGGGTGTGTATAAGAAATTAAAAAATGCGTAGAGTACAGGCCATTTTTCAATATCACCTGAAAAAGTCGGCAAGTGATTTTTAGGCAAAGAGAAATGACCTTTACTTCGTCGTGATAGACTTGGATTACATCGATCTGATCGATGTTGTAATCTTTGTCTGCATCCGAGCTACCTTAACTTCAGCAAAAACCGAAAACGGTTAAAAGAATAATGTAGTTACTTCAAGCAATAATCAAATTCAGCAAATAAATGAGAATAAATAAACAATTGTAAGAATAAATGTAATGCTTTGATAATTTATCGTCGTAAAATATTTTGAAAGCAATTAATCAATAATTAATTATAAGTAACGAAATCAAGGATTGTATATAGTCCACCAGTAATACAGCATTTGAGTTAAATTAAAATGTTTAAATATCTGAAAGTTTTAGCGATAATAAAGGTACTTACCGGTTAACTGGCTGAAAGTATTTCGACTTTTTTTTATATTTTCAACAGTAAAAGAGTCTAATAAGCTTAACATTAAAATAAATTTCAGTGAAATCGTAAATAAGGTAACACGTGGAGAAAACAACCATCAATAATCCTTCTTTTACAGGGCTGCGACAGAATGGAACAAGCTTCCAAAATCAGTTTTTCCAGAGAACTATGACCTGCAACTTTTTAAAAAGCAGGTTCACAATCCCTCCCCGTTCTAATAGTCGCAGTGCGACGATAGGTCTACCCTTTTTGCGACTATTTTCAGTAAAAAAAAAAAACTATTCGCAAATATATACAAGTCGATCCACCTAATTACAATATTGACGAGAATTTGGCGCGTGGAGCGTGTCGCACACCTTAAGTGGCAATGGGCTGGACATGTGGCTAGACAAAACGACAGCAGATGGACAAAAAAGTTAATTCAGTGGAGACCCAGAGAAACAAAAAGAAGCATAGGTAAACCTCCAAAAAGATGGCTAGATGATGTAAAGAGAACAGCGGGCACCCATTAGCAGCAAACAGCCAAGACAGAAACGCATGGAAAAGATTAGAAGAGGCCTATGTCCTGCAATGGGCAATAATTGGCTGAAAAAGAAGTACATAACCTATAAAGTGGAAAAACGCTAAAGTCCAACCGATTCCGAAAAAAGGAAAGAAGACTATTCCTGCAAATTATCGCCCTATTGCATTGCTCTCAGTCATATCCAAAGTTATGGGAAAAGCGATTAACACAGAACTTATCAAATATCTGGAGAAATTTGAGATAATCCATGACAGACAATATGGATTTTGACAACTTCGGTCTACTGGAGATTTGCTGGCTTATGTCACTCAGCTCTGGACAAACACTATTGAAAAGTTTGGTGAATCCCGTGCAATAGCCTTGGATATATCTAAAGCCTTTGACCGCGTTTGGCACCAGGCATTGGTAAGTAAATTATCTGCCTACGGTCTCCCAACCAAACTGCGCCAATGGCTCTTGAGCTTTATGCAAGATCGCTCCTTACATGTGGCAGTTGATGGTATTTTTTCTGATGCGTTTAAAACTAATGCCGGGGTCCCCCAGGGTTCCATCCTGTCCTCCACCTTATTTCTTTTACATATCAACGACCTCTTGAAAACCACCAAGAACCCCATTTATAGTTTCGCAGACGATAGCACACTTGCCTCAACTTTCACATCCTATCGATCACTTTCGATGAATGATACAAATAGACTCAGGCAGGAACAGGTTAATTCCATCAATAGAGATCTTAAAGCAATCGTCGAGTGGGGAACCAACAATCTTGTTCAGTTCAACGCCCAAAAAACACAAAGTGCCACGTTTTCCAAGAAAGTGAATTACTTAAATCATTCCATCACAATGTCCGGAAATACCTTTGAACCAAGTCCCTTCATCTCGATTTTTGGACACCGTGTCCAATAATATGTCTTGGCATGACCATGTTGCTAACATCGCAAAGTCGGCAAACCAGAGGCTAGGTTTTCTGTGGAAAGCCAGAAAGTTTTTTACTCCTGATCAACTGTTGACGACGTACAAGGCTCAAATCCGACCTCTACTGGAGTATTGCTCGCACATTTGGGGTTCAGCACCAAGGCATTCTCTTCGTCTTCTAGATTCCATTCAGAAAAGAGCCATTCGCTTGATAAACAGTTCAACTCTCACAGATACCCTTCACCCTCTAGATCATAGAAGAAGAGTTGCAGACCAGTCATTGCTCTACAGATATTTCCATGGCAGATGCTCCAGAGAAATAAAAACTCTTGTATCACCATTGGCTACATTCGGCCGAAGAACTTGGCACGCTGATCAGTCTCACCCATTTACTCTCAAGATTGATACTACAAGGACCAATCTTCATCAAGAATCCTTCTTTTACAGGGCTGCTACGGAATGAAATAAGCTTCCAAAATCAGTTTTTCCAGAGAACTATGACCTGCAACTTTTTAAAAAGCGTGTCCACAATCATTTTCTTTCTATAATCCCTTCCCCTTTTAATAGTCGCAGTGCGGGCCGTCCGCAGCTCACACGATAGGTCTACCCTTTTTGCGACTATTTTCTTAAAAAAAAAAAAAGTAGCCATTAACCTCAAATATCTTAAAATCCTGTTATAATGGCCCAATTCCGATGACAGATAGTGATGCTACATAGCAAATTATTTCTAAAATGACTTTTAACTACCCAACAACAGACAAGATTCCATTTTTTGTGGACCTGTGTAATTAACATTTATCGAAATTAAATAAACTTGTTTTTTTTAAAAACTAGTCCTGAAGAAAAAATGCTAAAACGATATATTATAATTTCGACCAAATTTGTTTTAAAGAGTTACAATTAATAATTTTACAATCATAAAAATGTAAATCACGGATTTGTCTCTGAAGGACTTGCAATCCGGCTCGTTTTGGATCAAAATGTGAGCGCCTTGGCTTAAAGGGTTGGTATATAGTTCTTAAGGGTTGTTTATTCAAGAATTACGTAACCACCGAGATTAAGTGTGGACTGTATAATTAAGTATAGGAGTGCAATAAGCGCAGGTCGACTAGAAAGAATGTAACCAGCTATAATACAAAAATAAGACTACCATAAGATGAACGTTCGTTGGTTCCAATGCAAGTAATATAGGAATCCCTACCGTGAGTTTTCTCGATCGACCGTTTCCGCTCCAAATATAAACTTCTGCTCTTTTGGATGTGACATAGAATCGGCTGCAATGTCTTTCTTTAATATCTTTTCGAACACAGAAATATAGTTTGGGAGTAAACACAATTAGGTAATTGAACAAGCGTACAACTTAATTACAAAGGTGGGAATGATACCCAATAAACGTACAGTGGTTTAACAACGTAGTTAGAAAGATGGGACCGATACCCCCTTTCTGGGAAAGAACAAAACTGAGAGCTATCGTAAATAAAAGTTTAAACTCGAACTCCTAATTCGTTCAATGCTATTCTTCGGGTGACTGAAATGAGTATTCTAAAACTAGTTTTATTATTAAAAATGATAAGAACTAAATAAAAACTTGACGTTACTTTTATTGAAATCAAAACATGAGCGTCCTTCCGCTAATTTATTCGTGGAAATAAAGAGAGTGGCGCGAACACCTGTCTCTACTCCTTGAGCTTCATTGTGAACATTGCTTGACACCTTTATTTGATATTCTTGTTTCAGCCAATAATCGGCAACAATAATTTTTAGTTTGAATTTGCAAACCTCTTTCGCCTCGTATTCTATTCATGGAATTATATTAGCACCCAAGTAGCAAATTAAATTCTATAAGGTTTGTATAAACAGCTACAAGATATATCTAATAGGATACTAAAATTCTTATAACGGTCTACAAAACAATTAAATGATTCTTATACAACCAAAAAGTGCCCATTTTTATACAACAGTTTGGTAGTTTATTAAAAGTTTATACAACTATTGTATGACTGTATTATACACATTTATACAAGTTCAGCGAGATAACCATTCTTTGCGACAGCCAGGCTGCTATCAAATTACTGAACTCAGTATACTTGACCTTTAGGGCAGCGGTGCAAAGCTGAACTGCCCTGAAAGGGCTAGCAACTAAGTTTGAAGTTCACATTGTCTGGGTACCCGGACACAGGGACATACCAGGTAACTGTAAGGCAGACGAGCTAGCAGCTGTATCTGTCTCATCTCAGCAAGGAGTACCGATTGCAAACTGCTGGCTCCTCCTGCACAGAAAAGTAGTTCAAAAATCCAACTTGAGGTGGCAAAATGAACCCACATGCACAGATTTGGCCTAAACTTGATCTACGTCGAAGTAATGATGTTCTACAATAGGTTGCACTTTCATCCCACTTGACATGGGTTACAACGAGCCTTACAACAAACAAAAAACTTTTTTTTTAATAGCGCACATATGTTAACAATAACCGAGGGTTACAAATGTTTTAAATTTAAAGATAGACTACACTACTTATCATTTCAATGTGACGGTTTCTAGATATTTCTATACCTTTTTGCGACACCACATTTTTGGGTTGGCGCCTCTCGAAATGGATTAAAAACGAGTTTCACAACATTCTTTCCGCGTTAAAACGATTGGTTTTAATTTTAAGGTAAAGGACAACGTTTAGTTATAGGACGATTAAATTCACATTCTGCTGTTTTTATTTCAACCACTCTTACTCTGTTATCTTTTCCTTTAAATGCTTCAACAACTCTGGCTCTTGGCCAATAAAGACGAGGGACATCTTCTCTTAGTAAAACTAAATCATTAGTTTCGAGATTTTTATATTCTTTTGACCACTTGGGTCGGTTTTGTTGCCGATTCAAATAATCTACTGACCACTTCTTCCAGAACATTGTTTTTATTTTGACACAGATTAGAGCTCCACTATATCCTAATCGGAGATGTTAAAATTTTAACATAAAATTAACAATGTGATTATTCGAAGGCAATAATAGCGTATAAAAGTTGAGAATTTGCAAGAAAAAGGTATAAAAGAGGAGTTAGGAGTTAGTAAATTGACCGAGAAATTTGACAGTTTAGATGAAGCATATGAGGTTGAAGAATTGTGGAAGCCATTTAAGGAAGGAATCGTGGATATTGCTATTGAAGTGTGTGGTGTAAGTAAAAAAAGGAAAGGATCCAAAGTACAGAAAATGTGCGTAGAGGTTTAAAAAGCAGTGTCAGAGAAGAAGAAAGCCTGGCTGGATTGGCTAGCTACAAAAGCCAATCAAAGAACGCAAAAGGCAACGATTAAGAATGTAAACAAGGCAAATAATGAGTATAAAAGGTTAAAAGGTGTGGCAAAAGCGGTTGTGGCAAAAAAGAAAGAGAGTGATAAAGATGAATTTAATAGAAAATTATTCGATGATTTCCAAAACAATTTTAAACTCTTCTTAAAGTCCATAAAAAACAGCCAGAGGTAAAAACACTACCTCGCAACTGAAAAGAATCAAAAACCAAGATGGTAGTATGGTAAAAGGAAAGGAATGCGTATTAAAGAGATGGTAGGATTACTTCAAAAG
This sequence comes from Agelastica alni, assembly GCA_950111635.1. NCBI lineage: Eukaryota > Metazoa > Arthropoda > Insecta > Coleoptera > Chrysomelidae > Agelastica > Agelastica alni. The sequence goes on along the minus strand of OX467719.1, from coordinate 21,757,446 downwards.
TTTATTTGAGAAAGAGGATACACAAGTAGAGGCCCCATTCGGAGACATGAGTGAAAGTTGCAATGAAAGTGAAATTAGTACGACAGAAATTGTGGAAGCGTTTAAAATTGGGTAAAGCTGGTACGACAGGATAACAGTTGAAATGCTGAAGGCTGGACAAAACGTGGAAGCTAGTCCGCTGTACCGCCTTTTTAACCTTTGTTGGAGGAGTGGTAGCGTACCAGACGATTGGTGCAAGGCTGTTATCGTGCCGCTTTACAAGGAAAAAGGTTCGCAGTAGGACTGTAAGAACTATCAAGGTATTAGTTTACTCAGCATAGTCGGCAAACTGTATGCAAATATATTGATTAAAATAGTAACGAATGAAACTGAGAAGATGATATGGGATGTGCAAGCAGGATTTAAAAGAGGAAAGAGATGTATGGATCAAGTCTTTTCATTACGAGGTATAGTCGAAAAATTCTTGGCTAGAAGTCAGAAGATCTATTGCGCTTTTATGAACTTGGAAAAGGCGTATGACAGAGTGGTGAGGAGTGAATTGTGGTTGACATTGTCTATATATGGGTTGATCGGTTTAATACGAGCACTGAAATCACTTCACGAGGATTCCAATGCTTGTGTCAAGATAAACGGAGCTTGCACGGACTGGTTTGCATCGAAAAAGGTGTAAAACAGGGATGTGTGGCTTTGCCATGGCTTTTTAGCATATAAATTAGCATATACATGGACATTTGTTTAAAAAATTTGAAAGAGAGTGTGTATGGATTGAAAATGAATGATTTGATCGTTAAATGCATTCTTTACGCCGATGATCAAGTCATATTAGCGTCATCTGAAGAGGAGTTGCAGGCAATGGTTAATATTATGCATGGTGCCCTGAAAATCAAAGGGATGAAAATAAATGTAAGCAAAACGAAAGTAATGGTTTTTGAAAAAGAAGAAAGCATGACAAATTGTAAAGTTTCCATTTAGGGAGAAAGAGTGGAACAAGTAAATGAATTTGTATACTTGGGTTCAAAGTTTACAAAAGATGGAAAGTATGAAGCATGAAAACAGGATTAATGCTGCGGAGATGAGTAGTCTAAGAAGTATAGCCGGAGTGACTCGGTTGGATAAAGTAAAAAATAGTGAGGTAAGAAAAAGCTGTGGTGTAAAAAAAGATGTGGTTACAAAGATAGATAAAGTTTAGCTTAGATGGTTTGGACACGTAGAAAGGATGGATAAAGGAAGATTGACAAAACAAATTTATAAGGCGAGTGTGAATGGACAAGTCGGTATAGATCGACCTCGGCGAACATATCTCGATGAGATCAACATTGTTTTGAAAAAGGCCAGGTCAAGAGTACCAACAACCGACGAGCATGCATGAGAGCACTGATGAAAGTAGAGGAAGCAAGAGATGTGTGTCAGAACCGTAGCAAGTGGAAGGAAGTGGTTTCTGCCTACCCCTATGGGAAAAAGTCGTGACTATATGTATGTATGTAATAATAAGGGATGTTTTTTTTAAAGAAATTTTAGCGTTTTCTTATCTGCCACCATTTTGTTTGAAATAACATTGTTTTGAGAAATTCCTATTATATTAAGAGTTTTATTGTAAGGTGTGTACTCAAGCCTATCTATCAATTTTTAAGTTATAAATGATGTTTGGCTACCATATCTAACAATGCTCTTGCTGTAACGACTTCACCATACTTTGAGTACACTGTTACTTGCGCTGTTGCTAAAAGTGTTTGGGTTCGTCTTGTGGATAAACCGCTAAAAGAGCTGTCCGAATTTTGTTTTGATGTATTTTGATCAAAGTTACTACTTATTTTGAAATTGTCTATTGGTTCAAGGATTGTTTAAATTTGTTTGATTTTGACAGTTTTGATGGCTTTGTGTGGAATTGTAAGTTTTTTTTGAGAAAAAAAATTTCTGTTTTGAGAATACACATTATTTTGAGTAGTGTTAGTTTTGTGTACCTAATATCCTGTAATGTTTTCTTTGACATACAAAACCTTTTGATTGTAAATTACAATTTTTCAGTGAATGTTTGTTACCTAGACAGTTGTAACAAAGTCTTTTAGTTTTAATATATTTTTCTTTTTCAAAATGGGGTAAATTTAAAAACGTTTGACGTGAATAAATTCGATGACTAGATGAAGAACAAAAGAAACATCTAGCCCAATTATTCTCTAAAAATATTTTCTTAAATTATACATCTTTTTTCTAAAAAATCCAGAAATTTATCTTATGTTGGTAACTGATCATAACTGCGTTCTGATTTAAATGCTCTTTTTACAACAATAATCTTTTTTTATTGATGTTCAGCTGAACCCTTAACTTTCTGCTAGTATTGTTAATTGTTTTGTAATCATCTCTAGTTTCTTTCTTATCAATTGTTGTTAAAATATTATTATTTCATTATTTTAATCTTGCTTGAAGCTTCAATCTCTTTCATGCCAGAAAAGGCCCAAAAATGTAATAAAGGGTTTCATTAACAATCTTCTTTCTCAGTTTTAAATGTTTTGGTAGGTATTTTTTATATTTTATTGTGGTGACAGTGTTGTTCTCAATTTTCTGTAAATATTCTTTCATTGTTTCTTTTGGTACTGCTTAAAAACTTTTATGTTTGGTAACATATGGCATTTAATTAAAATTATATTTATTAAGAAAATATAGTGGTGTAATTATTAGTAAACAATGTTTATGCTGCATTGATAAATGCCTATAGTTCAGTTATTACAACGACAGCATTCGTATTGTTGGTTGCGTTCAAATTTTTCTTAAGAACAGCAGTTTCATGGTGCGCGCGCCTAACCTCAAGATGGCGAGAGAGCTCATAAATTGCTGTCATTTTTAAATCTCTGAAATTTATCCTGTATAAATGGCGTAAATCGCGAATCTTGTATTTATTGTAAATTGTATATAGTTCATTGTATAGTTAGTGATAATATTTTGTGTTGTGAATTGAATAAATAGTGTACAAATTGTGAATTCGAATAGTGTTTGTGTACAGTGCAAAATATCTTAACAAAGCCGACGCCGAAGTAGAGATCGTAGAAAATTTAAAGAAATACACTTTGTTGATGCAATTAGTAGCTTCTGATTAGCAATAGGTAAGCTATTTGTGCTGTAAATAGTATGATTTTGGCTGACAGATAAAGGGTATCTTTAAATATTCTCTGTGTTATTGGTAGTTGTCAAAACGCCATTATTTTGTTTAGTACCGGGAATAACGAAATGTCAGGCCGTAAACAAAACTCTAATTTTTTCATAAAATAGATCGAGGTGGGTTTATATTTAACATTAAAAAGATTTTATTCCTATGGAACTTCCATAAAATATTTCAAAATGTTACTCAAAAAGTACTTAATTTGACAGATGTTTTTTCCACTAGCAAGGTCTAGAGTATTCCACTATTTATAATATTTATTGATTAGCTATATTACAAAATTACTTTTGTTAAAATGCTTGAAGTTTTTTGCTATTTAGTTTTATCTTAATGAACCAAATAAAGTAGGCATAAAAAATATTAGTGTGTAATTCAAATGAGTTGTTGACATTTTATTGTTTATTAAAATAAAACATTGTTATCTATGTTGTAGTAGCAAATACTGCTTGTTACAGGGACGTACAATACAACATATAAAACAAACAGGGAAATTAATTTAGAGTTCACTGTTTAATTATGCTACTTGTTTTTAGAAGAAGGGAACCAAGTACATATATTTTGTTGTCAAGGAACTGATTGCACTCATCCTGTATAATTATTAATCAAGGTTATAAAAACCAATTGAAAAATCAATTTATTGTGTTCTGATTTGAACATTAAGGTTAGAATTCCTTTACAACATTTAATGTGTTGTAGTTATTAAGTCACAATTGGATTAGAACTGAACATTGATCAAACATATTGCTACAAAAGTGATGTTGGTTGTTATTTATAGGTAATTTAAAAACAGTATATTCTACTTTTACTCCTTCATCTCATTGTTAACAATTTCGGGAACAAAGTTATTCCAAAAAATTGTAAACAACAAAGTAGTAAATAAACTCGAGGACTTTTTGTGCAAATATTATAAGTACTAGTGATTAAACCCTAAAAAGTTTGTTCAAGATTGGGAAAGGGGACAAAAAAGAAAGCATATGTTGAATTAGTTATTTTTTCTTGATTTTAAAATAAAAATATATTTTTAAAATATTTTCTTTTACATTATCATTAAATATTAACCAAAAAGAATATTAAAATGTACCATGTTAATATAGTTTAATATTATAATAATTTGTCATGTTCACTTTTTTTTTTAATTGTACTCTATAAATATGTTTATATTGTTTTAGTGACACCAATGAAGTGGTTGGGAGGTGGTGAAGGAGATGGCACAATAAAAGTAGACATGGATCGAGGGCCACATCGTACCCAGGATGATGCCGCAGTTGGTTACATATTTCAGAGACCTCCAGATCCTGAATTCCCCTCATTTGGCCCCAAACAGCAGAGATGGGCAGGAGATGAAGGGATAGTTGATGTAAGTTCTGTTTTCTTGGGAAAAGCTAAAAAGTTTTATCAATTTACCCATCGATAAACATTTTTATTAAATACACATATAAATTGCATACTGTGGCCATTGCATTTCTTAAATTCAGGTAAAAGTGAGGCAGTTTTACATGTAGCACCACAGACTTACCATCATTTTACAAAGTTAGTTGGTTAGTACAGCAGAAGTGCTAAATTGTTGTTTAGGAGAGTTGTTGACATCCTACAAAAAAAACTATGTACATTAATACTATCGTTGACATAAAAATAGAATTTGGAATAATTACATATTTAATTTACTAAATTGTGTTAAAACTAAAACCATTATTAAAAGTTGAATTTGCTTTCTTAAAGATGATTAAAAACAGTTCTAATTATTAACAAAAAGACCTTTGGAGACAATTTATAAAGCAGAATTATTAATATTGTTTGTAAAAAATTATCAAAGATCTCTTTCACTTCAGATTTATAATAGATTACAGTTGAATTATGTGCTCTGGAACACCATTATTTTCAATATTATTTAAGGATTTAAGTTAAATTTGACTCTCAACATTCGGAACCATTAATAGGGTTACCTAAGACCAGCGTTAAAGCAGCTATCAATGGCTGGGTCCACTATCAGCATAAATTGAAATGGGCACATCCAGAGGGCACTGCAAGTTAATGCTGAAAGAACCCTCACCTAAGCAGGCAGAGAAGCTGCTCTCGCTAAGTAGGGAAAAATTTAGAACAGTTGCAGAGCTTTGTACCGGACACTGGTTTTTGAAGAAACATCTGCATGTCTGACACAGAACCTATATGCAGATTATGTAATGAGGAGGAGGAAACAGCCACTCATATTATCTTCAAATGCAAAGCCACCGCCCAATTGAGGCACTACCTGGGGTATATACAAGACCAATGGAGTGATCCACCTGGGGTAATAGCAGTACATGAGCTTCTACTCCGTAACAGGAGAATTAAAGAAATGGGACTAAACTATGGAGCTGGAAAGTTACAAAAAGCAGACAATGCTGCAGTGTCTATGGAAAAATTAGACCTCTTTCACAACTCCTATTCATTCATTCATGTGCTCAATCTAAAAAAACTTGAGTAAATATATCTACTCTTTGGCTTTTTAAGTTTTTACAATGTTACTAAAAACAGTTCATTTTTTTTTCGTAGAATCAACACGACCAAAAGTGGAAATACCCGACAGTTATTAACAATAAAGTAGCCACTCCTCCTAATAGCATTTCTTACATGAGCAGTGCAGGTGCCACTGCTGCTTTACCTCCTCTTTACGATATTGGCGGTCAAAACATCAACAAAGGTCTTCAACCACATGAACAGCAATTTATTTACATGTCGAATCAGTTGCCACCGCCTCCAGCTGCTGGTATGGCATTGCATCATCCTCCTTATTTGCCTCATCAGAGCTTGGCACAGCAATTGCATCAGCAGATGAGGCATCAGCAAGCACAGGTTAGTAAAAATATGTTCATCCTGGTTCAAAATTTTGGAAAATTACTTTAAATAATTAAAAAGAAATATTTATTTTCCATCATCACACATATTTGAATGGTAAGGTTTTAATGAATGTAGTTCTAAATTATTTAAATTTATTTGGTATTAAAACAGCGTTATCGATATGAATTGGAAACTACATTTTTTATTTGTGGAATATTGTATTTTCTACCAAAATATTTTCATTTTTCCATCAATCTATTAAAAATCTTTCGGATAAATTAAAGTAGGAGTATGCTTATTAAAATTTACACTCACCTCGACGTTCTCTTGTCATTATAAAAGTGACTGAAAAGCACTAGAAATAAAACAATTGATAGTGCTAACAACAAAGTGAAAATATTATTTTAAAAATAAGAAAATGTTTGTACGGGTTTTAAAAGCTATTACATTACATTACATTCTTGCAGTTGGGCCATTGGTATAGGCACCTATGTCACCTAGATCTTTGATCCTCTGTGACTACCGCTGTGTCTTCAGGGCATCAGAATTCCAGTCCGCTGGTTTTGGTAAACCGCAGGATTTCTGTTGGCCCTGTCTCATTTAGATCACTTGGATCCATTATCATGCGGCCCCAGGTTTGGTACCTGTACACCGCTAGCATCGGGCAGCAACACAGGATGTGTATGCTGATCTCTTCCTCTTCGCCACATAGTCGGCAGTTTTTCTCGGCCGCCAGCTTAAGTTTGAAGAGGTGCGCCCTTAGTGCGACGTGGCCAGTGAGCAGGCCAAGCGTGCTGCTTATCCTACTCCGGTTCATCGTATAGAGTGCGTTTGCGCTATTCTGGAGAGGTTTTTTCATCAGCTGTCTTGATGTTCAGCAGCCACTGTTCTTGCTCAAGGATTAGTTTCAATTCATGTTTCGCAATTGGCAATCTGACCAACTGGCTTCTTGGTTCCACCATGGTCCCATTTCTTGCCAGTTCATCGGCTACTTCGTAGCCATTTATTCCTGTGTGCCCATAAACCTATGTAAGAGTGACCTTATTTTCAGTCGCTAACTCAATGAGAGCCTGCATGCAGTCCCACACCATCAATGATGTGGTGCAACTCACGAGGGCCCCAGTGGTCGCGCGACTGTCAGTGAGAATATTAATCTCACTGTTGGTCACTCTGTTTTCTGTCAGGTGCGTGGCCCACCTGAGTATGGCTTAGACCTCGGCCTAGAAGACCGAGGTGTATTTCCTCAGGGATATGCTTTTCCTGTGGTTGCAGGTTGCTCCAAACACACCTGCCCCATAGCATCCCTGGTACCCTGATCCGTCAGTATACCATCGTTTCGCTCCTGGGCTGGTCAATGGTGTTTTCTTCAACCAGTCTTCTCTGGTAGATTTTTAAAAATTATTAAATTTGGTATAATTTTATAAATTGTTCATCGATGTTCCTCACGTATAGGATATAGTAAAAAAAAAATTAATGCAACAACATATTAAATTAAACAAATTGGTATAATGAATGAATTTTAATATTTTTTTTTATGGACATTACATTAAATGTTAAAAAAGTTTAAACTAGCGTGTCAATATTTCTCTATAAGATTGAAATTAAAATTATTCTTAAAACTTAATAACAAAATTGTAATGTTGCAAAAAAAATTATAGTGTAAATGCAACACTACTAGCATGTGTCCTCTACTTTTAAGGAATTCTCAAGATCCATCAGGTTTCTAGGTGCAGGTTTTTTGTTGCTTAAAATGTTTCTTGAGGTGATACCATAAATGCTCAATCGAATTCAGATCCGGGCTTTTTGGTGGCCACTGCATTCCTTGGTATACCATCTTGATTTAGATAATTGAGTACCTCCCCAGCTATGTGAGATCATGCATTGTCTTGTATAAACAAGAAATTGGGTTTCAAAAAAGGACCGACAGGCATAACATTATGTTGCAATATTCTCAAGACAGGAACTAATTCTGTGCAAGCGTCAAAGCATATACCACCCCAAAACATAACAGAGCCACTGTCAAATGAAATCATTGCAGATATATTGCAAGGAGCAAACCTCTCTCCTGTCATTCGCCAGACTCGTTCACGATCATCTGGCTGTTTTAGGCTAAAACTAATTTCACCTGTGAATAAAACTTTTTTCCATCTATCCACCGATCAATTTTCGAGCAAAACTCTAACTCTATTTTCTCTAGTGCAGTGGCTGGTCTCCTAGTGTTTAATCCAGCTTCATTTAACCGTCTCCTATTTTTAATTTTGTGGATAATTTCATATTGTTGCGGTAATTTTGTACACGAGTTTAGATATAGGTAAAATTTATTACTACAAAATTTACAATAAATTGTTGCACGTTACATACCGACTTAAATGAATGATTTTATTATACTACCTTGTTCTAGTCTGATTACATTGTACAATAGTTGGAAAACTCTAATTGGTAAAAAATTGTATGTGGGTGTAATAGCCTACTGATTCTCTACAGACGGAGGATACTCGTAAAAATATGTCGTTAAAAGGTATTGCTACGTGCATGTGTTAATTTTTAATGATCTTGACCGGACATCTTACACGCTTGCCCTTAAAACGTAAATGAAGTAATAAAAAGCTTAAAATGGGTTTCTTAGTCGCATTAAATATTCATTTCCCAGTTGTCGAAAATAATAAATTCATAAGGGTCGAATTAAGAGATTTCTAAAATGTGTCACCAGATCAGAACTCTTACAAAGACAAGATTGTTTGGAAAATATGAACATAACAATTAAGGAATAATGTCAAAATTAAACCGTACTTTACAAGTAAATAATAATTATATTTGATCAAGAAAAAAGTGATTAACTGTTGATAAGCAAGAAAAATGGCATTTTGGCGTGGTGCATTTGGGATTTTTTGTAATACTAGTATTTAAAAATTATTACAGTAATTCAATTTCAATTATTTAGATTTAAAATTTATTCATTGTTTTTGTTGTCTTCCTGTCTTTTTAGCATTTTACTTAATACATATCCATAAAATTAAATAAAAAATGTTTAATAAAGTAGTAAAAATTAAAAAAATACATTTTCTCAAAGTGTTAACACCTGTCATAATGCAACTTTTATAACTTGGTATAAATTTATTAGTTGTTTTAATGGGAACATATAAAATATTATAGCCATAAATTATTCCGACTTTTGTATGATTATTTAAAAACATCTATAAGAAAAATCTTTCGACAGTTTTTATATGGTTGATTTATAGTTTTCCAGATATTTTCTTAAATATCAATAAACATCAAAACCTTATGCCATGCTTTATTGTAAAATAATTAGATAAATACTGGCAAGTGAGAGAAATTGATAAAAAATGTTATCTAAAGAAAATGGGTGGGTATGTTTTATAGTTTTAGTATTTATTAATGTTTTTAAACAAATAGTTGAGCAGCTAACAATAATCATGGGCTGTATTGTAGCAACTATTTATACTAAAGCTTCAGTGAACCTGTTAATTTTTGAAAAATATTTTAGAACTGGTTCCATTTGAAAAAATTAATAATCACAACACAAAGGACTTGTTTGTTTGTAAAAAGTTTATTGGAATATAATTTACATATATAAATAATACAATTCACATAAATGCAATAAATTTATATTTAATCGCTTTCAGAGTCAGAGCTATCGCCAATATTTATCATTATGGATTCAATATCTATATTGTACCCTCTTCTCGTTCATACCATTTTTTTAAGACTGAATCTGTGTGTTCCACTCACTTGGCCCAGGCTTCAGCATTACACTTCCGCAATGCCTCATTCCACATACTTAATCTCACTCATCACTATATCCATCTCTGCCAATATATTTGTTATAATACGATTTACAATCAGCCCCAATTAGCTCAATAGCATTAAAATCTGGATGATAAGGTGGTAATGTTATTACTTCCTGGCCATGTTCTTTTACTAATTTATCTATGATATGATATATATATATATATATATGAGAATTATAACTGCTGTATTTACCTATATATTGTTAATCTATAATCTATAAGTGGGTCGATTATATATCAGAAAACAAAATACTCCTCTGGCTGTATGCCTACGACAGGCATTGAATTACATCTGATATATAACCGTGTATTCTACCCCATCACAGGAAGCAAAATATACAGGTGCTTGTTAAGTAAGAGAAAGGGCTATTATTATTTGCTCAAAGAAACCACCTGTAGACCGGTTTCGGAGTAATTTGCTCCTCATCAGTACACTACAGTACTTATATCTATATATTAAAAATATGTAGGTAAATACAGCAGTTATAATTCTCACACCAAATTTTCGCTGTCGGACTTTAAAATACTTTTATAGTTTACTGCAATAATATTACAGTGTTCTATAATTTTTGCACATATATATATATATATATATATATATATATATATATATTTTCTTTTCTGTTCATCTTGGCCAATTGCAATATTTCTTGCCTTTTAAAATTTTTATCATAATTTATTTTGTTTGTTTGTAACCAGTCCTCAATATCCTGTTTTTTTTGAAGCAGTGGTAGGTTGTTTATTTGAAATTTCACTGTGGTATGGTGCATTGTCCATTATTATGAGAGAAGGCTCTTCTAAGTAACTGTGTAGTGATCCACTTTGTAAATATTGTACTGTTCATTTCTCCATGATAATCTATAGTCATAGATTTTGAACAAAATAGTAAACTGGCATTTTGAACAAACCCTTTCGAAGAAGCAGCATGAACAATTATGAATCTTTTACCATCACACCCTTTTGGTTTACATACAGTTTTGCTACTACTATCCTGCCAAGACATAGTTTTGTTTCCTTTCGAATAAATCCATGTTTCATCCAAAAAAATTAATTCTCGTGGACATGTACATTTAGAGTTCTCCATATATTTTCTTAAGAAATGTGCTCTTTGTGCAGCAATATGGGTGCGTTCAATTAATGATCTGCGATTATCATCTCTTTTAAATTTAAAGCCAATGTCTCTTAATGAAATACTAAATGATGATTTTCCAACTAATACAACTTCTTTCATTCTTAATTCATTGTTTAATGACTTAAGGGTGACATGTTTTTCTACAATGAAAATATTGCATAATACATTGTTTGAAAATAAAATGAAAGGACATATATCTCTTAACTTGCAGTTTTTAATCATTATACTTACTTTCTTTATACATATCATACAATTTATCTCGTACAGCCATTTTTGTTCCTTCAGGCAAATCTGTAGTTTTTCTTTTTAGTCGAGGCCTACTTTTGTCTGGAGAGGATAAAACTGCATTATTCTCTTTCCTTCTTCTAATATTATACAATGTTGTACGTGATATCTTAAGTGCATTGGCAACTCTCTAAAATATTATAAGGAGTATAATGATATTACATACTTAAGTATGTAATTTTATCTTAAAATTAACCTACCTCTTGTGCAGATGATAATGGTTCCAAAGGTCCCCCATTTCGTTTCTCCATTTTAAAATACTCACACAAGTTTATAACCAATTGTTGTGCTTGTGATTTTAAGGTTTCTTCACGCATATTGTACACAATCTAAAAAGAAGTATTTGAAGTTATTTTTCAGCATTGTATTGTAAATCTTGATAACTAGCAGTTTTAAATACTAAAATTTCCCAAGTCAAACAATCCCGTTATGCAGATTCTTAGACACACGCTTTTGTAGATTATTTAATGAAATGCCAATGTAAGGTTAGGATTATTTTAATATTAAAATATGTACTTACTGTAAAATTTAAAATCCAACAAGATTTTAGTTTTTAAAAAACTGATTTAAGAATAAATACATACATACACATACATAAAGTCACGCCTTTTTCCCATAGGGGTAGGCAGAGACCACTTCCTTCCACTTGCTACGGTTCTTACACACATCTTTTGCTTCCTCTACTTTCATCAGTGCTCTTATACATGCTCGTCGGTTGTTGGTACTCTTGACCCTGGCCTTTTTTCAATACAATGTTGATTTGATCGAGATATGTTCGCCGAGGTCGACCTCTACCGACCTGTCCATTCACACTCGCGTTACAAGATTGTTTTGTCAATTTTTCTTCATCCATCCTTTCTACGTGTCCAAACCATCTAAGCATTCCTAAATACGACAGCAAAACACGAAAAATACAACTTAAAAGCACAAAACCACAATAACTATCATAGGTTAGGTTGAAAACAATGAAGTAGCACTGTCAAGCGAACTGAATCGGAAAAGTAGTATCATTTCAGTATATTGCGGGTCTAATCAACCATGAAACAACATACATCTTTGATTAAAAGACAAGCTTTTACTAATTATATGCGCTCTTTGAAGTTGATAGAAAGAGATGCTGGACAAACGGGATGTGTTTTATACAATCATGTATTAATAACGCACGTTCATTCTCTTACTGGAAGAACAATAAGTATCTGGTAAAATACAATTTTTTTGTGCTGATTTATTACTTTTTGGTTTAAGGGCACGGTGTTTTTGGGTATTCACTTTTTAATAAAACGAGTCGAATTCAATTGGTAAAAATTTACCAACAATATCTCTCTCTCTCTAGTCGTTCACGTTATGGTGTTGGTAATTTCTTTCCATTTGTCTCTATCTGGAACGCATCTTATGCTTTTCTTTAGTGGTTTCCCTGAGAAGTGCTTTACTTGGTCCAACCAGCGTTTGGGCGAGCGTTCCCGAGGTCTCACTCCTTCAACTTTTCCTCGTATTACAAGCTTTTCAAGATTGTCATCACTTTTTCTGCTCACATGTCCAAAATATTTGAGAATTCTTCGCCTTACTATGGTTGACAGTCTATATTTAACTTTTAGCTCTTGACGTATTCGTTCTATGAGCAGTCCAATGAATTCTTAAAAGCCGTCTTCAAAACCACATATCAAAACTATTCAGTTTAGCAGTGTCGCAAGCCTTTAAGGTCCATGCCTCAGCTCCATAAAGCGCAATTGGGAATACAAGAGTTTCGACAAGTCTATGTTTTGTTGTTGGGGTTATATGTTTGTCTCTCTAAATTTTATTTAACTTGGTCATGGCGGTTTTGGCATAAGCTGTTCTACTTTTAATCTCTATGGATACGTTTCCATCTTTATTTACGCGAGCTCGCAGATAAACAATATCTCTACTAGGTCTTTTTTAGTCAATCGACGATTGGTAAGTACTAGCTCTTTAATTTTTTGGTGATGTTTTCATCAGTAGTTGATATTGATGAAGACCCTTACCCGATGATTTGTACCTCTACAAATATTATGACATTATAAATAAAATGGATATTATAACATTCATCGTTGTAACACTTGGTAACATTTCCAATACATCAAAACAAGAAATTTCATTCTTTTGACAAAATTTTTTGTTCCACAGAATTTTTCAGTTTAAAAATCGCTGACAATTTTCTTTAACACAAAAAACGATGCACTTCATAATCTAATGAGGTAAACAATAGTCATACCGACCTACATACATATCACGCCTTTTTTCCCTAGGGGTAGGCAGACACCACTTCCGCTACGATTCTTACGCACATCTTTTACTTTTTCTACTTTCATCAGTGCTTTCATACAAGCTCGTCGGTTGTTGGTACTCTTGACAGCTGGCCTGGCCTTTTTTTAAAACAACGTTGATCTGATTGAGATATGTTCGCCGAGGTCGGTATTATAAAGCATCAGATTTATAGTCATCATAATCGGAATCACTGTCGCTATCATTATTCGGATTGTAAATAATAACAAGATTAACTGCTTCGATGAGGTTTTCACGAACCCACCATTCCTCTATTAAATTTTTACAATTTGTGACACATTTTTCCCAATTTTAGGAGTGGCAGTTTTACGTGTTTGTTGTCAGGTTTCCAAAACAGCCTTATCACAGTAACCATTAGATTCAATGTGACTAACGTAATAAGTTTTGCATATTCCCCAAATATACTTAATGGGATTAAATTGGCAATGATATGGCGGAAAAGTCTTAGCATACGATGTGAGTATAATTTGATCCACTTTGTAAATTTTTTCCTTTCGTGCCTTTTAGCTATCGATAATAATTCCGGCTTGAAGCAATACTGTGGAAATGAAATATTTTGTTCGTTAACCATTCTTTTATTTTCTGTACCGTCCAGGAGTTTATTGATTGCTTATTTAAAATTTCCGAACCGTACGGAGCATTATCTAATGCAATGACAGATGGTTCATGTAACGATGGTAATAGTTTCTCTTTTAACCATTTCACAAACATCTATGTATCCATATTGTCATGATAATCGGCCGATTTTGATTTTGACGAAAATAAAAGATCCGCCCCATCAACAAAACCAACTCCACCTGCATGCACAATAATGTGTGTTTTTCCTTCACCGTCGGTGTGTTTTATAGACTTTATGTTATCGTCCTGCCAAATTCTTTTTGTTCCACCTTTAGCAAAAATTCAAGTTTCTTCCAGATAAACAAATGAAAAGCATTCTTGTTTACGGTGAGCATAATTTTTTTAAAATTCAATTCTTTTGTGCAAGACTAGCTTTTTCACACAAAGCCCTTCGGTTGTCCTCATTTTTAAACTAAAACCCTATTGACCCTTAATTTCCAAGCAAGAAGTCTCCCTTATAAAATAAAATTCGTAGCCTACAAAATTTGTTTAAAAATATTGGGGGAATTTACTTTCGTACTTCTTAAATGTACAGTTGAATGCCGTAAAAATACATTACATTGGAATTGTGGATTTGATTCCTTAATAAAATTTTATAAATTTCCAAGAGACACTTGGTGTCCTAAAGAAAATTAATAAACGTATAAAATGGATAAAATATGTGCCCGTATTACAATTAACTGCCATTTGTAATTTCGGTAATAACATTGTAAATATTATGTAATACTGATAATAAAAACGTAACCATCAAATTTCTATTATTAATTCCAGTAAAAATTTAAAGGACTGGGTACCAAATAAGAATACCGAAATTTGTAAAACTTATTTTTTAACAATGAAAAATAATTAATTTACCTAATTTTAAATGTTCAACTGATTTTAACTTACTCTTACGATATTTTGTCTTGGGTTCGTAATGTAAATACACTCAGTACACAAACTAAACAATTTATTCTAATCTTTCTTCTGTTATACAATAAACTCTTAAAAATCAATGTTAAATTTAAACTTTTTACACTGCGGCCTCGCGATCTTAAATATATCCGAACAACATTTCTGAAAATTTTCCCGATTTGTGAACGTCCATTATAGATCGCGGGCTTTTAATTACCGCCCGCGGCTATAAATAATTCGCTAAAATGTCGGGCGTTTTGATACCGCCGAAAGGAATCATACATCTGTGTGGTCGCTACACCGCCTCGGCCAGATAATAGGACAGGGGCGTTTTCATCGACCACAATCCGTAACAATACATAACGATATTTTAACATTTCATACATTGAATACATTTGTTTGAGATACATTTTTACAGGTTATCATCACTTGGCCATTTAAATATTTTTCCACATTATATACAACGACAAGATCCCTACTTCTGAGCTCCATGTAATGGTATACATTTACATTTTCCACTTTTCGGCACTAAAATCTCTATTTTCCGCGAAAATGACGACATCTCGACAAATTTAAAATTGAGTTTCCAAAAATGCAAAATTAATATATCAGCCTTGATGTTGACAACGTCGTTCGCCTGAGTTTCGCATCTTACTTTCATCATTCTCCTCTCCTTTCTCTACTCTGTACTCCGAAATTTTCTCATGAACGTACGTACAGTGCAAAACGCCGTCTGTGTAATCGAATATTAAAATGTTATATTATAAAGGAAAATAATTTTTTATTATTTACATTTATCGAAGACTTTAAAATCGAACTGGGACAAATCCGGGGTGTCTGACGGATGTTGTAAGACTTTTTAAATGCATTTTTATCAACGTCAAGGTAAAAAATTTGCTATTTCGTTAATTTTAAAAGTTTTGGAAATCGCATGGCGGATGTTGTAAGACTTTTGAAGTAAATCCTTATTTAGACGAAAATTCTTTTTTTTTTTTGTTACATAAATATTCATTACTTTGTGATGTGATGTAATTATCGAAGACTTTTGACTCGCATTGGAACAATCTCAAGTGTCTCGTGGACGTTGTGAGACTCTCTGGTTTAGAACATCTAGCATATCTTGTTGTTAAACCCTGTTTACTTTCGTGAAATTTCCATAATATTTATTCCTGATTATTCATTTTTTGTCGAGTGGTTGTCACAAAACTAAGTTAAAATACAGTTTAACATATTATTTCGACATGTCCGAATTGTGGACATTTTTATACTAAAATTTTGGAAACGTATACAATACACAGGGTGATTCATTAAGAATGGGCAATCTCTGAACTGGAGATACTACACACCAAAATATTTTTTTTTATGAAAATAGTCGCAAAAAGGGTAGACCTATCGTGTGGGCCGCGGACGGCCCGCACTGCGACTATTAGAAGGGGAAGGGATTATAGAAAGGAAATGATTGTGGACACGCTTTTTAAAAAGTTGCAGGTCATAGTTCTCTGGAAAAACTGATTTTGGAAGCTTATTCCATTCCGTAGCAGCCCTGTAAAAGAAGGATTCTTGATGAAGATTGGTCCTTGTAGTGTCAATCTTGAGAGTAAATGGGTGAGACTGATCAGCGTGCCGAGTTCTTCGGCCGAATGTGGCCAATGGTGGTACAAGAGTTTTTATTTCTCTGGAGCATCTGCCATGGAAATATCTGTAGAGCAATGACTGGTCTGCAACTCTTCTTCTATGTTCTAGAGGGTGAACGGTATCTGTGAGAGTTGAGCTGTTTATCAAACGAATGGCTCTTTTCTGAATGGAATCTAGAAGACGAAGAAAATGCCTTGGTGCTGAACCCCAAATGTGCGAGCAATACTCCAGTAGAGGTCGGATTTGAGCCTTGTACGTCGTCAACAGTTGATCAGGAGTAAAAAACTTTCTAGCTTTCCACAGAAAACCTAGCCTCTGGCTTGCCGACTTTGCGATGTTAGCAACATGGTCATGCCAAAACATATTATTGGACACCGTGACTCCCAAAATCGAGATGGAGGGACTTGGTTCAAGGGTATTTCCGGACATTGTGATGGGATGATTTGAAAAATTCACTTTCTTTGAAAACGGGGCATTTTGTGTTTTTTGGGCGTTGAACTGAACAAGATTGTTGGTTCCCCACTCGACGATTGCTTCAAGATCTCTATTGATGGAATCAACCTGTTCCTGCCTGAGTCTATTTGTATGGTGTTTGGTGGTTTTCAAGAGGTCGTTGATTTGTAAAAGAAATAAGGTGGGGGACAGGATGGAACCCTGGGGGACCCTGGCATTGGTTTTAAACGCATCAGAAGAAATACCGTCAACTGCCACATGTAAGGAGCGATCTTGCGTGAAGCACAAGAGCCATTGGCGCAGTTTGGTTGGGAGACCGTAGGCAGATAATTTACTTAACAATGCCTGGTGCCAAACGCGGTTAAAGGCTTTAGATATATCCAAGGCTATTGCACGAGATTCACCAAACTTTTCAACACTGTTTGTCCAGAGCTGAGTGACATAAGCCAGCAAATCTCCAGTAGACCGAAGTTGTCGAAATCCATATTGTCTGTCATGAATTATCTCAAATTTCTCCAGATATTTGATAAGTTCTGTGTTAATCGCTTTTTCCATAAATTTGGATATGACTGAGAGCAATGCAATAGGGCGATAATTCGCAGGAATAGTCTCCTTTCCTTTTTTCGGAATTGGTTGGACTTTAGCGTTTTTCCATATGGACGGAAATACTCCTTTGCTGTATGATAACTTGAAGAGTCTACAGAGAACTGGGGTGAGCTCTTGAGCACAATTGTCGGAATTCCATCTGGTCCTACTGCCCAATTAAGTGAAATTGGTTAGTATGTATACTGAGAAGGCCCTGTACAGAGGATGAATAAATTTTTGAAGCCTTGGATACGATACAACAGTCAATTACTTCAGATCAGGCTGCCACGGAATGGAATAAGCTTCCAAAATCAGTTTTTCCAGAGAACTATGACCTGGAAATTTTTAAAGAGCGTGTCCACAATCATTTTCTTTCTATAACCCCTTCCCCTTCTAATAGTCGCAGTGCGGGCCGTCCGCGGCCCACACGATAGGTCTACCCTTTT
Source organism: Agelastica alni (assembly GCA_950111635.1). Classification (NCBI taxonomy): domain Eukaryota; kingdom Metazoa; phylum Arthropoda; class Insecta; order Coleoptera; family Chrysomelidae; genus Agelastica; species Agelastica alni. The sequence continues at coordinate 21,739,317 of OX467719.1, read as the reverse complement.
TGCGACTATTTTCTTAAAAAAAAAATAAGAAATAAGAGGAAATAAGTAAAAATTGCTAATTTCACAAATATTTCGCTGGCCCGTTTTCTCTGACGCGCACAGTATATATATATATATATATATATATATATATATATATATATATTTTGGTTATCTAACAAATAGACATGCAGTGTATATAGTATCAAATCATTATATTTGCATCTGGTATTCGAACATGAATCGTTAAATTTTTTTTAAGTACGTAAAATAGTCCTTTAGAATCGAGATTATTCCCCGCCTATGGCGCTAAGCGAAAACGCGAACTGTTTAATATCAAAATGAGAGCTAGTTAACCGTGAACAACAAAATATCATGAGCGTTGACGTTTAATCAATAATTCGCGATGGGGGCGAAAAAGGGACGAGGTCTCGATACTCTTGATTGTCGGTAGTTGTTTTTTCCCGATTGCTCTCTCTAAATGAATTGGCGAAAAATTCCTATTCATCTTTTCTTTCTAATTTGGGTGTGTTTTTGTGCTCCCGAACTTTTTTTGACAATTAATTGCATCATCTTCTTCGACTGCCTATGCACTATTGTTGGATGTTGGCGTCCATATTTCAATACATTTCTCTGTCGGCTGCTGTGTGTACCAACTTTCCCATCGTTCTTAACCCCATCCAATCTCATATATTTCTTAACCATGACATTTGCTTTCTGCCTTTCCCTCGCTTTCCCTCTATTTTTCCTTCGACAATAAGTTGTAGCAGTTGATATTTTGAGTTTCGCATTATATGTCCAAAATACGATGTTTTCTTCTTTTTGACATTAAGCATTAACTCGCGGTCTCTGCCGATTCTTCTTAGAATTTCATCGTTGGTTACTCTGTCTGCCCATGGCACCCTTAGCATCCTACGATACATCCACATTTCAAATGCTTCTATTTTGTTGACGAAAGATGACTTCAATGTCCAGGTCTCTGCACCGTACAGCCGACCATACATAACATTTGGCATAACGTAATCTACGCTTTAATTTAATGTCACGACTAGTTAACACGCTTTTATATTTAAAAAAGTTATTTCGAGCTGTTTCCATTGCATTTTTTTTTATGTTCTGGTTCCCACGAAAAGGGATATCCTGTAATGTTCAGAGAACATCGTGGGAACCAAGGGAAAGAAGGTAGGAGTTGATGTTCTTCTTAAATTTCTGGAGGTTGTATGCCTCGGGGAACACCTCCCTAGGCAATGAGTTCCAAAGCCTCGCAATTCGTTGGATGAATGAGTCTTTGGAAAGTGATGTTCTGCAGGTCTCCAAAGTGACCACGAAGGGGTGTTTAGACTGAACTTGACGGGTTAATCTCGAAGAGACTGCCAAAGGAGGAACCATTGTTGATATTTCAGAAGAGCATCGCCCATGAAAATATCTATAAAATAGAGACAAATCGCCAACTTTTCTACGGTGTTCCAGACAAGTGAGCGAGTTTGTAAGCGAGGCATCACCGACGAGACGAATTGCCCTTTTTTGGACAGAATCCAGTAGCTTCAGGATATGTTTAGGTGCTGCACTCCAAATATGGGAACAGTACTCCAGTACAGGTCGGATCTGTGCCTTATAGATCATAAGCAGCTGACTGGAGGTGAAATAGCTCTTGGCACGAAACAAAAAACCAAGTTTTTGGGATGCACTTTTGGCAATGGAACTCACGTGATTTTCCCAGGAAAGGTTATTGCTTATAGTAATACCAAGCATCGATATGGATGACTTCAGTGGTATGGTTACTCCTGACAAAGTTATGTTAGGCACAGTGAGATCGGCTTTTCTAGAGAAAAGACATGCTTGTGTTTTGTTTGCATTGAATTCTACCAAGTTATTGGATCCCCATTCGAGAATTGTTGCTAAGTCCATATTTATATTGTTAACATTTCTTCCTCGTTCATTTCTGGTTTCACGGGCTGATATAGGGGCCCTGGAAGAGAAAGCGGTATGGAGGGTACTATCATCGGCAAAGCTGTGTACGGGACATGAAGTTGCTTTCAATAGGTCGTTGATGTGAAGTAAAAATAGTGTTGGTGCCAGAATGGATCCTTGCGGAACACCAGCATTTATGAGTAGAGTGTCAGATGAAACTCCATCGACCACTACATGGAGAGACCTGTTTGAGAGAAAACTAGCAAGCAGAGAACACAGCTGAGGGGGCAAGCCATCTACACACATGAAAATAATCTAAGGATGTCTCGACCCATTATGTCCTATCTATGGGAGGGTAGAGGTAAGGAGAGTCATCTCATTTGGTAGAAGTAGAAAACTTAATAAAGTGTCCAGCTGTAAGCTTTAAATAACAGTCAAAAACCTTCCAGAATGGCGCTGGTGTAGACCAAGGGTATGGTATTAATGTAGCAATTGTAAACGAATGGAAGTATGTAAAGTTAAAAAATTTAATATTATTGTCGACTAAAGTAGTTACTTATTGAAAATTTTAACCACTTGCGTAGTACAAAGAAATTTAGTAATCATAACATTGAAGAATTATTGCGAGAAAACGTGTAGCTACGGTGATTTTATTTCGTGAACTGTGAACAGTACGTTTATTGTTTTTTTATCATTTAATTATTTGAAAAAGTGTGTGAATAACAGAACAGTTATGGGTAAAATTTATGTTATGAAAAGTTGTCCCAGTGGACGTTAAAATTTACCCTGATGCTAATGTGGCGCCACCCTAATTTAATGCATGGGGACGGACACTTTTTTATGTACACAGATGATTCTCCTTACCTCTACCCTCCATAGTCCTATCCCATTTCTCCACCGGCGGACACTATAATTACCTTTTTTTTTTTTTTAAATTTCCGGGCTTAGACTTGAATTTATAAAGAAAGAGACCTGGATACGGGTCCCACCATATTCCTAATGTCAGCTGATGTGCAGTGCCGATTCATACCGAATTGGGTACCAGTGTCGTATCGTAAATATTTTGTAAGGGTTACCAAATATTTATTCACTAAAAATGCGCCAGTGACAGAATAGAAAATAACTCTCTTATTCTAAACGCTTTAACATCATAACTTTCCACATCTCTATTATCGGATGTTTTTTGCCTCCGAAAAGCTTATTTAAAAAGTTCTTTTCTTAAAGTTGACTGCCCACCTTCGAAACCTACTTGTATTTCGCGTACTCCTTGTATAACTGCTTTTAAAGTCGGCCGTTGCATTAGCAGTTACCTCTTTCGTTTCCGCAGAGTAATTCGTACCGTTTGGACTGCCCATTTTAAGTAAAAAACACCAACACAACCACACTAAATGTTAACCTATACATTACACAAACACACACACACAGCACTACTGCGCATGTAGAGCCTTGGATTTTTCGACAACCGCCTTACATCTGTCTCTATTTTCAGCTGTTATAGTCCAGATCTGTACTTTCAGGTCTTCTAGCACATTATCTTTCCATCTTGACCGAGACCGTCCTCTAGGTCGCCTGCCCTCTGGCGTATTTGTAAACACAGCTCTTGGTGTTTTTGTGTTTGGCATTCTACAGATGTGGCCCAGCCATCTAATAAGTTACCTTTTAATCCAACTAAAAATGTCTTGTTCTTGTAATAAATCATTTAATTCGAAGTTCATCTGCATTCTCCATCCATTTTCCGCTTCGTCATGCACAGGTCCATATATTTTTCTTGAAACACTTCTTTCTAATCGATTTAGTAACTCCCCATTTCTTTGTCTAAGGGTCCACGACTCGCTTCCATAACAAACAACAGGTTTTATTACAGTTTTGTATAATTGGAGCTTGCAGGATCTCGATACTGCTCTCGATTTCAGTATGCTGTCAAGCGCGAACATACACCTGTTATCAGCTATTATTCGCTGATTTATTTCGCTAGACAAGTCATTATTGTAGTTAATTGTAGTGCCTAAATATTTGAAAGTATTCGTTTTACGTAGTTGGTGATTCTGTATCTCCAAGGTTTCATTCTCTTTCTTCGGGGGGCTCCACGACAGGTCGTTAGTGCTTTTGTTTCCTTGTCATTCACTTCAAGTCCAGTTTGTTTTCCTGTCTGTTCCATCTGACTCAGTATTGCTACTATGTACCTTTCTCTCAGTGTGCTCCAAATGGTGTTATGTTTAATGCCGTCATAGGCCGATTTATAGTCAACGTATAGTTGGAAGACGCTAATATTATACTCACAGCATTTTTCTAGTATTTGTCGGAGGGTAAAAATTTGATCCGTGGTTGATCGTCCGCTTCTACAGCCCGCTTGGTAGTCTCCTAAGAGGTCCTCTACAAGAGGAGAGCTATCCGTTGGTTGAGGATGTAAGCGAAAATTTTGTATGCAATGTTTAGGAGACATATGCTTCTACATTATAGCCCGCTAAAATTTACACGCGAACTTCTTTGTAATCGTCAAGCAGTGTTCTTTAGGATTTGTCAGTTTTGTAGATTTAGCGACGTGGGATACCTTTCAATTGTAATATATTTTTATGATATTGGCCGTTCATTTTCAGTTTTTTCTATTAACGAAATCGAAAGTTACTAGCATTTCACGTAATCTCAAAAAATTTTTAACAACTTATTATTTGTAAAGTTTCGTACACATCTAATTCGTATTTAATTTGATCAATTATTTAAATTAATTTTAAATATTTCTTATAGTTTCCGCCGTATAAGATCGCCCATGATTTAATAGGCACTTTATAAAGCATATGAAGTGAACATTAAAATATTTGTATTCAAACATGTAATTGAAGTGTGGAATAATCTTGTTTATCTCGGTGAATAAACGAACGCTTCAGGAATAAGAGAGGGCTCTGGCCTGTATAAATGCACAAAAACCGATCGTTGTAAGTGTCATTGGGTTAAATATTAAATTGATTATATATGCTTTTTTTGTAAAAAAAGGTAAAGCGGGTTCAAAATCTTTAAAATTTTTCATGAATAAAAAACGTGGCGAATAACCTTTTTTACTCATAAAAAAAAAATTTAATTTTATTCAACATGAAAGGCTCGTTTCACACTTATACGGTTTCATTCGGTTCGGTCTGTATTCGGTTCGTTTTCGGTAGCGACCGAATAAGTGTGAAACGGTGATTCGGTCTGTGTTCGGTCACTAATAGAAACCTGATCGAACCGAAAGCCCCCACGACACGAATCGGTTTCATTCGGTTTCTTTTCGGGTCCTAGGTTCACAAAGGCAATGGGCCTGTTCACACGTATACGGTTTAGTTTCGGTTCGGTCACGTTTTGAGCATGAAGTCAAGTTCATTTTAAATTTTGTTCATCGAATACAATGTGTGATCCACTTGAAATTGATATAGATCGGCTGATTTCTTCAGTTCAACCACGTGAAGTGCTGTGGGACAAGTCAAGTGAAAAATACAAGGACAAATTTAAAACGATGGAAGCGTGGAAAGCTGTATGTGCAGAAATCGTAGATGGCTACGAGGATTTTGACGACCACAGAAAAAATGATATCGGTACGCAAGTATAGTCTTACCTCAAAGTGACGGCTAACATCTGTACTGGTTGAATACATTCCCGCATAAATGTATCTTGGCGTTGAATACAGTCCTTCAACTTCGAATGTAATTCATCAAATGATGTCTTAGACATCCTGAAATAATTTGAAAATTTGTCTTCATGCTCCCCTAATTTCGGAAAAAGGGTATGAAATGCACCACACTGCATCCGTTTGGTGAGGATAGGGTGTACCCAGTGAAGTCGATTATTCCTCTTTCGTTTTTTGTTTCTTCTGTAGAGAAATAGCATAGCAACAATTTGTCTTGTCTCCATATTGTTGGCTGGTTGCGTCTTCAATGATTCAGTCGTGATATCAAACCTTATACTAACCTTGAGTTTTCATTAGTAGAGGCGGCTACCGAAAACGAACCGAATACAGACCGAACCGAATGAAACCGTATAAGTGTGAAACGAGCCTTACTAAACACAATGCCGCGCAAAAAAAATGTTCCTAAATAACTACAACATAGTATTGGCGAGACGAGTCGATTCTAAACCAATTGAAGATCAAAAAAAGACTGCGCACTATCGTCTCTGAGTGAATAACATCCCTTTTCGGACATACCGTCCGAAGAAACGGACTGGAAAAACTCACCGTCCAGGGGAAGGTACAAGTAACGAGAAGCCGAGGTAGATCACCAATCAGATATGTGGACCACATTGTCAGGGAAACCGGAGTACCTCTAAACGAATGTTTCAAAGCCGCGGAAGACAGGCGGATATGGAAAGTTCTCACAGATCACAGATCTTGATGACACGATGCCCGAAACGGGTGACCAAATAGAAAGAAGTATTGGTTCCCGTATTGTACCTAAATGAGTTTTTAAGCGCGAGATTTACATAACACTGGGCGCGCGCGCACACATCATAGCTATTCTGACGTTGGAGGCGGCAGCTCTGAACAGTTTGTTTGATGTGCATCCATTCCTTTCTCTCCAATTGCGCAGCCATGATATTTTTCTCCCTCCTACACTTTTCTTGCCCTGGATTTTTCCTTGTATAATTACTTTAAGCATGGTGTATCGTGTAATGTGTCCTAGATACATACATACATATAGTCTCGCCTTTTTCCCATCGTCATCATCATTATGCAGCCGTTTGCGTCCACTGCTGGACATAGGCCTCCCTTAAATTGTTCCAGGTTCTCCTGTTCTGGGCAACTTGCATCCAGTTTTTAGTCACCCTTCTTAGATCGTCCGCCCATCTAGTTGAAGGTCTTCCTTGATTTCTTTTGCTGTCTCTTGGTCTCCATTCCATGACTCGTTTGGTCCATCTATCATCTCGAAGTCTCGCCAGATGACCCGCCCAGTTCCATTTCAAGTTCGCGATTTTTTCAATGACATCCTGAACTCCTGATCGTCTTCGGACTTGTTTACTTGGTAAGTGATCTCTTAGGCTTATCCCTAACATAGCCCGTTCCATTGCTCGTTGACTTATTCTCAGTTTACTTACTGATTTTTTTGTTAGTGTTAAGGTTTCCGCACCGTATGTTTGCACCGGTAAGATACACTGATCGTATACTTTACGTTTGAGACATATTGGTATGTTGCCTCTTAAAATATGACTCAGCTTTCCGAATGCCGCCTATTCTCCTGTTTATTTCATGTGTTTGATTATCTTTTCCTATTTTTATTTCGTGTCCTAGCTATTTATATGTTTGTACTTGATGTATAATATTATCATTGATGTTTATGTTATCACTCATTACCATATTTGTAAGAAATTTTGTCTTTTCGAAGTTCATTTTTAGTCCACCTTTCTCAGATGAATTTTTAAGTGTTTCTATCATAAATACTGTGTCTTGCAGATTGTCTGAAATTAGAACAATATCGTCAGCGAATCTTAAATGATTTATTTAGCCTTTGGCCATCAATGTTACGGCCGATATTCTGCCATTCAGTACTCTTAAATACGGTTTCCAGAGCCGCTGTGAATAGCTTCGGCGAGATGTTATCACCTTGTCTTACTCCACGATTGATGGGAAATTTTTCGGTATTCTCGTACAGGCGTATATTCGATGTAGCATTTTGGTATATATTTCTAATTAAAGTCGTGTATCTATAATCCACTCTACTTTGTTTAAGTGCTTCTAATATTACATCCAGTTCTACTGAATCAAACGCCCTCTCGTAATCTAATTTTCCCGTAGGGGTAGGCAAAGACCATTTTCTTCCACTTGCTACGGTTCTTACACACATCTTTTGCTTCTTCTACTCTGATCAGGGTTCTCATGCATGCTCGTCGGTTGTTGGTACTCTTGACCTGGCCCCCTTCAAAACAATGTTGATCTAATCGAGATATGTTCGCCGAGGTCGACCTCTGCCGACTTCCGTCCATTCACACTCGCTTCATAAATTTGTTTCGTCAATCTTTCTTCATCCATCCTTTCTACGTGTCCAAACAATCTAAGCCTTCTTTTATCTATCTTTGTACCCACATCTTCTTTTACACCACAACGTTCTCTTGTCTCACTATTTTTTACTTTATCCAAACGAGTCACTCTGGCTATACTTCTCAGGCTACTCATCTCCGCAGCATTAATCCTATTTGCCTATTCTGCCAAACCCAACTTTCACTACCATACATAGGTGTAGGAACCAACACACCTCTATGCACAGCCAGACGTGCCTTTTTTGACACTTTCTGGGTGTTTATAAAGCTATGCTGTGCCCCATTCATTTGTTTTCCTGTTAACACCCTTCGCTCGATGTCACTGTCATACTTTCCATCTCTCGTAAACTTTGAACCCAAGTATACAAATTCATTAACTTGTTCAACTCTTTCTCCCTCAATCGAAACTTCACAGCTTGTCGTGATTTCTTTTCTTTCAAAAACCATTATTTTCGTTTTGCTTACATTACAATGTCCTAGATATTGTAGTTTTCTGGTTTTGGTGGTTTCTTTAATTCCCATTCCTTTGTTTATTCTCCTCATGGCTTCGTTGTTTGTTACGTCGTATTTCGTTTAGGATTCTCCTATACACCCAGAATTCGAATGATTCCATTTTCTTAATGGTTGCCGCGTTCAGCGTCCAAGCATCCGTGCCGTAGAGCAGCGGCTCTCGAACTTTTTTGGTGGCGGTACCCTTTTGGAAAGCGAAATACTTGACGGAACCCTACAATAAAACAAAAATGTCTTTATGTGCATTATTTATTAATAAGCATAATACGAGTACAAAATGTAACAGTTACTTATTAAAAAAAAAATCTAATGGGAGGTACGAAACTGAATGAGTCCCGTTTAAAATTCTAGCGGTACGTCTGTGGTGCAATTATTAGATTGAATTTCTTCGTGTATTTATCAATCAAGCCAAATCTCTCGAACTCATTACCTTCTCCAATCCATTAGGAAAACGGCTCAATTTTCCTTCGATTTCCTTATATCCCCTGATTGATGTTTGTCGCGTTACAAAATCGTTTAATACACGGTGAACACATTAAAATATAATTAATTTTGTTTATTTTTGGGAACAATTTAAATACAGTAAGCGCAATGATTGGACGCAATAATAGGTGTAATAGTCAAAAAATTTTGGACTAGAATATTTATCTTTTGGGGTTTAGCCCCTGCTTCATATAAAACTGAAATCACTTGAGACTATGAGGATTCCTCTGCTTGTGTCAGGATAAACGGATCCTGCACGGACTGCTTTAACATCGAAAAAGGTGTGAGACAGGGATGTGTGGCTTCGCCATGGCTGTTTAACTTATACATAGACGATTGTTTAAAAGTTTTGAAAGAGAGTGCGTATGGATTGAAAATGAATGATTTGATTGTCAAATGCCTTCTTTACGCCGATGATCAAGTTATATTAGCGTCTGTCACGTGCCTATTTTTTTCCTTCTACAGTTCCATTATTAATTGGGTCTCTGATAGTTTTGTATTCCTCAGGTACTCGTAAATAGTGTCGCGTACCGTATATTGTTGTAATTTAAATATATCATTCGTTGTAAATAGTGTTGCATACCTCGTTGTGATATTTTGGATTTTGGTGTCGAGTTAAAATAACCGCATGCGGGATTTGATTGAGAGAAGCCATTGTTAATTAGCAGGTGCCGTTCCATAATCAAACCGGCCACAGGAGTAGTGAATTCGTATCACAACAAGGTATGCAACACTATTTACAACGAATGATATATTTAAATTACAACAAAATACGGTACGCGACACTATTTACGAGTACCTGAGGAATACAAAACTATCAGAGACCCAATTAATAATGGAACTGTAGAAGGGAAAAAATAGGCACGTGACACGTCATCTGAAGAGGAGTTGCAGGCGATGGTTAATGTTATGCATGATGCCCTTAAAATATTTATATATATATATATTTCAATATTATCAAAAAAGTTTATGTAGAAAAGTAGTTTCACAAATTTATAATGCTGTTGTTGTTGATAATGCGGTCGACTATAAACAAAATACAATATAAAAGGAAATATGCTACCATTAAAAATAAATCCAGTCTCGTTTATGTATAAAATCATGCCACAAATTAAAAAACCGTCAACTTAAAAATGTTCATTTACTTGACAAAATTCACGCCAGCAACTTTGTTCCGCGGCATGCGTCTAGCGACTGACTGGTCACAACGTGTCTGGGCGAGATGCAAATATAATGATATAATGACTGATGAGAGATTTAAAATTATTAACCTGAAAATGGTACATATAAAAATCTTGGACCTACCTAGGTTTAGCCGGAGTTTTTTTTTAATTCTTCTTCTTACACCGATGAACCAACTTTCTTCGGAATACAGAGATAAGAGATATAGCAGCCTTCCACTGGTAACCCATGTGAACACAAATTGTATAAAATAAATCTCTTTATAAAGTTTATTTTTTTTAATAAGATTTCATTAAAGTTAAAATGATTTTATACTTATTGGTGAATGGTTTTTCGGGTTTATAGGCGGTCGTAGGTCCGAGTTAATACTCGACGTTACGTCATCTCGAGTGGATGGCATCTTTAGGAGCTTTTTAAGGCTGACGGTTTATGACATTTGTATGTCACGATCGCAGGTTATATACGTGTTGGTGGGCGGGGCATATTTGAGGGCTGTTCAGGAATTGGTCTCGTTCCGGAGATTCATTCTTCTTATGTTTGTAAGGAAGCCGCGTTGTATAGGTACCCATGTTCTATTGGTTTTAAGTGTTTCCTCAGATCTATTGAAGTTCTGCTGGTGTTTATGTATTTCATTCACTTCTCTATGAAGCCTCGGGTAATGTGCAGTTTTGGTGCATAAAACTTGGGTATCGTCGAATTTAATTCTGTGTTTATTATTATCAAGTGTTTGCTCCGAGACGGCAGATTTTTCTGTATGTCAAAGACGGCTTTGTGTTCTTTGACCCTGGTGGTAATGGACCGTTTAGTTGTTCCAATGTAGACACTTCCACAAGTGCATGTAATGCGATAATGATAATATACTTGCTAAATGGGGTTTTTGACGTTGACGCATTGTCATTTTTATGCAGTCAGTCCTGTGATTAGTAGAGTAGGTACGTAACCATAGAGATTCTCGTACGTAGACCTGCCATCGGTTCGCGAAAGTTTAAAGATGAAATGTCAATCGAAAATCAACCACATACTGGGCGAAGAAAAATAAACGAGAATAGAACAGTGTCTGTGGTCATTTAGTGACGCCAAGGACCAAAATCTTTTGAAACTTATCTCCAATCAGTATTCTATCCTAAACTGTATTTTGTGTAGCATTCAGTAGCAATTTTTCAAATTGATTGTTTTTTTAAATTCCTCGATGACTAGGCTTTTAGTTTCAGAAGCTCCCGGTCTATTATATGTGGTTAATTTTAAGGAATGGCTATCGAATCAAAGTTAGTTTCTATTTAAGGTTATAATTCCCCCGTTTTTAAACAAGTACAAGAAACTTTGGGTTTGAGGAAGTCACCTTGACGCAAAACGAGTTTGTATTGTTAGCAACGGATAAGATTGGAGCCAACTTACTGTCTGTAAAAATTAGGCGGACTTATGGAACCTCATTAAATATTTTATGTACTGGTTGTGTCGCCCAATTTATACTTTACATTGAAGCCAGTTCATTTACACTTGTAGGGGGTGAAGTGGTTCTTTTTCTTTCCTTTACACCTGTAGAGGGTCATTGATCGATCTTTTTTAAGTATATAGTTAAGTAAAGAACAACGCGTTTTCCCAAAATTGTATTTATTCCAGAAAAAAAAATGCGACCAATAATATTGGTAATAAATAATTGTGTTGAGTTTTCAAATTGCTAGTTCCAAAAAGTGACGGATCAGTCGCAATGTATACGACTACTATAGAATTAAACGGCTGGCCGTTTTAAACTCTCACCGGATGAAACGGAAATTATAATGGTACAGAAACAAGACAAAAAATAAATAAACGATGATGTATGTGTCTTTCCACCTATTTCACTGTCGCCTGCGATGTCGGTCTTGGACGTGTCTTCGGTTGGGCTTGATCGTATCACACAGTCAATATGGCGACGTTGCCGTATCCCAGTCACCAATAAAATAACGACATCCTTATGAATATTAACGTATTAATATTAAACAATTCATTTCGTAATACATTGTTTCATTGTAGTACCCATAAGTCTGTTGACACTAGCAGTGTCGTTTGTTGTTGTCTGAGAACAATGAATAAAAAGTTACAGTGCAACACAAGTAGCTTGGCGGGCGAGAGATCACAAAATCTGCGCACAACGAAAACATTCGAATAACGATCCGATCGGCGACGACGAAATTTTCAGTAATCGTGAGTCTCGAGTACAATCGGAGGAAGAAGTTAACGAATGTGAAGTATATTCAGCCGAATGTTTGTTATTTTAGAGGCTAGTCGCCCGCCAAGCTACTTCTGTTGCACTGTAACTACAGATCTGTGTGTATTTGTTTCACATGGTGAAAACATGACATGCTTGCTAGTTTTCTCTCAAACAGGTCTCTCCATGTAGTGGTCGATGGAGTTTTATCTGACACTCTACTCATAAATGCTGGTGTTCCGCAAGGATCCATTCTGGCACCAACACTATTTTTACTTCACATCAACGACCTATTGAAAGCAACTTCATGTCCCGTACACAGCTTTGCCGATGATAGTACCCTCCATACCGCTTTCTCTTCCAGAGCCCCTATATCAGCCCGTGAAACCAGAAATGAACGAGGAAGAACATAACTTTGTCAGGAGTAACCATACCACTGAAGTCATCCATATCGATGCGTGGTATTACTATCAGCAATAACCTTTCCTGAGAAAATCACGTGAGTTCCATTGCCAAAAGTGCATCCCAAAAACTTGGTTTTTTGTTTCGTGCCAAGACCTATTTCACCTCCAGTCAGCTGCTTATGATCTATAAGGCACAGATCCGACCTGTACTGGAGTACTGTTCCCATATTTGGAGTGCAGCACCTAAACATATCCTGAAGCTACTGGATTCTGTCCAAAAAAGGGCAATTCGTCTCGTCGGTGATGCCTCGCTTACAAACTCGCTCACTTGTCTGGAATACCGTAGAAAAGTTGGCGATTTGTCTCTATTTTATAGATATTTTCATGGGCGATGCTCTTCTGAAATATCAACAATGGTTCCTCCTTTGGCAGTCTCTTCGAGATTAACCCGTCAAGTTCAGTCTAAACACCCCTTCGTGGTCACTTTGGAGACCTGCAGAACATCACTTTCCAAAGACTCATTCATCCAACGAATTGCGAGGCTTTGGAACTCATTGCCTAGGGAGGTGTTCCCCGAGGCATACAACCTCCAGAAATTTAAGAAGAACACCAAGTCCTACCTTCTTTCCCTTGGTTCCCACGATGTTCTCTGAACATTACAGGATATCCCTTTTCGTGGGAACCAGAACAAAAAAAATAAAAATTACAGTGATGTTTGTGATTTGTTTGCGGAATGTTTGCCAAACTCAATCTCAACAAGGTATTCGCAAATTAAATTTAAGAGTTGAAGAGATCTAGCTTCCTTGTTCAGTTAGGTCAAAGTTTATTACTGCAAAAGAGAATCTTAATACTGTCGCGCAAAGAGTCCAACGAGTTATTCAATAAAGTTGGAAGACAGGCGGAAGTAATGGGTCTTAAAATTAACGAGGACAAAACGAAATACATGTATGCTGGTAAAAGAACGAGAAGAGATAAAATAGAGCAAAAAGTTGCAATGGGAGAGTACAATTTCGAGAGGGTAACAAGTTTAAGCTACCTAGGGGCCACAATCAACGAGAAAAACAGTATATAACGAAAAGTTCTGCGCAAGGTCTTTGGACCATGCAAAGATCCAAGAACAGAGCAGTTTTTCTTCTTGTTCTTCTTTTTCATCCTCAGTAGTGATACATCGCATGTTTCCTCGTTGGTGTCAAACGAATCCTCAACTGTTGGTGATTCAACATTGGAGCACGATCGGCCTTGAAAATTTGTGCTAGAAATCAAAACATTCCAAACTTTTTTGCAACCACATTAGGCACTACATCCCTTTTTACAGTTGCCAAAAATTGTGATTAGCAGTTTTTCCGGCGCAGGTGGGAGTAAAGTCTAAACTGGTTCGAATGTATTATCGACCAACTTCCAACCCCTTGGGTCTAGCTGATAACCAAGCCACACTTGAACTTGGTAATATACCCGTAAAAGAAACATACATATCGAAACTTATCTAGGCACGTAGTTTTTTAAGGAGCTCCTTACATATACCTAGAGAAAAAAGCGAATTCCGTTGGTGATAACTTCTTGTGGAGTTGAATTACTCTTTTTAAAAACTTCAGCACATTGAACTATATCTTGTTGTTCAAACATTTAAAAAACCGTTGTTTTAACACTTTGCAAAAGTAGACAAACTTTTTAATGAATATATTATATACACTGCGGTCCATATGTATGGAATAAACTAATTTTTAGCGTTATTATGTATTTTATCAAAAAATCCTGAAACAGGTTAATTTTTATTGTCAATTTGACAATTTACAGTATGAAAATATTACCCCCTTCTTGCACCCCCTCTGAATTATGAGCACCCCCTCAAAAAATTTAAATGAGAAGGGGGGTTGTGTGGCACCTTGTTCGAGAGCCTTGCTTATTGTCAAGTCCTCATAATTCAGAGGAGGTGCAAGGAGGGGGTAATGTTTTCATACTGTAAATTGTCAAATTGACAATAAAAATCGACCTGTTTCAGTTTTTATTGAACAAATACATAATAACGCTAAAAATGAATTAATTCCATACATATGGACCGCAGTGTAAATACACTGACCGATAAAAATATTTTTACTTGTATTACAGCTTTAGTGATGTATATATGTGGTGTACTTAAACATAATATGACGATTATAATTCTTCCAACTTTTTGAATCGTTTTATCTCAGAAACGGTGGCTTTTAGGAAAAAAAGTATTGAAACATTTTTTATACATAATTTTCTGATGTACAATTTTTGTCTGAACTAATTTTATGATAAAACTTACCGTTTTGCTGAAAATCGCGAAAAACCCGTTTTTGTGACCTTCGACACATTAAGTAAGTAAAATTTTTTCCAGGTATCGTATCGATGAGGATTTTTTAGATTTCATTTTTTATGGTGTTTTGAACAATCCTACCAACTTTAAGCTGGGTGCGAATTTTTGTACCCTCGTATGTCTAAATTCACCGGATTAGATTTTGATTTTTATGTCTGTTAAAAAACAAAAACGAATATTTTTCTATACTATTTTTTTAAACCATTATATAAGTTTAATGGAAAAATGTGTAAAAGTAAACCATGGTACTTTTTTTTTATAAATCACAAATATTTGCTTTTGTAATAAGTCGGGACCCCACCTGCGGATAATTTATTAAAATAACCAGCGCACCCGGCAGAAGTCGGTTTGCCTGCTTTAAGAATATCACTATCAAACTCAGCGACCCCAAAAACTATGAAATCGACACTAATATCGGTGTTTTTAATAGTTTTTATTTATCATCCCCTTCCCACCCCTTTGGTTAATCCGATCGCTAAGAAACTTCACAGAAACACCTGCCGGGTTAATATGAAGATTGTCTGAAAATGTTATCAAAATCGGTCCAGCGATTTAAAAACGCATAAAGGACAACAAACTAACAAACAATTTGATTTTTATATGTACAGATTGGTCCGTTAAAAATCAGACATGAAGCAACTACGAATTCTTTGCAATTCTGTTTCAATAATTCTAGAGTTCCTGAATCTTCAAAAAAATTTAATATCAATATTTTTTGGTAATTTTAAAGCCTCCTAGAATTTTGGATTTTGATTTTATCGCAAAATGTTCTAGGACTTTTTGGTAGAACTCTTTGGGGAAGGAACAGAACTCTTGGAACTTGTGATGAAAAATTTCCTATTATATTACATTTTTCAAAATGCTGTTTTTTTTTATTTTGAATTTTTCGAAATTTTTTTTTGTAGAACTCTAGAGATTTTTGAAACAAAACAAAATGGCCGGAAGAAAAATTTATTTTTGAAAAAATGGGGGGACAGGTTTTTTTTTCGAAATTTTTTTTTTGGGGTTAAATTTGCCGGAACTCTTTTCTAAAAGCATCAGGAACTCTAGAACTATGCCGAATCTACCCAGCACTCCAAAAAAAAATCCAATTTTTCAAAAGTGGGAAGGAGCGTGAAGTTAGCCCCCCATTTTAATAAATTGATTTTTTTACCCTTTAAGGGTCAGAACTATTCCTAATACCTGACAGGAACTATAGAACTATTGAAACAGAACTCAGAACTCTACGCTATAACACATAGTCCATTGAAAAGTTACATTTGGGGTTGCGTTTTTTAGAGGACGCAATTTTATTTTTTTGATGTGTAGGGGGGGTCAGTGTAAAGCTAAAACCAAGTTTGTGGGGTCGCCACCCTTGTCCCACGGCAGCCATCTTGAAAATAGGGGTTGAAATGGTTTTTACGATATATCTCTTAAACTATTTATTTGATAAAAAAAATTTATTAACATTTTTTGTTGCAAATTAAATTCTCTACAACTTTGGTTCAGTAATTTTTTGTCGTAGAACTATAAATAAAAAAGTTATAAGCGAAAATCTTCAGAAATTCGAAAAAAAAATTTATATTTTTCGATATAACTTTTTTTTTTATAATCATGATGATGAACCGCCGACATTAACACCGTTTCCTTCTCCAGTTCTCCCACTGGTATTTAATTCAGAAAGCCGATCAGATGCTGAGCCGCAGCCTGGTCCATCGAAACGACTGAGGACGGAGTAGTTCTAATTTAGAAAATCACCGTGGATTATGCCTATTGGGGATAACACGTAAAAAAAAACGCGCCTCTAGACTCTACCTCGTGGTTGGTGGGGAAAAGGGTCGATAATTAATTATTAATAATATTGCAAAATTTGTAATTAAAAAAGTTATAATAACAAAATAAAAAAAAAAACAATAACTGATGACATATTACATACACACGTATAATATAGGTATAGTTAAGAATATTGAAAAATAGTACTCACTTCGGAGCGCTGTAAAACCTTAGCTATTGAAAAATGATGCAAATAAAAGTTGTTCCTCCAAAAACGATCTACAAAAATGGTCGGATATCATTTTTTCGTAAAATGATAAAAAAAAAAGTTATATCGAAAAATATAAATTTTTTTCTCGAATCTCTGAAGATTTTCGCTTATAACTTTTTTATTTATAGTTCTACGACAAAAAATTACTGGACCAAAGTTGTAGAGAATTTAGTTTGCAACAAAAAATGTTAATACATTTTTTTTATGAAATAAATAGTTTAAGAGATATATCGTAAAATCAATTTCAACCCCTATTTTCAAGATGGCGGCAGTGGGACAAGGGTGGCGACCCCACAAACTTGTTTTTAGCTTTACACTGACCCCCCTACACATCAAAAAAATAAAATTGCGTCCTCTAAAAAACGCAAGGTAAGGCCTAAAAAATGTAACATTTCAATGGACTAACACATACGCTATAAATTTGAAGAATAATAGCCTGTAGTATTTGGCAACGGTGCCACTTAAACGTTACGCACCTTTTATCCTTCGTGTATACGTACGAAGAACCCTCCGGTCAAACTAACTTCTCGCAATGCAGCGCAGCGCAGGCGCGTCCTCCGCAGTTCTTTGTTAAGCTCAGTCTGACGCCGAATGCTGCACCTATAACTACGAATATCGAGTGAGCCGGGTAACGCCGCCGGTTTGTGTTGTTGTTTTTTTTGTGGTGTATTCAGTGAAATTGAAATTACAACAAAAATTTGTATAAAGTAGTGAAACGGAGCAAAATTAGTGACAGTGTTGCTAAGGATTATGTCATTTTGATAGGATATGAAAGACATGGGACCCGATATGGTAAATAAATAATACTTACTGTTTCTATTTTAGGGCCTTCTGCAAACGGGTGTGTTCTATTTACCGGGAAAAAAACTTATGTTTATGTTAATACATGTAAACTATTTTCCCTTTTATTTACAGTTTACGTTTTTATCAATAAATACATCATAAATTTATTCAAAAAAGCAACAGGTTAAATTTAATGTGAAAATTTACCTGCTCCCATTCAAAATTTATCTCTACGGTTGTTGATTTGCTAGGCAGTGGTGTAGACATGTTTCAAGGTGGATTATTGAGGTACGACCGGCCGTCCGGCATAGGATGTTTTTGTTATTCTTTTACCTTCTTCGTTTGTTGTTTGTTGTTTGCCTCGAAGCGTGACGTCTCGTCGTGTGTTGTTACCACATAACCCCGCTTTTTTTCTTTACTGCCAGCGGTGGATTGAGCAGAGGTTGGAAAATCCCATATTTTCACTGATTTACTTTACTTTTTATCACTTTTTTTGCCTTCTTTATTTTGTTTTATTTATCAACAATTATTTTAATATTGCCATTTTAAACATACATCCATACATATAGTCACGCCTCTTTCCCGTAGGGGTAGGCAGAGACCACTTCCGCTACGGTTCTTACACACATCTTTTGCTTTCTCTACTTTCATCAGTGCTCTCATACATGCTCGTCGATTGTTGGTACTCTTGACCTGACCTTTTTTCAAAAATATGTTGATCCGATCGAGATCGATGTTCGCCGAGGTCGACCTCTACCGACTTCCGTCCATTTACACTCGCCTTATAAATTTGTTTCGTCAATCTTCCTTTATCCATTCTTTCTACGTGTCCAAACCATCTAAGCATTCCTTTATCTATCTTTGTATTTTAAAATAATGGGTAATTTTATACTACCGCGTTCCTCCACTTGTTTTTGGCTCTAGAAAATTAAAAAACCATCCGATTTCGATAACTTTTTTTTTAAAATTTCCTTCTTTACGGCGGATTTATGAAAAATATATAGGAAATATCTCACTTAAAGATTTTATATGGTTTTATGACTTTAAATGTTATCATGATCGCACTTCTTTGAATATAATCGTTCATTATTTTTTTGCAAAGCATCAAACAAAGTTCATATATTTTTTTTGTTAATCTACACAAAAAAAACTAACATCATAAAAAAAATGTTTATTTATTAATTTTTTTAAAATGAATTATTAATGTGTCTTAAAATCAACTTTTACGCATATAATATTTATGCACGTAATTAGATCATATTTATTTCCTTGATCTACACAAAAAAAAAATTATACACAGCTGATGATTCTTTAATGTTAAATAACTTAAAATAATGTTTATGATTTAAAAATTTAATAATTTCATGTTCAATGGCAAAAAAACATAATATATTTGTATTAAAAAAAAATAGGACTTTCCTTTGTCTCGTATATTTTTTAGTGATCTAATTAGATGGCCTACGCAACTATCATCAAAACAACTTCTTCTCCCCGCCCCAATAAATTATTACTGTGTAGATATTGTATACTTGCTTACTTAATAAGATATTTTAGGAGTGTTTTTGTTTATATTACTTTGTTGATTACTTGATAAAAATGTACAAACAATAATATGTGAGAAAAGGTCAATTTTAAGGGGAATTGTTATTATTTTAAACTGTAAAAACATTAAAAATCAACATTTTTGTATAATTTTTTTGTGTAGATTAAGAAAAAATATATAAAAACTTCCTTCGATTACTTGTAAAAAAGTTATCAACAATTATACGTTAATGAGTGTGCCTATACATGACCATTTAAAGCCCTGAAACTAATATAAGTTTTTATTATTCACGTATTTTTTTGTCGCAAAAACGAAGATTGACAAAAATATACTCAACAATTTTTTCGATTTTCTAGAGCCAAAAACGAGGGGACCGCGATAGTATAAAATTACCAAATAATATTATGGTAATTATGAATGTTCTAATTATCTATTATTATTAAAATCTAAACATTTGTTGCGACTATACGAACCTATTTTCTTAAAATAAACCTTTTCGCCATAACGGTGGAAAATCGGAACTGTGTAGGTGGATGCTGTCTCTAACGAAGAATAATAACAACTAGTCCAAGAAACGAGAAAGCGGCCCAATGTTATATGTGCAAAAAAAAAGTATGAGCGTATAGGAAATTAAAATTCAGGGCGAGTTTCTTTTTCATGCGACTCGATCCTGATTACCGAACATAACCTGACAAATTGGCAATTTTGGGAAAAGCAATTACTAAAAAACTACAGCTCCGACCGAAAAAAGTTAAATCAGCAAATTGTAGGTATTTAAAAGATCTATCTATTAAATATATTATAATTTTTCGGTATCATTGATACTTTTCGAGTTATATAGGAAAGACCGTGAAAAATCGGGTTTCCTATAACTCGTTAACTGTAACGTTTTCAAACTTGTTACTTACTGTTAAGTGTAGCCTATGGCAAGCCAAAAAAGTGTTTTTTTTGATAAATTGATAAATATTGATTATTTTTTAAGATATATAAAGTTTTCTTCGAAAAGATGCTCTCTTAATTTAGCTAGTTCTACTTGGGGGATGATGCTCCAGTAACGATTATTTTTTTTGCAAGAGTTTTACTTTTATATTATTAAAAAATTATATTGATTTTGTTAATTTTAAGGGTCAAAAAATGACTTTAAAAAAATAGTCAAAAATAGTCACTATTTTTTTACATGTTTTTTTAAAATAAATTTCTTAATTTTGTTTTTATAGAAATGACTTTCATGAAAATAGATTCCTGGCATCATTTTACGCATTTTAAAAAATAATTCCTACGATCATTAGAAGCCGAGATAATTTTTTCATTTCAAAAAAATCTGGAAGGCGCAATAATCATCGTACAGCAGCAACCTTCATGGATATTAAGGTTAAGGATATGTCTAGTTTATTTGCAGTATTATTTATCTCTTCTTCTTCTGCACTTCAAGGATTAGGCTTGCAAACTGGGTCTACCAATGTCTTTTCTTTCTCGTGGTCTGTAGTTTACCACTTAATCTGTTTTCGTTCATTCTTTCAATGTGTTGTCTCCATTTTAATGAGTTTTGGTGTATTCTGTCGTCCATTGAAAATATGTTCAATTCGGCCCTTATATCTTCACTTCTTATATGGTCCCTCAGTGTGCAACTTTTTGTCCTTCTTAGAAATTTCATTTCGGCAGACTGTATTCGTTGTTTATCTTGATTTCGGAGTGCCCAGGTTTCTCTTCCGTATGTTAATACAGGTGTTGTCATCGCTTTATAGACTTTCATTTTTTTTTTTTTATATAGAAAGGAGATGATTGTGGACACGCTTTTTAAAAAGTTGCAGGTCATAGTTCTCTGGAAAAACTGATTTTGGAAGCTTATTCCATTCCGTAGCAGCCCTGTAAAAGAAGGATTCTTGATGAAGATTGGTCCTTGTAGTGTCAATCTTGAGAGTAAATGGGTGAGACTGATCAGCGTGCAAAGTTCTTCGGCCGAATGTGGCCAATGGTGGTACAAGAGTTTTTATTTCTCTGGAGCATCTGCCATGGAAATATCTGTAGAGCAATGACTGGTCTGCAACTCTTCTTCTATGTTCTAGAGGGTGAAGGGTATCTGTGAGAGTTGAGCTGTTTATCAAGCGAATGGCTCTTTTCTGAATGGAATCTAGAAGACGAAGAGAATGCCTTGGTGCTGAACCCCAAATGTGCGAGTAATACTCCAGTAGAGGTCGGATTTGAGCCTTGTACGTCGTCAACAGTTGATCAGGAGTAAAAAACTTTCTAGCTTTCCACAGAAAACCTAGCCTCTGGCTTGCCGACTTTGCGATGTTAGCAACATGGTCATGCCAAGACATATTATTGGACACCGTGACTCCCAAAATCGAGATGGAGGGACTTGGTTCAAGGGTATTTCCGGACATTGTGATGGGATGATTTGAGGAATTCACTTTCTTGGAAAACGTGGCACTTTGTGTTTTTTGGGCGTTGAACTGAACAAGATTGTTGGTTCCCCACTCGACGATTGCTTTAAGATCTCTATTGATGGAATCAACCTGTTCTTGTCTGAGTCTATTTGTATCATTCACCGAAAGTGATCGATAGGATGTGAAAGTTGAGACAAGTGTGCTATCGTTTGCGAAACTGTAAATGGGGTTCGTGGTGGTTTTCAAGAGGTCGTTGATGTGTAAAAGAAATAAGGTGGGGGACAGGATTGAACCCTGGGGGACCCCGGCATTGGTTTTAAACGCATTAGAAGAAATACCGTCAACTGCCACATGTAAGGAGCGATCTTGCATGAAGCTCAAGAGCCATTGGCGCAGTTTGGTTGGGAGACCGTAGGCAGATAATTTACTTAACAATGCCTGGTGCCAAACGCGGTCAAAGGCTTTAGATATATCCAAGGCTATTGCACGGGATCCACCAAACTTTTCAATAGTGTTTGTCCAGAGCTGAGTGACATAAGCCAGCAAATCTCCAGTAGACCGAAGTTGTCGAAATCCATATTGTCTGTCGTGGATTATCTCAAATTTCTCCAGTTATTTGATAAGTTCTGTGTTAATCGCTTTATCCATAACTTTGGATATGACTGAGAGCAATGCAATAGGGCGATAATTTGCAGGAATAGTCTTCTTTCCTTTTTTAGGAATCGGTTGGACTTAAGCGTTTTTCCACATGAACGGAAATACTCCTTTGCTGTATGATAACTTAAAGAGTCTACAGAGAACTGGGGTGAGCCTTGAGCACAGGTCTTCAGGACCATTGTCGGAATTCCATCTGGTCCATCTGTTTCTTTACTTGTCTTGTTTTGTAGTGTTCTTTGTATGGTGCCACTCATCATTTGGAATTTATGTAGTTTGTTTGTAACATCTTTGTAATTTTCGTAGCTCATGTCACATCCCAAGAAATTGAAGTGTGATATTTGTTCTATGGGTGTTTCGTTTATGAGTATCTTGGAACGAACGGATTTTTTTCCTCGGAAAGCCATAACTTTCGTCTTTTTTTCTGATATTTTTTGGTTATAGTTTTTACATAACCTGATTCAAGCGATAGATTGCGTTTTGTAGGTCGTCTTCTGTTTTTTGTAAAATTATTTGGTTATCGGCAAACAGTACTGTGTTTACACATTAATTGGCGGGTGTTAGTCTTATTCCGTATTATTCATTGATGAATAAAGTGTGGCGTGCATGCGCGGCAGCTGTAGCGGTTGGCGGAATGGCGAGCGCTCGAGCTGAAAATTCATATCGAGCGTTCAGTTGCTTGCGCTTGAAAATTTTTGAGTATCTCTGCTTCTGGACTATGCAAAAAAATTCTTTTGTATATAATTTAGGGTTCTTACGATCATCGGAAACCGAGATAATTTTTTTATTTCAAAAAAATCTGGAAGGCGCAATAATTATCGTACCATCAAAATAGATGAAGAATTGCCAAAATTCATGGACGATCTGGTTACAGACAATATTGAAGAAGAAGCAAAAGAAGAGTCAATTGATTCAGAAGACAATCTTCCGATAAAGAAAAGGAAGATTATTTATGAATGTAAATCTTTCTCAATATAAAGTACAAGTATTTTTACTGTAATTATTTTATCATTTGTTGGATATGATATTCGTTTTTATCTCGACAAGCTATCCCGAATTAAATACAAAAAGATTTTTGTGCATAGTCCTGAAGCCGAGATACTTAAAAAATTTCAAGCGCAAGCAACTTTAAACGCACGAAATGAATTTTCAGTTCGAGAACTCAACGCTCGTCACTTCGCCATCCGCGCCTGCACACCTCACTTTATTCATCAATTAATAATACTGCAAATAAACTAGACATATCCTAGTATTTTTTTATTGAAAATATTCAATTCAACCTTAATATTCATGAAGGTGACTGCTGTACGATGATTATTGCACTTTCCAGATTTTTTTGAAATACAAAAAAATTATCTCAG
The DNA here is from genome assembly GCA_950111635.1 of Agelastica alni. NCBI lineage: Eukaryota > Metazoa > Arthropoda > Insecta > Coleoptera > Chrysomelidae > Agelastica > Agelastica alni. The sequence goes on along the minus strand of OX467719.1, from coordinate 21,715,568 downwards.
CTCCTAGTGATCGTAGGAATTCAATTTTTTTTTAAAATGCGTGAAATGATGCCAGGAATCTATTTTTATTAAAGTCAGTTCTATAAAAACAAAATAAAAAAATTTATTTTAAAAAAACATGTAAAAAAATAGTGCAATTTTTTAAGTAATTTTTTTACACTTAAAATAAAAAAAATCCATCTACTTTTTTAATAATATAAAAGAAAAACTGAGCATCGTCCCCCGAGCAGAACTAGCTAAATTGTGAGAGCATCTTTTCAAAAAAAACTTCATATATCTTGAAAAATAATCAATATTAATCAATTTTTCAAAAAAACACTTTTTTGGCTTGCCATAGGCTACACTTAACAGTAAGTAACAAGTTTGAAAACGTTACAGTTAACGAGTTATAGGAAACCCGATTTTTCACGGTCTTTCCTATATAACTCGAAAAGTATCAATGATACCGAAAAATTATAATATATTTAATAGATAGATCTTTTAAATACCTACAATTTGCTGATTTAACTTTTTTCGGTCGGAGCTGTAGTTTTTTAGTTATTAACAAAAAACCGCTTTTCGCAACTTTGCCAATTTTTTAGGTTATGTTCGGTAATCAGGATCGAGTCGCCTCCCAGAGTTGTGAAAATGCTTGCTACTGTATGTGAAATAATTTTCGATTTAATACATCCATACATACATATAGTCACGCCTTTTTACACACATCTTTTGCTTCCTCTACATTTATCCGTGTTCTCATGTATGCTCGTCGACATGCTCTTGACCTGGCCTTTCTTCAAAACAATGTTGATCTGATCGAGATATGTTCGCCGAGGTCGACCTCTACCGAGTTCCGTCCATTCACACTCGCCTTATAAATTTGTTTCGTCAATCTTCCTTTATTCATCCTTTCTACGTGTCCAAACCATTTAAGCATTCCGTTATCTATCTTTGTAACCACATCTTCTTTCACACAACAGCGTTCTCTTATCTCACTATTTTTTACTTTATTCAACCGAGTCACTCTGACTATACTTCTCAAACTACTCATCTCCGAAGCATTAATCATATTTTCATGCTTCTTCTGCCAAAACCAACATTCACTACCATACATAAGTGTAGGAACCAACACACCTCTATGCACAGCCAGACGTGCCGTTTTTTGACACTTTCTGGCTGCTCATGAAGCTACGCAGTGCCCCATTCATTTGTTTTCCTGCCAACAGCCTTCGCTCAATGTCACTGTTATACTTTTTATCTCTCGTAAACTTTGAACCCAAGTACACAAATTCATTTACTTGTTCCACTCTTTCTCCCTTAATCGAAACTTCACAGTTTGTCATGCTTTCTTCTCTTTCAAAAACCGTTACTGTCGTTTTGCTCACATTTATTTTTATTCCTTTGATTTTCAGGGCATCATGCATAACATTAACCATCGCCTGCAACTTCTCTTCAGATAACGCTAATATGACTTGATTCGATTAAATACAGATTTTTAATTACCGTAACAACGCTAAACAATATTCCCTTTAATAAACTACTCGTATTTACATGAGTTCAAAAAACTATATTAACGAAAAATGTTTCCTGGTCAATGACATTGTAGTTTGGCATGTTTATTGTTATAATTTGTCGTGTAAGTAAAATATACTTATCTCGGCTAGAACGGTGTCTATATAAACAATCGAATTATTTTTAGCGAATTTGAATTGATATAAATGCGCAGTTTTTAAATTTCCATTCATCGCGCATCTTTTATTTATTCATAATGAATTATTAATGTGGTCAATGCCATTTTCGTATTATATTGTCGCTTGAATTGTTCGTGCTGTAGGTCTGACAAAAAAGTACTGGGATTGGTACGATAAAACTACTTTATTTTCAATATGGTACAGTCCAACTATGCTCTCCTTTAAAATACTCACTCTGCCCTACCGTAGCATGCGTTTCTTTATGTCATTAAAGCATTTGTGGCACACTCCAAAAAAAAACTAGTTCAGAATTTTATGCACATTTATTACAAATTTGCGTTACAAACCAAATTTTTTTTACAGTATATTTTTTAATTTGCAATATATAATGATCGGGTGCCAGAATTTCTTGCACATTTTTTACAGATCATCAAAGTGTAGAAGATTCCAAAATGTTGATCCCAAGTGGTTAAGTGCCCCAAATATTGCCATGAGCAAAGATATATTTGGAATTTTTCTAAATTCCTTTATTACTTCTGGCAAATTGTTGTTTACTATTAAATATTAACTGTAACATGTTCATTACTATAAAGTTTTACTTAAATTACACTCGGGGTTCAAATTTATATTTAACACATTTATTTATGAGCTTTACAATTTATGTAAACTAGTGAAAACACAATGATCAAACTTCAGAAAACTGACTGACTAACTTCCGCGAATTTATAACAACGTTACGCTGGAGTAGACGAAAAATTTCCAAGTGTATCCAAACTATTCTATTGAAAATTCTAGATTCGTCAGGAAGGTACTGGCAAAAGCGTTGCAGCACAATCATGAAAACAAGCAATAATTTTCTTGGCTTTTTTATCATTTAATACGTATTGTGAGGTTCTATCTTTGAAGTTTTGTTATATTGAGCACAGTACCACAGTTTCAGGAATACTACCAGTTGGATCACTCTCTCTGTCGGTCCTTCATGTTTATGGCTACAAAAGGTTTGCGACAAACAGGAAATTATAAAACTATCTATTAATAATAATAAATCATCGTCGGAGTCTCTTTCGGGAGCACCAGTCATGTATTCTTCTCTTTCAAAAACCATTACTTTCGTTTTGCTCACTTTTATTTTCATCCCTTTGATTTTCAAGGCATCATACATAACATTAACCATTGCCTGCAACTTCTCTTCAGATGACGCTAATATGATTTGATCATCGGCGTAAAGAAGGCATTTGACGATCAAATCATTCATTTTCAATCCATACGCACTCTCTTTCAAATCTTTTAAACAATCGTCTATGTATTAGTTAAACAGCCATGCCGAAGTCGCACATTCCTGTCTCACACCCTTTTAGATGTTAAACCATTTCGAGCATTCTCCGTTAATCCTGACGCAAGCAGTGGAATCCTCGTAAAGTGATTTCAGTGCTCGTGTTAAAGTACCGTTCACCAATACATCGACAATGTCAACCACAATTCACTACTTACCACTTTGTCATAGGCCTTTTCCAAGTCTATAAAAGCGGAATAGACCTTCCGACTTCTAGACAAGAATTTTTCGACTATACCTCGTAATGAAAAGACCTGATCCATACATTTTCTTTCGCTTCTAAATCCTGCTATCCCATATTATCTACTCAGTTTCATTCGTCACTCTTTCAATCAATATCTTTGCATACAGTTTGCCGGCTATGCTGAGTAAACTAATACCTCGGTAGTTCTTACAGTCCTGCTGCGAACCTTTTCACTTGTAAAGCGGCACGATAACGGCCTTGCACCAGTCGTCTGGTACACTACCAAATAAAAAATGAATGATTCGATCGTCAAATGTTTCCTTTACGCCAACGATCAGGTCATATTAGAAATAATTATAAGGAAAATCGGAACAGGGGTGTTTAAATACTATATTTTTAAGTTTGTTTTCGAGTTCTTGTCCTACCCCAGTACTGCAAGCTAGATTGTTAAAAATTTTAGTAAGCATGCTTTATAAATCAATAGCAACATTTATAAAAGTTTTTAAACCTCCAAATTTGACCGAGTACCGCATCGATTCTAGCCGGTATACTATCACGTAAAATACCGCTCTTGTAAAAATATCCCACTCCGCAACATCCTGTATTGCAAAGTCCATGCCAGAATCAAGCTAGGATTTATCGGATTTATATTTGCCGAAATCGAAGAGTGATACTTTTAGTCGTTTGTTAATATTCGATGGCATTTTTGTTTTACACATTTCAACATAATGTCATCAACTGATTGTCGTCACTTAAAATGGCGTCGAAAAGTAGTTAAGCATGTAGTGCTGTCCTAAAAGAATAATTAAAAACAATAATTGTTTAAAGAAGCACTAGATGACATAGAACTGGGAATATCTGTAAACGGCCAACGATTGAACAATATGCAGACGATTCCGTAGTATTTGCTGACAATATTAAAAGCCTACAAGAACTCATGACAAGAGTCAAAGATACCAGTGAAAAATACGATCTTACGCTGAACATAGATAAGACAAAATTCATGATAATCATGGACACTAATCAATACTCCACAAAAGCTTGGGGCATTTGAAATGTGGCTATATCGTCGAATACTTAAAATACCACAAATGTTAGAGTGCTCGAGACAATAAATAAAGATATAAAGATCAAGACTGGGAATCTTGAGTACTTGGGTCACATAATGCGAAATGGGAAACGTTATAAGCTCCCACAGCTGGTTCTCCAAGGGAGACTCCTAAAATGGAGGGGACTTGGCAGGAGAAGAATATCTTGGTTTAAGAATTTGAGAACTTGGTTTGGTACCACAACGACAGGTCTTTTCAGGGCAGCTATTCCAAAGGTTTAATTTGCCATGATCCGTTAACAGATTAGCACTTAAAGAAGAAGTAGAATAACTGTTTAAAATATTTGCAAAAATCGTAAGGAAAAAGTTTGTTTTGGTGAGGCAACGGATTTTAAGAATAATGATAAAAATAATTTACTTAATAATATCTGAAATAATATTTTAAGATGTTTAATGGTTAATAGTCACACAAAGCTACGCATTTTTTAGCTTGAACGGTTAAAGTTTGACAAGGTGAATCTTTTGTTGATCCATTAAAGAGTTGATCAACTTTCACATGTTCACTTTTTGTTGATCAACCTAAATGATTCAATAACTTTATTCGTGAGAATGCGCCTTTATGGTAATGGTAAACTTGAAGAACTTTAGGAAATCTCGAGAAAATTCTACCAACATTGTGATATGTGAATTGCAAATTTTTTAGATATTTCAAGGATGTTATTGTAATTAATTTAAGCTTGTTATTCTCCGAATGGATACTCAAATTATACTAACTGTGTAACCACCAATCAGATATTGTTTAATTTGAGTTTTAAATTATACTTCAAAGTCATTAAAAGGAAAAACCTGTGTAATTTTTTGATAAATTATCTCTATCGTTAAGTGTTGTGTAGGTAAGTTTCGTAACTTGCTATATGCTTTCAATATTATCAATATACAGCGAATATCTTCCTTTTATACTTGAGATTTTTTTTATCTGTGATTTTATTTGCTGTATTAAACCACGATTCTCTGTTATAAGGTTATGTTTTTTATGAGAATATATTTATGAATAGGTAATACTCAGTGTTGTATCCTACTAAAAGTATTTTTATAAACCCCAAAAGTTTGGCGCCAAATTGTGTTACCCTAACTAAACCGTTTTTCTAAAGTTACAAAGGAGTGGTGCCAATTTTAAAAAACTTACCAACTCCCCAAATGTTGGGCGACAATTTTGTGTTACGTTAAAGTTTCCTTTCTAAAGCCAATTGTGTGTAATGTTATAAGTTACTTTTATATAACTAAATTATTCCAACTCAAGGGCTGCTAATTGTGTAGCAAACAGATTTACTAATACCCGTTAAACTAAATTATTTTATCAAATTAAAGTACTGAAAAAGAATTTTTCTCAATTCGATTAAATTTGAGGTGATACCGATAATACTCCAAATCCTTCGGCAACAGTGCTACTAATAATGGTCGGTTTCGTAGTACTCACGGATCTCTCTGCAAGTGGAACGATGCAGACATGCCGTGCGGCGTTGTCGCTTATTGAGCAACACATTTCTATGATCTAACGAAATGAGATAGTTCAATGGTTCAACATTCCATAAAGTGGGTTGTATTATTCAGGTTGTTATAATTTATGAAATATTAATAATTATGGTCACAATATTGTTTCAAATAAAATCAACAAATTAACCATTTAACACTTAAAACTCTTTACTATGCTTTTGTGAGATAGAAGCTAAAATAAGCATCGGTTATCTGGAACCCATATTATCAAGTGCATATCTATAAACTGGAGGCAATCCAAAGACGCTTTCTCAAATACCTAAATTTTAAAGTAGATCGGACTTATCCACCAATTGGCACGGCACACGAGTGTTTACTGTCAAGGCATAGCTTTTTCACTCTGGATAGAAGACGAAAATGTTCTAGTGTCATTACGCTACAAAAAATAATACATACATACATATAGTCACGCCTTTTTCCCGTAGGGGTAGGCAGAGACCACTTCCTTCCACTTCCGCTACGGTTCTTACACACATCTTCTGCTTCTTCTACTTTCATCAGGGCTCTCATGCATTCTCGTCGGTTGTTGGTACTCTTGACCTGGCCTTACTTCAAAACAATGTCGATCTGATCGAAATATGTTCGCCGAGGTCGACCTCTACCGACTTGTCCATTCACACTCGCCTTATAAACTTGTTTCGTCAATCTTCCTTCATCCATTCTTCCTACGTGTCCAAACCATCTAAGCGTTCTCTTATCTCACTATTTTTTAATTTATAGAAACTAGTCACTCCGGCTATACTTCTCAGGCTACTCATCTCCGCAGCATTAATCCTGTTTTCCCGTCAGGCATTTCGATACACCGACTTATTCTACACTACCACGCCACGAACAAATATATTTAAAAAATCCCCTTGTTCATTCTATGTGTAGCATATATAATATAATCAATTGTAATGTGAGGCAAATTAAGAGCTATTATTATCAGCAACAATATTGTTGTATTAATTAGTCTTAAGCTTTTTGCTAATGTTTATTACTTGTAAGCTTTTCTATTTTTAGTACTATTGTGCAAATGTTGTTCCTGTTCTGTAATTGGAAATCTTTTTTCTGTAGAACAGTGTAAATAAGTAAATAAATAAACAAATACTATGGACGATGCAAGAACAATCACTAATCTCTTGCCATAACTGGAGAGCAGCACAACACATTCCGGTCGGCCTTATCAAGATCATACAATCGACCAGGAAGTGGGAATGTATGATCGTATTTAAAAGTAAATAGTTCCGTCTCCTCTGATAATATGTCTATGGTCAAGTAACAATTTTAAACTGTGTTTCAATAGATTATTAATTTTTTTGTGTTTAGACTCTCTAAATACGTTTCTGTTACTTTTTAAACGCTATATTTTACAGTAACTAAATGCTGCCGTAACAAAATATGAAATATTCGTTTTCCAACGCACTGATGTTTTTTTGTTTTGATAAATGTCACTGGGTTTTTATTGGATATACGCGATAACGATAAGGGACAACCTAACTCGATGAATAAATACACATTCGGTTTGTTCTTTGTAGATAAAAGAACGATGTTGTTGCCCGATTCTGCAGGTGTGAACATTGACTAAAAACATTTTATGACATTTATTTAGCGCTTTCAACTATTGAAATACTTTATTTAATTGCAAAAGTTAAGTTTAAGTTGAAGTACAGTTTTGTGAACATTGAGACTTGCAAAATGAATATCTAAGTGATTAATAAATAAGAGTTAATTGGATTACATACAGAGAGATTAGAATCAATTGTTTAGTTTTAGAATAACGAACCCAAGACTTAACAATATTTACATAGAAGCCGCAGTGCAAACTATAGTATTAATTTATAACGTACATTATGAAATACAGTCCAAAGCAATAGCAGTCAAATCAGAGTTAGTTTTTTAGGGTATTTCAAACAGTATGCTTCCTTAAAATACGACTTGTATTTCAAACTGCTTAATATTTCTACCGTTTATCGAGGGAGGCTAAGTATGTTAATGAATATTTCATTTATTCATATTGTTTGTCATATTATATGATAATTATTTTTTTTTCTGAGAGAATTCAAAATGGTATTGGCTCGTAGGTGTTACGTATGTGATATTTCTAGTGCTTTACAACAATTGAAAAGTATTGACCGGGAGAAAGATAAAAAAAAAAGAATCATAGCCATGGGCTCGTAAACGCTCTCTGGGTAGACAAGCGGAAGAAATTAACAATAATACTCGCGTATGTCCGAATGGTTTCACATCAATTAAAGACGTAATTATAAAAACAGAAAATGATACTAATTACGAACAAAATTAACAGTCTCATCGCGGTGGCAGATGAGTAACAATGATTTTGGTCGGAAATGTTTTGTCGTAAGACAAGTAACAGAAAAGTCGATCGAATATAATAAGCCAGCCTATATATGTTTCATCGACCTTACCAAAGCCTTCGACCGCGTCCAGCTGAAAGATGTTTCACATCTTCTTTACAACAGACAAATCCCACACAACCTGATAAAAACTATTGAGAACATATATGCAGCAAACCAAATACAGGCAAAGTTAGACGGAGGACTCACCAAACCAATACCAATTGAACCAATACCAATACCAATACCAATATGGTGCAATGAACACATAGGAATTGAGGCCAATACGAGAATCTACAAAACAACAGTAAGACCTATCATAACATATATACGGCAGGAACTAGACCAGAAACATCGAAAACTAAACGACTATTAGAAACAACCGAAATGAAAGTACTCCGCAGAATTACTGGTAAAACACTTTTTATCTGAGAAAAAAGAAATACATGTGGATTAGAAGACATTAATGGCTGGGTATCAAACAGAAAAAGGGAGTGGAATGAACACATTAATAGGATGGACGACAGGAGAATAGTAAAATTGCTCATGATAAATCACCACGGGGCACAGGAGCCTAGGGCGTCCTCGAAAGAGATGGAGCGACAACCTGAATGCAGAGCAATAGGCAAGTTGACGAAAAATGAACAGGTGATTCGCCTAAAGTCCTATCGATCAATTTCGCTTAATAATACAAATTAACTCGGGCAGGAACAGGTTGATTCCATCAATAGAGATCTTTAAGCAATCGTCGAGTGGGGAACCAATAATCTTGTTCAGTTCAACGCCCAAAAAACACAAGGTGCCACGTTTTCCAAGAAAGTGAATTCCTCAAATCATCCCATCACAATGTCCGGAAATACCCTTGAACCAAGTCCCTCCATCTCGATTTTGGAAGTCCAATAATATGTCTTGGCATGACCATGTTGCAACCATCGCAAAGTCGGCAAGCCAGAGGCTAGGTTTTCTGTGGAAAGCCAGAAAGTTTTTTACTCCTGATCAACTGTTGACGACGTACAAGGCACAAATCCGACCTCTACTGAAGTATTGCTCGCTCAATTGGGGTTCAGCACCAAGGCATTCTCTTCGTCTTCTAGATTCCATTCAGAAAAGAGCCATTCGCTTGATAAACAGCTCAACTCTCACAGATACCCTTCACCCTCTAGAACATAGAAGAAGAGTTGCAGACCAGTCATTGCTCTACAGATATTTCCATGGCAGATGCTCCAGAGAAATAAAAACTCTTGTACCACCATTGGCCACATTCGGCCGAACAACTCGGCACGCTGATCAGTCTCACCCGTTTACTCTCAAGATTGACACTACAAGGACCAATCTTCATCAAGAATCCTTCTTTTACAGGGCTGCTACGGAATGGAATAAGCTTCCAAAATCAGTTTTTCCAGAGAACTATGACCTGCAACTTTTTAAAAAGCGTGTCCACAATCATTTCCTTTCTGTAATCCCTTCCTCTTCTTATAGTCGCAGTGCGGGCCGTCCGCGGCCCGCACGATAGGTCTACCCTTTTTGCGACTATTTTCATAAAAAAAAAGAGAAAAAAATTATCCAGATTGTCTAAAAATCAGTTATTTGAAACAAACATGCTTGATTTGTAATGCTCATGGAAACATGAGATTACCATTAACAAGTAAAGTATATATTTTTATTGTGCGAAATATTTTTGGTCCGTTCGGTACACGTACTTAGTTGTAGAGTACATTTGGACGAGAATGGTCGCCTTCTAAGGCAGCTTACAACAGGACTCGAATTTGTTAAGAAGCCATCGAATCTAAAGGGTACGGAGATATCCAAAAATCTTCAAACTCTAAGAAAAACTTGTGGAAAAATGGAGTGGAATTTTTCTGAATATTTTAGAGCTAGAATTTTTAGTCGTGTGATTTCATTTCTACAATCATCCCGGTATAAGCCCGTAATAGGCGTCGTGCTTGTTGTCTAAAAGGGTATTCCTAATTGTTTATCTTGTACAGATGGATTAGTCATAAATGTGAGGTCGAGTAGTGTGTCTTGCTTTCAGTTTTTTTACGTAACGACCCAAACACCGAATTCATGTTATTAAACCACGTTACTAATTGTCATTTAAAAGTCACGTTCGAGATGCAAGCGACTTGAGTGTTATCAATATTTTTTTAATACGTAACTAAAGTCTTACTGTATTATTACGAAAATAAAATGACCACACTTAAATGCATTCCCTGTATCGAAACCACGTAAGGTTGTTTTCTGTTAAATTTCCATGGGAATAACGTAACTCGCTAGTATTTTTTAAAGATAAATTATAAACATTTTTTATGATGTATCGTTCAACTTACAGTGTAATTTAAAAAATTCAAGAGGGTTTCGCTTTCAAATAAATTTATTACTTTCTCTAAAAAAAGTTTAAAAATCAATCATAAATATTTTGTTGTCAGATACACACTTTTCATAGTATGTGTTATATATACGTGTTGTGTTCAATTTCATTAACCATCTCTGAACCTCGAGGTTTTGGTAAATGAGAAGCTCGGAACAATGTATGGGTTGGTGCCAAGGCAATCTTGCAGGGTCAGCGAAAGAAGAGCTCCACTCCGTGATCTCCTGGTCAGGTTCTCTACATTACTAGCTGATTTTTCAAATGTGTCAGATAGCGAAGCTATCAGATGTAAATTGTGTGAAGGAAAGTCCAGGTCAAGAGGACCAGCAACCAACGAGCATGTATGAAAGCGCTGATGAAAGTAGTAGAAAGAAAGAAGAAGTGGTCTTTGCCTACTCCTTCTGGCTAGACTATATACAGGGTGTCAGTAAATAAGTGCGACAAACTTTCTACATAAAAAAATATGTCCGCAAATACTGCGTTTCAGAGATAGGTTAGGTTAGGTATCATGTGAGTGGGGCGTAGGTCGCCCCCACACTGCGACCTTAAGTAGGTCTATTGTGTCTTAACCCTAGAGGTTACAGTTCACCGCACAATCCAGCCATTATCACGAAATTCATAGTTGTATGGGGTGATATTTTCTTAAAATCGGTAGGCTTTAGGATGGTAAAACCAAATTCTTATTCCTTATTCTTCCCAGGCCGAGGCATGAACATGGTATTTGTTCAGCAGTTTCGTCTTCCACGCAGTAAAACCGACAGTCCGTTTGTTGATTCAGACCTATCCTTCCGAGGTGGTATCTTACACGAAGGTGTCCTGTAAGTAGTCCTGTTAGAATTTGCAGGTCATTCCTGCTCCATTCTAGGATCTGCTCATGGATTTAGGTAGGAACGCCTTCGAGTAAGTTAACTCTGGTATATCGGGCCAGTACGTGAGTATTTTCCTCTCGACCCAGTCCGAAATAATTGTTTTGGCGGCACTTGTGGTGACTCCAAAAACCGGTTCTGGTCCAGTGAACGCAGATTCGGCCCCCTGTTTTGCAAGGGTGATGGTTTTTTCGTTCCTCCCTACCCCCTGGTGTCCGGGTACCCACAGCAGGGTTCGTTTCAGAGATACGAGGTGTTACGAGTTTTTCTTAAGAACTGACGATTTATTTATTGCTCTGAAACCGGTCAAGATATGCAAATGAAATTTATTAGGTTTTAAGAGGTAGTTATTGCGCATTTTTTGACATGCAATTAAGAATTTTATGTTCTTCATTTGCGCACATAGGGGTAATTTAAAAAAAAATGGTATTCCACTGATATTTCAAATTAAAAATCATGTTTGAATTCCTCTGTACATTTGTGACAAAAAATCTCTTTTCCTTTTTATTTTTCGTATAGGGCGCCGTTTTTATGCAAAAAAATCTTAACGCGTATTTTTCATTTCTTTAATACATTATACAGAGTGGACCAAAAGTCTGGAAACGGACAATTATCTCGTAAATTGCTAATCCGAATTGTACAAAATTTGGGATAAACCTATTTTGAGATACGGAGATTCCAGATTTGACATTTGCAGTGTTGTCAGACTTGCCGTTTCTCTGATATTATTAGTCGTTTTGGTTTTTTAAATACATCACCCTGTCATTATTGGAATCTCCTCTTTAATACGAGTTTAGCCACACATGTGTCATTCATGATTTTATGTAGTCTAAAAGGTCTTAAATAAATAAAACAAAAATGTGGCAATGCCTAATTATATTAATAATTTTTTAATCCTAACAATTTTCAACTATATTAAAACGTAACAATTAAAAGATTGCAACATTTTTAACATAATTATTACTTAATCTAGTGTTTAAAATGTGCTCCATTTGTGAGTTGACAGTACCCCAATCGATGGTAGAATGCGTCTACCACATTTCTCCATGATTGTTTGGACCTTGACTAGACCTTTTAGAGTACATAAAATCATAAGTGTTACATATGGCTGAACTCGTTTTAAAGAGTAGATTCCAATAATGACTGAATATACAGGGTGTTGTATATAAAAAATCAAATTGACTAATGATATCAGAGAAACGGCAAATCTGACAACATTGCAAATGTCAAATCTGGAATCTCCGTATCTCAAAATAGGTTTATCTCAAATTTTGTACAATTCGGACCAGCAATTTACGAGATAATTGTCCGTTTTCAGACTTTTGGTCCACTCTGTGAAGAACTATCCAATACAATAACATTAAACCAAAATCCGTATCTTTAAAAAGCATTTGCAGAAATACGTTTTCTGTAGCAAACTGTCGTTATTTTTTTATGCACAATCCTGGTGCCGAGGCACAAGCTTTGTTAGTTTTTTGAATTATGTTATTTCAAACGGTAGTAGGTACATATCTTTATGAACTTGAAACACTTTCTAGGTTTATATTTGGCACTTTTGCACATTCAGACATTTTTTACTCCTTAAATTTTTTCTTTTAACTTTTAATAAATATTAAATCATGATTTGTTATCATATATTTATTATGTTGAGCAGCCCCCTTTAGATTTCCCACACTGTCCGCATAAATATCCGTTCTTGTCTCTCTAGACACCAATAACAGACGAAGCGTTGGTGCGCGGCTGTTTTATTATTTTTTTTACGCGACGTTGCCGTTGCTAGAAGTCGCTGTGTCGTTGTTGGCCCTGGATGGTTTTGTGTTATTTTGGTGTGCGGTTGTTGTAGATTTGGACTGTGAAAGCTCGGGGCGTGTATCTTTGCGTTGTGCTTAACACTAAGGACCATTTTCGAGATGGTATTTATTTTACGTCAGGCACGTCGGTGTTAAATGCTTGGAATTCAGAAGGGGTTGGCACTGAAATAATTATGTTTAAACTTTGGTCTTTTGATTATCAAATGTATCTACCGCATGTGACAGATTTTTTATTCATTTCTCAGTAAGCAGCTGGTTTTTTTCCCCCGGTTAGTTTATTTATTTTATTATTTGTTTACAAAATTATTGTTTTTTGGTAATTGTCTAGAAGCGGTACTTTTCCGAAAATTTACGGAAAAAAAATAAACATATACCTTTTTATGAAGAAATCAATTTTTTTATAAATAAATTGTTTAATCATAAAAACGGTCATTGATCTGTGTGTCTCCCGTTCCAACAAATTTTTAAAAAGAATTAATACACTTAACCAAAGTTATTTATAGGATGTATAATATTTTATTATGCCGTTAAATGCGGAAAATATGAAAGAAAATAAAAAGTTGACGAAGTAACTAACGTTAGGTATATAGCATATTTCACGAATATACGGTGGTTTCAAGTTATCGTTAGTAACTCGATAACCAGTATTCAACTGTACATTTAAGAAGTACGAAAGTAAATTCCCCATATATTTTTAACAAATTTCGTAGGTAACGAATTTTATTTTATAAGGGACTTCTTGTTTGTTTGTTAGCACGGTTAATTTGCAACCAAATCTGTTCTTAATGACTATTTATTGTACATAATAAGAGAGGTTGGTAAGTAGTCCAAACAAATTTCACTAATTATTTAAGGTATTAAGCTTTGATTTGGCTTGTTGATTCATTTTTGCTAGATTTCTAGAAAAGTAATTAGTAATCCTGAGATATCATTGTAGTGGGTACCGACATTGTTAAGAAATTATACTCACTGTAAACAAGAATGCTCTTCATTTGTTTATCTGGACGAAACTTGGATTTTTGCTAAAGGTGGAACAAAACGAATTTGGCAGGACGATAACATAAACTCTATAAAACACATCGACGGTGAAAGAAAAAGACACATTATTATGCATGCAGGTGGATAGCATGGTTTTGTTGATGAAGCAGACCTTTTATTTTCGTCAAAATCAAAATCGGCCGATTATCACGACAATATGGATACAGAGATGTTTGTAAAATGGTTAAAAGAGAAACTTATACCACCGTTACATGAACCATCTGTCATTGTATTAGATAATGCTCCGTACCATTCGGAAATTTTAAATAAGCAACCAACAAACTCCTGGACGGGACAGATAATAAAAGAGTTATGGACATCGTGTGCTAAAACATTCGCCTTATCATTACCAATTTAATCCCACTGAGTACATTAGGGGAATATGCAAAACTTATTATGACGATCACATTGGATCTAATGGTTACAGTGATATGGCTGTTTTGGAAACCTAGCAACGAGCACTTAATACTGCCACTCCTCAAATTAGTGGAAAATGTAAAAATTTAATAGAGGAATGGTGGGTTCGTAAAAACCGCATCGAAGCAGTTAATCCTGTTATCATTTACATTCCGAATAAGGATAGCGACGACAGTGGTTCCGATTATGATGACTATAAATCTGATGCTTGATAATACTGTTAAACCACCACAAACCCCATTTACAGTTTCTCAGACGATAGCACACTTGTCTCAACTTTCACATCCTATCGATCACTTTCGGTGAATAATACAAATAGACTCAGACAGGAACAGGTTGATTCCATCAATAGAGATTTTAAAGCAATCGTCGAGTGGGGAACCATCAATCTTGTTCAGTTCAACGCCCAAAAAACACAAAGTTCCACGTTTTCCAAGAAAGTGAATTCCTCAAATCATCCCATCACAATGTCCGGAAATACCCTTGAACCAAGTCCCTCCATCTCGATTTTGGGAGTCACGGTGTCCAATAATATGTCTTGGCATGACCATGTTGCTAACATCGCAAAGTCGGCAAGCCAGAGGCTAGGTTTTCTGTGGAAAGCCAGAAAGTTTTTTACTTCTGATCAACTGTTGACGATGTACAAGGCTCAAATCCGACCTCTACTGTAGTATTGCTCGCACATTTGAGGTTCAGCACCAAGCCATTCTCTTCGTCTTCTAGATTCCATTCAGAAAAGAGCCATTCGCTTGATAAACAGCTCAACTCTCACAGATACCCTTCACCCTCTAGAACATAGAAGAAGAGTTGCAGACCAGTCATTGCTCTACAGATATTTCCATGGCAGATGCTCCAGAGAAATAAAAACTTTTGTACCACCATTGGCCACATTCGGTCGAAGAACTCGGCACGCTGATCAGTATCACCCATTTACTTCAATCTTCATCAAAAATCCTTCTTTTACAGGGCTGCTACGGAATGGAATAAGCTTCCAAAATCAGTTTTCTCAGATAACTATGACCTGCAACTTTTTAAAAAGCGTGTCCACAATTATCTCCTTTCTATAATCCCTTCCCCTTCTAATAGTCGCAGTGCGGGCCGTCCGCGGCCCACACGATAGGTCTACCCTCTTTGCGACTATTTTCATAAAAAAAGGACTACATGATTAAAACCTATTTATTAAATTTGTACCGATAATTTATTTTTGTTGCATTCCCTTTAAACATAATTAAATATGTGCCTATTTCTAACCAAGCTGCTACATCAACGATTTCTGTTCACAATAAAGCAAAAAATAAAAATAAAACCTCTCAATAAAAGCATAATAATAAACAAGAAATATTCGGGTTTATATCTTAGGGGAATTTACTAATGTACCTCTCAACAAAGTGCGTCCGTTAAGTCGATGCCTCAGTGACTAATCAGATACCGTCGTATATTGGTGGAATGAGCATAAATGTTTAAAGTTTAATTGTTCTAATTTGTCAGCATTGACTATGGTATTGCAGAAATCGATTGTTAATCGATAGAAAATTCGATTTTGTTCAACACGTAGTGTTGGTGTTAGGTTAGGTTAGGACAGATTTTTTTTGTTCATTCATCGATTAACAGTCGAATAAATTTCCTATACTTTTTGGTGTAAATGTTAAATCGTTCTTAGTGTTGCAGAATTATACACTTAACCTTACTTTTTCATTAACCTTTTTCTTTCTTTTATAAACAATTTCCGCATTAAACAACTTTGTAAAGTATCAAAGTCATCTTAAAAATCGTTATGGTTAATTATATCACCTCTTAAATGCGGATCGGTCAACATTTCCTGGAATTGGACACGCTTATCAGTGTTTAAACAATTTATTTATAAATAAATCGGCTTTCCGCCAACGGATTTTTGTTCTCCATGAAAAAGGTACGTATGTTTTAAAAAGGAATTTTTTTTTCGTTAATTTTCGGAAAAGTGCTGCTTTTAGATCTAGTCATTACAGTTTTTTTAAAGAATTATTTTGCTCTTTATTCTAATAACTGACTCTAACTGCAATCGTGCACCTAGAAAATCCAATTTTCTTAAAATAAGTAATAAAAAATCGTAATCTTCTGAGAGGCGATCCAACTGGAAAATAAAGAATATTCAAAGGAAATTTTGTATTTGCATTTGTAAATTTAATATTCGAATAGTCGATTGTTTGAACCGAGAAAGTAGATTGTTTCGCCGAGACATTTCGGATAGAATGTGGAGTGTATTAGGGTGCCTACTTAAACCTTATATAAGGGTTTGTTCCTACAGAGAATCTACAAAAAGTTAAATACTAATAGTTTCCAAGTCAACTTAATGCGTATGTCTGATTCTGACCAATTTTAAATCAAATGTAGGAATAGTAAACAACTTGTCAAGCGACTCACTTCATTTAGTCAATTGTCACTATGCTTCTTCTTCATGTATTTGTAAGCTGTATCCCTGAGACAACTTCCCCACTCATTATGTACTTAAGCCCTAATACCCAAAGAACATTAAATCAAACATACGCGTAGATTTTACCTGCATATATTCACGCCTTTTTCCTTAGCGGTAGGTAGAGACCACTTATATCTATTTTATTACTTGAAATTAATTGTTTGTACAATATAATACAAAAGTATGGAATGAAACACTAAAGAGAAAACAAATAAAAATAAATAAAGACCAAATGAACCAAATTTACGCAGAATGTTTAAAATGCAAATAACTCAAAAACTGAAAGAGTTACATGAAATAAACAAGAGTACCTTTTTTATTCAAAATTAAACTGTCATTTTAGTCATAACTCATTAGGCAAAAAAATATGTTGTAATTTACCTAAGTAACAGGGTGTAATTAACGCCCTGTATGAAAAGTGCTAAATTCAGCATAAAATTCGTAATTTTCATGCCAAATAACATAAAGTTTCCAATTTTCAAGACGATGCTGCTTAAAATCACAAAAGTTTTAAGGAATTTCAAATTAAAATTCCAACTTTAAATACCCTGTATCTCGTAAACCTGCAACATTTGTATAAGACATGTTAAGCTCAATCGCCATATTTTGGTGTGTAGTATCTCCAGTTCAGAGATTGTCCATTCTTAATGAATCACCCTGTATACTATGAATAATTTTCAAACAACAGTTAAATCTTATTTCCAAATATTGCCCCACATTCCCTCGTATTTCTCAATATTTCCTCATATTGCCCGGCATTGCCCCATATTTCCTATCAATTCCTCGTATTTCCCTTTGAACGTACGAAAATTTCCCCCGTGGCAAATCCCTCGGCAAAAGATCACCAGAAGACTTATGTATAGATATAATATTAAAAATCACTTATTGATAACATAGTAACAGAACAATAAACAATAGTATTACAATAAATAAAATTGCAAAAATAAAGTTTCTTTCATTCCGAGTAAAAAGCACGAAAAGAATTTTATTTAGATATCACATTACCAATCATTTATAAATAATGTAAAAAGAACTCCCTATTTCAACAATAAAACAAATTGCAATAAGTATCTGCATCAAACATCAGTCACATATCAATGTGTATGTCCATTTACAAATAATTACAACCAAAATTTACAAATAAAGATACCTCATTACGATTATTTATTTATTTATTTGTATGCAGCAAAATTTATACCGTGAACAATAATTTAGTGTAGCCTAATTCTAATCGTAAGACGTAAGTAATGTAATATTTTGAAAGGATGGTCATTGAAAAAAGTGCAGGACGAATTTGGATTTATTTCAAACGGTTCTTTTAATGAAAGTTTAAAACATTCGAAGGCGAACAATGCACGTGCGAAATAAAATCGAGGCGTGTGTTGGTAATGTGACATTGTTTAAACAAAATCATTAGAATATTAATTGAATACAGAGTGATTTTCGAAATAACTTCGATGTAAGTTTTTCGTGGGCAAACACTTTTGTAAAACGCGTTTGTGACCTATGTAAAAAAGAATTGAATGTATCAGTTGACCCCTTATTTAATTTGTTTTGTAGGTTCTATCAGTATCTATTCTGTGTTGTAAATTTAAGCACCATTTATAAGTTCAAGGTTGGCAAATGTTTTATATAAACCAGACAACCCTTGGTCAAAATAAACATTGTCGGATATTTTATCTATCAGGCCACGTACACAGGCTTCAGGATGAAAGACTTGTAAGACTGGTGTGGGAGAAGGTTCCAACAGGAAAAATATCACTCGGGCGTCCCAGAATGCGTTGGAGTTGGAGAGACAACATTTAATCAGATCTACAGAAAATTACCAAAGACTGATGGAAGACCGTATCAATTGGAAAAAAGTTGTACAGTCAGCCGAGACCCACCCAAGGTTGTAGCGCTAGATGATGATGATGATGATGATGGTTATTTTATCTGTCCGCAGTAGTTGGGGGTTCTATCTCCAAGTTTGTTGAACCACTCCTTATCCCTCAACAAGCAGGCTTTAGGCCTGGCAAGGATTGTACATCGCAAATTTTAAATCTTACCCAACATATCAAAGATGGTTTAGAAACTTGGAAGATAACTGGGGTAGCGTTCATAGATCTTTCAGCAGCATATGATACTATTAATCACTAACTTTTGCTTAAAAAACTGTACCAGGTTAAAAAAGACTTCAAACTACGGTTATGATCCAAAACCTTGTAGGCTTCCAGAACCAACTAAGCCGATGCAGACTCCAAAAGAATGGGCTACTACAGGGTAGTGTTTAAGCCCCCACCCTCTTTACTGTATATACCAATGACCAACCACTTCCCAAGACACAAGGAGTTTTATCTATGCCGATGACCGGGCAATTGCAGTCCAAGGAAAAACTTTTGAAGCCGTAGAGCATGATCTAACGAAGGCATTAGAAGAGCTTGATGTATATTACCACCATAATCAGCTTAAGCCAAATCCATCCAAGACCCAATTAAGTGCGTTTCACCTACGGAATAAAGAGGCATTCAGAAAATTGCAGGTGGCATGGTCCGATATCCAATTGGAACACAGCTCAATACCGATATACTTGAGTGTCACCACTCTAGATCGCAACTTAACGTACAAACAACACTGCCTCAAAACAAAACAAAAGGTGTGTGCTAGAAACAATTTACTGCGTAGGATAAAAAGCATCAGTTAGGGCTCTTAACCACTGACATTCAAAACAACAGCCCTAGCTCTCTGCTACTCTGCCGCTAAATATGCAAGCCCAGTATAGTATAGATCAATCCACACCATACAAATTGATGTCGTCTTGAATAAAACCTGCAGGCTTGTCACCGGCTGTTTGAAACCGACACCTCTAAACAATCTTCACCACCTAGCTGGCATCGCCCCCCATGATATACGCCGAGAAGTTGCTGCGAACAGGGACAGAATCAAAGCCCTAACATCACACGCACCCCCTGTGTGACCACCAACCTCCCCAACATAGGCTTAAGAGGCCAATGCCAAACCAAGACGCTCAGCCAATGGAATCCCGAATAGATAGGTGGAAAGCCAAATCGATCAGACACTGGATGGAACCCTCTGATGGCTTATTTAAATAAAAAACAATAAAACCTATGAAGATATGAAAACCCCCTATGGTTGAGTTAGAAAACTAAAACCCCTTTCTACATCAAACACTTTGGAATCACTTAAAAAGCTTAACATCTCATTGTAAATGTTTCGTGATCAAATTGTTCCGTAATAAACACGCAATCAGTTAAACAAAGATTGCTGTGAAATCGGCAGTTCCTTTCTAAAATATTCGTTCACAAACTTTTTCCATCAAATTCATCAGTTGACCTTGTAAATTTCCCAAACAATACGTCAATTTCATTAATTCATTTCACACTATTTCAGTTCTAAATTGGTTAAAACAAATTTTTTATCTTAATAAAAGTTTTTCGGGTTCCGGTGTGATAAAACTAATTATTTAGTTAATCAGTGTTCGTCGAAATACTAATTGGGATGGTCATTGTCTATAACCCTCATCTTTGAGTTTCCAGGTGATTGCAGAATATACCCCTCGGTAATAATGATATACGTTTGTTATTTTCTCTCTACCGGAACCAATCTGCCACGGTAACACTAGATGGAGAAGAGACCACTAAGATACCTATAAGGAGAGGTGTGAGACAGGGTTGTATTTTGTCTTCTATACTTTTCAACCTTTACACGGAGAATATATTTAAAGGGGCAACACAATCTGGTGAAGGAATAAAGATTAAAGGCGAAACCATTTTTAACATTCGATACGCAGATGATACTGTGCTCCTAGCTGAATCATTAAAAGAATTACAATGTATGTTAGACAAGATAAACAAAGAAAGTAATAGATGGGGACTGAAAATCAATGTAAAAAAAACTAACTTTATGGTTGTTAGCAAAATGAATGTTGGCCCGAAAAGAATAACACTTGATGGCGAGAATATAGAAAGAGTTCAGCACTTTAAATATCTTGGAAGCTGTCAGTCGATGGATCCAGACGAAGAAATCAAGGCTAGAATAGAAATAGCTAGAAGAGCATTTCTGAATCTCAAGCCGCTACTCTGTGCTAAACAACTTAACATTCATCTGCGGGAAAGGTTTACCAAGTGCTATGTATGGTCTATTCTGTTGTACTCTTGCGAAACATGGACGCTCCACCAAAAAATTATTGACCGCATTGCTGCATTCGAGATGTGGCTGTACATACGGATGCTCAAAATTCCGTGGACAAGCCGAACTACCAACGAGAATGTACTCATCAGAATAGGGCACGATAGAGAGCTCTTAACTACCATCAAGCGCCGCAAACTGGAATACTTGAGACATGTGATGCGTGGACCACGTTATAGTCTGCTTCGGCTTATTCTGAATGGCAAGATCGAGGGAAAAAAATGGATAGGCCGCAAAAAGCTATCCTGGCTTCGAAATCTCCGACAATGGACAGGTTTAACTGCTGAGAAACTTTTCCACGCAGCTCAAGATAGAGATAGATACAAAGAAGTAGTCAATATGGGAGTCGTCAACGCTTGAGAAAGCAAGACACTGTAAGAAGAAGAAGCATATACGGAATGGGCCACAGAAAGCAGACCACCATCTGTCATTTGACAACCCCTTCCCTTCCACTTCCCCAATCCCTTATTTTAAAATGGGAAATGTACCGTGTGGCACATCATTAGGAGTATTCGGGTATATGATTATCCATGACTTTTTTCCCACATTTACACTGTCTTTGCAAAAAATTCTTAATTAATTTAAAATGTAACACCTCTAAAAAATGAAACGCCTATGTTTTGATAATGTGTCAATTTTTTCTGTCATACTGTCATACCAAAAAATATGGAAATAATTTCAACTCGTTCTGCAATCTAATATATTATTTTGAAAGTGCATATTTAAAAAATATCCAAATTGATTTACCATCAACGTTAAACGACGTGTTTCGACATCGCCTTAAATTCTTATGAATACTGTTAAATATTGGGGTGGACTGTTCTGTGGCCTACTGTGACGGACAAGAACTTAAAATAGATTTCAACTTCGTTAAATGTACAAGGTGTTTCGAACACTTTTTTTGTGATTATATGTGTTAGGGATAGGTTATCCCCCAGAATAATAACAAACCCCGACCGTTAAAAAAATTACATACTTACATATAGTCACTTATTTCCCGTAGGAGTAGGCAGAGACCTCTTCGTCTGCTTTCATCAGTGCTCTCATACATGCTCGTCGGTTGTTGGTACTCTTGACCTAGCCTTTTTTCAAAACAATGTTGATCTGATCGAGATCGATGTTCGCCGAGGTCGACCTCTACCGACTTCCGTCCATTCACACTCGCCTTATAAATTTGTTTCGTCAATCTTTCTTCATCTTTACTTACTACGTGTCCAAACAATCTAAGCATTCCTTTATCTATCTTTGTGACCACATCTTCTTTTACACCACAGCGTTCTCTTATCTCACTATTTTTTACTTTATCCAACCGAGTCACTCTGGCTATACTTCTCAGACTACTCATCTCCGCAGCATTAATCCTATTTTCATGTTACTTCTGCCAAACCCAACATTCACTACCATACATAAGTGTAGGATATATACTTTTATATACTTTTACTTGGGTAATTCTCTTTTTAACACGCTTATATTAGTTCCACTTGTATCTTGTTTGCTTGTATGTTTGTAACTGACTCTTTGGCCTTGATTTTGCCCTACTTTATGCGATTAGATTTAATTTAAACTTTGCACACTTGTCAAAGACCGACGACAATGCAATAATTCGTTCAAAATATCCGATTATCCTGATTAATTTCGCCAGGATTCATAAATTTCTTAAGGGATCCTTTGCATGAGAGTAAGAGAGATAAAACTAGTGCGTAAACTACGCATGCACGCAGAACAAATATTAACACAGTTCATCGCATCTGTGGTTCAGTGGTAGAATGCTCGCCTGACACGCAGGCGGCTCGTGATCGATTCCCGGTCGATGCATTCTTTTTGTGCTTTTATCATTTAATACAATTTTTTTTTAAATTGTTTTAAGCTATTCGCGAACTACATTTTAAAATTGTTTGGCATATCAAAACGGAGACAGATAATTTTCTTGGTAAATGAATAGTTTTTAATTCGTCCTAATGTCCTCTACTCGGCCAGTAAATTACAGTGCCCAGCCAGAGACGGCTTCTAACATAAGTATGTTTCTGCAAAAACTCGTACTACGGTAAATCGTGGGATTTTTCAGTAAAACCTAAAATTTTCCACTAAAACTTAAGATTTTCAACTAAAACCTAATGTACAGTGTACGTTACCTGAACGTATAGTGTATAGTATACACGCCAAGCAGACGTGTCATAAAACAAATGCGTTAATGGTTACTGTGGACGAATAGTTCAGAAATAATAAAAACAACTTAATGAACGTATGGCTTTTACGCACTATGTTCTTGGGGTGTAATCGAGATCGAGATATGTTCGCCGAGGTCGACCATTACCGACTTCCGTGCATTCACACTCGCCTTATAAATTTGTTTCGTCAATCTTCCTTCATCCATCCTTTCTACGTGTCCAAACAATCTATGCATTCCTTTATTTATATTTGTAACCACATCTTCTTTAACACCACAGCGTTTTCTTATCTCACTATTCTTAACTTTATCCAACCGAGTCACTCCGGCTATACTTCTCAGACTACTCATAAGTTCTGCAGAATATTTACCGGAATAAATGATTCTCTTTAGGGTTATTTTTAATTTATATTTAAGGATGTGTTTAAGGTCAAATTACGTAGTACATCTAATTAATTCTTAAAATTAATAAAATGAAGTAAATTGTATACAACGACATTTCATGTTAATTATAATTCAAAAAATTTATAATTAAATGTAAAGAATTATTTAACATTGAATTTGACTACCGCGTTTGTAGTCGGAAGAAAATCTGGCAACTCTGCAGGCCGCGTGGCGTCCGGACGCTCCAAAAGTTGTGTATTTGAATTTATAATCCTAAAATTTTGACAGTCATGGATATTACTAGTGATGCACATAAAAGTTTTCATATAATAATATTAATATTTATCTCGGTAATATTAATGTGTTGATATAATGTTGTGTATTTTATGTTATATATTGTTTATGAAATAAAAATATATTTTCATATGATACGAGTTTTACATAAAAATTTCAAAAAGAAAATAAAAAGCACGTTGTTATCGACATGCTGCCGTGCGATGTCAGATTTTATATTGCATCTACACCGGTAGTGAGTTCAGAACAAATAATTTCATGAACTTCAAAACAAAATATCTCTTTGCAATGATCGGATACCTCGCTTGTTTTTGGGCTCGAAATATTGCAAATCGTCTGAACTTACTAACAATAAGTTTTTTAACCGTACAAGTTTTATAGAAGAACATAAATTTTTCGATTCTTTTAAAAATTATTTCACTTTTAATAGTTAAATCGTATTTTCAAATATTGCCCCGTATTTCCCCGTATTTCCCCTTGAACGTACGAGAATTTCCCCCGTGGCAAGCCATTACAAGGTGTCACTTACAAGGGCACCGGTCAGTGAAATGTATCCGTTGGATATTTATTAAAAATAAAGGGGCGCTTTAAAGGATTTGGGAAACAATTTTTTTTTGTCCCACCCTAATAAGTATATGTATGTAAATAAAAACTATCCATAACAAAAAATACTAAAAAATAAAAAAAAATTGCGTATATTTTTACCACCAAAGCTGCTTACTTATATTTAAATGTTTTCTTCATTCACTCGCTGGAGAAAATTATTAAAAACTTTATTTTTAAGTTTGTTTTTCTCTTCCAATTCTGCAAGCTAGGACGTTAAAATGTTTAGTAAACATGTTTTTTTTAAATCAATAACAATAAGTTTTAAAACCTCCAAATTCGACCGACGACCGCTACGATTCCAGCCGGATACTATCACGTAAAATACCGCTCTCGTACAAATATTCCACTACGCGACAGCCTGTATTGCTAAGTCCAAAGTCCATGTTTGTTAATATTCCATGCCGGAATCTTCTCTGGATAGTGACGATATAAAATATTAATAATTAAGAAAGTAAGGGTTGAGACGTAAGAAATGTTGCTACTATTTTTGTAAAATCGATCCATAACCATTTTTTTATTAAGCAATAATTATTTCACTTATTATATATTCATATAATTACACTGATAGTTTCAAAACTGTTACATAAAACTAGAATTGGTGAAACTATTTTGCGTCATAATTGGTATAAATTTTTTTTATCACTAGCTACTAACACAATGAGCAGCCTCCAATGATCTTGAAAGTATTCTTTTAATTTTTTTTTGTTTCCTTTCAATTTCAATATATGTACGATACGCCATCGGTAACTAATTCGTTTTAAATCTGCACTTGGAGTCTGCGTCTTAAGGAGAGGGGACGTTTGATGTGTCCATTTCATTAGTAATTTATTACTTACACGGATTGTCATTTTTCCTGTGTCATATAATAGCAGATCTACAGATGTATAACCTTCTAAAAAATCGATTTGCTGTTATCTACTCGCGTTTGTCTGTCACCGTTACACGTTAAGAATTAGTTTTTTACAGTGCCGACGCAATTAGGTCCGCTTTTCATTCCAAGTGTATTGATAATAATTAAAAATGCACGTGTTAGTAAGAAATAACGATATCCTAGTTTATTTCAAAAATACATTTATCGTAAAACGTAGTCAAAACTATCAATCTATTATAAAATGCGTCTTTACCCTTCAGTCTCGTACCAAAGACTGCCAAACTATCTGCCATATCCCGCACCGCTCATCGTCTTCCTATTTTAGGTACCCAGCAAAACAGATCTTTCTGTTTAAGTAACCCTCGTTTATGACTCCACCGATGGACCTTGCATACAGGGTGGATTCAAATATATCTTACACTCGGCCATCCTGCATTAGACGTCTGTCCTCAGACCTATCGCTGCTGAAAATAGCATTATCTGCTCCTAAAGGAATATATTATGCCTACAAATAATTTACACATGACTATATCTGTCCGTAAGAAATCGAATGTGAGCGTAATAACTTCATTTTACATTACAGTCTTAAGCAATAACTTCTGTATGTGACAATATATGTCCGTAAAAAATCGAATGTGAGCGTAACAACTCCATTGTGACAATATCTGTCCGTGAAAAATCGAATGTGAGCGTAACAACTCCATTGTGACAATATCTGTCCATAAGAAATAGAATGTGAGCGTAACAATTTCATTCTACATTACAGTCTTAAACAATAACTACTATATGTGACAATACCTGTTCCTAAAAGATCGAATTTGAGCGTAACAACTTCATTTTATATTACAGTCTTAAGCAATAACTTCTGTATGTGACAATATCTGTCCATAAGAAATTGAATATGAGCGTAACAATTTCATTTTACATTACAGTCTTAAACAATAACTACTATATGTGACAATACCTGTTCCTAAAAGATCGAATGTGAGCGTAACAACTTCATTTTACATTACAGTCTTAAACATACTATATGTAATAATACCTGTCTGTAAAAGATCGAATGTGAGCGTTACAACTTCATTTTACATTACAGTCTTAAGCAATAACTTCTGTATGTGACAATATCTGTCCGTAAGAAATCGAATGTGAGCGTAACAACTCCATTGTGACAATATCTGTCCGTAAGAAATCGAATGTGAGCGTAACAACTCCATTGTGACAATATCTGTCCATAAGAAATTGAATATGAGCGTAACAATTTCATTTTACATTACAGTCTTAAACAATAACTACTATATGTGACAATACCTGTTCCTAAAAGATCGAATGTGAGCGTAACAACTTCATTTTACATTACAGTCTTAAACATACTATATGTAATAATACCTGTCTGTAAAAGATCGAATGTGAGCGTTACAACTTCATTTTACATTACAGTCTTAAACAATAACTTCTGTATGTGACAATATCTGTCCGTAAGAAATCGAATGTGAGCGTAACAACTCCATTGTGACAATATCTGTCCATAAGAAATTGAATATGAGCGTAACAACTTTATTTTACATTATAGTCTTAAACAACTACTACTATATGTAAAAGTACCTGTCCGTAAAAGATCGAATGTGAGCGTAACAACTCTTCTTCTTCTTCTTCTTCTTCTTTTTCTTAAGACATTTGTCTTGTTTTTCCTCATATATTAGCACTCATAGCAGCCGCAACTGGGATTCTGATGTCCAGCTCTCGTGCCACCTCTTGGGCGGTCGTCCTGGTGGTCTGTTACCTTCAGGCTTGTTGTGCTTAGCAGCTCTTACGAGGCGGTTTCCAGTCATTCTGTCCACATGATCCCTCCAAGCTCTCTTTTGGACTCTGGACCATCTTACTACATCTTGAATGCCGCAGGTAGCTCTGATGTCTTCGCTCCTCTGCCTGTCGAGTAAAGTATGTCCTGTTATGGTCCTTAGGGTTCTCATTTCGGCTGCTTTTAAAATTCTCCTTGTTGCTGCTGTTTCTGCCCTCGTTTCAGTAGCGTAGGTCATTACTGGTCTTACGCAGGTCTTATAGATTCTTGTTTTGCTCGCTATAGACATGTGCTTGTTCCTCCATATCACATCTCGTAGGAATCCCGATAGTCTTGCTGCTTTGATTGTTTGCGACTTGACTTCCGACTTAAGATCACGGTTACTGGTTATTTGAGCACCCAAGTATTTAAATGACATAACCTGTGCCACGCTCTTGTTATATAATGCCAGTTTACATCTTTTGGGATCTCGTGATATTGTAAGAGATTGTGTTTTTTCTTGCGAGATGATCATGTTATACTGCTGTGCAGTTTGCTCGAATTTAAATAGCATTCTCTGTAAATTGTCCTCGTCTTGCGATATAATGACCGCATCATCAGCATAACAGATTATTTTAAACTCCTGATCTCCCCTCCTGTATCCTTTTCCCGCCGTTTTGACTTCGTCGATTATTTTATCCATGACGATGTTGAACAAAATAGGGCTAAGGCTATCTCCTTGTCTTATACCTGTTGACAACTCCATTGTGACAATATCTCTCCGTAAGAAATCGAATGTGAGCGTAACAAAAATATTCTGAAAAATACAATAACGTTACAATAAAATGTTTTTTTAAAGCAGTAATCACCTAATTCCTGACTCACCCTTGTTTCCTAATTAGCTGCGTCTCTGAATAAATTGGCATATGGAACACACTAACGAAACTGGTCCAGCACACTATTCCTGATTTCTGTCCAACTGGTTTTCACCTGAATGCAATCGTCATGCATTTCTCCAAGACGGTTTAAAAACAACAGAGTGATCGTCCCATTTGTATCGACTAGCCAATGTTTCAACCTCCAGGACCCACTCTTCGGCCATAATGTCATTACGCTCAGGTTTAAAAATTGGCACCAAACACTCGTCACCGGCACGCACTTCACAAATAGTTTTGTTTTTAATGTCACTTGGTTCTTTTTTCAAACGTTTACTACTTTGTCGGCGGTGACGTTTTTCTTCAGGTTCACGATTACGACTTTTTTGTTTTCCCATATTTATCAGTTCTTTTTTTTTCTTTGAAAATAATAAAAAAAAATTTAATAAAATGTTTCCAATCCCACCGCTGCTTGTAAGAAATAACCGAGGGGCGAATCGCAGACAAAAATTTGTACAACAGGCTTCACTTTTTCATGGTACTTCACGTACTTCACTGAAGTACCACGGGAATTCATCGGGACTTCACGTACTTCATCGGGATTTCACGGACTTCATCGATACTTCATGTACTTTATCCATACTTCACTGACTTCATGTACTTCTAGGGACTTCTACTCAGACTTCATCGGAATTTTTCGAGAAATCAATGACGTTGAAATGACGTCATCATGACGAATAGTTGTTTTGATATTATAGATATATTTGAAATATGTATAAATATACAGGGTGGCCCATTAGTGCGAGAAAGTCAAATATCTCTGTTGCCATTGAATCAAGAAGAAAATTCTGAGTACAAAATCATAGACCCACCTGTAGGCCATATTTCAGAATTATTTTGGACTATACAGTGTTATTTAATAGAAACCGCACTATGTTTTATAATTTCAACTCGAGCTTCAACTTCAAAAGATAGTCACAACTAGCTGTTGCTCACCAGTTTGTCCGAGTTGGATTTGTATAGGTTTTTGAAAACTCGAATCATTTCATAGGCATAAGGTCAATTTTTCTTTAAGGCCAGACAAAATTATTACTATCATTTCAAAATTTTGTTGCGGTATGAGGAATAAAACATTGATCACTTTGAACATAATTAAAATATTCATTTAAAATTTATACCTAATACATGAGAAAACATCTGAAAAAAACATAAACACGAAAAAAACAAAACAAAATAAACATAAAATGCACAGAAAGATACCTACGTATTCAAGTATACAGGGTGGCGCGACGAAGATATATAGCGAAATCAAACAAAACGTATGTTGATGAAGGCTAGCTACATTTCAAAACTATTCTGAAATATACAGGATGTCTCAAAAAATGGTGGCATATCGAAGTTATATTTTTTCTTATGGAACACCCTGTATTTCATCACATTTTTAAATTTTTCTTGAAAAGCTGATTTCAACGATTCATCAAACTTGGGGTCTAGCGCCAAGAAAAAGAGTGTAGAAAATCGAGATTTTTTAAAACTTTAGAAATTCTTTGTGTCGAAACTCTTCTTCATTGGTCAAAATCGCTAACATGGTTCTATCTCAACTTTTGACATCAAATTAAATCATATATAGGGTCATTCAGAATTATTCTGAACCAACCTATATTTCTTTCAATTTATTATTACTTAATATTGAATAAAAAGTTGAGATAGGGACATGTTTTAACCAACGATTGATACTTAGTTTTGACACAAGATATTCCTAAATTTGAAATATTTCGATTTTTCACATCTTATATATCTGTAATCGTTCCAACTAGACCCCAAGTGTGATGGATCATTGAAATTAGCTTTTGAAAGAGAATCTGAATATGTAATAAAATACAAGAGAAAATATAAATTTAATATGCCACAATCATTTCAACATAATTTTAAAATGTAGCCTTCATCAACATAAAAACTACTAAAGCGATTTAACTTTGAGAAATCTTCCTTTTCGCTATGAATCGGTACTTCTAGATACTTCTTGGTACTTCATGTACTTCTGTCAGGACTTCTTCAGGGTATACACCTGACTTCATCAGCGGTTCGCCCCTCGGAAATAACAATATCCTATTTTATTTTAAAAATACATTTATCGTAAAATGTAGTCAAAACTATCAATCTATTATAAAATGCGTCTTTACCCTTCAGTATTGTACCAAAGACTGCCAAACGACCTGCCATATCCCGCACCGCTCATCGTCTTCCTATTTTAGGTACGCAGCAAAACAGATCTTCCAGATAAAAGTATCCTCCAAACAATCCCCCAATTGATCAAAAATACCTCAAATTTAGGAGAAAATTCTTCGATATGTCAACCCTGCTTTATTAAATTCACAAGTAGCAATATATGTAGCAATTTTTAAGATATTAGAGCTACTATTCACAATTTTTAGGTCTACTATTTTTTCTTTAGTTGAACGGTAGGCGATTTACCAACATTATCTGAATACCCAAGTTCTCTTAAACTTTTTTTTTTATTATTAATTACCATTATAAATTTTTCAAATATTTTTTTATAAACACAAAAGTATCAACTGCTCATTGCAACTGCTATAAACATACTGACACAAACAAGAATTCAGTTACTTAAAAAAATAAACTATTTTTAAGAAAAAGAAGAATTTTTTTTGTTATTAAATTACATAAGAGAACACAACGCCGGTCAAAACCGGATAGCATCGCTCTCAGCTAGCTACCTGCTATCGACCCACCTGCCTTCAATAATTGCAGGATATCTTGAAAATTATTTATTTTATTGACTTGAAATTTTTGAAGAATATTTTCAAGGCAACACTTTAAAAAGATGCACATATAAAAGAGTTTTTGAAAATACCGTCTCATTCTAGCACTTAAAAGTTTAATTTAATCAGAATCACCACCATTTGTCGGATTATAATAAAATCTTGTAAGGAAAATTAGAAAAAAAAAAATTTGATGTTGTTTCGCTGTACGCAGTTACGATATCCAAGATACAGTTCACAGAAGCAAACAAAAGCCGTGGAAAATATGCCAACTATTTTCAATGTTATCGCAAACGACCAATCGCGATGCAAGGTTTGAAAGTTTAAGGGTTGGCGCTTATAATCGAAATACTACAATCGAATGATTTTATTAATAATGCAATGAGTGCTGACAGCTGTTATTTAAAACATTTGTTTGTTAGCTTGCCGGTGTTTTAATTTATTTAACTTTCCTAGTAGTACATCAATACAATTGACCTAGATCTAATTTTCCTTTTTTACAAAATTATTGGAATTTTATAAACAAAACTAACCCTACTAATTGGGTTGACAGTTGACACTTAATGTTATCGATAGTCGGTTTTCGATATGAAATGAAATATATCGATACCAAAAATACAACAACAGCGACATGAACACGCCCACCAGGGCTTTTGTTTGCTTCTGCTAACTGTACCTATCCGTTGAAAACGGTTGAAGCACCAAATTGTCTACAAGTGGCTTAAATTATACCACCATTCAGACGATTGTCCCATGAAATGGATACGCTAGCTTTATATACGGATAGTCAAGCTAATTTAACATTAATACACACACACACATATACTCGTAAATGTATATTGCGGTTAAACGTTACTTAGGTTAGGTTAGGTGTCATGTGATTGGGGCGCAGTACGGTCGCCCCTCCGCTTCGATGCGACCCTTTAATGGGTTTATTGTGGCTAACCCCTAGAGGTTACAGTTCACCGCACAATCCAGTTCTCGTTGTAGTTCATGGTTGTACAAGGTGAGATTTTCTTGAAATCGGTAGGTTTTAAGTTGGTAAAACCAAATACAGCCGACTCTCGATAATTTGACACTTCTTCTTCTTCTGGTGCCGTACGCTTTTTATTGTAGCGCGTTGGCGATCACGTGTTCATTGAGTAATGTGAAGCGTGCCCTCTTCGGCTCTTCTAAATATCGTGGCGGCATCCGCGATGTTACACCAGTTTCGAATATTGCGAAGCCATGAATGTTGTTTTCGGCCCGGTCCCCTTTTTCCCTCGATTTTTCCCATAAGTATAGTTTTGAGCAGAATATACCAAGGACCTCTTAAAATATGTCCAAATAGGATGTTTTTCTTTCCTTTACAATGTTCAGTAGTTGCTGATGTGTTCTTGCTCTTTGTAAGACTTGCTCATTTGATATATGATCTACCCAGGGAATCTTGAGTAACCTTCTCAGGATCCACATTTCAAAGGCCTCGATTCTGTTAAGGGATTTGGCCTTTAGTGACCAGGTTTCTGCTCCGTATAGTAGTATTGGCCATATATAGCACTTGACAACTCGCAGCCGGAGATTCAAGGGTATTTCTTGTCGTAGGAGGTAGGTATTGAACCTGATAAATGTGCTTCGAGCGATAGCCACACGTATTTTGACCTCATCATCATTATCCCACTTATCGTTCAGCGTTGTGCCAAGATACTTAAACTTGTTCACTCTCTCGATCTGCATATTATCGATGTAGAGGTGAGCGTTCTCATGAGGCTGCCGACTCACTATCATTAGTTTGGTTTTACTTATATTGACATCGAGACCAAAATCTTTTCCTATGGTGTTTATAACATTTATGGTTGCTTGTAAATCCTCTATGTTATCTGCTAATATAGCTGTGTCATCGGCATAACGCAAATTGTTAATGGGAATGCCGTTCACCTTGATGCCTCTTGTGTTTCCATCCAGTGCCAGTTGAAAAACCCTTTCCACGTAGACATTGAACAGCATTGGAGATAGTATGCAGCCCTGTCGGACCCCTTTAGCAATAGTTATGTTCTTTGTGTGCTGTGAGTCATGAAGTCGCAGCTTTGCTGTTTGGTTCCAATATAGTTTGTGTATTATTTGTATATCTTTTTCATCAATTCCTGTCTCTCGTAAGATAGGTAGGAGCATATCATGTCGTACGTTGTCAAATGCTTTTTGGTAGTCGATGAAACATACAAATACGTCCTTTCGTTGGTCATAGCATTTCTGTACTAGCAATTGCATGCAGTATAGGGCTTCTCGTGTGCCTAGTCCATTTTTAAATCCAAACTGGATTTCGCCAGATTTTTCTTCGCACTTTTGGTATATTCTTTTGTGAATAATTTTCAGGAATGCCTTTAGTGCATGGCTCATAAGGCTGATGAGTCGGTGGTCTTCGCATGTTTTAGCGTTTGGTTTTTTAGGGATTGCGACAACGGTGGAAGTTAGCCAATCGATTGGGATCTCTCCAGTGTCATATATGTCATTAAAGAGTTTGCATAACCTTTTGGTGTTTACCAGTTTTAACTGGTACATACTGGTACACTGGTTAATTTGAATCTCTCGATCATTTGGATTTTTTTCCGGTCCCTTTAAAAATACTCGAGAGAAATTGAATAAAATTAATGTTAATTGGTCCCTTCGGTAACTTGAAGGTGAAGACATGGTATCTTGCTTGCAACATGCGATAATTTATAGTCCAGGCTTTCCTACTCTCTATTATTTGAAGCGATTATCATGCATCTGTCGTTTGTTTACATAAATGTACAGATCCTACGCTTCTACACCCTCGGAACAGACACGAATGACGATTACTTCGCAGCTCTCACCGCTATCGAAAATTCTTTGGACAATGATGGACTGAAGTCGCTCACTCAAAAAAAAATTACGGACTTCTTTTCGAAATAAAAATTTGTGAATAATTGTATTATTATATTTAATAATAATATAGAAATCACGAATTTTTATCGTACGCTTATTTACTTGAGTCCCCCCTCCCCCTCGTGGTTATTTGAACGCGTGTTATTTTGAACTCTTGGTAATTTGAAATTTATCTTTGAGTTTAAAATTATCGAGAGTCGACTGTATGTTGAATCTTATTCTTTCTAAGCAGGGTTATAAACAAAGTATGTGTTCAGCAGTTTCTTCTTCCACGCAAGAAAACCCGACAGTCCGTTTGTTAGTTCAGATCCATTCTAGATGGTATCTTAAGTTGAACAAACAGGGTGATTCTTTGGTAGTTCCAATTAGACGTTTTAGAAAAACTTGACATAATTTAAATCGGAAAATTTGAAGTTACTTTCAGTAATACAGGAAGTTAACTAAAAATGGAACATGTTTTTTTGCATTATGTTTTTCTAGTATTGTGTATTTTTACTAAACTTGGTCATTTTGTTAATAAAATGATTATTTTTGTACAGGGTGATTCAAAACGCGTATTTAAAGATGTCTCATCTTTCTTAAATGAATTACCTAACGTTGCAAGACAGACGTGTCAATTCTTAAAAAACTAAAAATCACCACGAGGCTATCAATCAGGATAAACCAATCATACCTACGGTATTTGGGACACATTTCAAGAAGAACGAATGGACTGGAAAAACTTATTGTAGAGGGAATAAACAATGGTAAACGACCAAGAGGAAGGTCTTCGACGCGCTGGGTGGACCAAACTAAAGAAATCATTGGTCACGGTCTGCAAGAAGCTTTTCTTGCAACTCAAGACAGAGAAGGATGGAGAACTACGATCCGAGCAATTGAGACATGATGTCACCATACTCTCTCGAGAGTAAAAGGACAAGAGAGAGTTAGACATAACTTTTACTGCTCTTCAACAACTTCCTATATCTACCTAAATCCAACCGTTATTCATTTTACCTATGGATTATGAGTTTGTATTAACAAAGCAAACAAAGGCCCTTATATAAGGCCCCTATGTTCTCCTGATCTAACCCCTTTGGACTTCTTCATTTGGGGGTATATAAAAAATAAAGTTTATGAAAATCCTGTAACGACCAAAGAAGAAACTATTGAAAGAGTTAAAAATACTTTTGCGTCACTAACACCAGTGCAGATAAGACGGGCAAAAATGATTGCTGCAGTTCAACGAGTGAATAAGTGTCTGCATCAATAGTGAGACGTTTTTGTGCATTTAAATTTTAAATTATTCAATTTTAATTAAATATTTTTCATTGGGTTTTTTTTTTAAATAACCGCCAATAAAATACTAACTCACAATTCATAATTTATAAGCTGAATATCTCAATAACGGTTTGATTTAGGTATATGGAGTTTTAACGAAACAAGAGCAGTAAAATTCTGTCTAACAACATTATAAGTTACAGGATGATTCATTTAAGAAAGTTGATAAATCTTTAA
Organism: Agelastica alni; assembly: GCA_950111635.1. Lineage (NCBI taxonomy): Eukaryota > Metazoa > Arthropoda > Insecta > Coleoptera > Chrysomelidae > Agelastica > Agelastica alni. The sequence continues at coordinate 21,680,169 of OX467719.1, read as the reverse complement.
ATATGCGTTTTAAATCACCATGTACAATAGTAATCATTTTATTAACAAAATGACCAAGTTAAATAAAAATACACAATACTAGTAAAAAATATATAAAACAATGTTTAAGTTAACATCAATTATAATGATACAGGGTGTCAAATCGGACACTTTTTCGTGATAAAAATGGTAATATCCCGTAAAACGCTCAGTATAAGGTTGCAAAACCCTATATTGGGAGAATCCCCAGGAGTAGCTTTATCGAAATACGTAATAATATACATAATATTTAAAATAGGCAAGTTATAGTCAACTTCCGGTATAACCGGAAGTAACTGGAGGCTCTAAATATTTTAGACCAATTAGACATATCCGAAAACCTCACCTAAAATTTTCAGATTTTAATTATAACAAGTTTCTCTTGAACGTCTAATTGGAATTCCCAAAGAATCACCCTGCATAATGTGTTTGGTTATTCGCAATACTTGATTCAAGATTAAAATATGTTTAAAAATTAAACAATTGCTATTCTTTAATTTAAACATAAATTTTAAACACATGACTATTTTTAAAACAAAAGTAAGTGCTTTTTTTAAATTCATTGTGTAAAACTATTATTACTTGGTAAAAAAAGGGACTGGAACGATTTCAGAGAATAGTAGTAAAATCATATATTATGTCTCGACCTCTATTAATTTTTAATTATTAATATTTTATATCGACAAAGAACAAAGATGACTTAAATAGACTTCGAAATGTGGGTCTACAGACGGATACTCGGGGTAGGCAAGAAGGTGAAGAGGCGGAAATAGTGAACACGGTAAAATCAGGAAAACTTGATTATCTGGGTCACGTTATGCGCGAAGAAAGATACCACATGCTAAAAAATACAGGGTAAACGAAGTGTGGCAAGAAGATGCACTTCATGGCTGTACATCAATAGAATTGTTTTGAGAAGCAGCATCCAAAGCAAGAATCGCCATGATGATAGCCAACCTTCTAAGAGGAGACGGCACGTGAAGAAGAATATCGCCACTGTCCAGAGAATACCACGGGAAGACTTATCTTTCGCAGACGAAAACGAGATTAGGAATAGTGAAAAGAACATGTTAGATTTTGAAAATTTCAAACGGTATAAGGAATGTTAGTGTGGGATGAATATGTTAAAATAATAAAAATATTATAGGTCGTCAGCATTCGTGGAACCCAACGTGCAGAAAGTTTTTTGAGACCCAAATCTCAATGTAAAATTTTTTCAACGCTTCCATGTTATTACAGACAAATAAAAACGGAAACAAAAAACTTAAAGAAATATTTATGAAAATCGAAACAGTTGAAAAGAGCTGTTTTAAAAGATAATAATTAAAACTTTGTTGTTATCGAACGATGTGTATTATTCACAAGAAAATCGATCATCCAATATTTCTTCCCATAAATTTTCGTCAGAATCTCCTGTATTAACTGTAAGTCGGTGGCTATAAGGACGCACCGCGAAGTAAATGTTATTATAAAGTTAAATGTGCTTGGCCATAACGGCGCACTGACTCTTGCCCCGCACCTAGCGAGCATCATACTCCGAAATTGAGCTTGGTATTTTTCGACTATGGCATATAACGCGTTGCACATGATGGATAAAGAAACATTATTAACGTGTGTCTTTATCTTTGGTGTACGACAAAGCAGGGTCTATCTATACAATGGTATATGCGCGGTGCTCTGTTATGGACACCTAAAATAACACGTCGACACTGGTCTTCTCCATCTAGTATTAATTCTTTTTTAGCCAATTCAGTCTCAAATCCTTGACCATTTTCGATTCTCGACTATAAAATTTTTTTTACACATTGCCACTTAAAAAATTCACGCGTACTTATTTTTTTATCATTCTTCTTCTTAGGCTGTCTTTCCACTACTGGATCCACATACTCGAATCTCTCTCGATCGGTTGCAGTGTGAACGATCTCCCCGACAGTTTGGATTCCCGTCCACTTTCTAATATTCCTCAACCGGGACAATTGCTTTCTTCATACTCCACGCCTGCCCTCCATCTTCCCTTCCATTATAAGTTGTAATAGCTTATACTTTGTATTTCGCCTTTTTAATTGTTAATAATAGTTCTCTCTCCTTTTTCATTCGTCGTAGGATCTCTTCGTTGGTTATTTTATCTGTCCAAGGCATTTTTAATATATATATACGACGATAGGTCCACATTTCAAAGGCTTCTATTCCTCTGAGCATCGTTGTTTTCATAGCCTATGCCTCCATTCCATATATTATTATATTTTTAACATTAAGCAGAGTTATTCGGCAGTCGTCGTGTTTTGTAGACGTTCAATCAGTAATTCATTTCATATTTTTTAAGAATAGCCTTATATTTGAACGGAATAAAACAAGTTTTATGTGTTTAATTATAATTTTCTTTAATCGAGCTTACCGACACAAAATAAAAAAATGTAAGTAAGCTACTGGTCTTTTTATACAACTGTAAACAATTTCCGCTGCTGACTTGAGGAGTAGATAAAATTCCGGAAATTTTTGTAGTTCCCATGAAAAATAATATACTTTTCAGGAGAAAGATTTGACCTTTTTGAATCTTACTATTAAATTGCATAATTTCAAAAAAAAAATATTAAAAATACTTATTACTCTCTTTTTACCTTATTGCGGTGATCCTGTTGTATTTTTTAATTTTTTTTAAATGTTGATTGACAAATTTACAAAAGTTTTATGTAAAATATGTTTGTCATAATATGCATTCCGAAAGATTCACAAGTTGAGGCGTCTCTCCAGTTATTATTTATTATTAATCAGTTCGTTAGCTCCATTAAAGTCATAAATATGTCTTATATAAACGCACAATTTGCCATTGAAAAATTTACGACTCCATAAAATTAATTTTAATATGAACAAACAAACGTAATGTTTACTGTTCTAAAAGCTTATTTCCTCTTACATTTTTAAGGAATTGATTTTTGGTAAACCTAAAATATAATTAATGGACAAAATAAATATATGAAATTTACTGAGAAATAGAAAAAAGCCAATAAACGAATACTAGAAGACATTTTTGAAAAACTTTACATCTTAACGGAAGCCAGGAATCACAAAAAACGTCACTCAAACCCAAAATAGGATTTTCTCCTTGGCTAAAATACAACAAATGGTAGCCAAACTAAAACAGAAAAGCTCCAGGCATTGACACGAAATAAACGAACGAAATGATTAAATATGGAGGTGACACATTATACGATAACTACAATCTCTCTTTAATAAAATACTTGTAGTCAAGGAATGGAAGCGTGGACATTGAACAAGATCGATACCAAGTGGATCGAAACATTTAATTACAACAACTACCAACTGTTTAGATCTGCAGTATCAAAAATACGCATAACTTTGATGATAGCCAAACTTTGGAAAACAAATGCAATATATTCTATCTGTAGTGACTGCATATTTAGTTTTACGTAAAATTCTATTACATATTTATTCTTTTTTGTTTATAAGAAGTCACTAGAATCAAGCATATCGATGCGCATACCTACACTTCTTAAAATACGAAAATAAATATTTGCCAATTAAAATTTATATCGTTTACTATTAATATTTATAAGTCATGAGCTTAAATTTCAGATAATTCTGTAAAACTTTATGCTGTGTTCACTTTATATTTAACAAAAAAGATTGTACTAATATTTTTTTTTGTATTACTCAAAATTTGAAATTTTTCACCCGTAATAAATATATATGTTTAACTAAATATAATTTTAAATATTGATTTCTCCATCCGTCCGTTTGCATTTTCCGCGCGAATAATATCTATACTCGCGTTCAGCGTTACCAAGTATGTATACTTGATCGCTGTTAGTTTTTTAAAAGGTTCTGTTTATTAGTTTTTTTCTATGGTACTAATTAACTGGTATAGAACTACAGCGAGCGTGTAATCTCCATGTTAATTATCCAATTAATTGAGTTTTTCTCTGGTTTGAAAAGGTCAATTGATTTCAAATTTTAAGGGTAATTGTATTATCATATCCTCAATAAGTATACGAAAATTTAGAATTTTCTGACTGTATGCCTACTAATAAAATAAATGATAAGGGCGACATACCCGTAGAATGGCTAAAATTTGAATTTATTGTCCTTCCCAAAATACCGATTGCTAGAAAATCTAATGAGTTTCATACTATAAGCTTGATGAGTTATCTGTTAAAGATATTTTAGAAAATAATTCACAACCGAATATTTAAACAGAACAGATATCTCAGTCCCAATTCAGCTTCAGAAGTGCCGTAGGAACCAGGGAAGCTCCTTTTTCAGTCCAAGTATTGTTTCAGCGATGCAGGGATGTCAACTGTGATGTGTATACATGTTTTATCGATTACTGAAAAGCGTTTGACCGAGTACGACACACCAAAATTATGGAAGTCTTGAAAAAAACTGGCCTGGATGGAAAAGATATCAAGATCATCCGAAATCTCTACTGGAACCAAGTAGCTTGTGTCAGGATAGACGAAGACAGAACAGAATACATAAAAATACTAAGAGGTGTAAGACAAGAATGCATACTGTCCCCAGTCATCTTCAATTTATACTCTGAATATATCTTTAGAGAGACGCTGCAGGATATTGAGGCCGGAATACTACTGAATGGGGAACGGTTAAACAACATAAAGTATGCAGATGACACTGTTATTTTCGCAGACAGCCTTGCTACGTTGCAGCTTCTGTTGGTCAGAATCACAGCTTTCAGCCGACAGTATGGGCTGAAAATAAACAAGAGTAAAACGAAGTTTATGATAATAAGTAAAAACCGAGACATCCGTGGAAACTTATTAGCAGATGGAACTCCCCTGGAAAGGGTTAATAGTTACGTATACTTGGACACAAACATTAATGATGAGTGAAACCACTCTGTTGAGATCAGAACTCGCGTTGAAAAGGCAAGATGAAAAAAGTCTTCACAAGCCTCGATATACAGCTAACCACGAAAATACGTTTACTACTTTGTTACGTGTTTTCAATACTATTTTATGGAGTCGAATCGTGGACGCTTACGGAGGCTTCCTCCAAGAAACTAGAGGCATTTGAAATGTGGCTGTACCGAAGAATTCAAAAAATATCTTGGACAGACAGGATGTAGTGCCCTTAGCCAGGAAAACATGCAAAAAGGTTAAATAAATGAACTCAGTTGACCGTTCATATGAATAACTTTGAACTCACTTAGAACGTGTCGCCAGACGCACGTAATAATGTTTGTGTTTATTAATCGTTCGTATTTATTTCGCAACCAGATGTCTCGGAATGAATAGTGTGTTATTGTTTTACTTCGATCGGTCGTTACGCTGCTCTACTTTGCAGTGACGGTCATGATCACGACATTAAAATGTAGAATTGCTAAACTAAATTAAACATATTTTTAAGTTCAACGTTCTTTTTAATTAACGAGTGTTTACCCGAAACTTCAACAAACCTGCGAGCAAGGGACCTAACAAATACGCGGCGATCCTAATACATTACACAGGATGGGCAAGGTAAGAGAAGTCCTCGATACGGTTAAGGCACGAAAGTTACAATATCTAGAACATGTAATGCGTAATGAGAGCCGATACAAACTTTTGCAAAATATTCTACAAGGCAAAGTGTATGGAACTAGAGGAGCAGGCAGACGACGAATATCGTGGCTGAAAAACTTAAGAGCTTGGTTCAATCAGACAAAAAATCAGTTATTCCGAGCTGCAGTCAATAAAAGGCGAATAGCCAATACGATAGCCAACATCCGGAACGGATAGGCACTACAAGAAGAAGATGCCTACACCACTTCAACTACCTTATTGCTCAATATTATTTTTTTAGCTAGCTTGTTTAAAAAGCCTATTTGTTACATTCTATTAAATTTTTATGAAATTTCCTTTTTTGTTGACTCAATTAGAAATAAAATAATTCATGAATAATGGATTAAAATTATAATATAAATAACTTTGGCATCATATATTTCATGTACCAGGTTTATGCTTTTCACGGAAACTAAATTGTGTTTTAAAAGTATTTTTCATTGTGAACTGAAGCGTATATATTGTTAATACATTTACTAAATTAAAATCTACCAGATTAAAATTACATTAGATAAAAAAAAATTATTTTTCCTCTCACAAATATACAATTCGGGAAAAATGAATTTCCAAGTAAGATAACTAATGTGATCATGTGTATTTTTATTTATCAAACCATATTGCTGATAATATCATTATCAGCACAAATAAACATTATCCACTGGAAAAAATATTCGTCGATAGTTTTAAATAAGTTTATACCAAATTTTTTGATTCAAATAAACGACATTAATTATCAAATTTTATTACTTATTTCTAATATATACAGGGTGTTAGTAAATAAGTGCGACAAACTTCAGGGGGTTAATTCTGCATACAAAAATAATGACAGTTTGCTATATAAACGTATGTCCGCAAATGCTTCGTTTTCGGAGATACGGGTTGTATTAGATAGTTCTTGATAATGTATTAAATAAATGAAAAAACGCATTAATATGTTTTATTTTTTTGCATGAAAACGGCGCCCTATACGAAAAAAAGACAGGAAAGATTTTTGTCAGAAATTTACCGACACTTTAAACATGATCTTTAATTTAAAATATCTCAGTGGCGTACCATTTTTTTCTTTAAAAAAATTGGGATCATTACCCGTATGCGCGCCAATGATGAACACAAAATTATTAGTTGTATGTCAAAAAATGCGCAATAACTACCTCTTAAAACTCACCAAATTTTATTTGCATATCTCGACCGGTTTCAGAACAATAAATAAATCGTCTGTTTTTAAGAAAAAATTTAGCACCCCGTATATCTGAAACGAAGAATTTGCGGACATACGTTTATATATCAAAAATTGAAAAAAAATTGTGTAGTGTTGTAGCCTACTAAAAGTATTTTTCTAAACTCCAAAAGTTGGGCGCCAAATTGTGTTACCCTAACTAAACTGTTTTTCTAAAGTTACAAGAGTGGGGTGCCAATTTTAAAAAACTTTCCTATTCCCCAAATGTTGAGCGACAATTTTGTGTTACGTGTCCTTTCTAAAGCCAATTGTGTGTCATGTTATAAGTTACTCCAACTCGAGGGCTGCAAATTGTGTAGCGAACAGTTTTACTAATAGCTGTTAAACTAAATTATTTTATCAAATTAAAGTACTATAAAAGAATTTTAAATAAATTTACCTAACCGTTTGAAATGAAAAAAATTAAATAATTATTATTAATATTAATTGGACAAATAAAATGTAATGTATTTCAAATTTTAATTTTAATGTTCAAACTATTTAATAACAGCTAAATAACCTAAAGTAAAAGATTCAAATATTATACTCAGGGTTCCGCGACTCCTTGATTTATCGATTGGATTAAATTTGAGGTGATATATAGATTTCTTACGAAATACTACTATAAAATGGATCAGGACGGTATATAGTTCTTTAATAACAACGAAAGAAGGATAATACCACTGAATAAGTGTTTCTGAATAACAGGGAAATAGGTAATAAACTTTTTTGAGAATATCTCGAAAAGTATTGATTTCCGCATCGTTTGATTTTCAGATTCGTGTTGCACGCCTCAAAATAATACCTGTTTATTTTAATATTGAAATCGTCATCGCTAAACCACTGGATGAAATTATAGTAAACAATGAGATGTTCCAACTTAGTTGTGATAATAAACGCTTAAATAGTCCGGTTTTTACACACTTGGCAATAACGAATCATTTCTTTCACTAAATTTCACTGAATATTACTAATAATATGCTAAAAATCACCGATAAAACTCCAAAATCTCATTGCAACACCTTCGGCAACAGCGCTACTAATAATAGCTAATTTCGTAGTACGCACGAATCTCTGCAAGTGGAACGATGCAGACAAGCCGTGCGGCGTTGTCGCTTATTGAGCAATACATTTCTATGATCTAACGAAATGAAATAGTTCAATGGTTCAACATTCCATAAAATGGGTTGTATTATCCAGGTTGTTATAATTCATGAAATATTAATAAGAGGTAGCATTATGGTCATAATATTGTTGCAAATATAATCAACAAATACTATGGACGATTCAATAACAATCACAAATCTCTTGCCATAACTGGAGAGCAGGCAACATCACAGCACAACACATTCCAATCGGCCGCACAAAGACAATACAGTCGACAGAAAGTGAGGATGTATGATCGTGTTTAAAAAGTAAATAGTTTCGTCTCCTCTGATTATAGGTCTATGCTTATTAGCTACTAAGGTGATAAGTCAAATGTTACACATCATATGCGACTGCTGAAAGGCTCGATTGTTTTTAAATTTTTCTTGTTATTTTTTCGCAATATGAAACAAGAGCGTCACGCTTCCTTGGTAGCCAAACTTATAGCCTGATGTTATAGCCTAGCAAAGTATTTACAGCATCTGCAACCGATTAATAGTGGGGAAATTCGTGTGGAGCGTTTTGTCAACTGGAGCGTATTATACCTATATCTAAATTTTTATTAGCCCATGGTCTCCAAAACGCCACATATCTATTTATTTAATGAAATTTCTAAATTCAACACACCACCTCACTTTTATGAAAGACTATCTTTTCAAACATACACAAGATTATTTAAAGCTTTTCAACCGCGTTACACCCCTCGGCAAATTCGGTGCGTTTAACTTTTTGATTCGCTTTTTCCATTGGTCGAATAACCTAGTTTGTGAATTTTGACGCACGTCAATTAAGACGTGGACAGCACTTTTTTTGATTTATAATGGATTTTATACGGTAGTAAACATTATTTTTTGTTTCTAAATTTGGTACGAGTGCATAGCGTATATATTAAATATTGATTACTCCTCACATAACTGTGTTCTGCAAACGATAATGAAAGAACTATAATAAACTTGTCTTGTTAAAGAGTGAAGGCTGATGTCCAGTCTAAAATATTTGTTGACTACATTTTTACTAATTGTAAGTTTGTTGTACATAGTCGTTATTTTATTAACCCACTTTACATGTATAAAATGCAAATATTCATAACACAACATACAGTCGCAAAGTAACGAGATAAACAGAATACCGGGTAAATCATTTATCTGATAATCACATAATTCACGATTACATAGTGCAAAATGGAACCGTAACAAGTCCATGGATCATTTTCGGTGCAATCTTTTTGAAGACAACAAACAACATTTATTTGATTTTACGAAGCAGTTTTTAATCTTTAAATAAACGATGACTTCCTGTCGCCTAACTTTACAATAACTAAACGAGTAGACATGTTACGTTATCGATAATAATTTTTACTAGACGGTAACCTTATACTGTAAAACCAAATAAAAAATGTGCACACATTTTTTTTTACTGAAAATAGTCGCAAAAAGGGTAGACCTATCGTGTGGGCCGCGGACGGCCCGCACTGCGACTATTAGAAGGGGAAGGGATTATAGAAAGGAAATGATTGTGGACACGCTTTTTAAAAAGTTGCAGGTCATAGTTCCCAGGAAAAACTGATTTTGGAAGGTTGTACCACTCCGTAGCAGCCCTGTAAAAGAAGGATTCTTGATGGAGATTGGTCCTTGTAGTGTCAAGCTTGAGAGTAAATGTGTGAGACTGATCAGCGTGCCGAGTTCTTCGGCCGAATGTGGCCAATGGTGGTACAAGAGTTTTTATTTCTCTGGAGAATCTTCCATGGAAATATCTGTAGAGCAATGACTGGTCTGCAGCTCTTCTTCTATGTTCTAGAGGTTGAAGGGTAGAGGTAGAGGTAGAGGTCGGATTTGAGCCTTGTACGTCGTCAACAGTTGATCAGGAGAAAAAATGATAAAGCACATGTTGATAAATAAAACGACAAATAACCTTCTTTACTATCCATAATGCTCCAACAAGATAAATTCTAAACTTGTATGGAATTGCATCGAATCCTTAGAGTACCTTGGTGCGAACAACAGGGTGACCCTACTGTGGGTACCTGGGCACCAGGGGGTGGAAGGAAACGAAAAAGCCGACACCCTTGCAAAACAGGGGGCCGAATCTGCGTTCACTGGACCAGAACCGGTTTTTGGAGTTACCACAAGTGCCGCCAAAACAATTATTTCGGACTGGGCGGAGAGGAAAATACTCACGTACTGGTCCGACTTACCAGGGCTAACCCACTCGAAGGCTTTTTTACCGTTACAACCCTCGAGAAACACAACTAAGCAGATCCTAGAATGGAGCAGAAATGACCTGCGTATTCTAACAGGACTGCTTACGGGACACTGTCGTCTGAGATACCACCTCAGAAAGATAGATCTGAACCAACAAACGGACTGTCGGTTCTGCTGCGTGGAAGACGAAACTGCTGAACATATACTATGTTCATGCCCCGGCCTGGGAAGAATAAGGTTCAACATATTTGGTTACACTAACCTAGAACCTACCGATTTTAAAAAAATCTCACCCTATACAACCATGAACTTCGTAAGAAGGGGGGCTGGATTGTACGGTGAACTGTAGCCTCTAGGGGTGAGCCACAATAGACCTACTAAGGGTCGCGGTGGAGGGGCGACCACGCCCCACTCACATAAAACCTAACCTAACCTACTATCCATAATAATTTGTTTACAACTGAACGGACAAAAAAACACAATCGTTCACTATAAATAAAGTATAGTTTTACCATTGCCATTAGATTAAAATGGAGACAAAATTTTTAAATGGCATTGGGGGTTCCAATAAGATGTCTTTCTAAGCTCTTACAATTCTCCATACAATAGTCCGCGTGAATTTGAATAAAGGGCATTGGTATTGGGCAGATGTCAATATTTAGAAAGAAAGACAAAAATCAACGTCTTTTTCTCTTTAGGGACTTAAAATAAAACCGGAACAAGTCATTTAAAAAAAAATAAAAGTTAAAATTGCTGAATTGTCCACTACTAAATTTCCCACTTGACAATCTTTCAAGGTATTGTCAAAAACAAGTTTTTTTTCATTTCTCAGTCCCATTTATAAACGTATCTTCACTTTTCAGCTGTTCATTATTTTTCCCGTGAAATATTGTACCTTATTGTTATCAGTAGCCCCTTACATTTATTGTTAATAGAGAAAGCTGGATCTGTCTACAAATTTATTTCTTTATACGCACATATCATAGCGTCATCTTCTGAATGGCGGCCTAACTTGGTGCTATTTTGAGTCACCGGCATATAATTTTATGCTTCGGCCGTTTTTGAGATACAATGGACACATTCATTACCGAAACTATTCAATAATTTATTTTTCACACATTTATTTATCTGAATTATTCCGTTTGTTCGTAACTATAATTTCGAATATCTATATATCTCCGACTTTCCCTCTAAATAGATACTTATTTTCGCGTCGCTTTTTCCAGTCTGTTTTCGTAGTTTCTTTTACGTTCTCGATCACGCGGGATTATTCGAGCCAAATGATTGATGAACACAGATCTTTTTTGAGTTAAAACGCACTTTTATGACCATAAAAATATTTCGATAACTACGAGTTTAAAGCTTGTTATCAAAAATTCATGATTATCGTCTGGTAGTCAGCACAGTCCTTCTTCTTTACGCCGATGATCAAGTCATATTAGCGTCATCTGAAAAGAAGTTGCAGGCGATGGTTAATGTTATGCATGATGCCCTGAAAATCAATGGGATGAAAATAAATGTAAGTAAAACGAAAGTAATGGTTTTTGAAAGAGAGGAAAGAATGACAAACTGTAAAGAGTAAAACAAGTAAATGAATTTGTCTACTTGGGTTTAAAGTTTACGAGAGATGAAAAGTATGACAGTGACATTAAGCGAAGGGTGTTGACAGGAAAACAAATGAATGGGGCACTGCATAGCTTTATAAACAGCCAGAAAGTGTCAAAAAAGGCAGGTCTGGCTGTGCATAGAGGTGTGTTGGTTCCTACACTTATGTATGGTAGTGAATGTTGGGTTTGGCAGAAGAAGCATGAAAATAGGATTAATGCTGCGGAGATAAGTACTCTGAGAAGTATAGCCGCAGCGACTCGGTTGGATAAAGTAAAAAATAGTGAGATTAGAGAACGCTGTGGTGTAAAAGAAAATGTGGGTACAAAGATAAATAAAGGAAGGCTTAGATTGTTTGGACACGTAAAACAGATGGATGAAGGAAGATTGACGAATGGACAAGTCGGTAGACATATCGGCGAACATATCTCAATCAGATCAACATTGCTTTGAAGAAAGGCCAGGTCAAGAGTACCAACAACTGACAAGCATGCATGAGAGCACTGATGAAAGAAGAGGAAGCAAAAGATGTGTGTAAGAACCGTAGCAAGTGGAAGGGAGAGGTCTCTGCCTATACATACAGGAAAAAGGCGTGACTATATGTATGTAGTCAGTCCATAATAGTAAATTACATAACAAGTGCGAAAAATCACTCTCGCACCAATAATTTACACTATTTTTCCTACGACCACGCAATAATTTTACCATTTTTTTTTTCTGGAAATAATCGCAAAAACGGTAGACCTATCGTGTGGGCCGCGGACGGCCCGCACTGCGACTATTAGAAGGGGAGGGATTATAGAAAGGAGATGATTGTGGACCCGTATTTAAAAAGTTGCAGGTCGTAGTTCTCTGGAAAAACTGATTTTGGAAGCTTGTTCCATTCCGTAGCAGCCCTGTAAAAGAAGGATTCTTGATGGAGATTGGTCCTTGTAGTGTCAATCTTGAGAGTAAATGGGTAAGACTGATCAGCGTGCCGAGTTCTTCGGCCGAATGTGGCCAATGGTGGTACAAGAGTTTTTATTTCTCTGGAGCATCTGCCATGGAAATATCCGTAGAGTAATGTCTTATCTGCAACTCTTTTTCTATGTTCTAGTGGGTTAACGGTATCTGTGAGAGTTGAGTTATTTATTAACCGAATGGCCCTTTTCTGAATGGAATCTAGAAGACGAAGAGAATGCCTTGGTGCTGAACCCCAAATGTGCGAGTTATACTTCAGTAGAGGTCGGATTTGAGCCTTGTACGTTGTCAACAGTTGATCAGGAGTAAAACACTTTCTATCTTTCCACAGAAAACCTAGCTTCTGGCTTGCTGACTTTGCGATGTTAGCAACATGGTCATGCCAAGACATATTATTAGACACCGTGACTCCCACAATCGAGATGCGAGGGACTTGATTCGAGGGTATTTCCGGACATTGTGATGGAATGATTTAAGGAATTTACTTTCTTGGCGTTTTGTGTTTTCTGGGCGTTGAACTGAACACGATTGTTGGTTCCCCACTTGACGGTTGCTTCATAATCCCTGTTGAAGGAATCAACCTGTTCCTGTCTGAGTCTATTTGTATCATTCACCGAACACAACCTTTACCTCGACAATATCGAGAAAAATATATTCGAACATATATATATATATACTATGAATAATTTTCAAACAACAGTTAAATCGTATTTCCTCATATTGCCCGGCATTGCCCCATATTTTTTGATATTGCCTTAAATTGCCCGATATTTCCTCGTATTTCCCCTTGAACGTATGAGAATTTCCCCCGTGGCAAGTCCCTCGATTACTCACTCGAGTTTTATTATATTTATTTAAAATTAACGTAAAATATTTAAAAACATTTAAAATAATCCAAATTTAATGTTATAGTGCAGCCAAATGTAAAAGATTTTTTTTAATTACAAACACAATATATCTCTTTTTATGTTTATTTAATACGTTTTAAAAAAATATATAACCTGCATTTATGGGTATTTTTTTCTTTAAAAGTAAATTTTACAAAAAAAGTTATTTTTTTGAAAATTAATTGACATTAATTGACAGACGAAACTTTTCCTATTGAGACACAAATGATAATTTCGATTTTTTTTTAAATTTTAATAACGTTTATTTTTTCTTTATAACTAAATTTTATTACCGAATGGATGGTTTATTTATCTAAATTGGTTTCTTTTATTATTTAGAAGTGAAATGATAAAATGATAATTGTTACTATAGCTATAGCCTAACATTTCCTTAAAGTTGTGGGATATATGAAACGTAGATATCTCTTTCGATTTGGAACATGGTACATTGCACTTTTATATGCAGAATATAAAAACCCGTTCCGAACCCTTCGAATTTACCGGTTGTTTTAACCCTTTCTTTCGTGGGAGGGAATTTGACTATCCCTGTTTATCCGATGATTGGATGCTATAAAATTCAAGTTTTATTAACCGTGTGGGTGATACATTCGGCATGGTAATTGTAGTGTTCGGCATCAAATTCTAATATAGAAATAATCGAAAGGTTCCAAGCAAAATCACTTGAAATAATCACCAATGCTCTTCATGGTTCGTGACTAATAGTGCTATCGCTCGAGATCTGAATGATCGGTTAAAAATGAAATTAAAAAGTTAGGTGATAACTAACAGGCTTAAAACGCACCCAAACAGTCTTGCAAAAAATCTAGTGTCGCAACGTATTATAAGACGTAGACTCAAACGATTTAGTCGATAGATTTTAAACTTTTTATAATAACACTTATCAATACTTTTATTTGATTTATTTTAGCATATTTTTTTTTATGAAAATAGTCGCAAAAGGGGTAGACTTATCGTGTGGGCCGCGGACGGCCCGCACTGCGACTATTAGATGGGGAAGGGATTATAGAAAGGAAATGATTGTGGACACGCTTTTTAAAAAGTTGCAGGTCATAGTTCTCTGGAAAAACTGATTTTGGAAGCTTATTCCATTCCATTCCGTAGCAGCCCTGTAAAAGAAGGATTCTTGATGAAGATTGGTCCTAGTAGTGTCAATCTTGAGAGTAAATGGGTGAGACTGATCAGCGTGCCGAGTTCTTCGGCCGAATGTGGCCAATGGTGGTACAAGAGTTTTTATTTCTATGGAGCATCTGCCATGGAAATATCTGTAGAGCAATGATTGGTCTGCATCTCTTCTTCTATGTTCTAGAGGGTGAAGGGTATCTGTGAGAGTTGAGCTGTTTATCAAGCGAATGGCTCTTTTCTGAATGGAATCTAGAAGACGAAGATAATGCCTTGGTGCTGAACCCCAAATGTGCGAGCAATACTCCAGTAGAGGTCGTATTTGAGCCTTGTACGTCGTCAACAGTTGATCAGGAATAAAAAACTTTCTGGCTTTCCATAAAAAACCTAGCCTCTGGCTTGCCGACTTTGCGATGTTAGCAACATAGTCATGCCAAGACATATTATTGGACACCGTGACTCCCAAAATCGAGATAGAGCGACTTGGTTCAAGGGTATTTCCGGACTAGTGATGGGATGATTTGAGGAATTCACTTTCCTGGAAAACGTGGCACTTTGTGTTTTTTGGGCGTTGAACTGAACATGATTGATGGTTCCCCACTCGACGATAGCTTTAAGATCTCTATTGATGGAATCAACCTGTTCCTGCCTGAGTCTATTTGTATCATTCACCGAAAGTGATCGATAGGATGTGAAAGTTGAGACAAGTGTGCTATCGTCTGCGAAACTGTAAATGGGGTTCGTGGTGGTTTTCAAGAGGTCGTTAATGTGTTAAAGAAATAAGGTGGGGGACAGGATGGAACAGGATGACTGAGAGCAATGCAATAGGGCAATAATTCGCAGGAATAGTCTTCTTTCCTTTTTTCGGAATCGGTTGGACTTTAGCGTTTTTCCATATGGACGGAAATACTCCTTTGCTGTATGATAACTTGAAGAGAACTGAGGTGATCTCTTGAGCAAAGGTCTTTAGGACAATTGTCGGAATTCGATCTGGTCCTACTGCCTTATTAGAGTGTAAATACCTGACAGAGTATTCTGAACGCATACGAAAAAATTCCACCCATTTTGCGGTACTAAAATTGAAAATATTAGCATTTTTAATTTCTATTAGCACGTAGCTATAAGTAAGCACAAAATTACTAGCCTCAATCCAGACTATCCAAAATATATTTACCGAACATCCAATTGCCCAAAATATCCAAAGTACTTACCACCAGCTTATCACTTTCCTAAAGATATCAGTTACCATAATTTGGCTACCATCACACATTGGTATAGCAGGCAATAAACTCGCAAATCATTACGCTAAAATTGTCTCGACATCCACTGATATTACTGACAATATCCAAATATTTAACGATTTGAAGGTTCACATAAAAAAACGAACGAAAGTTATATGGCAACAGCACTGGGATACAAACAGTTCGTTTTTACATGAAATACAGCCGTCAATCAATAGTCCTTTTCATGCTCCTACAGAACTTTTAAGGCGAGATTTAGCCACAATAAGGAGACTACGCATCGGTCATTCTAAATTAACGCATGGTTACTTGATGACATCCAGCAACCGAACTTATTCTCAAAGCTGTCAATCGTATTTGACAATAAAACACATTTTAACTCTTCTTCTTCTTCGTTGTGCCGTATCCGCTCAGCAAACGTTGGCTATCATCGTAGCAATCCAGACCCTGTTAACAGCCGCTCGGAAGAGTTCACTAGACGTTTTGCCGTACCATTGTCGTAGGTTTTTTAACCATGATACTCTTCGCCTCCCTGGTCTGCGAAACTGTAAATGGGGTTCGTGGTGGTTTTCAAGAGGTCGTTGATGTGTAAAAGAAATAAGGTGGGGGACAGGATGGAACCCTGGGGGACCCCGGCATTGGTTTTAAACGCATCAGAAGAAATACCGTCAACTGCCACATGTAGGGAGCGATCTTGCATGAAGCTCAAGAGCCATTGGCGCAGTTTGGTTGGGAGAACGTAGGCAGATAATTTACTTAACAATGCCTGGTGCCAAACGCGGTCAAAGGCTTTAGATATATCCAAGGCTATTGCACGGGATTCACCAAACTTTTCAATAGTGTTTGTCCAGAGCTGAGTGACATAAGTCAGCAACTCTCCAGTAGTTTCAGTTGTCGAAATCCATATTGTCTGTCATGAATTATCTCAAATTAAAAATATTAATATTTTTTTCCCCCTAGTTTTGAGTTGTTGCGTTTGTAACTAAGATTCAATAGGAAATAACCACTTGGTCGTTTTCCTGCATGTCTATTTGTCTGATAACTAAAACATTTACTTATTGTTTTGATGTCAGTAGATTTTAAATTAATTGGAAAATTAAAAAAAACAAAAAACTGTAGTGAGTTCAGTGAATCTGATATGATTATGAACTTTTTGGAACTAGATTAATTTGCGTAACGGACTGCTTGGAGGATTGCTGAAAGTTTCGCTGTGAAAATTGTTGTAGTTTCTGGAAGTTTATATTTTTGTATTGTATTAGGTGTTACTACTGCAGCTCCCACTGCAAGGTTTGTTTTGGAGGAATCTGTATATATATCCCCATGAAATCTTTATATTGGTTGATAATTTTCCGAAAGTTTTGTTTGATGATTTGCGTGCGTCATTATTTTAAAAATTTGTTAGTCACAATACAAACTTTTTGTAATTTAAAAATGTTAATACCGTTCAATTTTTTTTTCCAGGTGAGTCAAAGTTTTGACCAATTACACAACGAATTTGTCAGCGATGAAGTTTTAAGTATGGCTCGACAACGACAACAGGTAATTGCATTACATAGATTTTTTTTAGGTTTAATTAATAGGCATTAGGACATTCGAATAATTTTATATTTCTTCTTCTTTAATAACTTTTATAAAAAAAAAACTTTTAAAATCGGTAAGTAAAAATGATAACAATTTTCTTCGTTTCAGCTTATATTAATTGCGGCAAAATAATTTTTTCTAGAATCGTTTGGCATGCCAAATCTAAGTTTGCGATTTTGAAAGTGAGAGGGCAACTTTTGGTGGCCGAAAAACCTTGAAATCTTCGAGCTTTTTCCAGTTTTTTTGGAAACATTTGCTGCTTTTAGGATCCCCATAAAAATCAAACCAATTTTACATTTTTTTTAATCAACACGCTTTTAGAACAGTTACATTAATTTTCTCGTTAGTAATTTTATTCTTAGGATAAGATTTATTTTTTAGTTTTTGTTTAATTAACTCTAAAAACGTTTTTTTAGTTTTTTTAAACTATAATTTATTTATAATTTTCGAACAAAAGTCTGTAACTGCCTATTTATGGTCCCGTTCGACAATTTTAATATATAAACGTCCTAATGTCCTATACTCAACCAGTAAATCACAGTGCCCAGCCAGGGACGGCTACTAACATAGGTATGTTACTGCAAAAGCTCGAACTACGGTAAATCTTGAGATTTTTCAGTAAAACTTGGGACGAAATCAACACGAAATATTGTTCTTTTTTAATTTATTATGCATACATACATAAAGTAACGCCTCTTTCCCATAGGGGTGGGCAGAGACCACTTCCCGCTACGGTTCTTACACACATCTTTTGCTTCCCCTACTTTCATCAGTGCTCTCATACATGCTCGTCGGTTGTTGGTACTCTTGACCTGGCCTTTCTTCAAAACAATGTTTATCTGATCGAGATATGTTCGCCGAGGTCGACCTCTACCGACTTGTAACCACATCTTCTTTTACACCACAGCGTTCTCTTATCTCACTATTCTTTACTTTATCCAACCGAGTCCCTCCGGCTATACTTCTCAGACTACTCATCTACATAGCATTAATCCTATTTTCATGCTTCTTCTGCCAAACCCATTATTTACTACCATACATAAGTGTAGGAATCAACACACTTCTATGAATTTATATTACGGTTATTTACAAAATAAGGACCGTTTTTGAGTTATAAGCGAAAAATTGGAAAAAGTCCGAAAATTTCAAGGTTTTTTGGCCACCAAAAGTTGTCCCCTCACTCTCGAGATCGCAAACTTGGATTTGGCATACACTCACACCATACCAAACGATCCTAGAAAAAAATCTTTTCCCGCAATAAATGTAACCTGAACCACTTTTTACATTCTCTATATACTGGGCTATTATAATATTTTGTTGATTGTTTCGATGCCTACATCTTTTTTTTTTTTCAACCAATAGTCACGCCTTATACCGCCTGCCATATACAGGGTGTTAGTCAATAAGTGCGACAAACTTCAGGGGGTTATATTCTGCTATAAAAACGTATGTCCGCAAATGCTTCGTTTTCAGAGAAACGGGTTGTTAAAGTTTTTTTATTCTAACTGTGTAACAAACAATATTTTCTCCACGATCAAAGAATTTAAATAAAAAAATACTAACGTGTGTGTAACAGGAAGAATTGGAGGTTGAGGCGATGTTTTCTGGCAAATTAGTTTTACTTATGGTTTGCTACATTTATTTTGTTTTGCTTGAAATTTTCTATGTAGCCTTCTGCTACTTAAGTAGACTTCCAACCTACATGTCCTTTTAAAGATATGTCTGCAGACATAACAGACGAAAACAGTACCCAGTATAATCTTGTGGATTATTTAAATTAAAATATGTGGCAATTTGTTTTGGCATATCACCCACCTTATTTATTCCGATTACTTGTTTTGTACATCTATTTTTTTGAAAATTTATAAAAAAATTATTAAAACGGAATGTTTGAAGGTCTCAGAGCCTAATATTTTTTTATAATATTGTTACGATACAACTATTGGACCTTTTTCTAGAGAGAGTCAGAATAATCCTTTTACCATTTCGCCACCGCTAGATGCAATATTCTAGAATTTGCCGGTCCTTGTTTTGTTCCAATCGTCGCGCAGGCAGTCCTCCAATTGTAATCGACGCGCTGTCGTTACAGACAACAGGGATGGCTCGCAACGATATAAAAATATTCAGTTATCATGAACTCCTTAGTTTTTTTGTTTTTGTATTGGGAGTAATAATTAATAATAAGGATCCCAAATCTTTAATATCTTGAATTTTAATATTATACAGTTTATTTCTACGGCAAGCCCCCAAAACAAGAATAATAAAATCAACCTAAAAGTTCAAATATTGTCAAAATTGATAACCAACTAAAAATATTTTTTACTTTTTGATTTTTGAGGAAGTAGGTTTTCTGTTATGTTACTAGCGTAACTTGTAATCTCGGGGGAGGAGTATTTTCAAATTCTATATCTGATTCACTTAAATTGTTGTACAAAACTTTTTATTTAATTTGAAACTGACATTTACTTCAAAGAGTTTATTTGACATCCATGGCAATCGCTATTGTTTAAAACAATTACGGAATATTCTCACTCTAGATTGTGAATGTTGTCATTATGTTATTAACAATAATTTCATGAGTATATTCCAAGTATGATCGTGGAGAAAATTTTTATTTCTACGTGATTCAGTCATAACAAGTAGCGCTCCTTTTTATTCCAATCTTATTGGACTATCTAATTTTGTTTCATGGAGCAAAGTTTCACTTAAAAATCGAAAAAGGGTTTTAGTAATATGCAATGAAGATCAGTAGGAAAAGAAATGTTCTTGAATTTTTTTCTTAATGTTGACATTATTTAGTTATTTTTATCAACGTTTGTGCAGCTGTGAATATAATACCGAGCTTAATATTGAAACTTTCGACGAAGTTTGTTTACTCCAAATCCGGAAACAAGACCTAGATACATCACTGTGATAAATTATTCACAAAATTGTCAATCAAATATCAACGCTAGAAATTTATCTAGCGGGGACATTTCACATCACTGTATTCCTGAAAAAAAATTAAATTGTTTGATACGCAAATAAATATTCCTTGCTCCGGAAATTCCCTCACATGAATTTCTTGATTTCTTTTACCTTTTTTTAATCAACCTCCTCCCCACGTCCCTGTCACATTTGTGAGACTCACCACTCCTTAGTGTGACGTTACATATTTTGCAATTTTACACCTAGAAGTTAGTTTTATTTCCATTTAACAAATTGTTTAATAAAATCAAATCAAACATGATCGCCAATATTCGAAACGAATAGGCACTAGAAGAAGAAGAAATCAAACATATGAAAAAACTATTAACTAAACAAAAAACGATTAATTATATTAATGAAAGATACACACTTAATCATCTTGAGTCCATGGACTTTAAACCTACTACTTTAAAGCAATTATAACTGGCACTTTGTTCTTGTTTTGGCCGTAAATGTCAGGAACATTCGTCGTGTCAACACCTTTTTTATTCAATTACATAGCATCATCGCCATCACCCAAACAAATAATTTCTCTGGCACGTCTAGCAGCAATTCTTCTTCGCGATGAGCAAAACTTCTTGTTGCATCTTATGTGATTGCTTTTGCTGGTTAGTGGCCTTGTGCGATGCAAACATAGATGCCACACGATCGCTTTTACAAATATTTCTCGACACTGTGGCAATTGCTATCGTACGGAACTTGCTTCAAATGTGAACTCCAGAAAATACCAGCTTGCCGACAAAAGGCACACGTTTTAGCTGGGGCAATGCAAAACGCCATCATCCTGGGATCATTGCGTCTGCTCAGGGCACACGATATTCGGTCCCAGTGATCACTCACCTCACGGCGTGAGGAGTGGTCACTGGTTTCTCTCCATCTCGGCTCTGCGAGGTATCGGAACCGCAGAGTCGTGACTGGGATTTAATTAATTAAATAATAATAATAACATGTATACTTTTGTAATAGAATAGTTCGATAGTCTTGCGTAACAACATTCACGAAAATATGGAAGAAAATAACCAGCTGTAAGTTTGCCAAAGAGCAAGATACCACAGTAAAGACTTAAATGGCGATGTCCCGAAAGAGTATAGAAATAAATTACTATAGAAAGGAAAGAAAGGAAGTGGCTAAATTGCTCATAATGGGATGAAACGTGAACAAAACGCGACGAAATAACCCTGATTGACAATGCAAAATGAAGTTCGCGTGAATAATTTTAAACGGGAACATGTAATGCATGATTTAATTTATTGTTATGCTTCCCAACTGGGATAGTGACTGTAGTAAATAGGCCAATGCGTAAGGCTGTGATTGAATTAATAACAAATACTTTTATCCGGAATGATTTAATATAAAGTTTTGGCAGGAGGAAGAAGCGGTGTGCACCCGATGGTGTCTGTTAATCGACTGATGTTTTTAGTAGCTTATCTACGGATACTCTGCTCTGCCAGGTCTGTAACTATTTTACCTGCGTAGGGTTTTCAATTATCTTCGGCTCGGTTGGCCCGTTACAAAGGCTGCATGCCACATATTTTTACAGGGCCTACTGACCAAAGGATTACTTATCCCTATCATAAACCAGCAGACATAACTCGATCATTGTTATTGCACCTCCAATTGGGCGGTATGTCAGCCACAGTGACTGGCCACTTAAAACTAACAAAGCATAAAATTAGGTAAAACACCTACGAACAAGAAAATTAGATAATTGTTAGACAGTCTTGCACAAATTACCAATACATTTCCTTGATAGTTTTATTTATTTAAAAAATAATCAATTTCACCATTACTTTCTCCGTTTTTTTCTATAGCATGTTATGATTGCCCATCACATCGTTGACGACATTGTCATTATTAAAATCGAAATCATTCTTTATTATACCAACTTCATCGACCATGCCATTCCTCCGCGCATTACAGTAAAAAAAAGACGCCGATTACGTACTGGGTGTGCCACTAAATGAGGCTTCAATGTTATAATTTTATGAAACAAAATAAACATCGCAGACACCAATTGGGATTGAGATACAACAACTGTGTTTAAATTAAATTTTTCAAGATTTCTAGACGAAGCGTGTTGTCTTCATGTTTCCATCATATTTTTCCTAATATTCTTCGTATATTATATTCAACGTACCAAGTCCAGGGTCAGTACATTCATTTAAATGAAAATATGATACAGAAAGCCGTAACCTCCATGAAGAATAAAAAAGCTAGTGGACCAGAGAACATACCTGCAGAGCTATTGAAAAATAGAACACGGACGTTAATTCTATTCCTCAAAGAACTCTTTACACGATATTTAAATGGGGAACCAATTCCGTTAAGCTGGAGAGAAGCCTGGATAACACCAATCCACAAAAAAGGCAGAAAGGATGACTGTTCTAACTACAGATGTATCTCGGTAACAGGCACCCTAAGCCGACTATATGGGAGAATCTTAAAAAACTTACTAGAACAAGAATACGAAGCAAACGAAATCGAACAACAAGCAGGGTTTCGGGCCGGCCGCTCATGCATGGACCATATTTTTAGCATTGTTCAAATGAGTGAGAAAAGAGTGGCAACTAATAGGGAAGTCCATTTACTTTTTGTAGACCTTACAAAAGCGTACGATACTGTCCCGATAACAAAACTGTGGCAAGTCTTAGAGAAATCAACGATCAATAACACTGTAATA
Organism: Agelastica alni; assembly: GCA_950111635.1. Lineage (NCBI taxonomy): Eukaryota > Metazoa > Arthropoda > Insecta > Coleoptera > Chrysomelidae > Agelastica > Agelastica alni. Next base: position 21,656,951 of record OX467719.1, on the reverse strand, counting down.
ATAGCTATTAAACACTTATATCAGCAATTAACATCCAAAATTAAGTTAGGAAATAATCTATCTGAAAGTTTCACCGTCACTAAGGGTCTAAGACAAGGTTGTAGTTTATCCCCCACACTATTTAAAATATATTTAAACGAAGTGTTAAAGAAGTGGAGACGAGCGTGCCATGGAATGGGGATACAGTTAAATGATGACACTACTCTGTATAATCTGCACTTCGCGGATGATCAGGTCGTCGCGGCCCAAGATAAAGAAGACCTGGAGTTTATGGGAAAACGACTTCTTAGAGAATACGAAGAATGGGGATTAACGGTTAATATGAGCAAGACGAAATATTTGTGTATTGGGGCAGAAACAACAGATCTGGATCTGGACAATGTAAAAATAGGAATATGTAAGGAATACACCTATTTGGGTACAAAAATCACATGTAAAGGTCGTACTGAGGAGGAAATAGAACAACGGATATTAAAAGGAAAGAAAGTTATATATAGCATGCCTAAACTCGCTGTTGTGGGCAAAAAATATATCTAGGGAAAAAAAACATATGATATTACTATCTTTCAAAGTACTGTTCTATATGGCTGTGAAACGTGGCAACTTAATAAAACATTAGAATGCCGATTGCTATCCCTGGAGATGGATTTCTGGCGAAGATCTGCTGGCATATCACGTCTCGATAGGGTTACAAATGACCGAATTCGACAAATTGTAAGACCGACACAACTATAATAGATGAAATCCAAAGAAGACAACTTATATGGTACGGCCATGTTGAACGTATGACAGATGAAAGGCTACCCAAACTAGTGCTTAAATGGACCCCAACAGAACGAAGGAAAAGAGGTAGACCAAAACCAACATGGATAGGGGGCATTCAGAAAGCAATGTCCGAAAGAAATCTAGCCCCAGGAGATTGGACTGACCGAAGAGGCTGGCAACTGGGAACCGGAAGGCGAAAGACGCTATAAACCGGATTAATTAATTAATATTCAACGTAAGATACGCAGATGACATTGCCATCATTGCGGAGAACATGGAAGACTTGCAAATATTGCGGGATAGAGTGCATGAGGGTGGTCGAAGATGGAGCTTTAATATAAACATCAAGGAAACAAAATGGATGATCGTAGGTAAAATAAATATAGAACCAATTTCGATTACAATCTACGGACATTGAACATTGAACTAGTACCACATTTCAAATATTTGGGTAGCTGGATAAACAATAGAATAACATGCGACGAAGAGGTAAAAGCGAGGATTGAAATGGCACGTAGGACATTTAGTCAAATGGAAACCACCTCTCACTGACAGAAACCTCACGGTTCAGACGCGGCTAAGAACACTCCGTTGTTACCTATGGAGCATTCTCTTGTACGGATGTGAGACGTGGACGCTTAAAGTTGACACCATGAATAAAATAGAAGCGATTGAGGTGCGGTGCTACCGGAGAATCCAAATCAAAATTGCTTGGGCTACACATACCACTAATGAAGAGGTACTTCGGCAGCTAAATAAGAATCGAGAACTACTGAACACCATAAAAACAAGAACGATTAGTTATTTCGGACAAATAATACGGGGCCCCAAATATCACATCCCTCGCCTGATTATCCAGTAAAAGGTTAAGGGCATAAAATGGATAGGACGCAAAAAGATATAAATTTGACAGGACAGGGAGTAGAACAGCTATTCCGAGCAGCGAAAGATAGAGACCAATTCAATCAACTTGTCATAAATATAGCCTACGCCTAAAGACAGACACGGCGCCGAAAGAAGAAGAATTCTCCTTTGTTTTATTACAAGAGGTAAATCTATACGGTAATGGTTCATAAAAATTGGTTTGCGTTAACAGTTTCCGTATTTCTTTCTCTCCAATAGACTTGTCACGTGCCTATTTTTTCCCTTCTACAGTTCCATTATTAATTGTGTCTCTGATAGTTTCGTATTCCTCAGGTACCGTATTTTGTTGTAACTTAAATATATCATTCGTTGTAAATAGTGTTGCATACCTTGTAGTGATAGGATTTGATTGTTAATGGCTGTGGCATTTTTCGTTAATCGATGGAGATTAAGTGGGGGTTTTGTTATTAGATTTTGCTTTGGTTTTTGGCCTCGATTGTTGTGTGTTGTCGAAGACTTGCGAAGATTGTTGGTTGATGCGTGTTCCGCGTCATTTCTTGATATCCGGCCTGGGAAGTAGAGTCGTTTGGTGGCAGTCTTTGGAGTGGTGTTGTGAAAATTTTTGGGACGGTGTGATAGACTATTTTATTTTCCCAAAAATTTTGCTTTCAAACGGGTATTTCTTACGCAGGAAACTTAAAAATCTATCACTACTTTCAGTTCTAAATTTGGTTATCGTGTTCAGTACAACAGCATATCTTGGTGTATGTTTATGAAAATAATTTGCGGACGAATTTAATACTTGGACCATTTTGTCCACCAAAACAGTATAAGCGAAAATATTGCTTAACTAAAAATACTTTTTCTTTAATAGATAACATTATTTACGAACTTGCAAATATATCAGTACATCTAACCAAAACCAAACGTCAATGTTATGTTAAATAACAGTTTCATTAGAGGTTTAAACACAAGTAAAGCTACCGTTTCAGTAATGTACATTAATGGTAATAGTAATACAAAGAAAAATATTGTGATCGAGAAAAATTTCCTTTTATTCTGTCACGGAAGAGGCTTTGAACCTAAATTACCTACTTAACTGGTGGGGGGCTGCACTATGTAACTTGGATAGAACTTCTTAAGACTCTTGTTCGATCCCTGTGAAGTTCCATCACCCACTATTAAAAATTCGAAAAAAAAATTTAGGGTTCTGAGTTCCGTTTTAATAGTTCTAGAGTTCCGTTTTAATAGTTCTAGAGTTCCTGATAGGTACTAGAAATAGTTCAATATCATAATCGAAATATCGGAACACAATGGAAAGTAAGAAATAGAGATAATTCATTATCTGAGCGGTTTTATTAGACCCCTCAATCCTTAAAATCCGACTGATGAAAAAAGTCCGAATATATCAAATAATATCCGCCCGTTAGGATGGCGCTCAATCCGCTCAACCTGTGATCCCGAACGTGACGTCAATCAATTTTTCAACTTCACGCTTCTCCCCAGTTTTGAAAAAATAAATTTTTTTTCGGAGTTTTGAGTAGATTTCAAAACCCAAAAAATCAGCATTTTCAAAAATGTAATATAATAGGAAATTTTCCATCACAAGTTCCAGGAGTTCTGATGAGATTTCTGTTTCTCTCTTAAAGAGTTCTACCAAAAAGTCCTACAACGATCAGGTTAGGTTAGGTTAGGTTTTATGTGAGTGGATCGTGGTCGCCCCTCCACCGCGACCCTTAGTAGGTCTATTGTGGCTCACCCCTAGAGGCTACAGTTCACCGCACAATCCAGCCCTTCTTACGAAGTTCATGGTTGTATAGGGTGAGATTTTTTTAAAATCGGTAGGTTCTAGGTTAGTGTAACCAAATATGTTGAACCTTATTCTTCCCAGGCCGGGGCATGAACATAGTATATGTTCAGCAGTTTCGTCTTTCACGCAGCAGAACCGACAGTCCGTTTGTTGGTTCAGATCTATCTTTCTGAGGTGGTATCTTAGACGACAGTGTCCCGTAAGCAGTCCTGTTAGAATACGCAGGTCATTTCTGCTCCATTCTAGGATCTGCTTAGTTGTGTTTCTCGAGGGTTGTAACGGTAAAAACGCCTTCGAGTGGGTTAGCCCTGGTATGTCGGACCAGTACGTAAGTATTTTCCTCCTGCCCAGTCCGAAATAATTGTTTTGGCGGCACTTGTGGTGACTCCAAAAACCAGTTCTGGTCCAGTGAACGCAGATTCGGCCCACTGTTTTGCAAGGGTGTCGGCTTTTTCGTTTCCTTCCACCCCCTGGTGCCCAGGTACAACGATCAACTCAAATTTCAAATTTCTACGGGACTTTAAATTACCAACAAATTTTGATTTTCAGAATTTTAAAGATGAAAAATTTCCTTTTATGGCTGTGATCTTTTGGATTTTGAATTTTTCGAAATTTCATTTTTGTAGAACTCTAGAACTCTTTGAAGCAAACAAAATGGCCGGAAGAAAAATTGATTTTTTAAAAAGTGGTGAGACGGGTTTTTTTTTTCGAATTTTTTTTTTGGGGTTTAATTCGCCGGAATTATTTTCGAAAAGCATCAGGAACTCTAGAAATATGCTAAATCTACCCAGAACTCCAAAAAAAGTAGGTCAGAACTGTTCCTAATATCTATTAGGAACTCTAGAACTCTACAAAAATGTCGAATTTTTAATAGTGGTGGTGGAACTTTACTGGGATTTTTGTTTGTTACAATAAGAAGTTCCGTTTTTCAAAACGGAAAGAATGTAAACGAATTTATCCGTCATGAAACGAATGACGAATTGTGCAGTCCAGTAGCCTGACATATTTTAATTTTTTTTCTTTCAGTTCTGAATGCTGTCATTTTTTCTTTTATCTTTGATTTGTTGCAGATTTTTTTTCCCAGACTTACTTTGCACTTTCTCCTCCTTTATTTTTATGACCACCTTGTGTATTTTAAGATTACATAATAAAAAGCTTCTTGTTTATAATACTACTGTTACTCTTAATGTTGTGTACATTCTCGTAACAAAAGCGTGACGTAGTCTTACTGAACAGTTTAGTCGTAATCATTTCACGTCACATTCCTTGCTTAGAACATGTTCTAATTTTTTTTTTATATTGTTTAACGTATAAAGTGAAAATTAACTGCCGGTAATTTTGTTGTTTTCAATTTATGGAAAAATGTGTTAACAAAAGCTAGATTTTTTTAAATTAAAATTTAACGACATAGTAACGGCCATTCTTGTTTGACAACCTACAATTTTATTTAATTGTCATAAAAAGCTGCAATTGAAGATTGCATAAATAATTATACTTTGCAATATTAACTTTGGTAAATTGATGATTAATAATCCAGACAAAGGTCACTCACTGTAAGGTTTGCAATGAGTAAATTAAAGCAACATTGTGGTGTTGCTTCAGTGCGTCCTCATTTTGACTAGTGGACAAGGTTCTTTGTATCGTTGCCAAATGGTGTGTAATTTTTTTCATTTGCAATTGCTAATTTTCAGGGTGATAAACGAGTTCTCTTTTAAGAATACTAAAAGAGACGAATAAATAAACCATTAAAACCATAAGATTTATGCCGCTCTGTATATATTATTCCTTACGCTTTAACACCCGAAGAAACTACTGTTATATCACTTTCAGTAATGCTAGTCGATATAACGACTTTATCTCAATTCTGTTTTTTAATCTCGTTTCTTTCCTAGTTCAGTTCGTTTTAAATCATACGGGAAACGAAAAAGCCGACACCCTTGCAAAACAGGGGGCCGAATCTGCGTTCATTGGGCCAGAACCGGTTTTTGGAGTCACCACAAGTGCCGCCAAAAAAATTATTTTGGACTGGGCGGAGAGGAAAATACTTACGTACTGGTCCGATATACCAGGGTTAACTCAGTCGAAGGCGTTTCTATCTAAACCCTCGAGAAACACAACTAAGTAGATCCTAGAATGGAGCAGAAATGACCTGCGTATTTTAACGGGACTGCTTACAGGACACTGTCGTCTAAGATACCACCTCAGAAAGATAGATCTGAACCAACAAACGGACTGTCGGTTCTGCTGTGTGGAAGACGAAACTGCTGAACATATACTATGTTTATGCCCCGGCCTGGGAAGAATAAGGTTCAACATATTTGGATACACCAACCTAGAACCTACCGATTTCAAAAAAATCTCACCCTATACAACCATGAACTTCGTAAGAAGGGCTGGATTGTGCGGTGAACTGTAATCTCTTGGGGTGAGTCACAAAAGACCTACTAAAGGTCGCAGTGGAGGGGCGACCAAGCCCCACTTACGCGATACCTAACCTAACCCAAAATACACGTAAATACATACGGACATATGTTTAGTAATGGTATGAAGTTCTCTAAAGCGTTACCTATAGCGCTAATGCAGTTGCTCTCGGAGCGAATACGTATGTATTTAGCTTATTTTAAATCTTTTTTATGTGTGCCGTTTGATGAATATTTTGCAAGACAATTGATCAAAACAATCACTTTTATTTAGTTGCGTATTATTTGCGAAAACTTCAAAAACACAATTATGGATGTTTAAATATTCAATATTGTAATTTAACACTAAGAGGGAATCCATATGCTCAAGTATGCCAAAAGCATTATTGACGTGAACCATATTATTCATCTTTATTAGGAGTTTAATACGAGCACTGAAATCACTTTACGAGGATTCCACTGCTTGTGTCAGGATAAACGGAGCTTGCACGGACTGGTTTAACATCGAAAAAGGTGTGAGACAGGGATGTGTGGCTTCGCCATGGCTGTTTAACTTATACATAGACAATTGTTTAAAAGATCTGAAAGAGAGTGCGTATGGATTAAAAATGAATGATTTGATCGTCAAATGCCATCTTTACGCCGATGATCAAGTCATATTAGCGTTATCTGAAGAGGAATTGCAGGTGATGGTTAATGTTATGCATGATTCCCTGAAAATCAATGGGATGAAAATAAATGTGAGCAAAACGAAAGTAATGGTTTTTGAAAGAGAAGAAAGCATGACAAACTGTGGAGTTTCGATTGAGGGAGAAAGAGTGGAACAAGTTAATGAATTTGTGTATTTGGGTTCAAAATTTACTAGAGATGGAAAGTATGACAGTGACATTGAGCGAAGGGTGTTTGCAGGAAAACAAATGAATGGGGCACTGCATAGCTTTATGAATAGCCAGAAAGTGTTAAAAAAGGCATGTATGGTAGTGAATGTTGGGTTTGGCAGAAGAAGCATAAAAATAGGATTAATGCTGCGGAGATGAGTAGTCTGAGAAGTATAGCCGGAGTGACTCGGTTGGATAAAGTTAAGAATAGTGAGATAAGAAAACCTTGTGGTGTAAAAGAAGATGTGGTCACAAAGATAGATAAAGGAATGCTTAGATGGTTTGGACACGTAGAAAGGATGGATGAAGGAAGATTGACGAAACAAATTTATAAGGCGAGTGTGAATGGGCAAATCGGTAGAGGTCGACCTCGGAGAACATATCTCGATCAGATCAACATTGTTTTGAAGAAAGGCCAGGTCAAAAGTACCAACAACCGAAGAGCATGTATGAGAGCACTGATGAAAGTAGAGGAAGCAAAAGATGTGTGTACGAACCGTAGCGGAAGTGGAAGGAAGTGGTCTCTGCCTACCCCTATGGGAAAAAGGCGTGACTTTATGTATGTATGTATGTATGTATTAGGAAAGGCATGAAAGTGTTTATTCCTGTTATCTTTTCTTGATGAACATTTGTAAACACAGCAGTTCGTCAGCAAAAGTCCCATTTCTGCTGTTTTACAACAAACGATCAAACAACCAAGACAAATAGTGCACAATTTTCTTTGCCAAATTATGATTACAGACTAGCTAAATAAATTATCCGAAATATTGAGAACGAGAATATTTATTACAATACTTTGTAAAAAATAAGCAACAGCAACAATGACAAAAGAGCAAATGAGCATATTTATATGTAAGCAATTATATTTAATATTTCATGAATTCAGTGCCAACTTTATTTAAACAATAACCACTCTGTATTGTTCACAACTTAATTGTTGTGATTCTCCGTATTTTAATGTTCGTAAACAAAAAGCAAATACTGCAACACTTTTCAGTTAATATATCTAGAGAATCACATTTCTACTCTGACCCGATTAAAAAATGGGACAAAAGATAAAAACATTTGCTGACATGAAGAATCCCAGAAATAGCTACCCGAACAAAATATTATTATATTTTATTTTTATTTGTAAAATCTCTGAGCCAGCAACAGTACTGCGGCAATTTTCAATCACCTCGTAGCACGAACCAGCTTATTTTACTCCAAAATGCTTGCATGACAACTTCTTAACTAGTTAACCCGGTTAAAATTAAAGTTGAGATTAAGTTTGCTCGATATTAAGGTCGACTACTTTAAAAAATCAATTACTATAATCTACTACTCATCAAACTTAAATATGCAAAAAAAATCGTCTCATTTGTCAGTAAAGATTTTTTATATTTTTTCTTATAATAAAAAACAGTAAAACCATCGACATTAAGTGTTTTACAACGGTAAATCTTAATCTTTTTTTAGTTGATTTTCTTTAGCGTCACAGACATTTTTTTAGTTTTGTTTGCACCGCTTAAGTTTTTTCTGGTTGTGTTACTGCCACTTACCTCTTTTAGTCCTGTAAGAGCAATTTTAACTTTTTCTGGTTCTGTTAACTTTTTTCAATTCTGATAGACCTACTTTAATTTCCTTCTTCTTCTTCTCCTCTGTAGCTCTACAACCCTCGGTGGGTCTTGGCCGACTGCACGATCATTCTCCACCCTTCTCTTTCTTGCATTAATTCAGGATCGCAATCGCTCTCAGATCTGCAACGATGTTGTCCCTCAATCTCATACACGGTCTCCACAGAGATCTTCGCTCCTCCGGATTCTGTTCCCAGACCATTTTGATCACTCGAGAGCTGGTTGTCGGTGTACATGTCCAGCCCATCTCAACCGTCCGACCTTAATTACCTTGATAATGTCTGGTTCCTCATAGAGCTCAGTCAGTTCGTTGCTTGTTCTTGGACGGAACTGCTCTGTCTTTGCATGGTCCAAAGATCTTGCGCAGAACTTTTCGTTCAAAACACTTTAGCTTGCGCTCGTTCTTCTTGGTAAGTGTCCAAGTCTCACTCCCGTACATGACCACTGGTCGTATGACTGTTTTGTATACTTAAATTTTTGATCTCCGGAATAGATATTTTCTGGTTATAACTTCTTTTAGAGCGTACATGCATCTACAGCCGCATTGGATTCTTATTTTGATTTCATCGTATATACTGTTTTTCTCGTTGATTGTGGCGCCTAGGTAGCTTATTAAATTGTTACCCTCTCGAAATTGTACTCTCCCATTGCAACTTTTTGCCCTATCCTATCTCTTCTCGTTCTTTTACCAGCATACATGTATTTCGTTTTGTCCTCGTTAATTTTAAGACCCATAACTTCCGCCTGTCTTTCAACGTCGTCGGCGAACGCCAGGAAAACCCTTGGGCCATCAATACCAAAGACCTCCGTGTTCAAATCTGCCGCTCTTATAGCTTTTTCCAAGGCAATATTGAACAATATCGGGGTGGCTTAAAGCCACCAGATACCTCAAACGAATCTGACAGTGTTTCACCCACTTTTACTCTACTTCTAAGGCCGTTAACACATATACTTGTTAACTTGATTAGCTTTTTGGGAATTCCTAGCTCGACCATTCCCCATAAATTACCTCTAAGAATACTATCGTATGCTTGTCTAAAGTCGTTGGTGGTGTAACCAAATATGTTGAACCTTATTCTTCCCAGACCGGGGCATGAACGTACTAAATGTTCAGCAGTTTTGTCTTCCACGCAGCAAAACCGACAGTCCGTTTGTTGGTTCAGATCTATCTTTCTGAGGTGGTATCTTAGACGACAGTGTCCTGCAAGCAGTCCCGTTAGAATACGCAGGTCATTTCTTCTCCATTTTAGGATCTGCTTAGTTGTGTTTCTCGAGGGTTTAGGTAGAAACGCCTTCGAGTGGGTTAACCCTGATATGTCGGACCACTACGTGAGTATTTTCCTCTCCGCCCTGTCCGAAATAATTGTTTTGGCGGCACTTGTGGTGACTCCAGAAACCGGTTCTGGTCCAGTGAACGCATATTCGGCCCCCTGTTTTGCAAGGGTGTCTGCTTTTTCGTTTCCTTCCACCCCCTGGTGTCCAGGTACCCACAGTAGGGTCACCCTGTTGTTCGCACCAAGGTACTCTAAGGATTCGATGCAATTCCATACAAGTTTAGAATTTATCTTGTTGGAGCTCAGTGCTTTTAAAGCAGCCTGGCTGTCTGATATTATACTTATGTTTTTGTTTGCTAGAGGTCTGTTGGTCAACGCTCTTGCACACAATTCGATAGCGAAGACTTCAGCCCGAAAAATTGTAGCATACCTGCCAAGACTGGTAGATATTTTAATCTTTGGTTTCCTGCTGAAAACAATTAGTTTATTAAACTTACGAAAGTATATAAATAAATTATGGATTCATCTAGTCCACAAGTTCTTTTAAAGGGCTGTGTAAAAAATTGTAAGAATACGACCAGGAATTGTAAATATGAATTTTATAGTTTTCCATCAAATAACCCAAACTATCCAACCTAAGGTTGACTAGTGTGAATTGTTAAAAACATTGAAAAATTTCGAATAAGTGCAAAACCTAAAAAAAATATTTATGTTACTATTTTTTCTAATATTAGGTTAAAAGAATGAAATAACCAATAATATTTATGTTTATATTATTTTAATAAAAATTTTACTTTACTTGCTTTGGTTTTTGGAGTAAATTACCTATCACTTTTTCAGTAATACTTTTTTGTACATCATTCACGGCATCATCACATAAATCTTCCACAAACATTCTGGCAGATGTTCTTATTGCGAAATCCTTCTCATATTTTAAAACTTTTCTGAATGAACAATTTATTTAGTCTAATTCTGAACGTCGTAAACAGGGCCCATAACTCTTTTTTATAATGAAATCATCAGTGATGAGTAATGGTTTTGCAAACATTTCTTTTGCAAGCTGACAAGTTGATGTTTTACCCCAATTTTGTGTTCTTCAGAAGTCTTCGATTCACCAGTGTCTTTATTAATAAAATCAATTAGTGCATAAATATGCTTGCATTTCTCACAAGCTTGAGAGACGCATGTACAAGTTCTTTGTATAACTTGTCTAGCTGCATTCAACTGAAAGAATCATATTGTAATTAACGTGTTATTAAATTTTCATTATAAAATATTATAATTTTACTTACAAAAATACTTGCAACTCAACTTTGTATGGAGGATCTGTATGTAACATTCGTTAGCCATCGTTATTTTGCTGCTTTAATTCTTTTCCGTATTTCCTTATGAATTTCATTATATTTTCTCTATTTTTGATTTTGTGTTGTCTTCTTATGTCCATTAGGTCTAAAATATCCTGTGTCATCCACTCCTTTTTAACCTTTTTTTTTTTGGTAAATTCTTACAAACTGATTTATGTGGAGTGCTGTTTATAACCCTCAAAGAAGTCGGGGCCTTCCATCAAGGAAGAAAACTATACGAATTTAGCAAGGTGAGTCGAGAGGAAGCAATTGGAAATATTTTCACTTTAACATAAAAAATAGTTCAAAGTTACAGTTCATTTTTCGAACCACATAAGAGCTTTCGTTCAAAACACCATTCGAGGATTTTTTTCACAATTCTCTCTTCCCCCATTCTGTATACATGTTCTAACCATCTTATCCTTTGACTTTTTATGTATCTTGCTATATCCTCTCCTTCTATAAGTGCATCAATTTCGTGATTCATTTTTTATTCTCCACATACCGTTTTCATGTATTGGACCGTATATTCTTCTAAGGATCTTTCTTTCAAATATTCTCAATTGATTTTCATCGTTGTTTGTTAGTGTCCCATGTTTCACATCCATAGGTTACTACTGGTCTTAAAAGTGTTTCATAAATTGTGATCAGAATAATTACCTTTCATAAATGTGGGTTTAAAATAATAATTGTAATATTGTGGCAGTTAATGAAGAAAATCTTCCAATAATAAAATATTCCGTACCTCGATTGCGGAGTGGTTGACCATGAATTTGGTTTACTGAACTCTCTTTCTCTTTCTCTCTCGTTCTCGCCGTAAAGGTCGTCGCCCATACTTTTTGACGTTAATATCACTTTTGATGTTCGTTTATTTCAAGGTCACTTGCGCTCGCGCTACGAAAACGAGATTATTGCTTTTAATTGAGACAGTTACGACGTGTTTTGCGAGTTCTTGAAATTATTTCGTCCATCTGTCTCTCTATGTTTCTCTCTCGAGTTGAATAGTTCCGAGCAATTGGTGATTAAACATTTGAAAAGTTCATTACCATTGCCTGATTCATTAAAATATTGATACTTTTTATATGCATGCGTTTATCCAGAATCTTCCCGATATAAAATACGCGCGTTTTTTCTAGCTAAGAAGTATAATTTATTTATTTTTTGTTGTTGTTTTTTACTTCAATCTGTTAAAACATTTAGCAAATAGTTAAGGATTTATTATGTCTTGTATGGCAAACAGGCCAGTGACAGTGTGACCCGTACCCCAATTTCGTTTTACCTCCATATAGATCTCCAGGAGCCTTTCTTTCCATACATACAAACATATAGTCACGCCTTTTTTCCGTAAGGGTAGGCAGATACCACTTCCTTCCACAGTGCTCTCATACATGCTCGTCGGTTGTTGGTACTCTTGACCTGGCCTTTCTTTAAAACAATGTTCTACGGTTCTTACACACATCTTTTGCTTCCTCTACTTTCATCAGTGCTCTCATGCATGCTCTTTGGATGTTGGTACTCTTTACCTGGCCTTTCTCGCCTTATAAATTTATTTTGTCAATCTTCCCTCATCCATCTTCTCTACGTGTCCAAACCATTCCTTTATCTATCTTTGTAACCACATTTTATTTTACACCACGGCGTTCCCTTGTCTTACTATTCTTTACTTTATCCAAACGAATCACTCCGGCTATTCTTCTCAGACTACTCATCTCTGCAGCATTAATCCTATTTTCCTGCTTCTTCTGCCAAACCCACCATTCACTACCATACGTAAGAGTAGGAACCAACACACCTCTATGCACCGCCAGACGTGCCTTTTTTGGCAACGTTACAATAGTGATACGATTTTTAGTTCTATCTTGGGTTCGGCAATTAAAACTCTTGATCCAATTACAAAAAAATGTTTATTTCAATACAATAAATTCTACTTTTATCAACCACTTAGCTATACAACCTTTACAACTCTATATAACTATTCACATTTAATAATTCGTAAACACATAAGCTAAAACTCATAATCGTTATGATCGTTTTCCCTTTTATATTTCCGATATCACAGTTCCAGATCTTTCTACCTGTTTCTCCATTATTCGACGCGGATTCGAGAGATTGCGCAACTTTCCTAGGCCCCGTCGGCGGCTTTATACTTGCTTTAAAAGTAGTTCTCTCTGGGGCTATTATTTTAATTTTATTGCAAAATATTTTTGTTTTTACCTATTGTAAAATATAATTTTTATCAAAAATTATTAGCAGTATTAACAAATTAATGCGATACTTTTTGTTGATCGCCTACCCTAGTTAAGATTGGATATTTATTTAAAAAAAAACGAGCTATTCTAAATGCAACCTTTGTGGAAATGAATGTTTTTTTATATTTCTTCTGCGTGAACGATCAAGTTTATTGAATTTTCAAGTTGAGTAAATATTTGAGTTTTTGGGAACTCACGAACTTACGAATTTTTTATAAACCGCCTACAAACCCAAATAAATGAAATACATTGAGGTTTTTTAAATGAAACATAACTTTTATGTGCGTTATGTTTACATAAAATAATTACAAATTTATATCTGACAAAACCTTTTGAATATTAAAAGACATCGATTAACAAATATTGCTAAAATATTTGCAGGTTAAATTTTTCAACATTTTTATTAAAATTAATGCTAACATTGCAACATATTTTAAGGAACAATTTATTAAATACTTATAAATAATACGTTTTCTTATCAAAAATGTAATTTAAAAGTTTTGTAAGCTTATTAAAATAATTTTTTTTCTGACATCGATTGACTTTAGGAAAGCCTCTTCCGGAAACTTTAGCTTTTTAAAGAAAAGCGCTGTGCATTCGCAAAGCAAATGTTTGCAGTTTTAGCGAAGTTTTGTCCATCTTTTTCAGATGATACCTCAGAGGGCAATGTCCAGTGAGGAGTCCAGTCAAAAGATTCAAGTCTCTCTTGTCCAACTCAAGAAGCTGTTTAGCCTTTTCGCTTGTCTTTGTCCTGGCACTTTATGCCAGTATTTTCCCCTTCTTTTGCAAGGAATTCTGCTTTTTCGTTGTATTTAACTCCCTTGTGACCTGGAACCCATATCAGAGTTACCGTATTGTTTGCTGCTAGTTGTCCCAGGGATTGTTTACAGTTCCAAGTCAGCTTAGACTCACAAGTGTATGACTTGAGAGCTTTTAGTGCTGCTTGGCTATCTGATAAAATATAGATATCTGCTCTTCGGGTGTTCCTTTAGATGCACTCCTGGGAACATATCTATATGGCATGTAATTCTGCTTAAAAGATGGTTGGGGTGTTACCAAGGGGTTTTGAGAGCCTAAAATTCGGCCCTGTAACGCCCACTTCAACTCTTTCATTAATCTTGGTTTTATCAGTGTACTACACTAAAGAATCTCTTCCTTGTTGAGGACCGTTCTCTGTGCAAACTTGGTGGTTGTTTATGACCACTTCAAACTGCATTTCGAAGTCGTACCTAACTGGCATAATATCTGTCGACTTGACATGGATTCTAGGGACATATATTCCAAAATCTTCAAATGTCCAATCCAATTTTCTGCTCTAAGATTTATTCTCTGGCTCAGTCTGATGGCACTGATTGCTGCTTTTTTCATTACACATAAAAGCTATGGTGGAAGGTTCAGCATTACCTCTACAGCTGCAGTAGGGCACGTGAGTGTTGCCCCTGTAATTCCCAGACAAGCTAGCCGCTGCACTTTCTACAGCTTAACTTGTGCCGAAACCCACCTAAAGCAAACAGGCACAGCATATAACAATGTATGCATGTAACTGTGTATAAAGATATTTTAATATATATTACCATAAAGTAATTTCACCAGCAATAAAGAAAATACCACGGAGAAGGATAAGAATAGGCATGTGTTTATAATTCACTATAGCTTTGTGAACCTAACGTATTGGAAATGATTTATTTCTTTTTGCATGGGTGTTGAGAATAGGTCAACCTTATTGCACATCTGATTAAAATTTCTGTACATTTAGTGAATTAGGGTTTTGTTAGCATATTTGTATTTGGTGTAGGTAAATAAAATCAAATTAAAAAAGGGTACCCTTCCTAAAATGTTTTGTTCGTTGTTATGATTCCTTATGAAAATTTAATTGTAAACTAACGATTTTATTTTTTACAAAAACCAGTTGTTAAATGCCTACTGGTGCATGTCAATGCAAATATTTCCAAAGATACGGACCAGCTGGTTCTTCGGTTAAACACTTCGTTTTATTATGCAGATAGTAACACCACACCTTCTATTAACTTTCTTTTGAAAATTAAATTGAGTTAATCGTAACAATTGGGAGAAATAGAGAGCGTGGACTGTAATTTTGAGTAATAAATAAAATTAATAAGAATAAAAAACAATTGGACGTACAGCGTGAGCTTTCTTTTAAAAATAAAATGGACGGTTTGGCTCGAAAAAAACTCTGCTGTTACCGACATAATAATGTTCTTAGATTAGATGAGGCTTTTTGTATATGTATGCATTTCGACTTGATGAGGTCTGTTGTGCTCCTTCTCCAGCACCAGTTGTTTTACTAATTTCCAGAGGTTGTTGGGCTCTTAATGTAGCTCTCTGACTCAAGTTCTTCTTTGCCGGGACCTTGTCAGTCCCTCGCAGTGGCATGTGACATGTTCCGCCATCTCTTCCTCTTCAAGAAGAAACGGCATTTACTGTTCTCTGTCACAATAGTATTATTAGTTTTTTTCGTGTAGTTTTCTGATGAGTACAAGGAAACTTGTTACCAAGATTGTTACTTTTTATTAAGCGTTATTTACAAGTATGTCTCTATGAGATGAGATTCGATTGGAGTGGTGACACGCGTTTTGATCCCAGGACAAAATATCCCCGAACCATTTTTGCTCTCAGTATCTGTATGTATGATAGCATGACACTTTGGATCAACATTGCTCCGCCAGGAAATATCATTTTTGTTGTTACGGTTTTTACAATACGTCGTCCCTTCAAATAATAATAGATTATGATCCTTTTGTGATCGTATAAATTAAAAAGGCATTTTCACTAATTTAGTTAATACCAATAACATAAATAACCTCAAAAGCACAGACTTGTGCCAGAGAAACAGGCGAAATTACAAAAATCATACTACTACGCATGTACAAATACATAGATTATCGATATCAATGATCTATAAATCCTAACTAACAGTTCAAAAAGTTACCAAAGATGGCGCAACGTTCAAATTTTGTTGAGTTATTCAACAGGTGGCATTTAGGATTTAATAATTTAGTTTAGGTTAGGTTATTATCGATAATCTAGTATTTATCGTTTTGAGCAATATTATATTGTTGATGTTTTTTACATAACACAATCGTTGAATAGACTTAATTTGCTCCCCTTTATAAAAATATTGGTAAAAGATTTACTATTATCAAAATTTATAAACTATATTTACTCCCCTTCATGGAAATCTTTAGTAAAATATTTATTAATACCAAAATTATTACTCTATTTGCTCCCCTTCATGGAAATATATTAAGTAAAATCTTTACTATTACCAAAATTAATAGACTGTATTTGCTCCCCTTCATGGAAATCATTAGTGGGTGATGTAAAAGTTGTTTTGGTAATAAAAATATAATGTGTCTTTTTTTATTAATTTTGTTGTGTAATCTATTTCGTCAACTCATTGTTTATTATGTTAACGACGCACGGTGAGGTTATTTTATGATATACATATGTTATTATTAAATTTTTAATATTTTTGTCGCGTATTTTTGGTCGAGGGGTTTTCTGTCGGGGATTTTCCCTCTGTTCTAGCGATGGTGATTTGAGGAATTTGAGGAATCGAGGAAGCAGTGGCCGTGGTGTAGTTGCTAGCGCGCCAGCCTCTGCACCAAGAACCCGGGTTCGATTCCCAGGTCAAACCAACGAATTATAAGCGACCGCTGCCGTTCGGAAGGCAATGGCAAACCACCGAATGTATTCTGCCTAGTAAGGCCTCTCTAAACTAGCCGTTCGGAACCGGCATTAAACTGTAGGTCCCTTCTATTCATGCAACACTGATTGAGCGTGCACATGAATATTTGCAGAGAGGTCGCCGACGCCACCCAGGGAGTATGGCACAACAAGAAGAAGAATCGAGGAATCGATTCATTGAACCGAAAACATCGATTTTTGTAATCGAATTTTAAAGCACCATTTATTTATGAATAAAATTATTCGCGATTTTTTCAAAATGAATTAATATCTGTCGAATTTAAATGATTTGCGGAAACATAGTATGTTTACCTTGTAGGAAAAACCGCATTCCTAGACTCTGTGTTGCTAGTGATCTTCACGGTCGTCCTGGAATGTTAGGCTTTTTCTACCAGGTAAACAATGTACTATTTTATTATTATTTTTTAATTAATCACGTACACTCTGTAATTTTTTAAAACTATTCAAATAGCAAAATACATTCCCAAATCCCCAAATTTTTCAGATCGAATCAAAAGTGTAAAAGAAAATTCTAAATTGTCCCAAGATTAAGTTGCCTAATAATCTTTTCGGTGCCTTGAAATTGGTTTTTTTTATTAGACCCCATTGTGGTCATTTAAAAAAAAAATATATATTTAGAGTAATTTTTTAAATAAAAATTTAAACAATAGTTGAAATTTTCGTTTAAACAATTGCTCAAATTATAATCGTAAATCACGATAATTCTCATGAATTAACTCTCAAATTTAAAAATCCAAATTAACTATTAGAAAACAAAGTATTTTCGTTAATGTGTTGAAAATAAACGTATTTTTATGTCTCATCAGAGACGTCATAATAATAATTTGGTCGCCCGTGATATTAAGCTATTTATTAAAATAAATATGCGATATGAAATCATTTGTTTATCGTCGTGAAAAACATTGACTTACTCTCCAAAATAATGACGTGGTTGATAAAATTTTGATGATTGGTAACATTAAAAATGCATAAAACGGATATCTGGAATAAACGTGTAAATGTGCTTTTATAACCATATGAAGCATATGAATAGGCTGTGATGATATCTAGACCGGTTCTTTGAATGACTAAAATACAACTAAGTTTGAGATTTAATTTTCACATTGTGTACAAAAAAATAGATGCCGCTTCTTGTACCGATTTTGTATGGAAATTATTTATGTGAATATTATCTGCCAATTCTCGAAATTAAAAAAAAAATTGTAAGAAAATTAAAATTGTTAAAACCTACATGAATAAGTATGAAATGTACAAATTAACATGAGTTCAGATAGAAATTTTTTTCTTTTTATTAAAATTAACGTGCTCGGCTACTATGGCCACTTGCACAAAACGATTACATTGCTATTTAAGATACAATAAGGTCATATATAATGGATTGGTTAAATTTTAATATAAAGCTGCACATCTTTAAGTAATTTCAGTAAGCTGTTAATTTGCTCTGGATTATTTAGCATATATCTATCGTAGGCTTGATGAGAGGTGATACACTGTTGTCTCCTGGCTGAGAATTGGTGACATTCAGTTAAAATGAGTATGGAATAAGCCTTAATACCAATGAAACGAAATTATAAGACTGTAGGCGAACGATGTGGCATTGGATAGAGTAGAAAGCCTTACTTACCTTGGATGCTTAGTAAATGATCAATTAAGAAAAAAGGAGGTAGACAGAGAACTCATGAAGACACATCATGCGAAATGAGAAATATGCATTCCTCCAACTCATTATCCAGGGTAAGGTGAACAGTAGGAGAGGACCAGGGAGGCGAAGAGTATCATGGTTAAAAAACCTACGACAATGGTACGGCAAAACGTCTAGTGAACTCTTCCGAGCGGCTGTTGCCGAGGTCTGGATTGCTACGATGATAGCCAACGTTCGCTGAGCGGATACGGCACAACGAAGAAGAAGAAGAGTTAAAATGTGTTTTATTGTCAAATACGATTGACAGCTTTGAGAATAAGTTCGGTTGCTGGATGTCATCAGGTAACCATGAGTTAATTTAGAATGTCCGATGCGTAGTCTCCTTATTGTGGCTAGATCTCGCCTTGAAAGTTCTGTAGGAGCATGAAAAGGACTATTGATTGACGGCTGTATTTCATGTAAAAACGTACTGTTTGTATCCCAGTGCTGTTGCCATATAACTTTCGTTCGTTTTTTTATGTGAACCTTCAAATCGTTACATATTTGGATATTGTCAGTAATATCAGTGGATGTCGAGACAATTTTAGCGTAATGATTTGCGAGTTTATTGCCTGCTATACCAATGTGTGATGGTAGCCAAATTATGGTAACTGATATCTTTTGGAAAGTGATAAGCTGGTGGTAAGTACTTTGGATATTTTGGGCAATTGGATGTTCGGTAAAATATATTTTGGATAGTCTGGATTGAGGCTAGTAGGTCTGTGCTTATAGCTACGTGCTAATAGAAATTAAAAATGCTAATATTTTCAATTTTAGTACCGCAAAATGGGTGGAAATTTTTCGTATGCGTTCAGAATACTCTGTCAGGTATTTACAAATAGATTTTAAAGATGATCGTAAGAAACTTTTTTTTTGGGAACGTCCTTAAGTTGACGTAGACACTTTAGTAGTTATTAACTGCTGTAGTAGTCTTATGTTTTTGGAAGCTTGGGGAAAAGTAAACATATAAAATGGCTAGTTTCTTTCTGTTTGTTTATTGATAGGACTTTTTTATCTATCGATGTTACACGTGCTGTGCACTGACATGTTCAGCTCTAACTCAACCCTCGATACCAATGGGAAACAACCCCCAACGATACCTAGAATAAACGCATCAATGCCTGAGGTCGCTATCCGCCATTGCACTATCAGGAAAATCCTACGAAATCTTGACTCTAATAAGGCAGTAGGACCAGACGGAATTCCGACAATCGTCCTGAAGACCTGTGCTCAAGAGCTCACCCCAGTTCTCTGTAAACTCTTCAAGTTATCATACAGCAAAGGAGTATTTCCGTCCATGTGGAAAAACGCTAAAGTCCAACCGATTCCGAAAAAAGGAAAGAAGACTATTCCTGCGAATTATCGCCCTATTGCATTGCTCTCAGTCATCCTGTTCCATCCTGTCCCCCACCTTATTTCTTTAACACATTAACGACCTCTTGAAAACCACCACGAACCCCATTTACAGTTTCGCAGACGATAGAACACTTGTCTCAACTTTCACATCCTATCAATCACTTTCGGTGAATGATACAAATAGACTCAGGCAGGAACAGGTTGATTCCATCAATAGAGATCTTCAAGCAATCGTCGAGTGGGGAACCAATAATCTTGTTCAGTTCAACGCCCAAAAAACATAAAGTGCCACGTTTTCCAAGAAAGTGAATTTCTCAAATCATCCCATCACAATGTCCGGAAATACCCTTGAACCAAGTCCCTCCATCTCGATTTTGGGAGTCACGGTGTCCAATAATATGTCTTGGCATGACCATGTTGCTAACATCGCAAAGTCGGCAAGCCAGAGGCTAGGTTTTCTGTGGAAAGCCAGAAAGTTTTTTACTCCTGATCAAATGTTGACGACGTACACTGTTAACGACCTCTACTGAAGTATTGCTCGCACATTTGGGGTTCAGCACCAAGGCATTCTCTTCGTCTTCTAGATTCCATTCAGAAAAGAGCCATTCGCTTGATAAACAGCTCAACTCTCACAGATACCCTTCAACCTCTAGAACATAGAAGAAGAGCTGCAGACCAGTCATTTCTCTACAGATATTTCCATGGCAGATGCTCCAGAGAAATAAAAACTCTTGTACCACCATTGGCCACATTCGGCCGAAGAACTCGGCACGCTGATCAGTCTCACACATTTACTCTCAAGCTTGACACTACAAGGACCAATCTTCATCAAGAATCCTTCTTTTACAGGGCTGCTACGGAATGGAATAAGCTTCCAAAATCAGTTTTTCCAGAGAACTATGACTTGCAACTTTTTAAAAAGCGTGTCCACAATCATTTCCTTTCTATAATCCCTTCCCCTTCTAACAGTCGCAGTGCGGGCCGTCCGCTGCCCACACGATAGGTCTTCCCTTTTTGCGACTATTTTCATATAAAAAAAAAACAAATAGATTTTAAAGATGATCGTAGGAAACTTTTTTTTTGGGAACGTCCTTAAGTTGACGTAGACAGTTTAGTCACTATTAACTGCTGTAGTCTTCTGTTTTTGGAAGCTTGGGGAAAAGTAAACAGTTAAAATGGCTAGTTTATTTCTGTTTGTTTATTGATAGGATTTTTTTATCTATCGATGTTACACGTGCTGTGCACTGACATGTCCTGGAGACGACATGTTTTGCAAGGACTACAACTTAAATCACATAATAAGTAAAATGTTTACACCAAATAGTTTTTAACAAAATGATTTATTTTTTGTACGAGACCTCCCGATTTGGTATACATTTCGCAATCAATAAATATTTATTAACTTGTTTTTAGTAATTCGTCATTGACGAAGCGCCGACGTTTGTGTTATGGACAAATATTTTTTTATAAATTATACATTAATAGACCGATTAAAATAAACATTTGCATCTCATTAAACTCTATTAAAACGTTGAAACTGTATTTTTCATTTCTGTGACGTTCCCAAATCTTACAGATACCTGTAGTAAAGCTAAACTATTAATATTTTATTTGTGTTTTGTCGGTTGGTAATTTTAGTAAAGAAAATAATTAAAAAAAATAGATACATACGTTTATTTATGTTACTACTTAAATAATTACTTACTTACTTACTCCGTAGCGCTACAGCCACTGATGGGCCGTGGCTGAGGCAAAAATTTGCCTCCATTTATCTCGGTCTTCCATAACTTCTAAACTATTGCCGATGCCCATTTTCTGGAGGTCCGATGTTATATTATCACGCCACCTTAATCTCGGTCTTTCAAGTGGTCGTCTTCCTTCTGGTGCTCTGTCCCATATTAAGCGGACCATTCTATCCTCTGGCTGTCTTCGTACGTGCCCTGCATATCTCAACCTTTGTGCCTTTATGAGTTTAATTCGTTCTGGCCGATTGTATATTTGTTCTAGTTCTGCATTTGTTTTGATTCGGTAGCTTCACGTATCCTGGTCTTTGGTGGGTCCGAAAAATTTTCTCAGCACTTTTCGAATGAGTTCCTTATTTCGCACCGTAAGTGTCCAGGTTTCGCAGCCGTACATTACCACGGTTCTTATCATATATACAGTGTGGAACAGCCAAATGAAATAAATTCGATAACGAATAAATGAGAGCGTGTTGGGAAAAACGCTTGGACACGTTGATTTGTATTTTTGGATGCGCATTTTTTTCAAAAAAAAAATAATTATATAGGGTGTGTCATGTGACAGTGGCCGATACCAACTTTCTTATTTTAAATACAACCCCCTGTATATTATTTATTTTTTGGATTCTTCAGAAAATTTTAGACATAATTTATGTACAATGTCCTATGCCTATCTTCAACTGTTTCGGAAATATTAAGTGTTTTAGGATGTATTACAAAAATTAACATTAAAAAAGAAAATTATTTTATTTCACAAATTCGCTACATTACACTCAATACATTGCCGCTATTGGTCTAATGAGAATCCTCACTGGATGAGAGAGGAACGAACATACGCAATATCCTGAAAAAGTTAATGTTTGGACAGGAATTGTTGGAAATCATATCGTAGGTCCCTTTTTCATTGATGGCAACTTGAATGGAGATAAATATTTAGAACTGCTCCAAAATAATGTCGTGCTAACTTTGACAAACTTATATCCTGATCCAGCAAACCCACAAGTTTCTGCCAATATACTATGGTTTCGGCAAGATGGAGCACCGCCCCATAACCAAATCAATGTCCTGCAGTACCTGAACCAAAATTTTCCAAATCGGTGGATAGAGAGGCGCGGATCGATAGAATAGCCAGCACGATCTCCTGATTTGACGCCATTAGACTTCTTTTTGTGGGGATATGTCAAAAGTATTGTATACAAAACTAAACCACTCGACTTACATTGACTTAAAAAGACGAATCACGCTTGCGATTAGATCAGTCACGCCTGAGATGTTGAGTAACGTTAGAAGACATTTTTATACCAGATTAGCATTTTGCCAAGACGTTTGCGGCGAACATTTTGAACATCTCTTACATTGAAATTATTGTTTTTTTGTTTTTTTTTTACATTATTTGTGAAATAAAATAATTTTCAGAAAATAAATAATATACAGAGGATTATCGAATGTATTCCATTTGGCTGTTCCACACTGTATATACTTAAATAATGGCTTATTTTTTGCAAAAAATATGTTAACTAATTTATGGCTTTGTAACCCAAGAAAGAAAGTTAGCGTTTAAACAAATAACGCGTTTTATTCAAAAAGTTTATAAACCTTATAATAACTTAATAGACTCGTCCTGGAATCTTTTCCACTCGTCTATAAAATACTACTTTTTGTAGTTAGGTTTTTCTTATTTCATATATATTTCATATTAGCAAACTCATTCAAAATAAATACTTTGTTAATTTATTTATTTATTTATCGTATGGCATACATCACATAAAATATTGTATAAGTTAACAGGACAACATATAGCACAATGTACAAACAGTGTAAAAATGTAAAGTATAAAAACACGAAAATATAGCATAATTACAGTTGAATGTCTAAGTTGTTAATATAATCAATTGATTCTGGTGTCGCTGTCAGGAACTCATTTGGCTGACCTCCATATGCCCTCAGGTTGCAATCTTCCGTGATGTGGTGGATCGTCTGCCTTTCAGCGCCGCAGTCACACTGTGGGGAGGGTATTATGTTCCACTTGTAGAAGGCATCGGCACACCTGCCGTGGTTGGTCCTAATCCGGTTAAGTGCTACCCATGTCTTGCGTGGTAGTTCAAAGCCGGCTGGGGGAGTTGTTATGCACGGCATGTTGAGAAATTCCGGTTGGGCTGCTTCGGTCCATTTCTGCCTCCACTCATTTATTGGGTTGAAGTCAACGGCCTCCAAGTTTAGAGCCGTTTTGATGGGGGGTTTTCTTGAACGCAACCTATTCCTGTCTATGTCCTCGATGTCTCTGTTTATTGGTAGGTGTGGGTTTTGAATAACCTTGTTGTACTCTCTGACAAGTGCAGTGGATCTCCGTATCGATGGAGGAGGGATATGGCTTAAAACTGGTAGCCAATAACTCGGTGTAGATTTAATTGTGCCCGAGATTAAACGCATCGTGTGATTCAATTGAACGTCGACCATTTTGACATGAGGGCTGTTTAGCCAGACCGGAGCACAATATTCCGCCGTAGAGTAGACCAGCCCTAACGCGGAACATCGAAGCGTCGTTGCGGAGGATCCCCATGAAGTGCCACAGAGTTTTTGTATGATGTTATTCCTTGTTTTGAGTTTTGAGGCAGTCTTAGTTAGGTGTTGTTTGAAGGATAAAGTTCTATCGAGAGTAACTCCCAGGTATTTAGGATACCGGTTGTGGTGCAGCAGCCTGTTACCAAAGCTCACATTGAGTTCTCTATTGGCCATGCGGTTGTTTAGGTGAAAACAAGCAACCTCCGTCTTGCTTGCACTAGGTTGGAGTCTCCAGTTGGAAAGTATTTCTCTAGGGTTTCCAAGTCATCTGTTAGCACTTCTTCCGTCTCTTCAATCGATTTGCTTCTGGTTGCTATTGCCCAATCATCAGCATAGCCAAATTTTCTAGATCTTGTTGTGGGCATATCCGCAATGTAACAGCTGAACAGGAGAGGAGCTAATACTGAGCCTTGAGGTAGGCCGTTATTGAGTTTCTTCCAATCGCTGAGTAAGTTTCCCATGACAACGCGAAATAATCTATTGCTCAGCATATTATCGATTAAACCCACAGTTGTTTTACAGGGTATTTGACGTAGGAGTTTATAGAGCAGTCCTTGTTTCCAGACTGTGTCATATGCTGCAGTCAGGTATATGAATGCGACGGATGTTTTGAGCTGCTTCTGGTATCCGGCCTCTATATAAGTCGTAAGTGCCAAGACTTGGTCGGTACAGCTTCGCTTTGGCCTGAATCCAGCTTGCTCGACTGGTATGCTTTCTAGGATCTTCACGCTTATTCTATTGTATAAAAGGCGTTCTAATAGTTTATAACTGGCACTTAAAAGCGCGATTGGGCGATAGCTCTCTGGTTTGTCATTTGGCTTTCCTGGTTTTAGGATCGCTATTATCTTTGTTTGTTTCAGTGAGCGTGGGATAATTCCTGTGTTTAAACTTTGTTAAGATCTTTGTTAAGATCGCTTGGTATTGCTACATCGATAAATACGAAAGTGTTACCAACGCACCAAACAAAATCTGTTGATTGCACAAAATATATAACTGAATAGATTTAATGATAAAATCATTTGAACTACTTGCACTAGTTAAAACACATACATTGTTACTTACTTGTGTTTCAATTATAACACTGTGTAATGCAAATTTTGTATTTGGCTTCAAAGTGTTACATTTTAATTGCTTGTCTTTAAACAACATGGGAACATGGCTAAATTTATCAAAAGACAGAAGTCATACTTTTTTCCGTAGGGGTAGGCAGAGACCATTTCCTTCCACTTTCGCTACGGTTTTTACACGCATATTTGCTTTTTCTACTTTCATCAGCGCTCTCATACATGCTCGTCGGTTGTTGGTACTTTTGACCTGTCTGGTCTTTCTTCAAAACAATATCGATCTGATCGAGATACGTATAAAGTCGACCTCTACCCATTCACACTCGCCTTATAAATCTGTTTCGTCAATCTTTTTTTATTTATCTTTGTAACCACAACTTCTTTTACACCACAGCGTTCTCTTATCCCACTATTCTTTACTTTATCCAACCGAGTCACTCCGGCTATACAATTTTTAGACTACCCATCTCTGCAGCATTAATCCTATTTTTATGCTTCTTTTGCCAAACTTAACATTCACTACCATACTGATAAGTGTAGGAACCAACACACCTCTATGTACAGCCAGTCGTGCCTTTTTTGGCACGTTCTGGCTGCTCATTTAGTTGTGTAGTGTCCAATTCATTTTCCTGCCAACACCTTTCACTCAATGCCACAGTCTTTCGTAAATTTTGAACCCAAGTATACAAACTCATTTACTTGTTTCACTCTTTCTCCTTTAATCAATCAGCACCTCGCAGTTTTTCTTGCTTTCTTCTCTTTCAGAAACTATTTGCAATGTGCTCACACACAGTTAAAAGACAGTTAAAACCAGTCAAAAGGATGTGAGACATTTTTCCATATTGCTTTAGAAGAGTGAACTAGCTGTTCGTAGTTTTTATCTTTGTGATTGCCTAAAAAGCTGTGAACCACTTTAACCAAGTCGTTTTTTCTTTTTTCTTCAGTGTCTTTGCGAATTCGCTACACTCTATGATTTTCTTTATACGTGGTACAACAAAGATCGCAAAGGTACTTGGACTCTGTCGACTCTGGCCTAACTTATTGTGTAGTGGTAGCATCAGCACCTTCCATGCCAAAATATGCTTTGTAAACCTCGCGCATCTCAGCGAACGCATACAATTTTTTGATATTGCCTTGATAAATTCTCCACACACGTAACAGAATGTCGGTTTAGAACGTCTTTCGACGTTGTCCGACGCCTAATTTCCATCCATTGACTTTTGAATACTGGTTTGCCATTCCAATCGAGGTCTTGCCATTTTTCTTCTTTCACTTGGTTGCCATTGTATGACTTGTTTGGGCAATCTTGTATCGGACATTCGTTGGACGTGGCCGTACCAGGTGAGCTGTTGCTCGATATCATTAGTAAGGGTGCCTTCAATTCCTATCTGTTTGTTTAAAACACCTGTACTTTTATACATTTATGGAGACTACTAGATGGTTCCAGAAAGTGCTATATTTAGACAGTTTTAAAACATTTCAAACAATTCCATAAAATTTGGGCGAAAAGCGGTAAATTTTTGACAGTTCTAACAGTTCCAAAATATTCTACAACTCTAGTCAGCATTAAATATGAATCAAGAATGTTCTCATAAACATTTTGCACTTTTTAAATGTCTTTGTCCCGACCACAGTAGCAAAGTTTTGATGGAACCGTAGCTATTTTTAGATACGAGGGATTGGAAAAATATAAATTTTACACAAGAACAGAAAAAAATAAAAATGTGTTACATAATATTATTCAATTATGTACTCTTCTTATTCCCTGCTCTTTATTAATTTATTACTTTGGAACCTATGGTGCACCAACGTAAAATACGTACCTTACATCCCGTGTTTCGTAATAGAAAAAAACTACCTTTCTCGGGAAAACCGGTCATCATTGTCGACCCGCCTTTATACTTCATTTTCCCGCAGGTTTCCCGGAACACGTACACAGAGCAGCCGTATATGAATTTATGGCTGGGTATCACGTAACCCTAATAGATTTTCCTTTTCCTGGCGACGCGACGAGGGCAAAGGGGGAAAATCGAAACGTCGGTGGGTGACAGTGGCGATACAACCGTACGACGTGACTATAAATAAATAGTACGAATTTGATATCTCTCAAAAACGTGAAAAATCGTATATCGTAACATTTTTATGGGTTTGTGGGTTTGTAATAGGGGACACCGTTTCATTCTCATTTCAGTGTATTAACGGAGATATTAATTAAATAAACATTTAGCTTTCCGGTTTTTCCGAATTTTCTTCGCCTTTAATTATTCGATCAGGTCGAGCAAAGGCTCATTTTGTTGGTACAATTTTTCGGTTTGAATCGTAATAAAAAATTAGTAAATAGTCTTAGCTTGTCCGAAACATGACCCAAATAATGTATGGAGTACTTTTTTTTGTGATGGCACAGTCGGTTTTCTGTACTTATTACATGTTCCACGTTGCTTGGCCCATAAAGGTAAACTTGGATTCGGCTCCATAAAACTGGCGGTACCAAATGCTAAATTTGTTGCTAATTAGTTGCCGAAGAATCGATTTTGTTGCTTAAACCGATCCCAAAAAATCGCCAACAATGATACGAGGGCAGTTTGATAAGTCAGTGACTTTTTGAATTTCCCGCGCAGTTACTCCAAATGCAACAGTGCTGCCGTCAACTATAATCTATCAGTGGGCAACTTTCTAATTTTTAGCAAGCTACGTCGTGCAGTTGGTGTTTGATAGCCGTTCAAAGCAGACAACCTCGTGAATTTTTACGAAAATGGAAAAAAGTGAATTTCGTGTGCTGATTAAGCATTACTTTTTACGTAAAAAATCTATCACTGAAACTAAGGAAAGACTTGATAAATACTACGGGGACTAGGCACCATCAATTTCAATGGTTAAGAAGTGGTTTACAGAGTTCCGTTGTGGTCGTACCAGCACTAGTGACGCCGAACGTCCAGGTCGCCCAAAAGAAGTGATCACGCCGGAAATCGTCGATAAAATCCATGAAATGATATTGGATGATCGGAGAATGAAAGTGCGTGAGTTGGCTCATGCTGTAGGTATCTCAACTGAACGGGTACATCATATTTTACACGAATATTTGGACATGAAAAAACTCTCTTGCGAGATGGGTGCCGCGATTGCTCACACTCGACCATAAGCGCAATCGTGTGACCACTTCAAAAGAGTGTTTAGCGATGTTCAGCCGTAATCCGGACGAATGTTTGCGCCGTTTTGTTACTGTGGATGAAACATGGATCCAACACAACACGCCAGAGCCAAGGAACAATCGAAACAGTGGGTTGCTCGGGGTGAACGTGGACCAAAGAAGGCGAAACAGAGTCTGTCAGCCATCAAGGTCATGGCCACAGTTTTTTGGGATGTACGCGGTGTCATTCACATCGATTACCTCAAGAAAGGTAAATCGATCACCGGCGAATATTATTCAAAGCTTTTGAACAGATTCGACGTTGATTTAAAGCAAAAACGGCCGCATTTGTCTAAGAAGAAGAAAGTGCTGTTCCATCAAGACAATGCACGTGTGCACACTTGTCTAGTCACGATGGCCAAAATCCACGAATTGGGATACGAACTGCTACCCCATCCAGCATATTCTCCAGATTTAGCCCCCTGCGACTATTTTCTGTTTCCAAACCTAAAGAAATGGCTGGGCGGTAAGAGATTTGAGTCGAATGAGGAAGTCATTACCGAAACAAACGCGTATTTTGAGAGCTTTGAAAAAACCTATTATTTGGAGGGAATAAAAAAATTAGAAAAATGCTGGACTAAATGTATTGAGCTAAAAGGTGATTATATAGAAAAATAAATTGTTTATTTGCTGAAAAAACTTAACTTAATTCGCGATTACTACCTAAAAAATAAACTATTTAATTTTTTGTTCATTGCAGCAAAGATTGTGAAAGTCCCTAGGGTCAGCAACAAAATAGAAAACTGAAAATCGGATGAGTTTTCGACCGGTATACTCAAAAACCGTCCATGCCAGTTTAAATCAGTATTTCCATCATTTAAATAATTCGTTATT
Source organism: Agelastica alni (assembly GCA_950111635.1). Taxonomy (NCBI): domain Eukaryota; kingdom Metazoa; phylum Arthropoda; class Insecta; order Coleoptera; family Chrysomelidae; genus Agelastica; species Agelastica alni. Next base: position 21,627,580 of record OX467719.1, on the reverse strand, counting down.
AGTACAATGCACTCGCCCCCACAATGCTTACGCTGGCGCTGGAAGCAGTTTTTGACAGTAAAACAAATCCCTATCCCCGATCACCGTTTATATTCACCCTGTGACTTCTTTTTGTTTCCGATAACAAAATAATCTTTGAAAGGGACCCATTTTTAGTCTTATCGTATCAGTTCTAGTACTCATTTTTACAACGATAATTCAGAACTACCTGTACTATTTTAAAATGATAATGATGAGGTTAATTTACTCCTAATAAATGAATGACTAGAAACTTTGTAATGTATATAATTAAAAATGTGATATCAGCATTGCAACCTTGATGTATGTACTTTGATGAATTGACAATTGAACATTTTTTTTTTAATTTTTTTATCTGCAACATAAAATGCGTTTTTGTAAAGTACGCAGTTTCACTGTAAAATAAAATCCGATAAAGAGGATTTTTTATACAAAATAACATTCCGCCATAAGCCTTATAAGTCGTTTTGGAAATATCATTATTTTTGAGTGGAACTATTAGAAAAATATACAGACGACGTAGTGAAATACGGCCATAAAAAAAATGACCCTACAAAGGCCAAAAACAAAATTCAATTTCATATCTGGTTCGTACATATACTGGCTTGAATTTACTTGGAAAATTTCCATTCTGTCCACCCAATTACCCTTTTACATAGACCTCGAAGGAACCTCTTTATGAATCCACTTTTATTCCTGCAAAACTTGGAAACTTTCCTTTTTCAATATCTTCCGAACGACTAAACGGAAACAAAGATGAAGTAAATGAGAAACATTTGCTGAATATTACGGAACAGCTGACACAATTAAAATCTTGCTCGGTGGGAATTGTTTTTTTTTGTGCTAGATAGCCCTGATAACGGTTTTGCAGAATCTTATAATTTTTCCTTTCGCAGAAGAAATATTTTCCTGTTTCTTTTATGAAAAGAAGTCATAAAATTTATTTGAAGGAAAATTAAATGAGTTACGAGATGTTTGACGACCTTCGACCTTCATTATAATTTTTAGCAACCCACAAATCAGTGGGAATTAGGTACTAAGACAATATTTTTTACATTTGTCGTGAAACATGAGTCGACAAATAAAAATAAAATTTACCAAAATCAATTATTTATTATTATATTACCTGCTTCTCGGCTTATACCATTAAACTTGGAATGATACTAACAATTTAACGTCAAAAAATCTCACTAAACTATATAAAACAAATATATTACTTGCCAAGAGCTAGTTCGTTTAATGTACTGACTTTCCAAAAATTCGACCACCCATTAAGAGTTGATTAATTTTTATAAAATTTATGTAGAATGTCTTTAATTAAATTTAAAAATGGTTATATTTTCAGACTAAAATATATGAAAAAACAACAAAGTTATTTAATAATAAATGGGGTCAGCCGCAGTTTCATATGCATTTGATCAGAGGCATGCTCGACATTAAATAATTTATGGTATCCTGAGGAATGTCATTTCAGGATTCATGTGTTCGGTGACGAAAGGTATTCAACTAGGTTTAATATAAAAATGTATAAAACTGATTTTTAAAGGACCAGCTAATTTCGCTGCATGTTAACCTATACTATAGGTATATGTGGGTCGATTATCCATTCAAAACCAACTACACTCCTGGCTATATCCCTAAGACGGTCATTGAATTACATCTGATAAATAAAAAGTAAAGAATACGTGACTAGCGCTTTTCGTGTGGTCCTTTATGTATACTTGGTAAAAGTTGAAATTGTTGATTTGTCTCTTCGAAGATCAAACATGAGTTTGTCAAGACCTACTCTATGCTGATAAGAGGCAACACCCCAAAACCGGTCCATAGGTGGTCACTTCGAATGGATAAATTTAATAATTTATTTTACTTAACAAGCATCTCTGCATATCACCCGATTATTTATCAGATGTAGTTCAATGCTCGTCGTAGGCATATAGCCAGGAGTGTAGTTGTTTTCTGATGTATAATCGACCCGCATATACCTATAGTATATGTTAACAATTAGCTGGTTCTTTAAAAACCAGTTTATACATTTTTATATTTATTTTCGCTGTCAAGAATGTTTGGAGTTTTCTATAATGGTATTATAGTTTTCTATAATTTTTATAGGTTAGGTATAACACATATTCGATTGTTGAATTGTCTGGTGAGCAAGGTGGATGGCCATGGAAGCAGAGATACGTTATTTTGTTGTCAGGACCCTATAGCAATTTTTGCTGTAATTGGATTGTTTCGTAAACGGGGCATAGGCATAATAACCTAATAATTCGCTTAGAAATATTGCTGAAGAAAACACAAATTTGTGCGAATACTTTTTTGATAGAACAATATTAAAAATTGAACACCTGGTAAAGTTGTTTTCATTTCTTATTAGAGTATAGATTTTTTGAAAATTAGTATATTTGTTTGCCAAAAATGTAACAAGAAGAACGAAGATAGAATTTTGTGTCAAAGTCATTGCCCCGTTTCCTCATTGCCAAGGTCGATGTGTTATAATGTATTGATTCTATAGTTGCTGTTTTCTTTACCTAAGTTTTTATTAATATTTTATTTATAAATTTCAAATGTTTGTAATAAGAATTTTTGTGGAATGAATTGACCAATAAATATTTATTACACTCATACATATATTTAAGGAACAATATTATTAAAATTACTTGTTGATTAGCATCTTACTACTACTACAATGGCGCTACAGCCCATATCGAGCTTTGGCCTCCTCAATCCTTCTTCCACATCCGTCCCGATCCACTGCTGCATGTCTCCGATTTCCTATACCCAGTGCGTTGGTCATTTTTCTTATTTCCTTTGGCTTCGTTGTTGTCATGTGATATGATTGAGCCGAGGTAGGTAAAGTCTTTCGCTACTTCAAAATTGTAATGATGAAATGTGATGTTTAGGCCTAATTGATTGCGTTGTTGTCAGCGTTGCAGTAGCAGCTTGGTTTTACGTTCATTAATCACGAGACCTATTTCCTTGGCTGCATTTTCTATTTCTGTGAAAGGTCCCTTTACGAAGAGAATTGACCTTGTCATTATATTCGGATCATCTGCATAGCCGATAATTTGATTTGATCTATTTATTATCGTTGAGGTTACGCTTGCCTTCCTTATGACGCTTTCCAATACCAAATTGAGAGTTGGGGCTAGCTCATATTCCTGCTTCAGTCCCTGAGATACCCTATAAGATTCGCCAGTTTCTCCGTCCACCTTTACCTGGCATTGAGTGTTACTCATGGTCAGTCTTATTAACCTTATTAGTTTTGGTGGTATATTAAAATCTAGTAATAGGAAATAAAGCATCATATTTAATAGAATTATTAGGAATCAACTGTCAAGTATGTTTTTTAGGTCTGGCTATTAAATAACAAGACTGCGCGCTTAGAAGGCATCCTAGAGGGTCAGGGAGGGGTAACGAATTCAGCGTTGGATATCTTCTAGAGGTTAGGAACGAGCGTGTTTTTTTTTTCTCGTGCCGATAACAATGTGTGACAAAAAACACGAAAAAACACAATGTGAATTTTCTCGTTAAATTAATAGTATATTTTACAATAAAGATGAAAATACTGTTTTTTTTTTTCGTGAGATGAGAGTTTGTCCACGAGCGTAGCGTGTGTGGCAATCTCACGAACGAAAAAAACGTATTTCATCTCGTGTAGAAAATGCAATTTTTTCTACGATAGATGTTTATAAAATACTGGATTACAAACTTTATTTATAACACAGACTTGATAATAATACCGGTTAATATATATATAATGAGGAGTGACAAATTGTCTTTCATGATGAATTTTTTTTTATAAATATTGAAAGTAAAATTGTTGAAGTTGTTAATAGTTGCATGTTGGGTTTGTGTGCTGACTTCTGTGCTACTTGTCAAAGGTATGACTGCCAAAGAAGTTGCTGCTGCTGTAGACAAGTTTGATTTTATGCTGTCGAAGTCTAATGGTTCTTCATCAAAGTTAACTTCAGTATTATGTAAATTTGTCGCTTTTGATGTATTTATTGATTGGACTATTTTATGTCCTCGTTTTATTTTATTATTTACAGAATCTTCAATGTATTGTTCTGCAAGGCGCTAGACTTTCATCCAACGTGTTGCTTTATTTCTGTAAGATTTTCCCAAGTATCCGAAAGAATAGTTGTTAAAGACCTTCTTAATGAATGGGCTGCATCTTCTTCTTCTTCAGCCAATTATTGCCCACTGCAGGACATAGGCCACTTCTAATCTCTTCCATGTGTTTCTGTCTTGAGCTGTTTGCTGCCAATGGGTGTCCGCTGTTCTCTTCACATCATCTAGCCATCTTTTTGGAGGTCTATCTATGCTTCTTCTTGTTTCTCTGGGTTTCCACTGAATTAACTTTTTTTGTCCATCTGCTGTCGTTTTGTCTAGCCACATGTCCAGCCCATTGCCATTTAAGGTGTGCTACACGCTCTATGATATCTGTGACTTTGGTTCTTTGTCAAATGGTCTCATTACGTACTCTGTCCTTTAGACTTATCCTAAGCATTCTTCGTTCTATTGCTCGTTGCGTCGTTCTAAGTCTTTTTACGCTTTTTTCTGTTAATGTGGCGGTTTCTAGACCGTAAGTTGAGACTGGCAGTATGCAAGTTCGATTCAAGCTTATGGGCATATTGGCATCTTTAAATATATATTGGAGCTTTCCAAACTTATTGATTCCGATTACTTGCTTTGTACAGTTGCCATCTTGGTAATTCAGGAAGAATCGAGAATTTGTATTATTCACGCTTGATGGACGAAGTTTTATATACTTTTGGCAAGTAATATAGTAGTTGCCTGTGATTGTAAAGGAACGTGGCGTGTAAGTTTTTGTATTAAGTATGGTTGCAAGTAACGCCTTTTTCAGATATTCAATATTATTCACTTCTCCAGCGAGAGAGCACCGAAGATGACCAACGTCCAGATCGACATCAACGGCATCGTAATGACTGAATGTGTTCCACAGCGTGAAACTGTAAACCAAACTTACTATTTAAAAGTTGTGGCAATCGAGAGCGATTTCGTAAGTAACGGTCGGAGTTACAGAAAAATCAGTCGTGGATCTTGCACCAGGACCCACCTGCCCATAACGTGCCGTCCGTAAAGCGTTATTTAGCCGCTAGAGGCACTCCAGTGCTCGAACACGCGCCTTACTCGCCTGATTTAGCACCCTGTGACTTTTTCCCGTTTCCGAAAATCAAGTCTGCCTTGAAAGGATCTTGGTTCGAGTTGATGGAAGAGGTGAACCGAAAATCGACGGAGTCCCTAAATGAAGACTTCCAGCATTGCTTTGACCAATGGAAAAAACGAATGGAATGGTGTATGGCGAGGGGAGCGGATATTCACAAAACCGTTACATTTCGAATAATTTTTTTTAACAAACTTACTTGGTTTATAACAACATTTTTTAATTTTTTTAATACGCTTGAAATATGGACGCTTGTGCTGTTTGTAATTTGTACAATCTTCACGTGTTGACTTTGCTTATTTCCTTATTTTACAGGAATATTACGTCATCCATTTGAACTATCATATTTAAAATAAAAATAGAATTTAAATTTATTTTGATCGTGGATAATAGACCTCAAGATATTGTCTCCAGTGAACTTTATGACATCTGCAGTCTTATTTTAACTACTTTTTGAATAATAATAGATTTTAAAATCATTTAATTGTATCGTTATTTTGTTAACTACAATTAGTGATATGTACCGGATGTCCGCAATGCGAAAAATAGTAGAGCTATTGATTTTCTTCAAAGGCTTCTAAATTTGGGCAAGTAGTCAAGGGCGGGAAAGATACTTTACGCGTGAGTTGGGAGCATTATTTTTTCTGCGACAGCATACAAATTTGGAAAGCCTATTAAAAATATATATTTTTATTTCAACATACAAAACTTTAAATGAAATCCACTAATTATTATGAATATTAATGTTAATAACACAATTTGTTACATTTTGCGTATTACTCTGACTTTACTTTAGATTTCCGCTTTTTCTTTCACCAATTGATGAAAAATATATTGTAAGATTGTCACAAGTGGATAATAGAAAGGCGTTGGCCGCTTAATTTCTAAACAAGTGCTATTTTTAGTTTTTATAGCCGGTCTTTTTGGATGCATCAACCTGGAACCCGACATGGAAATTAACGGTCTTTTTTTTAAAATTATCTACAAACCATTCAGATAAATGTAGTAGACTTTATTTTTTTTGTAGTTTTAATAGTAACTTAGAAAATTTAAAAAAAAATACGTTCCAACAATTAAATCTTCTTCCACGTGTAATAGGACAAAGTCCTGTCAATTCTGTCATCAGCCTTTCTGTGATCCTGATGTCCAGCTTTCATACCAGCGTTTTAGGGGCCTGCCAGCTGGGCGCCTTTTTTCTGGTTTTTGTGTTTCGGCCCTCTTTGCAATTCAGTCTGGATTCATTCGTTCGATGTGGTCTCTCCAACACCGGCGTATCTCCCAGTTGTCTTCTGGTGTTCTCGTTGCGTATCCCGTCATGCAATGTGAACCCTTTTATTGTTTTTAGGATTTTTATCGCCGCTGTTATCATTTTTCTTTTGGTGACAGACGTTTCAGCTCTTGTCTCGGCGGCGTAGGTCATTATGGGCTATACGCAGGTCTTATAAATTTGCCACGCCTTTTTTTTTGGTTCTCTAAAGAGTACTCTGCTAGTGGTCTCTCTACTGGCAAATTATGCCCGAGCTCAGCCGTAGAGGGTAGAAGAAAAAAATCTAAAAGTGAGCCGCGCCACCGACTTAAAACGGTACAAGCCGGAAACCCCTAGGTCTTGTAGGCACCAGCAGAGCCACGCGAAAAACAACAAACAATTATGGTGAACTAGATAAATAAAACTATATTTACAATTACGGCAATATATTAATTAAGTAAAAATGATGTTCTGATTTTTTACAATAAATTCTGTATTTTCGTAAAGTGGTTTAAACGAATTTAATACACTTTCTTAAAATAATATTTAAATTAATTATAACAATCTTCCAGACAGTAATAAAAACCTAATGAGGTACAAAAGAGAATTAAAATAACAAAAAATCAACAACAAGAAAATGTTCACAATATTTAAAATTTCGAAAATAATTGGTTTTATATAAAATTCCTGATAGCAAAAGATTAACACAACAAAAAAAAGGAAAAACCAAATAAATGGACTTGCTACAAAAATAATATTTTAAAACCCTTACAATATCCACATAAATTATATTCAGTGATATATAAATTCAGAATCAGCTTGGAGCCGGTACAAATTTAACGAAAAATAATTTGGTTACTTTTAAACTATTGAAAACTTTATTGGGACGTCACTGGGAGCAGGTACAAATTAAATGAGAATAACTTGTTACTTTTAAATTATTGAAAACACTTATATCAAACACATAACTGATAAGTTGATAAAATTAAATTCCATACCATGTAACCAATTGAAAACCTCACTGAGACGTCACGGTAACATCGATGATCCAAGAACCGAAAAACCAAATAGTATTATCAATAATTTCTGCTAAAATTACCAGGCAAGTCTTTATAACGCTGAAATTTATCGTCGATGTGGATGGAACGGCACGTGGTACTTCACGATGGCTTCACTTCATCAAATCCCACAAGTGGTGATCTTAACTCGACACCAATATCCAAAAATATTCACCACATAGGCACGACAGAATGGTCAAGTTAAGAATTAAATGGTTTATCTTCCTAATCCAATAAAGATGGCCCCAAATTCAGCCAGATATGGAAGAAGAAACCGTAGAAGTTCCGCTCCCGTGTTAATATTCAACCGTTCCAAAAACTCTCAACCTTTCCAAAAACTCTCAACCGACTTCCACCACTGCCACCAAACGAATGACACCTTCCTCGCTCTCAGACCGGACATCAAGAAAATGTCCCGGGACACGCGTCAGCCAACCTTTCCATGTATAAGTCCCTAGTTTATAAACGCGCTCGTTCGCATCAGTTGCCAGCCCAAGCAAACCAACAATAATATATCTCACAAAACACTACAATCGAGGCCAATAATCAAGGCGAAGTCCAATAAGAGAGACAAAAATGTCACAGCTATCAATAATCGAATTCTATCACTACTACATAGGCAACACTACATACAACGAACCCAAATGCAGACTATTGAAACGGCAGATAGGAGAAGAAAATAATAGGCACGTGACAAATTCGTGTCTTGCTCTCTGTGATTATATATTCGTTCTTCCAAATTATATCTCGCAAACATCCTGATACGCTTACGGCTTTTCTGATCTGGTTGTTCACCTCGTTCACTGTACTTCTGCTGCTCGATACCTGTACCCCCAGATAGTTGAAATTCATCACCTGATTTAGAATGCGCTCACTCACCACCAACTTTGGATATTACCATATATTGTGTTTTATCGATTAAAATTTGCATATTAAGCCTCTGTGCTGTTAGCTTGAATCTGTAGGCGCTGCAGGTCATCTTCGCACTCTGCCGTCAAGACAGCACCGTCTGCGTAACAAGAGTTTTCTCAGGCGGCGGTTGTTCTTTCTGAATCCTGCATCGGCTTCGTTCACACTTTCAATTATTTGGTCCATTATGATGTTAAAAAAGCATGGTCTAAGACTATCTCCTGCCCAATGCCGGATGAAACTTAAAGTTATCTTGTTAGACCACATTCTGTTTTTATCATTGTTTTATTGTTTATGTTAAGCTGCTTTATTAGGTTTATGTGGCACTCATTAACATCTTTTTGGTTTAGTCGATCGATTACATCCTTAAGCTGTACATTGTCAAATGCTTGTTTAAGATGTACAGAGCATGTGTACATTGGTCTATTGAATTCAATGGATTTTCTATCAATTGGCGTAGCATAAATATTGCGTCTATCGTTGATCTATTTGAGCGGAAGCCTTGCTGATTCTCGGAGACCTACTTTATCAGTTATTTTATCTGCTAATATTTTTGTTAGCAGTTTTAGTGCACTACTTAGTAACGTTATGCCTCTGTAATTTTTTGGGTCCGATTTTGGGCCCTTTTTGTATGTCTGTATTGTTATGCTAGTTTTTCTCAACAATTAAATAAGAATGAAAACTCAAAAAATATACGTAAATATACACCGAAAGGTTTGCAGTTCAATGTAATATGTGAAAATTGAAATTATTTTTTTCAGAGATATAAAGAAAATAAAAATTCAGCATAATAATGCATGAATTTATGGAAAACCTTTGAATTCAGAAACTATAAACAAATAGGATTGTAGTGAACTTTTTGTATTCGTAAGTATTACGTAGATGTTGTGACCTCCAAATAGAGGGTTACAGTGTGGATGTTTAATATTCAAGTATCTAAAGGTTCTTTAAATCTTGCCAACGACGCCGACCGAATCTAGGGTGAATATTTAATAAGCATAGAAGACAATGGATAATTCGAAAAATTACTGGACACTTCTCGTGGTTATTCGTACAGGTATAAAAAAGGACAGCGGCCGCGGACAGAGACAGTATTAGTTTTAAAAGTGTTTACGATTTAAGGAATGTAAATAGTTAAAAAAAGTTGTATGTCTAGTGAATATCTAAATGATTTATAAAAGTAGTTTATCAGTAGTTTAATGTGGTACTTATACATTAGTGTCGCTACATCTAACGAATACAAAAAATTCACCACAATCCTATTTGTTGTTTTAAGTTTCTGAATTTATAGTTTTTTTCATAAATTCACGCATTATCATGTTGAATTTTTATTTTCTTTGTATCTATGAAAAAAAATTGAAATTTTCACATACTACGTTAAACTACAAACCTTTTGTACATTTACGTATTTTTTCGAGTTTTCATTCTTATTTAATTTTTTGAAACGTCTTTTTATTTAAATTTTCGAGTTACTATTGACACTACAAAAAAATAAAGTCTACTACAATTATCTGAATGGTTTTTAGATTATTTTGGTAAAAAAATTCCGTTAATTTCCATGTCGAGGTCCAGGTTAATGGAGCTGATCTTTTTTGATCTCTGATTACCGCATGACCTTGTGTTTTTTCTGTCTCGCTAAATGTTTTCGGCAAAGTATAGTTATTTTTTTTTAGTAAAGTATTTTCATTATGACAGAAAAACTATAAAAAATCCATTCCTTTATAATCAACTTTTTTTAAAAATTAAAAAATTATAAATTCTGTAAACCTATTTTAATATTTACCATAATTACACTCTTTATTGAGGACTAATTTTTAATTAGAAATTACATTACTAAATAAAGTAAAGGTACTTATTTCTTGTAAGTAATATTAAGTAACATTCAGAACTCTAATTAAATTTGCAGTAGTGAATATATCGTTTTATATTTTATGAAAAATTAATTTATTTAGCTAATGTGTAACATCATCAATAATATTCGGCATAAACAATGTACTGAAAGTAGGTAGTTAATTGTACGGAAAATCTGGTTGTACGGAGCAGCGGTTGTAAATCCTTTTGCCGTACACGGGAAAATTATACTGTACTTCGATAATAGTGGACTGGTTTAAATCATAGGTCGCTGGTATTTAAAACTTTAATTTGACACTGAAATATTTCTCTTTTCAAAATACACTATGCATTTGTACCACTATTTATTTGTCGTTATACCGAAATTCACCCTTTCTAACTGAATGACTTGGAAGAAATAACGAACGTCTTGGATAAAAAAATAGATCGATCTTGACTAGAAAAAATATCGTCCGTATTTGACGGCTTCTTAAAAGACCTTGCTGTCTGTCAATCACAGCGGGTAAGAGGGGATGTCCGGCTGCCCGTCGTTCCAACCGTAGTTATCGTGAATAGTTAACGGCGGTTTCCGGTTTAAAATAAAACATGAATTGCCTGAGGGCGCTCAGGGACGGCTCAAGACTAATTTAAATCTAAACTAAAAAAAAAGGAATAAAGTGTTGTCGACGCGCAGGCAAGCAACTAGGAGAAGTAAGAAGAAGAGAAGGTGAAGTAGGATGATGAGAAGTTCCTGCCTCTGCTAAATCTCACCGTGCTCGATGAGATGTTGATATTTCGATAGCAAGGGTTGGTCGCTGATTTAGTTGTCCTACTTTACTGTAAGTTGCCGAGATTGTGGGTCATCGCATGGTCATCCTGTACATTACACGTGAATTTGTTTTTTAAAGAAATTAAACACTATACAATTACCATGTTTAGCATGTTACAATTTTATACATGGAGACGCCATTTTGTCGTTTACTAAAACATGGTTAATTGTATAAATTCAGGTCTCTTTTATCTTTTAAAATATTGTCACTGACTGTCGACGTAAACGGTATTTTATCCTTAATAGGATTCACATGTCATTCTTTTACTGCAGTAAAAATGAACATTTTTGTTAAAACTCAAAAATTAATGCTACATGGTACTGCTTGGGTTTCTAACTCTCGACGAAGACGAAAACGAAGTCCCCAAACGGAAAAGGTCAAGAGTTAGTTTTTGTTTTAGGACGCTAATGTCAACATATCTATTGGTTTGCTTGTGACTTTTATGTATAATTGGTTGTCTATAGAACGCGTCTATCGGCTGTAATAATGAAGTTTTAAAATCAAGGTTTGTGTTGGAAATTAGAACTTCCAACTGTTCAATTCTTCTCTGAGAAATTGCTTGAATTTTAAAACTACTCAGTACAGCCCTGACGCCGACAAAAAATCAGTTGAAAAGGTGCATTCATTATCTCACTTAAAATATTCCGATCACCCTCGTATCACGTGGAAATTATTAATCAGCTAGAAAAAAAGGATCGTGTGTTTTAGAAATCAGCTATAAGATGACGTGAAAAAGACGGTTACGCTTTTGACCAATACAAACGCTGAATTCAGCGCGAGAAACGAAGCCACGTTTTCCGGCCTCTCGCCCTCTTTCCCATTTTATCCGGCTCGAAGGACCATGGCGCCAGGCGACGACAGTAGCAAATAGAAGCGTAGCGGCTGGATAATTGCGCTGAGGTGTGGGTGGCTTTACCTGAACCTCTGTGGCTTTAACTTACTCCTGCTGTTGACGACGTCTTCCTCTACGTAGGTGTTAGATTTCTTTAATAGTCAGTTAGCTGGTTTGTAGAGAATGGATTGAAAAGAAATTCAACTGTTGAAATTACGTGATCACGGAATTGTTGTAATCAGTTATTCCAACACTGGTATTAAATTCTAAATTACTTTCTTGCTCAAAATAACGGTAAATATTTTTAGTAGACATCCTGTACCTGGCGCACTATAATCTCATGCGAATAGGAAAATCATAAGCTACAAATTTATGTTGTAAAATTAACAAAAAAAATGATACGTTTACGACGACCAAGGTTATGCAAATTAACGATCGAGCTAAATGTTTGGTCACACAAAAAACCTTTTGTTCTTTTCAAAGGTTAATTGTTACATGATTCATTTTAATTTTATGCCAATTAAAACGCCGTTGAATCGGTCATTATTTTTCAATGGATTTTAATTCAAAAACAATAATACGCAGTCGGAGGTACCATAGTAAACTTTTACAGCTTTTTTTGAACTCTTAAAATTACCCAAAACATTTTTTAGCTAAGCAGCACTAAAAGCTTTGAAGTCATACACTTGCGAGTCTAAGCTGACTTGAAACTGTAAACAGTCCCTGAGACAACTGGCAGCGAACAATCAGGTTACTCTGATGTAGGTTCCAGGTCACAAGGGAGTTAAAGGCAACGAAGAAGCAGATTGCCTTGCCAAAGAAGGGGCAAATACACAATTTTCCGCCACAGAACCCTTCTATGGACCCTCCAAACCCCACTTGAAAGAAGAGGTTCAACGCTGGGAAACAGATGAAATGAAAAATCACTGGCATAAAGTGCCAGTACAAAGGCAAGTGAAAAGGCTAGTTAGTCTTTCGCCAAGGAAAGCTAAACAGCTTCTCGAGTTGAACAAGAAAGACTTGAAACTGGACATTACCCTTTGAGGTATCACCTTAAAAATATGGACAAAACAGAGAATGATACTTGCCGCTACTGCGAGAACTTCGCTGAAACTGCATTTGCTTTGCGAATGCCCCGCGCTTTTCTGCAAGAGGCTTAAGTTTCTGGAAGGGGCCTTCATAAAGCCCTTCGATGTCAGAAACTTAGCTCCCAGGAAACTGATAAACTTTGCTTGGAGTCTCGGAATACCGGGACACGATTAGATTAAGGGTTATGCACAAAAGATCTGATAGGTCGAGGTGCTTGAGAGGTTGCATAGCCTTCACGACCCACCCTACAATCTACCAGCTACTCCAAAGCATAATGCAAGGAAGAATAGCCGTCACTGTCACAGTCCACTGTCCACTAGTGGTTTAATTTTATTAATTTTTGTCTTAAATTGACCAAACTGGCAGCAGTTTTTAAGCAATCTTCATACAATATCACCAGTTGCATTTGGTCGATTTTGATATATTTCTGCAAAAACACGGCAAGTTCGTTTAACAATTCTATTACACTTGCCGTAAATAATAATAAGATTTAAAAAATCATCATTAGTAAATCCTACATTTGCCATTATTTATTATAAAAATACAAACTGTCAAAACAACATAAACAATTTATACTTTATAACTATCAAATCTTTGACAGCCGAGGCCTACCCTTTAGTGTTATGTTTGATCTAAGATAATGAAATATTTCAAAAGTGGTTGGATTTAGGTATAGGGAATACTTATACCAAACAAAGATACAGCGGAACATGTAATAAAATACAGGGTGTTCTATTTAAAGTAAGCAACTTATAAATGATTTAAATTGTGCATGTTGGCGGCCAAGTTTAAAACACCCTGTATGAAATATCAATGAGTTGGACATATGGAGTTAACGGGCAAGCGCTTGTCTTTTATTGGTTACAATTTCACGTCACTATCTTCGTTATTAATGGAGATATCGTTATTCAATGTGGACTTATTCAAAATTTTGAAAAATATTGAAATATCTCGAAAATACTTTATGTTTGGTATAGAACATTGTGCACCAATTTTATCTAAAATTTCATGTAAAATTCGAAAATAAAATAAAAAGTATTAGGTTCTATTTAAAATAACAAAGTTGACGTTTACTTCCGGTATAACCGGAAGTACCACATTCATGACAACATTATATTTGAACTCGGCGTCATCCAAAATCTACAGTTTCGTAATTTCAGATTTCTAACATAACTGTATCCGCCATTAATTTTAATCAAAACTTTTCTCGCCACACCCTGTATGTTGCGTTGTATTTGCTATTATTATGTATTATCTATTTTTTTCATGTTAATAAAGTTTATGCAAAAAGTGTAAACATGTTTCTTATAAGATCTTAAAAGTTTGTACATGAAATGTTAAAAAGATGCAAAAAACTTATCGACCCCAAAAAAATATAGTCACGTGACTGGTCTCATAGATTGTGTGCGTCTATTGGTGCATAAATTTTAACTACAATATTATTTTGTTAAAAGAGTGTTTGATAAAATAATTTATTTGCACATTTGGCCTGCGAAATTCAGCTTGCGACCGAGGCAAAATAATTTCAAGGTCACCAATAAATTTCGCGGCCATGGTTTTCTTACCATTTTTTTTTCAACCGTGAAAATTAAAAAGCAACTGTTCAATTCAAATAGAAGAGCTGTTTGTTTTAATTATAGCTATATAGTTTCAATGTCACTGAGTTTCCGAGATATTATTATGTATAATACATACCTGGAATTTTGCACACCGACGAAAGCACTGTGGACTCAAGTTAAACTTTTCAAGTCTGTAGCGTTTCCCATCTAAAAACTGGACATTTTGTTGTTGCAGTATGTCATTTCATGAGCTAAAATCGACGTATTTTGAAATTTTTATGTGCACAATCATTGAAATAATGAATTTATTCCATTTGGCTGTTCCAATATGATGAAAAATTCGAATTAGTGTTAACCACGTTTATTTATCGAAACAAAAGAAAAACTTGGCAAGGGAGGCGATGCGCCCTAGTGCCGGAGTCCGTCGAAAGACTGTCTGTCCCCTGTGTACGTCCGTCCGTCCTTTTTATCTTCGTCCCCCAGGTCGTTAGTTTTATGACGGTTCGTAGAGGATGCGTAAATTGGTGGTAAGGAATTTAGAGTCATAAAGATTTACATCGGTACTGGTGAGTAGATGAAAAGAAAAGGAGCTTCTGGTCATAAAGGTTAGGATCGTTTACGTGCGTTGTCACGTGCCTATTTTTTCCCTTCTACGGTTCATTATAATTGTGTCTTACTCGTAAGTAGTGTTGCATACAGTACTCTGTTATAACTCGAATATATCATTCGTTGTAGATAATGTTGCATAACTTGCAGGGGTAAGATTCGATAGTTGGTTTGCAATTTCTGTGTAGATGGGAATGAATATCCACACGGACGAGGCACAGATTTGAGAAGATTGTGGGTTGACGTTTATTCCGCGACATTTTTCTTGATTTCCGATATAGGAGCGTTAGTCGTTTGGAGAGCTTCATTGAAGTCGGAGGTGTTGGTGAAGGTTCTTGGGGACGGTGCGTTATTAGCACGTGTGCGGAACCTCTATGGGATTTCTTTCATATCTGGCTGTATTTGGGCCATCTTAATTGGATTTTGAAGAAAAATCATTTGATTTTCAACTTGACCATTTTGTCTTGCCTTTGTTGTGGATATTTTTTTGTTGGAGTTTTGGTGTCGAGTTGAATAGCCGTTATCGGGATTTATTTGAGGGAAGCCATTGTTCACTTACTGGTGCCGCCCCATAATCTAACCAGCCCCCGGAGTAGTTCAGGAGTAGCACAGGAGTAGGCCACAGGAGTACATGTGAATTCGCATACCCAAAGGTTATAAGTGATTTATTTTTAAATATATAACGCAGTGACTCATTCTGACACCACTATTACGCTCTGTTTTAGTTTATTAATATAGTACATTGTTGGAAACTATTTATTGCATTAGATAATACGCCAAAACTAAACTTGGATTAAAATAACTTTCTCAATAATTCTTTATGTCCAAGAAAAAATATATTTTCTTCCTACTTATTTGTAAATATCCTACAATCTTGATATTTTAAAGGACAACCATTGTAAAAATATTTTTAAATGAACTCGATTGTTTTGGCAGTGAAAATCTTTATGTAAACGGTTAAATAGTGAATTTTCTTTGCCTTTATGTAAATGTTTGAATTAGTGTTATTAATGAGTTAACTTATATATTTGTTTTACCTTTTGTTCTTTGCCTTTATGTAAGCGTTTGAATTAGCGTTATTAGTGAGTTGATTTATATAGGTTTTGCTTTTTTTGTAACTTGGTAAAGTCTGTTACTCTTACTTCTGTTCTGGTTATTTTATAAAGTTGTAAATTTTACATTTTTGGTTTGTTTTAGCAAGAAAATTTTACCATAGCTGTTAACTTTGACTATATTTGTTATGATGTTGCTATTGAACTGTGTACCTTAATTATCTGTTGTGTGAGTAAAGTATCCAACATATTTTTGCTATAATTTTATTTATTTGGTTCACCATAATCATAGTTGTTTATCTTGTAGCTCTGCTAGTGCCTATAAGATCTAGGGGTTTCCGGCTTATACCGTTTAAGTCGGTGGCGCAGCTCACTTTTATATTTTTTTCTTCTACCCTCTACGGCTGAGCTCGGGCATAATTTGCCAGTAGAGAAACCGCTAGCAGAGTACTCTTTAGAGAACGAAAAAGACGTGGCAGCGTTATTGAAGATGAATAGAACTTGTGGTCGTAAAGATTAGGGTAGTATACGTGCTTTCTTAAGAAGGGCAAGACTAGGCATCAAAAAGGTCTTTAGTAAAATTAATTGTCGGAATTTTGAGGATTCAGAAATGGAAAAGTTTCGTTTCGTCGTCTGTGCATAAATTGTCTGTATGGCCGCTACATAACAATGACGCAAAAATGTTGAATAATTTTACGGGATAAAAGACTCGTTTTTTCTCTTGTTAAAATATTTATCTATTGTGAAGTAAATTTGGTAAATTTAGCTGGTTAAAAACCGCCCCCCAGCTTATTATTATTATTAAGAAGATTTTGAATTATTATTAATTTTTAAATTTCAAACTGTGGTAAGATTTATCGTTCGTTCAGAAAAATTAAAAAAAAACGACAAATTTATTATTCTCACAGTCTAAATTCCAATAATTTGGACCAGGATAGAAGAAATCCCTTTTCAGACTGCCGAAGATACAACATGATTGTACACTTTTTCGAACTTTAAATCGACGACCCATACTTGCATACTGATGGCTAATCCTATCGAATTAAAACTCTCTCCCTAACTATCTAGTAAACCACCTTAAATACAAAATATTAAATATTCTCGATATTATCCGATGACTTGCGATCGACCGTCGCACAATACCGATTGTCTCAGCATCTCTGGAATAGTTTAAAAATTTACAGTTTTCATTTTAAATTTAAGGACTGTCAATCCTTTTTAAATTTCTCTGCCAAAATTATGATGGTTTCGTCCTGCCAACTACACTGACACAAAGAAATAAACAGTTTGTTTATTCATTTGTCAAGATAATAAAAGTAGACAGAAGTTACAACAGTTACAAGATGGAAACAACTTGGCAGACATCGAAAGAACCGACAGCCTAACATACTCGTATTTAGGAGCCTTGATAAATAACCAGGGAAACTGCGAACCTGAAATTAGACGACGCAAACAAATGGGACGAACAGCGATGACCAATCTAAAAATAATAATATGGGAAGACAGACATATATCGCGAAACACAAAGATAAAACTTGTACAAACACTAATATTCGCAATATTCATGTATGGTGTAGAAGGCTGGACGATCAAAGAAGCAGACAGGAAAAGAATTTACTCCTTTGAGCTCTGGTGCTGGAGAAGACTACTGTGCATGCACGGATGACAAATGTATCAGTTATTCAAAAAATAGGCATAAAAGATCGACTGTCAACAATATGCCGACGACGAATTCTCCAATACTATGGGCGTATAAACAGAAGACAATGAGACAACATGGAAAAATTGATGGCACAAGAAAAAATAGAAGACCAGAGGACAAGAGGTCGCTCTCCCACCAGATGGGTAGACCAGATTAAGAAAATTACGGGAAGACCCTTACAAACAACCATTAGAGACACAGAAGCAGATCATCAACAACACAAATTGAAAATCATGGAATCACGACCTTTCAGCTTTGACAGTACGACTGACAGAGAGAGATTTATTTGTCAGCATATTTCATATTTAGATGTGTCGAACTTGTTTTTTTTAGCCCTTTTAAACTCGGAAAGCGAGCAATAAAATTTTTAAACGTTAAAACCCGACCGAGATCTACCAACTCAACAATCAGAAGTTGATAAATATTTGAAATAAAAATAGAAGTGGCAACAGTGCCTGTTGTTTTAAATTATTTAGGATTAATTTATGGTATACAACTAGAATGTTAAGCGCATCCAACTCGGTTCCCTTAGATTTTACCTAAATTTGAACGGCAACCGTTGGAACACCGGGGGACCGGTCCAGTTAGTTAATAATAAATTTGTAGGTGATTTATTGCCTAAATTGTAATTATTTGTTGTATAATAATTGTGTAAATGTTTGAGCATAATTGTTCGTCGATATAGAATGTAATGAAAAAGAAATAGATATCGATAGACTCTATTGATTTACTGACTATAAGTGTTCCACGTTTCACCGACTTGAATAAATGATTTTATTATATTGCTTGTTCATCAAAGGGATGAAAATAAATGTGAGCATAACGAAAGTAATGGTTTTTGAAAGAGAAGAAAGCATGACAAGCTGTGAAGTTTCGATTGAGGGAGAAAGAGTGGAACAAGTTAAGGAATTTGTGTACTTGGGTTCAAAATTTACTAGAGAAGGAAAGTATGACAGTGACATTGAGCGAAGGGTGTTGGCAGGAAAACAAATAAATGGGGCACTGCATAGCTTTATAAATAGCCAGAAAGTGTCAAAAAAAGCACGTCTGGCGGTGCATAGAGGTGTGTTGGTTCCTACACTTATGTATAGTAGTGAATGTTGGGTTTGGCAGAAAAAGCATGAAAATAGGATTAATGCTGCGGAGATGAGTAGTCTGAGAAGTATAGCCGGAGTGACTCTGTAAGATAAAGTAAAAAATAGTGAGATAAGAGAACGCTGTGGTGTAAAAGCAGATTTGGTTACAAAGAAAAATAAAGGAATGCTTAGGTGATTTGGACACGTAGAAAGGATGGATGAAGGAAGATTGACGAAACAAATTTATAAGGCGAGTGTGAATGGACAAATCGGTAGAGGACGACCTCGGAGAACATATCTCGATCAGATCAACATTGTTTTGAAGAAAGGCCAGGTCAAGAGTACCAACAACCGAAGAGCATGTATGAGAGCACTGATGAAGCAAAAGGTGTGTGTACGAACCGTAGCAAGTGGAAGGAAGTGGTTTCTGCCTACCCCTGTGGGAAAAAGGCGTGACTCTATGTATGTATGTATGCTTGTTCTAGACCAGGGATTCCCAAAGTGGTCGATATTGATTGGTTTTAACTGTAAATAAGTGTCTAAACATATATTTTAGGAATGTTAAAATTCAACTTATTACGAACGATTGCATAAAAAAGTCCTTTTTCATTTATTTATTTTGTGAACATGTAAGTAAATTATTGTTGCTTTGTTTCAGGTGAGTCAAGGTTTCGACCAATTACAGTGCGGCTTTGTCAGTGATGGTGTTTTTAGTCTTGTTCGAGGACGACAACAGGTATTTATAATTTTGAGTTAAAATATTTGAAATGAAAATATTAAAAATATGTTTGTATGTGTGTCCCAAATCTTTTGTTATAATGCACGATTGTGTGAAATGATTATAAGCAATTTTTTATCCATTCAAGATTTAGTTAGATAAGTTATTTGGTGCATTACCTACACATTTGTTACGCTCAACTAAAACTCCATTACCTAGACGAGCGACTATCCAGCAGCTCTGCAAAACTAAATACATACAGTTTACATCTTTGAGAGAAAATTATTTGTCCGGTCTTTCCAGTATTTGAGTTTAATTTATGTGAAAATGCAGTAGTAGGTGCAAAGTGATGAAATCAGTTTTCGGTTTTATGAGTCATGTATTTTTGAGCCTTACTTTACTTTTTTTATCCGGAATAAGTTTCTCGGCACAGTAATGAGCCACGCCCAATGCTTCGGGTTTGCCTAGCAATAGGTCGTTGATGGAACACCATCTATGGGGCAATTTGGGCATGTCAGGAGATGTTTCATTGTTTGTACTGCGCCTCAGTCACACTTTTCGTCATTTGGCTCGGATAGTCTTCATCTGAGCAAGTTTGTTTTCACAGGTGCGACACCAGTTCGAATACGTTTTAGCATCTTCCATGTTTTAAAGCCACTTAAGATATCACTGGGAGGGTCCTCTGAGAGAGGATAGTCGGCAGGTGGTTTATCCAACGGATCTTCAAGAACACGGTATCTGGATTTTAATCTGTGAGATGATGGGCATCTGGTGGCAAATAGGGGATGGCGATTCCTCTGTTATAGGTGTTTTTGCTGCCATTCTTTGCCTTATTTCATTATTTGTGACTCTTGATACCTTGCAACCTTGATACCCTACAACTTCTTCGTAGGAAGTCCATTTCGGCCGCTTCTAACCTTTGTTTATCTTTTTGTTCCCTCATGTGTCTCTGAGCCGTAAAATAGTATACTTTTTACAATAGTTTTATATATTCTTTTTTTTTGTTCGTTTTTGGATATTATTTGACCACTTAATGCATTGATGATGATCCTGTAGATAGGATTGAAAACACGTTATGCTAAAAGATATTAAAAATTTTACACGGAATACAACTGGTTTCATTTCTGTAATATATTATTTGTCTCATACAAAGTAGAAAATGCAGATACTTTGTTCATACATACATACATAAAGTCACGCCTTTTTCCCATGGGGGTAGGCAGAGACCACTTCCTTCCACTTGCTATGGTTCTTACACACATCTTTTGCTTCCTCTACTTTCATCAGTGCTCTCATACATGCTTGTCTGTTGTTGGTACTTTTGACCTGGCCTTTCCTCAAAACAATGTTGATCTGATCAAGATATGTTCTCCGAGGTCGACCTCTACCGACTTGTCCATTCACACTCGCTTTATAAATTTCTTTCGTCAATCTTCTTTCATCCATCCTTTCAATGTGTCCAAACCATCTAAGCATTCCCTTATCTATATTTGTAACCACATCTTTTACACCACAGCGTTCTCTTATTTCACTATTCTTTACCCTATCCTATTTTCATGCTTCTTTTGCCAAACCCAACATTTACTACCATACATAAGTGTAGGAACCAACACACCTCTATGCACAGCCAGACGTGCTTTTTTGACACTTTCTGGCTATTCTTAAAGCTATGCAGTACCGCATTCATTTGTCTTTCTGCCAACACCCTTCGCTCAATGTCACTGTCATACTTACCATCTCTCGTAAACTTGGACCCCAAGTACACAAATTCATTTACTTGTTCCACTCTTTCTCCCTCAATCGAAACTCCACAGTTTGTCATGCTTTTTTTTCTTTCAAAAACCATTACTTTCGTTTTGCTTACATTTATTTTCATCCCCTTGATTTTCAGGACATCATGCATAACATTAACCATCGCCTGCAACTCCTTTTCAGATGACGCTAATATGACTTGATCATCGGCGTAAAGAAGGCATTTGACGATCAAATCATTCATTTGCAATCCATACGCACTCTCTTTCAAATCTTTTAAAGAATTGCCTATGCATAAGTTAAACAGCCATGGCGAAGCCACACATCCCTGTCTCACACCCTTTTTGATGTTAAACCAGTTCGTGCAAGCTCCGTTTATCCTGACACAAGCAGTGGAATCCTCGTAAAGTGATTTCAGTGCCCGTATTAAACTACCACTCACCCCATAAATTGACAATATTGACCACAATTGACTCCTTACCACTCTGTCATATGCCTTTTCCAAGTCTATAAAAGCGCAATAGACCTTCTGACTTCTAGCCAAGAATTTTTGACCATACTTCGTAATGAAAAGACCTGATCCATACATCTTCTTCCTCTTCTAAATCCTGCTTGCACATCCCATATCATCTTCTCAGTTTCATTCGTTACTCTTTTAATCAATATCTTTGCATACAATTTGCCGACTATGCTGAGTAAACTAATGACTCGGTAGTTCTTACAGTCCTGCTGCGAACCTTTTCCCTTGTAAAGTGGCACGATAACGGCCTTGCACCAGTCGTCTGGTACGCTACCACTTCTCCAACAAAGGTTAAAACTTGTCCACGTGAAAAAAATTAGTTTTTCAAATGGAACACCTTAAATATTTTTACATTTTTAAGCCCCGCGTCCAATTTTAGATTGACTTTCGATAATTATTTATTTATGTTATTATCAGTGACCGATGTAGGAATGTCGAATGGAATTTGTTAAATTTCAAAATTAAGTAATGAATACAAGGAAATCACGTCAGTTTTTATTTGAAACAGTGTATCTCGAAAACGGTTCGATATCGAAATTGATTATCTGAACAAAGTCAATCTAAAATTGAATGTAGGGCTTAAAAATGTGAATATATATATATATAAAAACTTGACTTTCAATCATTTTTTTATGTGAACAACGTATCTGCATTTTTTAACCACCCTATATGAGGCAAATAAATATATGGCTCTAAAGTGAGGATCTTTATGGTATCACTCTACTCCATTTTGATTTTGATCGTCCCAGTACCAGAGAGTTCAACATTATCAGCGTTTATTAAAGTACATGTTTGATAGAAAAAAAAATTAAAATTAATGTTTATCTCGTAAACGGTACCAGAAAGGTAAAGCGAAATATTACATGAAGTTGTTGGAAAAGTGATAAAAAATAATAAAATCATATTATATACAGGTGGCTCTATTCGAAAAATCAAAGTAGTCGATACTTTATGGCAGAAGCGGCAACGCCGGATCGTCTAATATATTTTAGGCGTGTAGATCATGTTAATGTAAGCATCCCATTAAATTTTCATATTGATCCGTTGTCTGGTTTACCAGAAAGGCCTAATTCACGCTTTTTTCTCATGAGCCTGTCCCTTTTTGGGTACATTAACAATACAACCATAAAATATTTTTAATTAAATTCTAATGGGAGGCTTTTTGTAAGTAAGCACTCCGATCTTATGAGATCTATTGTGCCCCCATTGTTATTAGAGCTCCTTATCCAGCCCCCATTTCTTTACCAACTTCCATAAAATATAAATGAGGATAAAACTTTTTAATCCATATTCAGGGGCGAAGAATGAAATAATTTAATGTTGTCAATGTTGTTAAAAATATTAAGTATTGTGCATATATACAAAATAAGAAATTAATTAAAAACGAATCAATTATTCAGTTGAGTTCGTATACAATTGATTTGTCATCGGTTTTAAGAGAGGTAATTACTGGTTCTAGTTTCCTTTATATTATTGTCAATCTTTCAAATATTTTGTTCATTTTTGATTACGTATTTTATAGCTTTTTGTCAATTTTATTTTGTAATTTTTGATAACTTTCCAAATTAAAATTACGAAACATTAAGTTTAAATGTTGAACAAATACACAGGGTCGTCCAGAAGATCAGTGAAGATCTGGAAACAAAAAAGTTCTGCGCTGCAGTTTTCTTGGATATAACGCAAGCCTTCGACAAGGTCTGGCATCCAGGCCTTCTATACAAACTCAAAAAAGCCTTACCTCTAAATTAATTTACCATCCTCAACTCATATCTCACAAACCGTCATTTCCTGGTAAAACACACCTTTGCAAAAAATAGAATCTGGAGTTCCGCAGAGCGCGTACTAGGGCCACTATTATATCTTCTATATACCGTCTACTTACCTACTAGCGACAAGAGCCTGTCAGCAACATTCGCAGATGATACAGTCATCCTTACATCTCATGAAGACAAAAACATTGCTTCCCAAAAATTGCAAGACCACGTATATAAAATAGAATATTGGCTCATTAAGTGGCACATTAAAGTTAACAGCACCAAATCTGTCCAAGTTACATTTACGAGCCGTCGTTGAAACAGTCAACTACCACACCATGACGAAGCGAAATACTTAGGAGTTTACCTTGACAGACGACTCACATGGAGAAAACATTTATTCTCAAAACGTAAGCAGCTGGGTTTTAAACTAAGGCAGCTCTACTGACCGATTGGAAGAAAATCAAAACTAAACTTGAAAAATAAACTTCTTATTTATAAAGCCATCCTAAAACCAATATGGAGTTACGGGATCCAGCTGTGGGGAACGGCATCACACTCCAACATAGAAATTTTAGAACGTTTCCAATCAAAGGTTCTTCGACTGATGACCAACGCTCCATGGTTTGATAAGGACAACATTCGTTTAAATAAGCATCCAAACAGATTAGCTCGAAACCTAAAGCATAGACCAACTGTGATACGAAGATTTAAAAGATAGATTTTTTTAGTGTAGTGTTATGTACTCCCAAATTTTAAACTTACTTTTTAACTTTTGTTTTCAGTAATAAATTATAGAAAATTGTCACAGGACACCTTTCCTACATGACAAATTTATAAAACTATTTGCTTATTGTTAAAATAGATTGCAAATAAAGTGGGAGAGTAAAAAAAAATGTTGTGTTATGGTTGTATTCAAATAGACTGATAGACCTTCTAAAAACGCCTGCCCATGATTTTTAATCGATTTGTGTTGCCATACTTTGGTAACAGTCTGTCTTTCATTCAGCCAGGTTTCATCTAAATGGAAAATCCGTTTTCCATCTGCTCTCAATTTTCTTATTTCCCTCAAATACTGTCTTTTCCAACAAACTATTTCGTCTTTTTCTACCAGTGCTTATCTACGATCCTGCTTTTCCCAAAGAAAATTTAGTTCGTGCAAAATTTTCCGTTATTTATTCTTCTTCTGGTACCATGACAGTTCAACGATCGTTGGTAATCATGTTGACTACCAAGTTGACGATAATTGTTCTGTTGACAGCGGCTCGGAAAAGCTGAACTTCCCATACAACTGCCTCAAATTCTTTGGTCACAATGTTCCCCGCTTGCCTGCTATTTTTCCCTCTATAATAAGGTGTAGCATATCCTATTTTTCCAGGTGCCTTGTAATATGACCAAAATATACTAATTTTCGCCGTTTGATAGTTTTTCCATGCGATTGATAACTCTATTGCTGCTGATTTTGTCCACCTAACTGATTTTTAGTATTCGTCGGTACACCCACATTTCTAATGATACGAGGCGTTTAAGCATTACTTCCGTGAGTGTCCATGCCTACATGCTATGAAAGAAAACTAGGAACACATAGTCCAGTCACCTTAGGCCATATTTTACGAAGTTCTATTCAAGAGGCGCACCCTCTGGCCAATTTTTTTATAGGTTGTTTGGACCTACAATAATATAATCCTGAGTTTTCGGCCATTGCCGGGGTATATTTTAGCAATAAAAAATTATTGAAAATTAAAAAATGGAAATTTTTAAGAAAATTTCACACCCGCAATTTTGAACCAATCAAAATACGTTATTTTGACATATCACCACGGCAACGGAGGTATTTTAGTGGAAATATTTTTCTCGTGGGATACCCAACAAACCATTTTTGTTGGTTTCCCTCTATTTTCAATTTCCTCCACAAAAAATTCAAGTTGAGCTGCCGCTTTTTCATTTCCTCTCCAGGCCAATTCATGACCAGCAACGTGGAAAAACTTTTTCTGCAGTCCTTCCGGAGTGTTTTCGTCCCAAAACTCAATAATTTTTCTCAGCTCGTCTGCTGATAGTGCAGGTGAACTTTTCTTTCTCTTGGTTGGATCCATTTGTAGCTTCCGAGCGCTTAGCATTTCTTGCAGCTCTTGCGTTCAAAAATTGTACGTCAAACGAAGAATGGATTAAATTTGCGATTATACTTTTCAAAAAAATATTCCTGCATCTGCTTGGCTGTGAAATTCCATAAAACTTTGATAACACTCTCCTTGTAGTCTTCGGAGCCCTTTTTTCGCATGTTGAACCCATAGTCTTCGAGAATAAGCGCCAATTCTTCCACAGGTATATCCGTTCTATTGAAATTATACGATTTTCCTGCGCAAAAGTTTGTAAACTGCCTCCATACGCATGACTTCGATTTCCTGGTATTCGCGGGTGTCAACTGCTCAATCTCCTGGCGAATATTTTCTCTGCTTTCTTGACCGAAGCGACATTTTTTTACGTCGTGCCACTTGACAGCTTCAAAAGTAAAATATCAATTTGGAGGTTAGGGTCTCACTTGGCAACTCAACAATCAAGTCGACCACACATTTTATGTTTCGCTGGTGACTTAATGAAGAAAATAATTTGCAATGTTGAGAATAGAAAAATAAATTTTAAAAATATTTAATATTCCACCACAATTCGGTGTTGAATTTTCTTACCGAATACCACGCGAGGACAAATTAATATCCGGAAATTTTTTGACTACTAGTGGTATTAATAGTGATAATTTTTTTGGAGCGCGTCTTATCGAAAAAAGTTTCCAATAAAATGTATTCATCATAACGTCCTCTGTAAAAAAGGTCCTGAAAAAAAGTGCTAACATTGTTAATCAAGCGGTTAATGTCAAATGAAAATTCCACATTTCGTTTTTGCAACCGTAATCGGGTGTTTATCAACATGTCGTTTTGAAACTCGTACATTATGTACAGGAGCCAAACCCCAAGAGAATCGTGCAAGATTTATCGATCTGCGTGATATAGTTGAGCAACAATCTGCGATCATCGAAAAATCTTTGCCCTTCAATAGAATTTCCCGACGAAGGCCTACAGGGTGGTAAAAAATCGATGAGCTGCTTCATGCACAAGCGATTTGGTAAAAAAAATTTGTTGAAAATAGATACTGTTTTTCGGGTATTTTTGCAATTCCGACCAAAGTTACAAAGATATCTGAAAAATTCTTGGACCATCTAACGGTTTTATGGAAAACGAACAATTTAAAAAAAAAGCTGCAATATTTTGATTACCGCCCGAGATATGAATGTGTTTACGTTTTTTCAATTTTCTATTGTTTTAATAAAGATTTTTGAAAAAATTCGAGTTCCTCAGCAATCCCTACGATTCCGGCCATGGGATTCAATAAGATTATTCCCTTTACGAGCAATTTTGATGTATTGGAAATAATATCGTGCACGTCCGATAAATGTAGTGATGGGTCGTTACTCGTAAAACGTTATTTTGGAACGGTATAACGCGTATGAAAGTAGAGAAAGAAAAAGATGTGTGTAAGAACTGTAGCAAGTGGAAGGTAGTGGTCTCTGCCTACCACTACGGGAAACAGGCTTGACTATATGTATTTATGTATGTATGAATACAATTTATGCACTCTTTTAAGATGCGCGCCTTCGATCATGATACCATTACCTCTAATAGCACGTGCTTTAATTTATTATTGGTAACTTTTCGGCTTTGTGTTTCCAATCTTTTATGCACTTCCAAAAATCGAAAAATCCTATATGGCGGTCATAAGAAAAATAAAAATTGAGGTGGATTGCGGAGTAACAAAAGACGATTGAGAAATGTCATATACGCCATCGTATTTATCTTGAAAAGTAATAAATAATATCACATTTTGAGAGCTGTCAAATAACCGATTCGGATTTACTGTCGAAAAACGAAATCCGCCATTTTCGGTTTTTCTCCGATATTTCCAAAACCAATTCTTCTTCTTCACGTGCCTTCTCCGCGGCGGAGGTTGGCAATCATCATAGCTATTTTAAACTTGGAGTCGGCAGCTCTGAACAGTTCGTGTGATGTGCATCCAAACCATTCCCTCAAATTACGCATCAATGATATTCCAAAGAGGAATATCTAGTGACACAATGCGAGGAAATAGAATTACTAGAGAGGAAATTTGACGGCTTCCATTTGTATAAAAAGATAAAGGAGATGGCTGGTTGCAACAAAATCAAAACTGCTGGTAGCATAATTAAGGATACAGACGGTCGTATAATTACTGACGTGGAAGACAAGCTAAGGAGGTGGAAAATAAACCTCTCGGAACTATTCTACGACGAAAGACCTCCAAGGCCGATCTTAGAATTAAGCAAAGTATACCTAAAAATATTAAGATCAGAAATAGAATATGCTTTGGAAACTATGAAACCCGGCAAAGCTGCTGGTCCTGATCAAATACCCATAGAACTTGTCAAACTCTTTGATGACGATGTGATAAATATTCTTCTAAACCTTTTTAACAACATTTATGATAGTGGAGAAATCCCTAAGCAATGGCTGACATCTACTTTTGTACTTATACCTATGAAACCAAACCCAAGAGAATGCTCAGACTACCGGACCATTGCACATATGAGTCACACCTTAAAGCTGTTTTTAAAGATCATCCATAAAAGAATATACAGAAAACTTAAGGAGGACATGAGCAACACGCAGTTTGGATTCCGCGAAGGACTTGAAACAAGAGAGGCGCTCTTTGGGATAAACGTTCTTTTCCAGCGCTGTCTCGATATGAACCAAGATGTGTTTGCATGTTACATCGATTTTGAGAAAGCTTTTGACAAAGTGAAACATGACAAGTTACATCAGCTACTCGTCAGTAAAAACATTGATTTGGACGATGTGAGAATAATTAGCAACCTATACTGGGGCCAAAGAGCGAATACAAAGGTAGCAAACCAGCCAACAGAGGAAATGGAAATCCGTCGTGGTGTAAGACAAGGATGTATCCTATCGCCGATACTATTCAACCTGTATAGCGAAGCCATTTTTAAAGAAACCTTGCAAGAAGAATCGGTAGGGATAATTATTAACGGAGAAGTTATAAATAATATGCGATATGCTGATGACACCGTCTTGTTAACGAGCAATAAAAAAAACACATACAACATCTAGAGAAATTAAATGATCGATGTAACGAATACGGTCTAAAGATTAATCTTAAAAAAACCAAGTTAATGGTAGTTACAAAGTTCCCCCAAAATCACAACCATGTAAACGTGTCAGTAGCAGACATCTTAATAGAGAATGTGCAGTCATACAAATACCTGGGAGCCTGGATAGAACAATCAGGTGACCAAACAAGAGAAATAAGAACGAGAATAGAGATAGCCAGGTCAACATTTACGAAAATGAAAAAGTTGTTGAGATATCAAGATTGGACTTAGGATGAGGATGCTGCGTTGTTACGAGTTTTCCGCGCTTTTGTATGGAGTGGAGGCATAGACTCTCAAGAAGAATCACACAGACAAACTACAAGCCTTCGAGATGTAGTGCTACCGTAGAATGTGGCGTATTCCCTGGACAGAAAAGATCTCTAATATGGAAGTTCTAAATCGGATGAATAAGGAATGTGAAGTCATTATCACCATAAAAAAGAGAAAGCTTCAATATCTAAGTCATATACTGAGAGGACCCAAATACGCACTTCTCCAGCTGCTAGTTCAGGGAAAGATTGGTGGAACGAGGAATATTGGAAGACGCCGTGTGTCTTGGTTTATAAACCTAAGGGACTGGTTTAATTGTAGCAATGTGAAACTCTTCCGATCTGCAGTCAATAAGGTCCGGATAGCTGTGATAATAGCAAACCTTCGATAGGAGATGCACTATAGGAAGAAGAAGAAGATATTCTTTTCCTTTCTACACTTCTCTTGTCCTGTATTTTTCCTTGTAATATTGCTTTAAGCATAGTGTATCGTTCCCCAAGTGTAATTTGTCCCAGGTATTGTAGTTTTATGGTTTTAATGGTTTCTATAATTTCTATTCTTTAGTTTATTCTTCTCATGACTTCGTTGTTTGTTACGTGTTCTGTCCTGATATCTTCAGGATTCTTCTATACACCCACAATTCGAATGATTTCAGTTTCTTAATGGTTGCCGCGTTCAGCGTCCAAGCTTCTATGCCGTAGAGTAACGTCGAGAAAATATAACACCCCATTCTAACTCATAGGTTCAAATTCAGATCGTTTGTGCAGAGTATTTTTCTCATCCTGTTGGTTCGTGATTTCTCTATTCGCACTTTGACTTTAGAGTAATCATTTGCGGAATTGATTGTTGTGCCATGATAACTATAGCTCTCCACTTGTTCAAGGATCCTTTCAATTAACCGATTGTAAATCTGAAGCCGGTTATCAAATGCACTAAGCTTTCTCTCAAACTTTTCCCATATAACCTTTGCTGTAGATATAATAGGATCCGAGATCCCTTTATAGAAAAGCAAATCTGGGACACACTGTATACAATTCCATATAATAATAATAATTCGAAATGAAATATACATATTATATTTCCAATTAATGATGACAGATGCTAATGACAAAAAAATGTACTTGAAATATCAATTAATCATGTTGAGTAAACAAAGCGCCAGAATAATGATTGATTGTATTAAAAGGTAATAAAGTGCTTATAGAATTTGTATTGCATTTACAAAGTTCAAAACATTACCACAAGAATAGTCGTATTTTTAACATCGGATTTTAAAAAAAAGCCACAAAAAAAGAAGATTTTTATATCCAATTAGTAACATTTAATAATTAATTAAATGAAAAATGTTGCTTCCTTTAAATATTAAAAATCTTACATACATAAACATTAACACGACTTTCGCTTCTCCTACGTTCATCAGCGCTTTCATACATGCCCGTCGGTTACTGGCATTCTTGACCTGGCCTTTCTTTAAAACAATTTTGATCTAAACGAGATCTGTTCGCCTAGATCGACCTCTAGCTCTAGCTTTTTTGATTTCGTCCATAGTGATCTCGTGTAGTTCTTACGATCCTTGATTTATTATTTCCGTTTGATCTCTTTTGGTTCTTTTTCCAATTTATGTCTGTTATGTCTGAATGAAATTCTTCTACTACCTGGAGCAGTTCTTCTCTATAGGTTGTTACCCTGCTGTGTCTGTTTTTAAGCCTTAGAATTTCTCTTTTACCGTTAGTCAGTTTTTCCTCAAGACATTCAAACTTTTATTTTCATCTATTGTATTCATAGTTTGTTCGTTGTTTGTAATTTCTTAAGTCTTTTCTAACGTTTTTAGAGATATTTTTATTTAGTTCTTAATTTGTATACCGCGGGCTATATATGGAAATCTATTATTAATATTAATATAAAAACATTTTATGAGCTAAAAGTTCAATAACTAGCATCGACTTCTGTACGATTTTTACCAGCTCTAAATTCTAAGCTAGATCGCCTTAATGTTAACTCAAAGGCATTTTCGTCCTTTAAGTCCTAATTAAATTTAAAAAAAAAAAAAATAACTGGTGATTAAAAAGGGATAGTAAATTAATTTTTTTCAAATATTAGGTTGCGTGTACGCTCTTTTAAGTAATTCCTCGAGGCAAAATTTTTTGTCTATGTATTTAACAATGAAATGGAAATGTTAACAGAACATAATACCTTAGGGAATCGA
This sequence comes from Agelastica alni, assembly GCA_950111635.1. Classification (NCBI taxonomy): domain Eukaryota; kingdom Metazoa; phylum Arthropoda; class Insecta; order Coleoptera; family Chrysomelidae; genus Agelastica; species Agelastica alni. Next base: position 21,596,171 of record OX467719.1, on the reverse strand, counting down.
TTACGTTGTCACACACTGCGTTTGTATTAAAGTTAAATGACAATATTATCATTGTTGCGTGACTACATTCGACGAATAAATGTATACCTTTCATGTGAAGGAGTAACGTAGAGTAACAGTATAGTCTATTGCTAATTGATATTAACGTTATATTATAACGATGTATGTTTATACTAGCAAGAGCATGATCCTCTTATGTGCTCTTTTTATAGTCCTCCCGCGCTATGGAAACTTTTTTGTTTGATGATTAAATAGTTTTGGTACTAAAAAGAAGAAATTTTTACTTACCTACTCCGTAGCGCTACAGCCCCTGATGGTCTTTGGCTGACGCGACGACTTGCCTCCATTGTCTCGCCATCTCCATCTGGGTCTTCCAAGTGGCCTTTTCCCCTCTAAGGCTTTCTGCCATACCATTCGTATTAGCCTATCTTCGGGTTGCTTACGTACGTGTCCCGCCCATGTAAGCCGTTGAGCCTTTATTAAGTTACACAGATCTGGTTCGTCGTATAGCTCTCTCAGTTCTGCATTCGTTTTACTGCTATGCTGCTGCGTCTGCGGATCCTTTGTCGAGCCGTATATTTTCCTCAGTATTCGTCTTTCGAATCTTCGGATGACCTCCTCATTTCGTACTGATCGCGTCCACGATTCGTGGCCGTACATGATGACAGTTTTGTATTTTGTTATTTTGGATCTTCTAGTAACTTCTTTGGATCCAAATACTTTCTTAAGGGCATAAAAGCAGTTGATTGCGGTTTTTAGACGGTACTTTATTTCCTCGCCGATGTCATGGTCGGCTGTAATGATCGAACCTAGCTACTTGAACTGCGTGACATTTTTAAAGTTGTACTCATCCATTGTTACATTTTGTCCCAATCTCCCTCTGCTTGTCCTAGAGACCTAGAGACGTGCATTTATTTGGTCATGCCTTCGTTGATTCTTAGACCCATTTTAGATGTCTCGTATTCCAGTTTAACAAACGTTTCTTTACTATTTATTACGCTGTTTCCACCACGTCAATATCGTCCGCATAAGCAAGTATTAGTTGTGAACCATTCGTTTGGAACAGCTTTGTTTCTATTTTGGAGTCGCTTACTACCTTCTCCAGGGCATTATTAAAAAGAGTAGGTGGCAGCGCGTCACCCTGCTTCAGTCCCGTATTTACCCTGAATACGTCCGACATATCGCTCCCAACTTTTACTCTGCATCTGGATCCTTCTACACAAACTCTGGTTAGTCTTATAATTTTATTTGATACTAAAAAGTCACCGCGCAACTAAAGAAATTATTGGTCATTTTAAATTGAAATTGGAGATAAGAGGGTAGATCAAATATATACATACATATAGTCACGTCTCTTTCCCGTAAGGGTAGGCAGAGACCTCTTCACTTGCTACGGTTCTTACATACATCTTTTGCTTTCTTTACTTTCATCAGTGCTCTTATACAAGCTCGTCGGTTGTTGGTACTCTTGACCTGCCCTTTCTTCAATGTTGATCTGATCGAGATCGATGTTCACCGAGGTCGACCTCTACCGACTTCCGTCCATTCACACTCGCCTTATAAATTTGTTTCGTCAATCTTCCTTCACACATCCTTTCTACGTGTCCACAGCATTAATCCTATTTTCATGCTTCTTCTGCCAAACCCAACATTCACTACCATACGTAAGTGTAGGAACCAACACACCTCTATGCACAGCCAGACGTGCTTTTTTTAACACTTTCTGGGTGTTCATAAAGCTATGCAATGCCCCATTCATTTGTTTTCCTGCCAACACCTTTCGCTCAATGTCACTGTCGTACTTTCCATCTCTCGTAAACTTTGAACCCAGGTATACAAACTCATTTACTTGTTCCACTCTTTTTCCCTTAATCAGAATTTTACAGTTTGTCATGCTTTCTTCTCTTTCAAAAACCATTACTTTTGTTTTGCTTACATTTATTTTTATCCCTTTGATTTTCAGGGCATCATGCATAACATTAACCATCGCCTGCAACTTCTTCAGATGAAGCTAATATGACTTGATCATCGGCGTAAAGAAGGCATTTGACGATCAAATCATTCATTTTCAATCCATACGCACTCTCTTTCAAATCTTTTAAACAATCGTCTATGTATAATCAAATATATACGGCTTTTTATTCCTGAGCGTGTACAGTGGTTAGGACCGGCCCAGCTGTTCTAGTATGTTCGGGTTTGAAACAATTTAGTTACCTTCAAAATGAAACTGATTGTATTTATTTAGTTACCACAACTAAGTCTACATTAAACACAAAACGTTTTATTTTCAGTTTGTCTTCAAAAATCAACAATGCGTGGGAGGCCTTAAACTTTTTATGGTTACCACAGTAATAAATAATTCAAAGAAGGTTTTTAGCATACATTTTTATCTACAAATAAAAAACATCACTGTGTATTTACCTATTTTCTTACACCTACAGCAATGGACATTCTAACCGATAAATCTAATACAAAATTACTTACATTTTAACCTGGAAAGATTTTTTTATTTTCTTAAATACTTCTTTAAGAGTATTTACTAAAATTACAATCTGATCAAAAATTGATCAATGAATAATTTTAATCTAAACTAATTTATGTAGGGTTTAAAAATAAGGTCTTACTCACCTTATGGGCTTATAATTTAACTAGCGAACCCGGCAGACGTTGTCCTGCCAAAACGTTGGCTTGTCTGCTTTGGAAATATCGCTATTAATCTCAGCGACCCCGAAAACTATGAATTTAACACCAATATCGGTATTTTTAATAGTTTTCACTATCAAACTCAGCGGCTACGAAGACTACTCAACCGTTTTTAATAGTTTTTATATTTTATCACCCTCCCTCCCCTTCTGTAGGGGTGCTAACAAAATTAAAATGTCACTATCAAACTCATCGAACCCGAAAACTATAAATTCGACACTAATATCAGCGTTTTTAATGGTTTTTATATTTCATCACCTTCACACTCCTTCCGTAAGAGTGCTTAAAAAATTGCGAATGTTACTATCAAACCCAGCGGCCTCGAAGACTATGAATTCGACTCCCAATATTTTAGTCATTTTAATTAGTTTTTTATATTTCATCTCCTACCCACCCCTTTTGTTAATCTGTTTGTTACCAAACTTCACAGGAGCACTTTGAAGATTGACTAAAAATTTAATTAAAATCGGTTAATCCGTTTTTTAGTTTTAGCGAGACTAACGAAGCTTTTCTTTAGGATTTTTCTTTTTAAACCACCACTGTGATTAAATGAAAGATAAGTTAGCTTGTCGTCCTTCAACACTATAAATTTTATTTTATTCGCGAAAAATTGCCTATATAATTTTTCGCAAATCACTCGCGAAAAACTCACTTAATAAAAGATAGATTTGCTTGACATCCTTATCGTTTCTGTGTGATCGAGGCTTACGTCCGAACATCCCGAACGCACACGAAAGCTCTTTTAATATTCACGAGTATATTTTTAATTGGTTTGAATGTTTATCTCTCTCTCTAAGACTTTCTCCCTTAACTGTCCGTTATCTGTGGCGGTGTTAAAATGCTTATGATGCGGGATGGGGGGGTAATGGTACCTTCTGCAAGTTCGGCGTTGCCAATGCTATTCAGATTTATAAAAATCAAAGCGTGGCAGTGAATGTTTCAAATTAAACTAAATACAGCATTATGACGCGAACAGTTGATGTTCATAGACTTGGTCTTGTTTAGTTTAATGCTCCCAATTATTTATATGATTATTTGATGTTTGCACCCTTTCGTAATCCTTTATTTTTAATAAAAAAAAATCATTACTACAGAATTGCAAATAGCATTTTCGTATTGAACTTGTAATTGAGGTAGATATTAAATTTTAGTCTGATAAACCGTTCCTTAAAAATATTTCTTAAAATAATACGCAGGAGAATAAAACACAAGTGTGAGAGAAATATCAGCCCCAATCGGTTTGGCTTCAAGTCGGTTATGGGGACACGTGAGGCGCTTTTCGTCCTAATACAAAACAGTCGAGACGTTAACAAAGACATATTTCTATGCTTCGTAGACTACGAGTAAGCATTCGATCGCGTTCAGCATTCAAAACTCTTGCAGATTCTGAGACAAACTGACATAGATGGCAGAGATATAAGATGCATCGAAAACTTATATTGGTGGCAATTAGCAAATATTGCAACGAAAGATATTACTACTGAAGATATTGAAATTCGTTGAGGAGTTAGACAAGGATGAGTCTCATCCCTTACGCTGTTTAATATATACTCCGAGACCATATTTACGGAAACTTTTGAAGACCAAGAAATGGGAGTTAAAGTAAATGGAATGACAATCTTAAACATCCGATATGAAGATGACACTGTCCTTATCCTTAATGATGTTGAAAAACTCCAACAGATGTGCAACATTCTAAATAATAGCAGCAACAAATTTGGGATAAACTTAAACGACAAAAAAGCCAAATTTATGATAATCAGCAGGAAGAACCAATTATATACAAATGCTACAATTCACATAATTAATCAAAATATAGAAAGAGCAACACAGTATAAATATCTGGGAAGCTGGCTACTCGTGTACTAGAATTTGGAGAAAGATATTAGATACAGAATTAAGATGGCTCGTTCGGCGTTCATGAAATGTAAACAAATTCTTAGAAATCAAGACATACATACAGTAGAACAAATTGACCCTGATGTCATACTTAGAAACCTCGCGAAATGGATCAATGAGTCAAAAATGGCTACTGTTACTTTGTCAGTATTTTTTTGCGTTATAAATAACTAAATATTGCTGTTGGTTGAATCCAGTTTAAATAATTCCATATTACTGTTTATAAATAGTTGAAAATTTAGATAAGAGTCCTATAATATTCACTAATTATTTTGTCTGCTACTAATACACAAAAAAACTAGAAATTTCTATGAATTTTTCATTTAAATAAATTTATTTAAATTTAAAACGGCACATAATTTGGCTAGCATAATAAAAAATATCAAATCATTGGTAATAAAGGTATTTAATGTACACTATTCATACATTTATTATCATTCCGAAATTTACAATACAATATTTATTAAGTATTTTAGAAATCATCGTCAGACTCTAAAGAGTGTTTACATGCACATATCTTTCTTACTTCTTGGTTGTTAACGTAATTCTTACTTAAGTTGGCTTTATAAATCTACCATAAATAATGTTCCCGTTTCACGAAAGTTTAGCCACCGTCTAAGAAGTAAGGTTATGTTTAAAATATTTATTAAATGCAAAACAGTGAATTTTGTACTCGCCGTAAAATCAAAATAACAAATTAGAGCTTTTGGAAAAAACCGATTATATAGAATTTATCTCAATGCAAATGATAATACGCTTTGAACAAAACTCGATGTATCAAAATAATGACAGTTGTCATAAAAGGTCAAAAAAAATTCCCATGAATACAACCGATTAATCGTTATTGGCGCTATCTCTTTTCAACATTTAGAGGTCATGATTAGAGATACAAAAGAACGTATGTCGAAGTCTGTGTTTACTACTGTTCATTGTTAGTGACGTCAGGGTAAAGGTCAATTTATTCTACTGTATATCCCTTCGATATGCGAAGTGCTATGTCCGGTCGGTACTTCTGTATGGAGTAGAATCGTGACTATGAAGGCAAACGTGATCATGAAAGAAATATTGAGAAGAGTTCATAAGAACAGAGAATTGTTTACTAGTATTAAACGAATAAAAACGGCTTACCTTGGTCACATTTTCTGGCACGACAGATACCAGTTGCTACAACTGGATTCTGGAGAGAAAGATAAAAGGTAGAAGGGAAATTGAAAGAAAACAGATGTCATGGACGATAGAAGAGCTCGTCAACGTGGCAAGAGACAGAAATCAATTCCAACATGTAGTCGCCAACATCCATTGAGTGGATAGGCAGCTTGATTGATTAATTAAATTTTAATTAAGGTAAAACAATTACATAAATATTAAGTGTTTTTATATTACGTAAATTTATTAAAGTAATTGACGTTCATTTCGATTAACTTTCAATTCTATTCATTAACAATTAGCAATGTCGCAAATTTATAGTTTTAACAGTAGCTGCTTGGATTTTATTGGAAATTTCTCGTTTAAGTTTCATTTTAAGAAATACAATATATAAACAAATTTTAAAAATTTCATTTTATTTAGTTACGTGAAGTAATTTTTTTATTTTATCATTTGAATGTTTTTTAGTATCATGTTCAATATTATCTCATTCATTTAATAATTTCTAGTGTAGTTGAATAACAGTAAAAAAAATTAATAAACAATGCATAACCATTATTATTATTAAAAATGAATTTCTCATTTACATTTATAAGTGTTTTCTCGTACCATACAATACTTAAAATTATTTGTTTAAATAATGGTACCTACTTAACTTTCCAATATTGTTACGTAGATATATTAATTCTTTTCCTGTCTAAATATATTTGTAACAGTATCTACCTCCTGAACTAACGCATAAATTCATTTATCGTCTACATCTTTTTTAAATGGAACACTCCATATTTTGTTGTTATAGGTACTTTTTATCTCTTAGCTCTCTGTGATCTCATTATTTTGTCCCAAGTTTTGTTTTAACTTGAGCAATGCACCTAATCTTAAGATTAAGGAGGTAAAAAGTTTTATCGACTTTCTAGTTTTTTGAAATATTTTATTTTTAACGATGAAAAAATTTGATTTACGTCGTAAGTGAACGTGAGCGTCAAAGAAGAATGCAACGGCGTTTTCGTGCAGACGACTCAAGTCTTAAGTCACCCAATGTAAATACTGTTATTATTACAATATTAAAAAAGAAGAAATTGACACTGCTGTCACACTTGTTAAAATAATGTTATGTCAGACCTGATATGAAAAGTATAAAAGTTGCAAATTTTGGAATAATTATTTTTATTAGTGAAAATAGTTTTCTGTTTGATTAGTTGTGTTCTAGTTTGTATTTTAATATCTGGGACTTGATATTATGAGTTTTTGTCACTGCGACCAATCCAACATTCTAACAAATACACAAAACCTGTGTGTTGTGCACTAAACAAGAAATAAAAAATTTTACGGGTTGCACTCTGGGAGTGCCGGCAGAAGTGAAAACTTAAGTATTAACGCGCGTGAAAATATTATTTTTAATCTGAAAAATATTGTCTCCAGATTTCCATAGTTTATGAATAATGCATTATTTTTATTAACGCTTTATTATAAATCATATATTAAACATCAGTACCAGATTTGAATGTTTTCGATTTCTTTCTTCCGCTTTTTGCTTGATCTTCTTTCAATATGGCGCTTTTCTTCCTACCTCGACTTTTTCGTTTTCGGCTACCTCGTTTTCGGTTTTGTCGCTTTTGGCTACGTCGTCTACGGCTTCTGCTTCTATTTTTTCTTCGTCTTCGAGCCTCCGTTATAGGCAAACCAAAACCTAATTTAAACCTTCCCCCGTTCTCTTTGATCAAACCAGCTTTCAGTCCAGTTTTTAATGATTTTTTAACACAAATTGATGCATTTTTTAACGGCTTCTTGCACTGATAAATTATTTGATCTAAAATTTTGTCGGGGGGAGAACCATTAGAGTCATTAAGACACGCTATGGTGTCCATAACATCTGCTAAAAACGACACCTCTCCTTGGACCATTTTAATGCAGCAAAAGCAGAACTTAATCAATAAACTAATGAAAAGCACTTAAATTTTGAATTTAGCTACTAAATTAATTTGTCAAAATGACATAAAAAATGTACTTGAATTTGTCAGTTTGTTAAATAAGGTTGCCAAGTTACCAGTCAAGAAAAGTCGCATTTTATATTGCTCCAGTGAAATACATCCGTCTTACGAATTTTCGATCAGGCCACGTGTCCTGACGCGAGTTTAACATTTTTTACCCATTACAAAAAAAGTTCACAGCGTGCCATAAGAAGTTATCACTTCAATAATTAGTGAAAGTGAAAAGTTAATAAATATAGTGTATTGTAAGTAATAATATATATGAAGTTAATATAAGTGTAAAGTTTTCTGTACTCTAAATTAATAAAATAAGCTATAATATTTTTATTTCAATTTTTAGTTATAATTCTTCAACACTTTTGCTATCATACAAAGATAATAAATGTTGTACAACTTTTTCTTAATCAATGTTGCCTTATCATTTACATCATTTTTTAATAATAGTTTTTTTTAAACGTTTGAGGTTATGTTATCAGTTGTCAGCTGATGCTAATAAAAGTAACTATTTGCGCTGTTGACACGTGTTTTACTACTACATACATAAATTCGGACTCAATTTTTATCATATTATTTGAATAAAGACAATATATTTTATTAAATCCTGATTAAAAAATGATTTGTCAATAAGTTTTGTAATGCTTTTATTGTAAAAGTGTCTGTCAATTTCAATTAGAATTATTTAACATGTTCGGCATAGGACCCCCTCGCGTCCCGCTTCATCACCCCGCTCTGACCCTCGAACCTCCTTAATAAGTATCTTGAATATTACTTAAATTTCACAGTTACTAATCATGGTCCATCCCAGTTTAAAATATTGTTACGACCCCAGCCCTGTTTTATTTGTCGCCGTCCGAGAGTGCGTATTAATGAGCTGCCGGCCTCCGCGATTCGACTGGTAAATTCTCGAACGCCGCGTCTAGCGGTTTCGGGACTCTTGAGAAAATGGTAAAATAGTGGCGATTACTCTGGAATTATGATTTAGAAATATAAAAAAGACAGCGGTCGTGAAGAAGTCAGTTTTAAGTTTTTATATGAGTTATGAAATTCAATTAGTTGTAAAAGTTGTATCTAAGTAATTTGTAAAAGTAAAGTTTATTGTGTAAAAGTATTGGAATAAAAATTGTTTTGTTACTGTATCGAGAGTTTTAAATTTCAGAACCCAAGAATCAAGAAATATCGTAACAATATACTTTGCGCTGTTTTGTCACTGATCATTTCAGTAGGAGAGGCAAAACAAATGCTCCACGAATTAAAAGATGTATGCTTCAAGGTTGAGCTAAAAATAAACTTTTCCAAAACGAAAATCATGACAAATCTGAGTGAGGATATAAGCATCAATAGCACCGAAATTGAATTGGTCGAAAAACATACATACCTTGGCCACGAAGTTGGAATGTCTAGAGACAATCAGACATGTGAACTTCTTCTTAAGTACCATGTCCTTCGGGAACGTTGGTCACCAACAAGGCTATCCTTACTCTGTCGACAGCAAGTCTGAACAGAGAGCTTGAGTTGAGTTTATACCAGTCACGTAGATTCTTGAGCCATGATGCTTTTCTGCGGCCTGGCTTTATTTTACCATAAATTTTTCCCTGCATGATGTTCTGTAATAATCGGTATTTTTCGCCTCTCATAACATGCCCGAAATATTGCAGTTTCCTTCTTTTAATGGTGGTAAGAATTTAGGTTGATTTATTTAGACGTTGGAGTATTACCAAGTTGGATACTTTTTCCGTCCATGAAACTTTTAATATTTTCCTGTAAGTCCACATCTTAAAGGCTTTAAGTCGTCTTTCTTCGTACTTGTTTATAGTCCAGGCTTCCATACCGTACAGCAGAGTGGAGAAGACATAACATCTGAGAAGTCGGATTCTTAGAGTTAACTTTAGATCTCTACAGCACATGTGAACTGCACAGAAGAATTAGCTTTGGATGGGCGGCCTATGGAAGGTTAGGATACGTCTTTAAGAGCGAAATTCCTATCTGTCAAAAAAAAAAAGTTTTCGACCAATGCGTTCTGCCTGTGCTCACGTATGGCGCGGAAACACCCACCTTAACGATAACGTCCGCGAGAAAACTCACAACGCACGACGCAAAATGGAAAGATCAATGCTTGGAGTGACCTCTCTTGATCTCTAAGAGTCATGGTCCACGCCTCGCGCCCATACATTACCACAGGGATCACTATTGTATTGTATATCTTCGGTTTCACTTTTCTTGGTAGATTGCGTGGTCGAAGCAAATTGCTCAGGGTAGCTACGACTCTGTTTCCGCTATGTGTACGACACTGTATTTCCTTTCTAACATCATTTGTTTCGTTTATCTATTCGTTCACTTAAGTTAAAAAAATTCAAATTGTACCAAAACAAGAAACTCCGATTGGTTGACCCTACCACGTGCATGTGTTAATTTCTAATGATCTTACATCAGTGTAGCAATAAATAACTTAATGAGTGGTTTCTTGACGCCTTAAATATTTGTTTCTCAGTTGTCGAAAGTATTTAACGGATGGAATCGATAAATTTCTAAAATGTGTGCATTGTGCGGCAAGGGTCTGAAACACACAGATCAGAACTATTTTCCAAAAAACAACCTTTAACAAATATGAACAAAATAAAATAAGAAACAATACAAAATCTAAACGTACATCTTGTATTCAAACAAAACTTTCATGGTGAATTTTACGAAAACGGAGCCGATATTTTGGTAAAGGTTTTTTAATTCTTGATAAATTATGTTTGTAAAGCTGGTGGCGGTGTAACACCCGTAAATCTACTGGCCGAAATGTTCAGCTCTAATTCAACCCTCGATACCAATGGAAAACAACCCACAACGATACCTAGAATAAACGCATCAATGCCTGAGGTCACTATCCGCCATCGCACTATCAGGAAAATCCTACGAAATCTTGACTCTAATAAGGCAGTAGGACCAGATGGAATTCCGACAATTGTCCTGAAGACCTGTGTTCAAGAGCTCACCACAGTTCTCTGTAGACCCTTCAAGTTATCATACAGCAAAGGAGTATTTCTGTCCATGTGGAAAAACGCTAAAGTCCAACCGATTCCGAAAAAAAGAAAGAAGACCATTCCTGCAAATTATCGCCCTATTGCATTGCTCTCAGTCATATCCAAAGTTATGGAAAAAGCGATTAACACAGAACTTATCAAATATCTAGAGAAATTTGAGATAATCCATGACAGACAATATGGATTTCGACAACTTCGGTCTACTGGAGATTTGCTGGCTTATGTCACTCAGCTCTGGACAAACACTATTGAAAAGTTTGGTGAATCCCGTGCAATAGCCTTGGATATATGTAAAGCCTTTGACCGCGTTTGGCACCAGGCATTGTTAAGTAAATTATCTGCCTACGGTCTCCCAACCAAACTGCGCCAATGGCTCTTGAGCTTCATGCAAGATCGCTCCTTACATGTGGCAGTTGACGGTATTTCTTCTGATGCGTTTAAAACTAATGCCGGGGTCCCCCAGGGTTCCATACCGTCCCCCACCTTATTTCTTTTACACATCAACGACCTCTTGAAAACCACAACGAACCCCATTTACAGTTTCGCAGATGATAGCACACTTGTCTCAACTTGCACATCCTATCGATCACTTTCGGTGAATGATACAAATAGACTCAGACAGGAACAGGTTGATTCCATCAATAGAGATCTTAAAGCAATCATCGAGTGGGGAGCCAACAATCTTGTTCAGTTCAACGCCCAAAAAACACAAAGTGCCACGTTTTCCAAGAAAGTGAATTCCTTAAATCATCCCATCACAATGTCCGGAAATACCCTTGAACCAAGTCCCTCCATCTCGATTTTGGGAGTCACGGTGTCCAATAACCTGTCTTGGCATGACCATGTTGCTAACATCGCAAAGTCGGCAAGCCAGAGGCTAGGTTTTCTGTGGAAAGCCAGAAAGTTTTTTACTCCTGATCATTTGTTGACGACGTACAAGGCTCACATCCGACCTCTACTGGAGTATTGCTCGCACATTTGGGGTTCAGCACCAAGGCATTCTCTTCGTCTTTTAGATTCCATTCAGAAAAGAGGCATTTGCTTGATAAACAGCTCAACTCTCACAGATACCCTTCACCCTCTAGAACATAGAAGAAGAGTTGCAGACCAGTCATTGCTCTACAGATATTTCCATGGCAGATGCTTCACAGAAATAAAAACTCTTGTACCACCATTGGCCACATTCGGCCAAAGAACTCGGCACGCTGATCAGTCTCACCCATTTACTCTCAAGATTGACACTACAAGGACCAATCTTCATCAAGAATCCTTCTTTTACAGGGCTGCTACGGAATGGAATAAGCTTCCAAAATCAGTTTTTCCAGAGAACTATGACCTGCAACTTTTTAAAAAGCGTGTCCACAATCATTTCCTTTCTATAATCCCTTCCCCTTCTAATAGTCGCAGTGCGGGCCGTCCGCGGCCCACACGATAGGTCTAACCTTTTTGCGACTATTTTCATAAAAAAAAAAAATTTAAATATTTCCCCATGCGATCCGTCAACTGGATGTGCGATAAAGGAAAAAGAAAAAGGGTTGTATCAAGTATTAAAAAATTTGATAAATGTTTGATTTAAAATTTATTAAATCCGCATACTTAATAAACTATATATAAAACTTAAGTAATATCTTTAAGAAAAAATTTATAGTGTTAATGATTAAAGAACTTCTTTGGTTGTATTATTTACTGTGTATTGTCGATAAAAAAAGTTTGTAACTATGTAGTTTCGGCTTGAAAGTTATCGTCAAACGATTAAAGATACACTGCGCGTCAGAGTAAACGGGCCACCCCAAAAATTTGTGAAATTAGCAAGTTTTACTTATATCTCATTTTTTAATCAAGTGAAATGGGTTAGTATGTATACTAAGAAGGCATACCGACCCTGTAAAGAGGATGAACAAATTTTCGGAACCTTGGAAACGATACAACAGTCAATTATTACTTGTCAAGCACCCATCGCACGACGATATATTGCAGAGATCCTAGAAGACTATGTGCTACCATATGATGGGTTTGTTGTTAATGGTTTTCTGCTAATGCAAGATAACGCGCGACCGCACACGGCAAAAATGGTAACGGAGTACCTTGAAGAGATTGGTATTGCAAAAATGAACTGGCCCGCTCAAAACCCAGATCTAAATTCTATTGAGCATATTTGGGACCAGCTCAAAAAAAGTGTAAGACGTCATTTACTTGCTTTAGCAGCACGTGAAGAGCTCCGATTGGCCCTTATTGAGGAATTGGCCAATTTTCCTCAAGTAAACATTCAGAATGTGCTGCGTTCTATGCCCACTCGCATGAAAAGTGTCACCCAGAATCGAGGTGGTAATACGCCTTATTGAAGAGTGAACCCCGTTATTTCTTGTCTTCTGAGCTCAATTAATATTGTGTCAACTGAATGTTATTTTTCAATAAATTAATAAATTTTCGCTTACTTTCCGTTTGTAACCCGTATAAACATTAGGTATATACGACATGCTAAATGCATTATTAAATAAATACACAATACATTTATTACAACAAAAATAAGCTAAATTTAAAAAATTGGATAATTTCTGACTCGCAGTATAAACAGTACATTTTTTAAATACGAGTATATGTTCATCAATGAACAAAAAAACTTGCCGAAAAAATGCACTTACATATATGCTAAAAATATTCCTGTTTCGTTAATATTTTCAATGATTATATTTTTATAAGTAAAATTCCAAATGTTATTAGAGGGTGAGTTATGATTAAATTAGTTTTTCGATGAATTGTGTTAACTTAAAATTTGTAAAATCAGCCAAAAAATTTATGTACGCAACGTGTAAAACCTTAGCCCGTTTTAATTTTTTTAAAAGACAAAAATAATTTAATTTCAAATAATTACGCTTAGCTTAATTTTAATAATTTATTAATTATCTTAACCATTATTCACAATTTATTGGATATTACCTATCCAAATTCGTTGTTCCGTATCTAATTGCAAGTAGTCCAATGCACGGTAAATCACTTTAACCAGTAGCCGCCACCCATCTCAATGTAACAAGAGCTAGAAGCAGCAACCCCTAGGAGAGGTCATGACCTGCAGGTCTTTGGCCTAGACCTCTCTCCTCCTGGTAAAGTGTCGTTCATTGGGCGGTGAGTTGTGGAGCGGTAACGTCACGATGTTCCTGTTCGATTTCTCCTTTTGGAGTCCTCTCTTTCTCTCTAATATACCAGGTGAAGCTGCATTTTAGCTGTTCTATTCAAACAAATGCTGGTTGTAGATTACTATATTTAACTATAGACCGGGAGCCGGTGACAGTAAAATTGCACTTATATGGATTCTGAAATTTAGCATAGGAATTAATAGTATTTAATAATAGGTATAACATAGGCCCGGTGTGGCAGAGTTTATCATGAAAAAAATATTTTTTATAAAATTTTATTTTTCTAATAATCATAAGTAACTTGCACTTTTATGGAAATTCATTTCTTGTAGACCATTTTGTAGCAAATTTTATGTATTTTCAAAAAAATTTGGTGTGACAACTCTTATCGTGGCAGAAAAGTCTGTCACACCGACTTTTAATATCTAAATGTTTCACTTATCGCGGAAATACTTTTTTTTTTAATCTCTTCCTTTTTAGTTCTTCTTTCAAAATATCTCGGTGTAACAGCTCAAAACTTGACCAAAATATCTGTCACACCAGTTTATATTATAGCTTCAACCCTTTAAAATCATGAAAATGAGGAGGAAGATACAGAATCTCAAAGAAATAGATGGTATGGATGTGATGATATAGATGATTCTGAGTACATTTTTGTCTAATTATAATAATATATGATGTTTGTATATAGCTTAATCGTATGACCTTCATTTTTTATTTCTCTTGTTCATGCATACATACATACATACCAAAATATCTGTCACACCACTTTATATTATAGCTTCAACCCTTCAAAATCATGAAAATTAAGTATATTAAAATTCTTTTCTGTCCTGTTTTTAATTTTCGACACAAAATACAGTCTAGTCATATATGATTCTTTCCATTTTTACTTTTGAATTGAGCTAGCCCTACTATGTATAATATATTATACCTGAGTTACCCTAAAGCCTTAAACATTTTAAGAACATCTTTGTCTATTCAGTTAGTTGCTTTGAAGCCCCGTTGAACGTTAGAACATTTCGATCAGTGGGCTTGTTCATTTATTATTTTAAAAATATCTGTCCCACCAGTTTATATTTAAAATTTATAAACTAATACCAGGAATGAAAGTAAAGGTCATTTAATTGATACAAATGTATTGCTGGAAAACATTATTTATTTATAAAATTCAGCATTCCATTTATTCATAATTTTGTCAATTTCTATACATTAGTTATTTAATAAGAACAAGCTTTATGAACAGCCAAAAAGTGTCAAAAAGGCACGTCTGGCTTTGCATAGAGGTGTGTTGGTTCCTACACTTATGTATGGTAGTAAATGTTGAGTTTCGCAAAAGAAGCATGAAAATAGGATTAATGCTGCGGAGATGAGTAGTCTGAGAAGTATAGCCGGAGTGACTCGGTTGGATAAAGTAAAGAATAGTGAGATAAGAGAACGCTGTGGTGTAAAAGAAGATGTGGTTACAAAAATAGATAAAGGAATGTTTAGATGATTTGAACACGTAGAAAGAATGGATGAAGGAAGATTGACGAAACAAATTTATAAGGCGAGTGAATGGACGGAAGTCGGTAGAGGTCGACCTCGGTGAACATCGATCTCGATCAGATCAACATTGTTTTGAAGAAAGGGCAGGTCAAGAGCACCAACAACCGACGAGCATGTATGGGAGCACTGATAAAAGTGGAGGAAGCAAAAGATGTGTGTAAGAACCGTAGCAAGTGGTCTCTGCCTACCCCTACGGGAAAAGGCGTGACTATACAGAGTGGACCAAAAATCTGGAAACGGACAATTATCTCGTAAATTGCTTTCCCAAATTGTACAAAATTTGGGATAAAGCCTATTTTAAAATACGGAGATTCCAGATTTGACATTTGCAATGTTGTCAGATTTGCCGTTTCTCTGATATTATAAGTCACTTTGGTTTTTTAAATACATCACTCTGTATATTTAGTCATTATTGGGATCTCCTTTTCAATACGAGTTTAGCCACATGTGTCACTCATGATTTTATGTGGTCTACTCACTTTCATCGATTTAGTTGCTAGCTTTGTTGCTTCTGTCTTCAAGTTTCTTCCACTGGTTATTTCAACTCCCAAGTAGTTAAAAGTCATTTTTTAAGTGAGTAAAACAAATCGAAATAAAAAGCGAAAAATAAATCATATTTTAAAAAAACATGCTCTTAGAGTTAATCAAATTAAAAAGTAAAAATTAATTCTTAACATAGGAATAAAATTACTGACGAGAAAATTAATATCATGGTCAAAAAAATGTATGTATTTTAAACTAACTCTGCGTTTCGGAATGAAAGCACCCCACGCTTTAAGAACAGTGACATTAATTTTCTCATCAGTAATTTTATTCCCATGTTAAGAATTATAATTTAGTTTGATTAACTCTAAAAGCGTGTTTTTTTTTGGTTTTTTTAAACTATAATTTTTTAACCTCTTGTGTTACAAAGCCATAAATTACAGTTTACAACACAAAATCCAATGCACATTGTTGACAAATCGTTTTCACCTGAAAATGTTGTCATTTTTAATATGAACCTACTTTCTTCGTAAGAAAAGTTTTTTAATAATGTAATACGCAAAATTAAAAGTAGTTGCATTTTGTTTTGTAATTATTAAGTCTTTTTGATGTGTGTTGATGATGAAACTGTGGAAAATTTTACAATGCTATGATTGCTATAAAAAAAATAAGGGCGATAATCGACAGCCTTTAGTACAGTAAAGAAATGCGGTTTAATTTTTTTTTTAAATACTTTTATGCGTCCAGAGTATACAATGTGGAACTGCCAAATGGAATAAATTCGATAACGAATAAATGAGAGCGTGTTGGGAAAAACGCTTGGACATGCCGATTTGTATTTTTAGATGCGCATTTTTTTCAAAACAAAATAATTATATAGGTTGTGTCATGTGGCAGTGGCCGATACCAACTTTCTTATTTTAAATACAACCCACTGTATATTATTTATTTTTTGAATTCTTCAGAAAATTCTAGACATAATTCATGTACAATGTTTCATACATATCTTCAACTATTTCGGAAATATTAAGTGTGGCTAATGTTGAACAGTGAATTATGTGGGTTTTCTTGAAACTCAAGCATAACATCCAATTTCGCATCATCGCTTAGTTCATTGGCAACTACTTTTTTTGTCTGTCTTACATGACCAAGCTCGCGAAACTGTTTTTCTATTTTGCTAATTGTTCCTTGGGATATAGGCGGCAAATTTGGAAATTTTTCGTGAAATAAGCGAGAAACTTCCATTTGTGTCCGTGTGTAATCTCCATAACCAATCATTTGTAGAATGGTTATTTTGTGCATTTCTGTTAAATAAACCATTTTTCTGATATTATTAGGTACAGTTAACGAAATTCAAACGACAATAGCACTGACACTGATCACTACTGTCATGCAGACGGGCAACAAGTTGCTAAGGCTACGAGTTTTATACGAAAATAAACACAAATGTTTTTGTATTTGGGAAATGGGAAATAAGTATTAAGTTTAATGTAGCGAATTTGTGAAATACAATAATTTTCTTTTTTTTAATGTTAATTTTTGTAATACATCTGAAAACACTTAATATTTCCGAAACAGTTAAAGATAGGTATGGGACATTGTACATGAATTATGTCTAGAATTTTCTGAAGAATCCAAAAAATAAATAATATACAGAGGGTTGTATTTAAAATAAGAAAGTTGGTATCGGCCACTGTCACATGACACACCCTATATAATTATTTTTTTTTGAAAAAAATGCCTATTTAAAAATACAAATCGACGTGTCCAAGCGTTTTTCCCAACACGCTCCCATTTATTCGTTATCGAATTTATTTCATTTGGCTGTTCCACACTGTATAAAAACGCTAGTTTCGCCTGGTATAGTACTGGTTACAGGTCTCTCTGCACCGTAACACATTCTGGTGGTGTCGGCCGCCTCCCGCTTAGGGCGGCGGTGTCGCCGCAGAAGTTCCAAACGCTTTAGCGCGCTTTTGCCGTCATCAGCCTCACCTGCACTGCCGCGCGTCTAGCGTCGCAGGCAACACCTACACCGCAGCCGTGACACTTTTTTATGTGCCAAAAAATGTCAATACGTTACGTATCCTCATTTTCACGTGTCGTGCGAAACACTCGACGAAAACAAAATCACCGATTACGAAACTTGGGTCCGTTTTTTATTAAAACAATCATTCGACAATTACAACACAATTATTCACAACATATACTGTCAATAAAAATAGTTTAACATACCGCTAGATACCAAACTATTATATAACTCATCGTCACACAAAAACAATTTTTTTTCCGGATTCCGTACAGCGAAAAATAATGTTATAAACGCTTGGGTCTGTTTTTACTAAAACAATTATTCCAAAATTTACAACTATTTACCAATATATACTTCACTGTTTGCCAAATAACAATTTTCTCTTTTCGGATTTTGACCAGCATTAAATACTTATATTATTGCTGCAGATATTAGTAGTCTGAGAAGTAAAATGACTTGATTAAATAAAGAGAAAAATAGTGAAATAATAGAACACTGTGGTCTAAAAGAAGATGTGTGTTGGAAATCAGTACTTCCAACTGTACAATTGCTCTTTGAGAAATTCCTTGATTTTTTAAAACTGCTCAGTACGGCTCTGACGCCGACAAAAATCAACTAAAAGTCACGCATTCATTACGTGGAAATTAGCATTTGAATATAAACAAAGGCTCCCGTGCAATTTATAAATCATCTTAAGAACACTTGCAGTTATTAATCGAGAACATTCCAATCGTCGCGCGCAATTTTTAGCAAGCGGTTATACGGTCACAGTGACCAATCAAAAACGCTGAATTTAACACCAGAAGCCACATTCGAAACGGTTTCCTGCTTATGGTCCTCTTTTCCGTGTTTACCGTCTACGAAGACAGACGTCCGCCGCTAAGAGCACGGCTTTAAAATACCACGTGGTAAAATTCACATCAATATAATCAAATAAAAGCTATCAACCAGTGAAATTATTCCGAAGATACAGGAGGCTTTAAACTGTAACTGTATTAAAATTAACAATATACTATCGATGACAAGTGTGTTGTTTCATTTACTGTGATAACAACAATTCATAAAATGCAGCGAACTCTTTAGCCTATAGTAGTTAAAAAAACAGATCGAGCCAGCGTTTACTGAGTTATCGAAGGATCCAACAACTACGCAGTCAAACGACGCCGTAGAAAAGCAAGTGAGTTCGAGGCAAAAGAGGTTCCGGCGGTAAAGCTGCCACACCTCAGAGCATCTTTCTACAGCTGGCGCGCAATGTGGTTACAAAGATAAATAAAGGAATGCTTAGATAGTTTGGACACGTAGAAAGGATGGATGAAGGAAGATTGACGAAAAAAATTTATAAGGCGAGTGTGAATGGACAAGTCGGTAGAGATCAACCTCGGCGAACATATCTCGATCAGATCGACATTGTTTTAAAGAAAGGCCAGGTTAAGAGTACCAACAACCGACGAGCATGTATGACAGCACTGATGAAAGTAGAAGAAGCGAAAGATGTGTTTAAGAACTATAGCAAGTGAAAGGAAGTGGTCTTGGCCTACCCCTATGGGAAAAAGGCAAGACTATATGTATGTTTGTAAATACTCCTGCCTCCGTCTCCTCCGTTCTATCCATGGAGTCGTGGCAGCTCGTCGATTCGAGAAACGTTAACAAAACAGAGCCGGCTCAGCCCATTTTCGTAACAATACTCTTTCCTCCGCATCTGGGATTACCTACCAATTCTGAAAGGAATCTCAATAATTCTACACCTTGTCTTTAGAACTCGCGACGATTACACCCCTGTCGATCGAGAAGGCCAAACAATCAGAGGCAGCTCAGCCCATTCTTATAACATTACATTTGTATACAGTACGACAAATTTGCTTTAATTGCATTTTTCATACTTTTCAAATTCTTTCAATTGATGCTCTGATAATTTTTTATCGACATACGTAAGGTGTCTCACTTGTATTGTTTCAACGCCATATCTTAGATGTTTTAATCAATTTAACTTAACAAACAGAGACATGATATTTAGATAATCACCTCCGGTTTCATAGAAAACAAAATTTAAATGACACACTGTTTACATATTTAATTTAAAATTTGAATTTTAGGCACAATATTCTTTTCAATAAGGTATCTATTACACTTTCTAGTGTGGTTTTATATTAACAAATAAATCAAATTGGGTTTTTGATTTTAAGAAAGTTAATCCTGTACATATTAAATGATTAAATGCAATAAAGTCGACTCGGTCAACTAGTATTTTCATAAAAAACAAATATTGGTGTTCTTCTTCTTCTTCTTCCAGGTGCCATGACCGTTTAACGAGCGTTGGCGATCATTCTGGCTATCATGCAATCATTATTTTGTTGGTAGCCTTGGTTGGTTACCTTAATAAAAATTGTCGCTAGGTATGCAGGTTATCGATGGCTCTTTTGGTCGGTGCTCATAATTTTAATTCACAACAAATTAAAATCATTGTATAATAAATAACCTAATAAAAGTGGGCTGTCAGCTCGAGACCATTTTTTGACAGACATATAAAAGAATAAGCTATGACATTACCGTTGCTTCCGATGATTATTTAATATTATTTTGACTACTGCTGACAGCCGCTGTTTACATCGAAAATACCCATTTGTCGCTGACGTCGCCAAGGTGACGCGAAACCGTAAGTTTTCCCCCTACCAAAAATTGTTCAACGCGCCTAAAGATTCGCTTAAAAAATTCTACGCTTTTTCTTTACTTGTCGAATAAGAAATTTAAATATAACACTTCTTTAAGACGTAATGCGGCCGGATAAATTTCCAAAAGCTTTATGAATAGCGTCAAATAGTGTTAATCTGAAAAAGATTTTCTCTTCTTTTTTCAAAAATTGAGATCGTCTTTCACGTTTTCTTTATCTTAAATTTCTTTTTAATATTTTTAAATGGTTAATATTTAATTTCGTAAATTTTCCTCCTCCCTAAGTCGTAATTTGAATATTCTTATCTCGTACTATATCTTTCCGAGCACATCGTCATCAACATAACATGGCGATACATCATGTCTTTGAGGACCATTTTGGTAGTAACGAGATGTTGGAGAAAAAGAAAACGATGAAAAAATAACTGTAGGATATATCTGTATGATAAATCAACCTCGAAAGCATTGCTAGTCGTATATATAAGGGAGAAAAGTACGTTACGTCATGTTTCGAGTGGTTGGAACTGGCCGAGATTTGGTAGTTTATCATTTTTGATGAAGAATACGCACAGAAACACCTTTCAATATTCCTTGCTTTCAATTCAGTTGTTTTGTTCAATTTTTATTTATGGGACATATTATAAATCACTCATCCTTTTTTATTACCGTTATTGTAAGTATATAAAAAAAATACAAATTGTAAACAAAAATAATTACTTTCGTTTTTTTGACTGCTCAAATTCTTGCCGTCTTCTTTTTACAATCTTGGAATTTTCTGTACTATTATTGTTGACTCAGCGGTTGAAATAATGTGTTAATGAATCGTAAGTTTGCTCGATAATCAATTAATTGTAAAAATGAACTCGAGGCTTGCAATTTTATAGAAAAAAAAGTTTGAATTGTAGATTCATGCTTAGATGTAGGTTGAAGTACGTCAAAACTCTCGGCTTATTCAATCCCGACTGAGTTTGCGTCCAATTTCAATATTCCAAGCTTGTCCAAGTTGATACAAATCTGGATTAAATATCCTTTGTTCGAAAGTTCATCGTTTTGCGAGAAAAATGAAAATTTGTTGTTTACCTTTAATATTAACGAAAGATAACCGGAAGCTTAACTGCTTGAAACAACATAAAAACAGAAAACAAAAAATCTGGAGCTTATAAAATCATTAAATTACCACAGGCAAACAGCATCTGTACAAAAAAAACCTGCGAGCCTTTGACATCTCACCTTAGTAATAACCAATTTTAAAATTATATTACGATTACTTCCGTATTACTTGAAATGATTTTTTATAACAAACAATAATTCTTTTTAATGAAAATTTTATTTTATTTAATTGACGCTAGGAGTGGCAGAAGTCAACCTCAAAATTTAAAAAAGCTTAATACTGAAATATTTTATTCGAATAATTATTTATTATTACTTACTTGAATTTTTTATCAATGATCTGCACTTTATTGATACTTATTATTAACAGTAAATATATAGTTTACGCATATCACAGCAAACTTAATTCAAAACACTCTCGGAAATTTGGTTGACGTTGATCTGACGGCCAACTCTAATCGTGCGCTCATTCGTCAAATCAACTCTCGGATAATTTGTTGACGTCTATCTGACGGCTAACTCTAACCGCGCGCTCATTCGTCAAATCAAATGTAACTGTTACACATTTCACGAAATGACCCACACAAATTGCGAGTGAGCATGAGGAAAGATGTTACACATGCAAGAAAGCGAGAGCAAAGATGTTACACATAAAAAAAATGGCTGGAAGCAACGTTTTGAACAGAAGCTAGATTACGAAAGAGTTATGACCGACAAAAACTATTGACATTTTAACCTTCCTTTTCCCGCGCTGTCATTCCGTCGAAAAACATATGTTTTTGACGCCAAGTGTGATTGCATTTGCTATAACCTATGTGTTTACTAAGAAAAGTACACAATTTAGTGAAAATTTCGAACGTTACTTAATTCAATATATTATATTGGAAGGAATGTTTCTACCATTGTTCTCAATTTTTGTTTATCTGGCTGCTACTCCAAGCAGTCGATGCATCGTGGAGTTCACCCTCTTGCTGTTCTTGCAGCAAACCACATTATTGTTTGTGGTGTCAAAAAAAAAAGGATGACAAGTGAATAATCAGATCTTATTGTTTGCAGACCAGTGCTTATAGAAGTGATACGAAATCAATTGATGACATGACTTCAATGATAATTATAAGTATCGATTTACTTTTGATTTCAATAAAAATAACCAACAAGAGAACTTGCGTGTCTTCTTTCAATGAGTTTTTCATATCTTTTCTTCTCCTCTTCTATCTTTAGACTTTTGGACTTTGTTATAATGCTGGACACAGGTAAGTTTTTACTTGGTATAGCAGGGTTTTTCAGGTAAAGCTTTTGATAGCCTACTGACAGATTGATAGGTAATACTATTAACCACATAAAATATAAAAAATAAAATACTTACAATCACTAGGAGTTCTGAAATATTTCTGTTTTTGGTAACTCTCTTTCCTATTTACAGTTTGATCTCCCACAGTTTTTTTCTATCAACCATAGGCACCATTCCCGATTCTCTAATATGCTCAACTCTTTGACCTTCATTTGGGAAATAATGAAAAGTCAAATTGGGTTTTTTTATACACCGAGTTACATCCAGGTACACAACAATTTGCTCTGCTGGTAATTTGCACTATTAAACAAATTAATCTTCGCACAAATGCGAGCTTAAGGATACATAAACACAAATCAATCACACTTGTTAATCACGTGATATTGATGCGAGTTTTTTCCGTCAGATGGCGTATTGCCTAGCATTAATGGACAATACTTACTGTGTTCAATGTATCATTATTCTTCAATGTTAATTTAGCGACCACACTCTGATTGGTAGATACGAGTGATAGGGGGCGTAGACTATGACAGCTATGCAACACTTTTTACACTGTCGCGTATCATCTAACTCTCAATATTTTAGCGTCACAATTATTATTAAAAGTTTCACTTTTCGACGGTTCCAAAAGTTTCTATTTTGACGCGACGAGTATTTCCATCCTTGCTGTATGTAACTTGACAGGATCGGTTTTACTTTAATGTATATGTTGGATGGTTCATTACTTACAGTAAATATGAAACAAAATCGAATGCACGTCATCAATAACATAGATGGTTCAAAGCAGTGCTACCACCTATTAAAATATTTATAGTCCGTTCATAATTTGTCGATAGCACAAAATGTGCGTCCAAGTCATAAAACGGCCGTAATAGTCGTAAAATCATAGGCGGAGGTTCCTGAGGTGTTTATTCATGTCCGTACACAATTTGTTGATAGCTCACTGCAAGTTTGACCCTCATTAGGTTTAGTACGTTTTTGATCGCATTTAATTTACGGCTCGTTGGTGTTTCGGCGTCTACGGCAGTAATTAACGTCTCTAATATTTATTTTGCGAATTTTGTGCAGTGCGTGAGTAACTTTTTTTCATATTCCTACAAACATATACGTACCTTTCGTTCCTGCTTGTTTTGTTTGATTGCTTGCGATGGCTTCGTCATCATCATCAACATCATCAAGTTTTACACCGGTACTGTTGCGTACAGTCAGTAAGTCTGTCTATTCACCAAGAGAGAAGACTATTGTTTTGAACGTTCACGATGCTCTGCTTTCTCAGAATCCCACAAACACTGTTCAGAACATAATCAAGAGTTGTGCCCACATGACGGGCGTAGGGGAGTCAACAATATATAGGTTCCTATCAGAAAGAAAAAAACAAGGTATAGCTAACCCAAATACAAACGAATACTTAAAGAGGGGGAGAAAACCTATTGAAATTGATGAATTTGCCAAAAATGGTATTCGAAGGAAAATTCACGAATTTTTTTACAAAAAAGAAATACCCAACTTAAACAAAATTTTACAAGAAGTTAGAGACGACCCGGATTTGCCTCATGTCGGACGAACCAAATTGTGGCAAGTTTTAAAAGAATTAAATTTCCGGTGGGAGAAATCAGACCGAAAATCACTTTTGATTGACCGGGAAGAGATAATATGTTGGAGAAGAAAGTATCTAAGATCTATACGAAAATTTCGGGCTGAAGGAAAGCCAATTTACTATCAGGACGAAACGTGGGTAAACGCAGGTCATACTCTCACAAAAATTTGGTCAGATAAAAATATATCAAGCTCCAGGCAAGCCTTTATGGAAGGTTGGTCTACTGGTATTTCCCCACCCTCTGGTAAAGGCAGTAGATTAATAGTTTTTCACATTGGCAGTGAAAAAGGATTTGCTAAGCATGGTTTGTTGGAATTTCAATCCAAAAGCACAAAAGACTATCACGAGGAGATGACAGCTGATGTTTTCGAAGAGTATTTTGAGCAGATGATTGAACATATACCACCAAACTCAATTATAGTATTAGATAATGCACCTTATCATTCACGACTAGTAGAAAGACTTTCAACGACTGCGTGGAAGAAACAGGATATCATTGAATGGCTGCGGAATAAGTCCCTGCCTTACAAAGATGGAATGGTTAAAGCAGAACTTTTAAAAATTGCCCGGCAACACAAATCTAAGTTCAAGAAATACGTAGTTGACAAAATGGCGGAAAGACGAAACATCACAGTCCTTAGACCCTACCACTGCGAATTAAATCCAATTGAACTCATTTGGGCACAAATGAAAAGCTATGTGGCTAGAAAAAATACGTCATATAAAATACAAGCTGTACGTGAATTGTTATATGAGTCTTTACAACATATTACAGAACAAAATTGGCGAGATGCAGTAAGACATGTAATAGAAGAAGAACAAAAAATGTGGGATCTTGACAATATAATTGATGCGACTGTAGAGACACAACCGCTAATTATTAACCTGCAAGACGACTCGGATTCCGAAGATGATCCTGTTTATTTTGAATTTGAATAGTTTTGTAAGTAATCGTAGTTTATATCATTTAAAAATAGGTATTAATTAAATAAATGTATCTTTTACAAATTGCAAGTAACTTTTTATTTTTAAATAAAATAAAGAAATTTTATTAAAATAAAAATACAATTTACAGTACCTACAGTTTAAGAATATTAATATATTTATTTATTTAAAGTAACGTAATGATTTAATCATATACTCTACGACACTGGTCAGTCACTTCCACTCAAAATACCTAAATAATCGGATTAAAAGTTCTATAGCTGTATTGTATTTCTTCAGATACAAGATGGGTTAGTCGAAAACATCTTAAACTGCCAGTTTTAGGTTGGTTTTTGTTATTATATCATACTACCTGTCCTCTCTGTATTTCAGTTCTCTAATGAGGGTCAAACTTGCAGTGAGCTATCAACAAATTGTGTACGGACTATAGTTCATCTAACGTCTATTAGCGTGCGCAAATTTTTGTAAATAATTTATTTAATTACTTTGAATACATTAATCCATAACAGTTTAAGTTACTGGATAAAATAACATAATAAAACGTTTATATATTAGTTCCTATACAACCGTAAAGAAACAAAATTTATCAACTATTAAATGAACTCTGGACTTTAACAGAAGCTTTGTGTAGAAAGCTTTCAAAATGTGGACGTATCGACGGATGTTAAAAATATCCTGGATGGACAGAGTGCACAATGTGGATGTACCTAGAAGAATGTCCAAAGATCTCGAAGTCATGCTCACACTTAAAAAACGAAAGTTGGAATACTTTGGACAAATTCTCAGAAACGAAAAATACAGACTTCTCAAACTTATAATAAAAGGAAAAATCGAAGGCCAAAGATGCAAAAGAGAATATCTTGGCTAAGAAATTGACGACGATGGTATGGTGAAATCACGACAAGTCTCTTTCGAAAAGCAGTCGACAAAGTACAGATAGCGCTGATGATGATTGCCAACGCTCAAAGAGGACAAGGCACTTAAAGCAGAAGAAGAATTAAATGAAAGTTTGTGCGCTCATGGCATATTTCCATGCCGCTCTTTCTTAAACAAATGCAGTTGGCGACCTTGCGTATCAAAATGTTTTTTTTTTCTCAGGTTAGCTAGTTATGTTACGTACAATTTTTAATTTGTGCATTTTTACAAAAATCTTTTAAATTAGTTGCAAATTAAAATGGTTATATTTTCCAAATAAAAACATAACTTAATTTCCTACAATTCTGTGTTCTCCTTTATTTCTGACAATTTAGCAACGCTGTTGTCTTTCAGGATATACGTAACATAGTTTTCTTGTAATTTCGAGAATTAACAAATATCATTTTCCTGTATAAAATGTTTAAAGTAAGTGACTTGTTGAGATCTCTTTGCCCCCCATAACTTGTTGCTCAGTAACATGCGAATTGGCAACGTTGCAACAACGCGGGACGTTTAAAATGGCGTAGATAAACTTTTATAACCCAAAAATACAAAAAGTAACAAAAATACGCATTAATATTGATAATAAATTATATATTTATTGTTATTCAACCAAATCAAACAAACAATCGAAAAGAATACATAACTTTTCTATTATTATAATGCCTTATTGTAATGCCAACTTCCTTATACACATTTTAATGAATTATATATTTATTGGTATTTAATAAAAATGAATAAATAAATTACTTTTAACTTTCTTATTTTCAATTTTCTGATAAATTATTTTGTAATAGTTCCTTCGCCTTCTTTTTATACAGTTGTAATAATTCATTAAAAGCCAATTTTCTTCTCCATAATTTGCCCACAAATTTTAAATTTTACTAAATTTTATTGGACGTTGCAAAGTCGAGTGAATTAATTCCTGTCCTTTTTGTACATGCACATTGCCACGTCTTTTTTCGTTCTCTATAGAGTACTCTGCCAGCGGTCTCTCTACTGGCAAATTATGCCCGAGCTCAGCCGTAGAGGGTAGAAGAAAAAAATATTTTATAAAAGTGAGCCGCGTCACCGACTTAGACGGTTTAAGCCGGAAACCCCTAGGTCTTATAGGCACTAGCAGAGCCACACGATAAACATCTAACATTATGGTGAACCAAATAAATGAAATTATAGCAAAAATATATTGGATACTTTACTCCTACAATAAATCAAAGTACACAGTTCAATAATAACATTATAACAAATATAGTCAAATTCAACAGCCAACAATAAATCAAAGTACTTAGTTCAATAATAAACTTAAAACAAATATAATCAAAATCAACAGCCAACAATAAATCAAAGTACTCAGTTCAATAATAAACTTAAAACAAATATAATCAAAATCAACAGCCAACAATAAATCAAAGTACTCAGTTTTGGCATATTATCTAATGCAATAAATAGTTTCCAACAATGTACTATATTAATAAATTAAAACAAAACTGAATCGTGGTGTCAAAAACAAATCACGTCGTTTAAATATTCTAAAATAAATCACTTGTAACCCTTGGGTATACGAATTCACTACTCCTGTGGCCGGTTTGGTTTATGGAACGGCACCTGCTAATTAACAATGGCTTCCCTCAAATAAATCCCGCATGCGGTTATTTTAACTCGATACCAAAATCCAAAATATCAACAATGAAGGTAAGATAGGATGGTCAAGTTAAAAATTAAATGGTTTTTCTTCAAAATCCAATTAAGATGGCCCAAATACAGCCAGATATGAAAGAAAAACCGTAGAGGTTCTGCACACTTGCCAATATCACACCGTCCCAAAAATTCTTACCATACCACTCCCAAGACTGACACCAAACGACTAGCACTACTTCCCCAAGCCGGATATCAAGAAAATGACACGGAACCAACAATATTCACAAGTCTATGCTCCACACCAAGAATCGCGCTCGTCCGTGTTGATAGCCAGCCCCATCCACACTCAATCTCCAGCGATTAACAAAAATGCCACAGCCATTAACAATCGAATCCTATCACAACAAGGTATGCAACACTATTTACTACAACGAATGATATATTTAAGTTACAACAAAATACGGTACGCGACACTATTTACGAGTACCTGAGGAATACAAAACTATCAGAGACCCAATTATAATGGAACTGTAGAAGGGAAAAAAAAGGCACGTTACAACATGCAAGGTCAACCAACTTTAAAAATAATAATGTTTACTGTCTAATTTTTTATTCACAAACTTACTTACAAATATCTTTTTTCCATCTTTATGTTGTTTCACAACTAGTCAGTGGTTCTGAACACTAAATCAGAGGTACTCTACAATTGTGACACTGCAAACGTCTGTCTAGAATTGCACATTTTTAAAACATTTTCATACAACACCTAAACGTCCATGAATATTAATTATGATCCACGGGTAAAGATTTAACAAATAAATTGTACGGAATTGAGATATTGGACTTGCAACTCTTGATACCTAAGAGTTAAAAACAGTATTCAGATTTAAAATCACAATCAATTGTCATATATATTCTGAAAAACGTAAATGAAGAACTTTATCAATGAAAAGTAAAATTTTTATACAGGGAAGGAAGAAATTTTAAAATTTAATTGGTTTTCAGGTTTTTCAAAATTTTTACTTTTATAGTAATCATAAAATTGTGGAGTTATATTATTAAATTATTTAATTTAAAGTGGTTAGCTCTTTTTTATCACAATGTTAGTTATTATGTGTATAAATACAGAGTAAAATAGCAACTTTGCACGAAGGAAACTAAAAAAATCATAATTATTTTAAACAAACGTCTATACTTTTTTTAAGTTAGGTTAAAACGGCGGTTCGGAGGGAATCCACTTGGGCCTTTTGGTCCGTTGTGATACCGTGATGGACGGCGTTGCCTCCCCTCTTTACCGTGAGAACCAGTTGGAACTTTTAATAAAAAGTGCGAGGTCTTTAAGATAGGCCATCAAAGTTCGGTTGCCCTATTATAGAAAGCCGTTTTCTGCCTAGGGCAGGGCAGTGGTAGAGAAGATGTACCATTGTTTCCTCTTTTTCCTCATCGTGACAGCTTCTACAGAAGTCTTGTCGTTGTTTTGCGATGCCCATGCGCCGTGCATGGGATTCACTTGCCCAGTGTCCTGTTATGGCCGCGATCGCATTTCCAATGGACTCCCTGGATAGAATTAAAATATCATTAGTTTGACGTGCATCTAGTTTAGGCCAAATCTGTTTCGATGATTCGTGCATGTGGGTAACGTCTATATTTAATTTTAAAAAAAATTATTTAGATAAAATTTAACTGCAAATTTTTAAGGTGAGGTTTATATAGAAATTACTGTTATTTTACTGCATAGCTTTATGAACAGCCAAAAAGTGTCAAAAAGACAGGTCTAGCTGTACACAGAGGAGTGTTAGTTCCCATACTTATGTATCGTAGTAAATGTTTTGTTTGGCAGAAGAAGCATGAAAGGATTAAAGAAGATGTGGTTATAAAGATAGATAAATAAATGCTTAGATGGTTTGGACACGTAAAAAAGACGGATGAAGGAAGATTGACGAAACAAATTTATAAGGCGAGTGTGAGTGGACGGAAGTCGGTAGAGGTCGACCTCGGCGAACATATCTCGATCAGATAAACATTGTTTTGTAAAAAAGCCAGGTCAAGAGTACCAACAACCGACGAGCATGTATGAGAGCAATGATGAAAAGCAGAAGCGAAAGATGTATGTAAGAACCGTAGCAAGTGGAAGGAAGTGGTGTCTGTCTACCCCTACGGGAAAAAGTCGTCTTGCTGAGTTGTCGGTGGAATTTTTTATACAATTTTACAATAAGTATTTTAAAACAAAATTGGCAATGATAAATAAGAGAATAACTTCTTGATTTATAGTTTTTTTTTTATGAAAATAGTCGCAAAAAGGGTAGACCTATCGTGTGGGCCGCGGACGGCTCGCACTGCGACTATTAGAAGGGGAAGGGATTATAGAAAGGAAATGATTGTGGACACGCTTTTTAAAAAGTTGTAGGTCATAGTTCTCTGGAAAAACAGATTTTGGAAGCTTATTCCATTCCGTAGCAGCCCTGTAAAAGAAGGATTCTTGATGAAGATTGGTCCTAGTAGTGTTAATCTTGAGAGTAAATGGGTGAGACTGATCATCGTGCCGAGTTCTTTGGCCGAATGTGGCCAATGGTGGTACAAGAGTTTTTATTTCTCTGGAGCATCTGCCATGGAAATATCTGTAGAGCAATGACTGGTCTGCAACTCTTCTTCTATGTTCTAGAGGGTGAAGGGTATCTGTGAGAGTTGAGCTGTTTATCAAGCGAATGGCTCTTTTCTGAATGGAATCTTACGAATCGTAAAAAGTTCGGCGAATTCATAGCCAACTTGATAAAATCAAAAATAAAAAGGAAAGGAAAATATTTTGGAAACCGTAGAAGTTGGGGGATTTGTTATTAAAAACGAAATAATTATTGAGTGGCTTCTCACAGAGCATAAAAAATAAACGGTGTTTTTTTATGCCAGGAAACTACAGATTCGTGTTTTGACTCACTTTATATACAGGGTACAATAATTGTTAAGCATAATTGACTTCGCTTACTCATAAAAATAATCTTTATTGTAAAATTTAGAAAATTGACATTTGACCGTTTGAAAATATGTAGGGTCCTGAAATCATGTGATTTTAACCCTGATGTGACCATAGCTTTTAAAATTCTCGTTATACGAGTACTCCAAGCAAAGATCATAGCTAGATACTTGTAAAAAACGAGCTGAGTTCAAATATGAAATAAAAAATATATCATGCCAATTAAAAGAAGGTATGTTTGGTTGAGTTTGAAATTATAGAGTACCCTGTAGAATACCTGTATATAAATAATTTTGAATTATATATTTCGAGATTCTTAACAATTTTGCTTTTATAATTTTTTTACAACTGTTACAATAATAGAATACAAGAATACAAGAAGGATTTTCTTATTCTTAGTTTTTACATCACGCGTTTTCTTGTCTAAATCAATTCCCTTTTCGTAATATAAATTTACGATGGTGTCTGTGTCTACTGGCATCTGAAATTTTGTATGCCTGTCTCGCAAGGGTGAATCTAAAAGGACCGTCAATCGTTGGAGGGGTGCGATGCCAGACCTTGTTCCGTCCCGTATAACGCCATTTTAGTTTAGCCTAGGCAACAGTAGTAGCTTGACCGCGCTTGCTAGTTCTGTATCTTTTGTATATAGTGTATAATAGTTTTGTAGATAATAGGAAATTTTTATCTGTACATATATATTTTTGTACAGACCGAATTTTCGTCTTACGTTTTATCGGGAAAGTAATCGAAAGTGTACGTAAACAATCTGTTCTTTAAATTGTGTTGTGCATCGTATGTTTTGCTCTCTGGTAAAATTCCATCGGGTCTTTTAGTGTTTTGGTTACTCGACTGTTTTTGCTTCGCCAACAAAACGGAGAAAAAAATGAGTTTGGTCAGTATAATTTTTTTCTTTTTACAGTAAATATCTACTTTTTTTATTTGTAATGTTTCGCGTTCATATAATTTGATTAAATCTGCCTGGATATGATTATTTTTTCGTCTCCATAATTAAGTTTTAACCTTGAGAATATTTGCTACTTCAATAGATGTTTTTTCAAATGTTTTAATCTATTAAAATTGATTCGAGAAAGTTAAAATTACCGAAATGAGTTGAAATATTTAAATTAAATGTTTCATTTTGTCTCCTTTATCATAGAAAAACGGGTACAAAAACGCTCTTCAAAGAAAAAAGCAGAATCTAGAGTTTATTTTATGACTATTTGACTCGATCCAAAAATGAACAGGGGTAACTAAAATAGATGGAAATATTTTATATTTTAAGTGTGAGTTACAATCACCGATGTAATAATATTCTTACAGCTCCAGAGATGTATATACGTGGCTTACTCATGCATATTATGACGATTATAACTTTTTGAATCGTTATATATTTCAAAAACAGTGGCTCTTGGGAAAAAAAATATTACATATTTTATAGATAATTTTATGATCTACAATTTTTGTTTTTGGGGTAATTTTTTGATAAAACTTACCGTTTATTTGAAAATCGCGAAAAACTCGTTTTTGTGACCTTGAGTAAAAAATTTTCTATACACGGTAATGATGGGTAATTTTAAAAAAAATTTTATAATTATGTTTTAAATAATTTTACTAACCTTCAGCTTGTTGGAAATTTATGTACCTTCACTCTTGTTTTTTGGTCTAAATTGACCGGACTAATGTTATTTAACGAAATTCGACCTTTTTACAAAAAATAATGCTCATGTCTTTGTGACGAAACCGTTTTTGAGAAAAAGAGATTTAAACTCTTTCGTGTGCCTTATGTTTTCATTGACTAACAAATAAATCTCCAAATAATGATGGATGACTGAGAAAAATAAATAATTGTACACATGAACGTCAACTGGTTGGTATTTTATAAACAAGAATTTAAGCTGTTAATTTTATTTTAAATCATTTAACAAACATTTTTGGATACAGTCAAATCAACATAAAATGAGCTCTAGATTTTGCAGTTTTTTTCTTTGAAGAGCATTTCTGGACACTAGGTATAAATGTTTGTTATTTTCGTTCTAACTAACGTTTGTAATTTTTCTACGAATATATGAAAATTAAATTTTCCTTGAATTTTTGGACTATGATAAAAGTAAATAAATATAGTAATCCGAATGCTGACTAATCCATCCAATCATTAATTTTTAAAGGAAAAAAAGTGTTTTCAAATAAAATTTAAACAGATACTTTGTTTTTAAAGTAGGTACAT
Organism: Agelastica alni; assembly: GCA_950111635.1. NCBI lineage: Eukaryota > Metazoa > Arthropoda > Insecta > Coleoptera > Chrysomelidae > Agelastica > Agelastica alni. The sequence continues at coordinate 21,562,854 of OX467719.1, read as the reverse complement.
AATTTTGCTTCATTAGTTATTTAAATAAACGTGTTAAAAATCAATAAAAAGTACGACTTGATTATACACTGCGGTCCGTATGTATGGAATAAATTCATTTTAAGCGTTATCATGTATTTGTTAAATAAAAATTGAAACAGGTCGATTTTTATTGTCAATTTGACAATTTACAGTACGAAAATATTACCCCATTCTTGCACCCCCTCTGAATTATGAGCATCCCCTCAAAAATTTTAAATGAGAAGGGGGGTTGTGTGGCACATTGTTCGAGAGAAATTTTCATTCTCTGTTCAGCAATACTAAGTTTTTTAAATTTGTTGCAATCATAACTGAAAAAAATTATTTTAAACATGTAAAATGTTTATACTCTAAGTTATGTATTTGTTTAAAAAACCTGAAACATATCGATTTCTATTCTTAATTTTCATACCGTAAATTGTCAAATTGAGAATAGAAAACGACCTGTTTCAGGTTTTTTCAACGGATACATAATTTACAGTGTCAATATTTTTAAATTTTAATACCGAATTTTCTCAGTTATGGTTGCACCAAATATGAAAAACTTAGTATTGCTGAACAGATAATGAAAATCCCTTTCGAACAAGATGCCACACGACCCCACTTCTCATTTAAATTTTTTGAGAGGGCGCTCATAATTTCAGGATTTTTTGATAAAATACATAATAACGCTAAAAATGAACTTATTCCGTACCTATGGACCGCACTGTATACAATTTGCTGGTAAAAATTCGTTGAAATGGGTGGATTTTTAAAATAGATACAAAAGTTTGATTTCGGTTCTGTGAAATGAATTTCAACAGAAATTTCTACCTGTATATTTGTGTCACTAAAAGTTTTAAAAAAAATTTAAAGTTACCTTGACCAGCAATGCTAGTTGATATTACTTGATAACAAAGAGAGACAAAAATTTATTTATAATCCTCGAACCCTCACAGTAAAATATGGTACCAAGTATCTTATTTAAATTGACTTAGAACGCCAGAGAACAAGATTCCCCACATAAATAAAGCCTTAGATGGTAGACGAAAAAAATAAAATAAACATAAGCTGGTCGTCTATTATATTGGGTATCTTTGGAATTTAGATTTGGTTTGTTTTCGGATGATGTTTCTACTTTTAAGTTCTAGTTTGTTAAAATATCTCTTTTATTAAAAAAAATGGCTATCGATGTTGTAAGAAACAATAAAAACGTATTCTACTCAAAAACTATATTTATCTTAAAACGTATTCAAAACTATCCCTCGATAACAAAAATGCGTCTGTTTATTGTCGTCGCTTCCTATTTCTCGTCCTTTTCTCCAGATAACTGGCCTTCAAACTTGCTTGTGTATCCAAAAGCTCTCCCTGCATACGGGGTGAATCCGAATATATCTTACAATCTACATCCTATTTAAGACTGATACATTCATTCAACGCTTTTTCCAACTTTATTATGCCATCACTATTTGTTCCAAGTCACTTTCCTTAAAGCACCTTTTTAAATCTTGCGAATGGGTTATAGTAACTGGAAAGCCAGGAGAATAAGGTGAGTGCGGAAGCAATTCTAAGTCCAACCGATTCCGAAAAAAGGAAAGAAGACTATTCCTGCAAATTATCGCCCTATTGCATTGCTCTCAATCATATCCAAAGTTATGGAAAAAGCGATTAACACAGAACTTATCAAATATCTGGAGAAATTTGAGATAATTCATGACAGACAATATGGATTTCGACAACTTCGCTCTACTAGAGATTTGCTGGCTTATGTCACTCAGCTCTGGACAAACACTATTGAAAAGTTTGGTGAATCCCGTGCAATAGCCTTGGATATATCTAAAGCCTTTGACCGCGTTTGGCACCAGGCATTGTTAAGTAAATTATCTGCCTACGGTCTCCCAACCAAACTGCGCCAATGGCTCTTGAGCTTCATGCAAGATCGCTCCTTACATGTGGCAGTTGACGGTATTTCTTTTGATGCGTTTAAAACTAATGCCGGGGTCCCCCAGGGTTCCATCCTGTCCCCCACCTTATTTCTTTTACACATCAACGACCTCTTGAAAACCACCACGAACCCCATTTACAGTTTCGCAGACGATAGCACACTTGTCTCAACTCTCACATCCTATCGATCACTTTCGGTGAATGATACAAATAGACTCAGACAGAAACAGGTTGATTCCATCAATAGAGATCTTAAAGCAATCGTCGAGTGGGGAACCAACAATCTTGTTCAGTTCAACGCCCAAAAAACACGTTTTCCAAAAAAGTGAATTCTTCAAATCATCCCATCACAATGTCCGGAAATACCCTTAAACCAAGTCCCTTCATCTCGATTTTGGGAGTCACGGTTTCCAATAACATGTCTTGGCATAACCATGTTGCTAACATCGCAAAGTCGGCAAGCCAGAGGCTAGGTTTTCTGTGGAAAGCCAGAAAGTTTTTTACTCTTGATCAACTGTTGACGACGTACAAGGCTCAAATCCGACCTCTACTGGAGTATTGCTTGCACATTTGGGGTTCAGCACCATGGAATTCTCTTCGTCTTCTAGATTCCATTCAGAAAAGAGCCATTCGCTTGATAAACAGCTCAACTCTCACAGATACCCTTCACCCTCTAGAACATAGAAGAAGAGTTGCAGACCAGTCATTGCTCTACAGATATTTCCATGGCAGATGCTCCAGAGAAATAAAAACTCTTGTACCACCATTGGCCACATTCGGCCGAAGAACTCGGCACGCTGATCAGTCTCACCCATTTACTCTCAAGATTGACACTACAAAGACCAATCTTCATCAAGAACCCTTTCTTTACAGGGCTGCTACGGAATGGAATTAGCTTCCAAAATCAATTTTTCCAGAGAACTATGACCTGCAACTTTTTAAAAAGCGTGTCCACTATCATTTCCTTTCTATAATCCCTTCCCCTTCTAATAGTCACACTGCGGGCCGTCCGCGGCCCACACGATAGGTCTACCCTTTTTGCGACTATTTTCATAAAAAAAAAAAAGCTTAATTCGTTGTTCAGTTTTGCTATCTTAATCACCGGCTTGTGGTTGTTTCAAGGAAAACGATTATTACTAATCGATAACCTTTCCGGTCGGCTGTTGCGTCTTCGCCCGGTGATTTTCATTTAGCTGTCCATCGATTTCAACCTAAAGTGCAGTGGTGAATCCAAGTTTTATCACTTGTCACATACAGATGCAAAAAATGCCGTTTAAGAAGCCCGAAACAGTTGCCTGAACCATGAACACATTGTTTTGGTTCGCAGTGGACAAATGCGGCAAACCATTTGAAAAAGAATTTTTTCAGGCACAAATCTTTATGCAACTTATTGTTAACATAGCCTTTTGAATTATTCGGGGTGCTGGTTTTGATGATTTCTTTGTTTGCTTGTGCAGTCGTCACCTTTAACGAATCACTGATAAATTATTATTTTCGACAATACTTTTCAAGCCATTGCTGAGCTTAAACGTTTTTTTCTCTTAAATCAGCACAAGAAAGTCCATTGTTTTAAAATATAACAAAAGTAGATTGATTAAAACCACTGTAGCTTAATGACTAATTGTTGAAAATTCCGTTATTTTCAACTGTAGAATGTTTCTCCAAAACATTCCTATACATAAAGGTCTCAAGCAAACCAATAGAAAAGTTGACATCAGCGCCGCTATTACTAAACAACAACTACTCTTGACCGCTTCCGTTTGCGGACTTCGTCTTGGGTCTTCGCCAACAGTTCGCTTAGAAAACCTACGAGGTACCATGTAACATTAATTTTTGAGTTTTAACAAAAATTTTCATTTTACTGCATTAATAGAATAAAAATGTGAATCCTATTAAGTATAAAATACAGTTTAGGTCGACAGCCAGTGACAATATTTTAAAGGATAAAAGAGACCTGAATTTGTACAATTGATCATGTTTTAAATAAACGACAAAATGTCGTCTGCATGTATAACATTGTAATATACTAAACAGGGTAATTAAATAGTGTTTAATTTCCTTAAAAATACAAATCCACGTGTAAGGGATAGAATGACTATGCTACGACACACAAATTCCGGCAACTTACAGTAAAGTAGGACAACTAGAACAGCGACTGAACCTTGCTATCGAAGAATCAACATCCTTGTTTATGGTTAAGCAGGGTTATTTGGCAGGCAGTAGACAAAAATCGCCATTGACCCCTTGTACATTTTGAGTTAAATTTTTTACCTGAAGAGGGTGTATCTCCTAAAATCGCCACCACTCTGGCCTTCACAATTAGGAGCTTCTTTTACTTCTTCATTATAGGAAATCGATTAAACTTTAAACAATTAAAAATTTTATGCAGAAGAGCATAATAAACAAACAAAATATTTATTTAAAAGTAAATAAAACGGGTCTCTTCTCTTTTAATACGTCCCCGCATTTTCGAAGTTCTTCACCAGGTTGCTACCATTGGTGTAAGGTTAGGACGTTAGGTTGGGAAAGGCTAATCTTTTTACTCTTACTGCCTCAATTAATAGCATACCGATTATTATTAGCCCAACCTAACCTAACGCTAAAAGTACCTGGAGAAGAACTTTAAAAATGCGTGGACGTATTTTCAGTCAATCTTATATTTATATATATTTATATTAGCTCGGCGGGTGATCGTGTGATTTTGGTAGCAACCCTCAAACTTCACCAGGTACTGTTGGTGTTGGGTAAGGACGTTAGATTAGGTTAGGCTAATTTTTTTACTTTTACTGCCTCAATTAATACCGCTTATTATTAGCCTAACCTAACCTAATACCAGCAGTACCTGGTGGTGAAGAACTTAAAAAATGCGGGGACGTATTAGAAAAGACCCGTTTTATTTACTTTTAAATAAATATTTTTGATACATACGTAGATCTGTAAAATGTGTTCGGTTTCATTTTTGCGTTTTCATTATAATTTCCACAAAAGTGATCTGATCATTAAAATTAGCTCTAGCTACGTGTAAAAATACAATGATTATCCCTGTACATATTTTCTTATAAATAAAATAGCCATTAAAAGATCCATGAACGCCCGTGGCGATCCTCGGCTATAGGTGTCTACTCGTGTAAGCCGATTTGGCAACCTTCTCGTTTTGTTGACGTTTCATCCCACTCTGACCAATTTAGACAATTATATCAGGAGATGTACCATTTGGAACATACTCTTCCATTTCACTTTTATCTCATGAATCATGTTCAACTAAGAATTCTAAAAATGATAATAATTGACAGACCTGTCAGACAGACACACGACAGTGTCTCAGGCGGTTCTCATGACTTATTAAACCGCTGAAATCAAACGGTAACCATAGTAATGTATTTAAAGAACTGAGTTGCCGTGGTAATGTCTTTAAAATCGGAAAAAGTCACACCCTGTGAGAACCTGTGACTAATCAATCATTTAGCGTAGTACCTATCCGTACGTAAAAAAGGCCAGGTCAAGAGTACCAACAACAGACGAGCATGTATGAGAGCACCGATAAAAGTAGATGAAGCAAAACATGTGTGTACGAACCGTAGCGGAAGTGGAAGGGAAGTGGTCTCTGCCTACCCCTACGGGAAAAAGGCGTGACTATACGTATATATGTATATCTGTACGCTAAATGCCACATTAGTTATGTGAGTAGACAAAAAAACTAAAAGGACTTTTTAACTTTCCATTAGGAAGTTATAGTAATGGATCCGATTTTGCGAATCCCGAATTTTGACGATCACCACATTTCAAGGTCCCCAGAGTCGAATACAATAGTTTTTAAGTGGACGTCTGTGTGTGTATGTACTTATGTTCGTATGTGCGATCGGAAATATTTTTCGTCTCTATTATAGATAGATAGATTATTTAGCAATAATGCTATTACGAGCAAAATATTTTCAAAAATGACATTAAATAATTATACACTATGTGCTGATTACATGTCAAATAATTGGATATAATATAATTACATATAATTCATTTTTATATAATTAAAAGCTTCTCTTATGAAAGTGTCAAGGGTGTTACACGATTTTATAGGAATTGGCAAATTATTATATAACAATAAACCTTTGTAAAATAGAGAATTTTGTGTTGAACTAGTTCTTGTAGTCGGTATATATGTTACTAGATGTTCTAGTGTTGTAAGTATGTATATCTCTAACAAAACTAATTTTGTTGGACATATATTTTGGTAACATATGAATTATTTTAAAAATAAAAATTACGTTCTGTAAAACCATTCGCTGATTAACACTCATAAATCCTAAACGGTCAAGCATATCATTAATACCAGTGTACCTATTTACTCTTAAAATAACCCTCATTGCTTTGTTTTGTAAAGTCTGTAATTTAGACTTCTCAGACTGGCTCATATAATATAAAATTGTTGGACAATACTCAAAATGTGGTGCAATTATGGTTTTATATAATGTTACTCTTGTCATTAGAGATAGATTTGAACTTATTCTCAAGAAATAATTGATTTTCTTACTAATTTTCTTATGAACATACTGACTATTTTTTAAAATTCAAATCTTTATCGATAATAACACCCAAGTATTTTCATTCAGTAACAAGTTTTAAGGACTGACCGAACAACTTCATATCGCATGCAACATTACGTTTATTGTTGTTAAATAACATCACTACTGTTTTATTTGTGTCTACATACAAATCATTATCAATAAGCCACGATTCTAATAATTTAATATTTTGCATTATATTCATCGTCTCTTCCACATTTTCACCCTCCACTGAAAGTGTAGTGTCATCAGCAAATAAATTTAAAATTAATGGAATATCACAGAAGTTAACAATATCATTGATATACAAAATCTCTAAAAACAAAAAATGATATCGACGTGGGACCAATTGCATTCGACGTATAATTACGCAACTTAAAACTGATTAGATTTTCTGCAAATTCGATCAAGCTGTTTTTATGGAGAATAAAAAAACTGAAAAAAAATGGTAAACTACCTAAATTTTGCAATTTATAAATTATACTATTTTTAATACCTACAGAATTTTAAGATCTTTTGAATAATATGATTGTTGCATGTTAGGAATGTTTGTATGAAAAATATGATGACAATATATCATAAAAAGGGGATAGTTTTAGAAAACAAAAATAGGAATTGGAGAATTTTAAACTTGTGTCAGTATTGAGAGAATAGCATTGAAGACGCCATAACAGTGATAAATTATTTTTAGTAATAATCAAGCATTGTTTATAACAATTGAATATTGTTACTAACAAACGATTATCGATCATAATAATTAAAAAAAATTCAAATGATAAGAAAAAGTTTGAAAGAATACGGTTGACATAAACAGAATTGTTAATGACAATTATAATTTGTTATAAACAATTTGAAATCGTTTTTTATGATAATTTTAATAATAATAATTATAAAAACAAAACATATGGTATTTTTTCATTCTTTCCACTGGGAAGTTAGTCGTGTGGACCTCTTGGGTCGCACCCAGACCACTGATATTTATAGTTGTCGTTAGTAAAACTAAATAAGTTAATTCTAACCTTTTATCAACAGTTTTGAAATGTTTAAATTTTTGAAGGTTAAGTATAATATATACGGATCACCAATAGAGCAGGTCACAAAATTTAAGTATCTGGGAAGTTGGATCAGCGAGGAACTGGATCCTGAGATAGAAATAAGATTCCGCATAGAGCAAGCGAGAGCTAACTTTATTAAAATGCGGAATCTACTAACAGAACACTCAATTTAAGCATAAGATTTAACTTCGTTAGATGTTATCTGTATTCCACGTTACTGTATGGAGTCGAGGCCTGGACGCTAAAAGTCAGTAGCATTAATAAGCTGGAAGCATTTGAGATGTGGGTGTACCGCAGAATATTGCGTATTCCATGGACCGATCATACCACCAATCAAGAGGTCTTACATAGGATGAACAAGGACCGAACAATCCTCGAGACCATAAAAAAGCGAAAGACTGCTTACCTTGGCCATGTCATGAGAGAGGACAAATACAGATTCCTGCAACTGATTATGGAGGGCAAGATTGAGGGAAAATTGGCTGAAAAACATAAGGGATTGGACAGGCCTAGATTCAAACTCCCTGCTAAGAAGAGCACAGGACAGAGACGAATTTGCCAGAATTGTTGCCGATCTTGATCGAATGGAGAAGGCACTTTAAGAAGAAGAAGAAGTATACGTTACATTGATACAGTAAACATATACTTAATAAATGTTGTTTTTTACTGTATTATAAACAGTTTTAAAAATTAAGCTAATAGTTTGGATTTACATTTACATTGTGTAGTCCATACAAATAATGATCGTGTTTATTAATGCGTAATCAATATTAATTATTTTAAATTATTTACATAACTAATAGCCTAGTTAGTCTCCTCAAGGTAATACGCACATTTAACAAAATATTTCCCGATAAGAATACAATGAAGGGCATCGCTATTGAAATGCAATAATATTAACAGCTCATTACAAGCGTACATAACTCAAATGTCATTCGAACAAACATTGATAAAATTGTTTTTGTTTGTTTTGAAAGAAAATTCAGTAGTTAATATGGAATTTAAGCGAGTGATTTAATAAATGATTATTTAATAATGTTCCATGTAAACTAGAAAAATTGACTTTTCTAGATATCTACCGTGCTAATAAATAAAAATTTTGATCATTAATTTCCAAACAAGAAGTCTCTTGTAAAATAAAATTCGTCACTTACGAAATTTGTTTAAAAATATTAGGGGAATTTACTTTCGTACTTCTTATATGTACAGTTAAATACTGGTTATCGAGTTTTTAACGATAATCCGAAGGTTTTTCCGTTAAAAAAGTAGCAAATATATTACAGCAATAAATGTTTAACAAAACCTTTATCTGTTTCCGAAAACTCATACATCCGAAAAGGGTCTTCGATTCGCAAGTCTTACTTTGAGTGAATCCCGATGGGATCGTCTAAAAACATTCTATTTTTGAAGTAGAAGCTATAAGGAAAAAAAAATGATGAATAATCCAAACTCACGTCACATTCTTTTCGTAAAAGAACGATCACCTTCGGGAATCGTACGGGAGTGTCTTGAAGGTGATGGAAGTGCGTAATGGATGGTTTTTGTTATTATGAAACAGAGTTAACATTCGTACATTACAAAGAATAAATTTAAGACCTTGGGAAGTTTTAAAAATTTCGGAAATGTTTTCATTTTCAGCAGTAATATCGCTAGGACATTGATAATATACGAGATATTTTTATGACAATCGAAAGCTAGTTCCTTGAGAGATTTGTCATAAAATTATGAGGCATTTGTCAATGCCCGAGGGATTTTCATGATTTAAGTATGGTTTTATGGAATTTTGATTGCTATGACCAGCAGTTGATCTATTTTTTTATAGGCATAGGCAGTCTATTTTGCCGTCTCTCCCTTTATTCTCTCTTCATGAGCTTTGTGCTCTCTATGTAGAGAGCTAATGCGCTCATGGGGATCTTCATAACCTCCTTCGGTTCGCAAAATTGCACTCCGAAGAATTTATATCACAGCCAGGCTACTTCCGTGCAATCGCACAGTACATGTTTTGTCGTTTCTGTGGCGCCCTCATCACACATGCGACAGCTGTCATCTTCTATGAGGCCCATTGTTTTCAGGTGACCCCTGAGCCGGCAGTGCCTCACTACCATCCCTAGTTGTCCCCTGTTTAGTCCCATTAGTTTTTGGGCTATTTTCTTGTCAGGTCTCTCCAAAAAGCTGTAGGCCCGACATGCCTTTGGTTCGTTTCTACACAGCTTTCTGTGCTCCCTGTCCTGATATGAGCGGATTTCCGATTTAACCTAGCAATCTGCTACTCCAACTGCGGGTTCTGGCCCTTAGAGTGTCTGTGATGACCCCTTTTGTGCCAGTTAAATCGCTTTTTCATTCCCTTTAAACCCTGCGGGTCCAGGTATCCGAAGTAATGTCGCCCTGTTGCGTCTGGCCAGGAGCCCAAGCTTCTCCCTACATTCGCTAACTAAAGTGGATCTGTCGAGCACCAGTAACGCTGCCTGACTATCCGAGCAAATACAAAACATTTGCTTACATAGCCTCTGTTCAGATTTTCCTGTGCACAGACCTAGAAAACACTTATTCTAAAGTTTTTTCCAGTCTTCAAAACAGCTGTTATTATACCCAGTTTTCAAGTTGCCTGTCTATTTTCTTGTATGGCTTTTATTGACTTAAAAAGATCCCCAAGAAGTGGTAATTTTAATCGAGGAAATAGGAAAAAGTCATACGTAGCTAGATCTGGCGAATACGGTACTTGCGGAATGATATTCACTTGATTTTCGATGAAATATTGACAAATAATGATAGCAGTATGCAATAGTGCAACGTCGTAATGCAATAAATATGAATTGTTTTGCCATAATTCTGGTAGCTTTTTACGAATATAACGCAAAAGAACTAAAGTAAAAGCTTCTTGATTTTGTTGATGTTTTTATCAGTAGTTGAGGTCGATGGCATTCCTGAACGAGGTCTTCGACTGTTTCACGATCCTCAAATGAGTCGTACCACTTAAAATTTTGTAATTTTGATAAATATTCGTCGCCGTAACTCTTTTAACATTTTTAATGCATCAAAACAAAAGTTTTAATTTTTTTGATGCAAATTCTTTGTTCTTTAAACTCAAAAAACGCGGAAATTTTTAACTCAATAATGCAAATGCCATGAAGTTTACGTCAACTGTTCACAGCAGTCATACCAACCAACCAAATACATAACGCGCGTATTTTGAAAAAATAGTCTCATTATTTTTTGTCCAGAGTAGTACATGTGTCCGACTTCGGCGGCTCTTTCCTTAAATAGTTTGTTATTTCCGTCTCACTTCTTCCAGTCGGTTCTTGTGCTCCTATAATCTTGATTTTTTGGAAAACCTTGATCCTTATGATCAATAAACATAGTAGTCAGTGGTGAAGCTTAAGGGCTCAGGATTTTATACCGAATTACTGTTTGGTGAAGGGCCAAATATATCAGGGGGACTTCGGAATTTTGAGTAGCGCCGGATTGGCACACATTGTAAATATTTTACTCCTGAAATGATGTAGACTTATCGGTATTGAACTAAATAAATTAAGGAATGAGCAATATCTGACTTATATCATTAGATTTTTTGTTGTTTTATATCAAAACTTTTACTTCTTACTCATATTTATTATCAACTAGCGGACACGGCAGACGTCTTCCTGCCCGAACGTTGGCTTGCCTGCTTTGGGAATATCATTATCAAACTCGGCGACGCCGAAAACTACAAATTCGACACTAATATCGGCGTTTTTAACAGTTTTTATATTTCATCCTCTACCCACTCCTATCGTAGGGGTACACTAACAAACCTGGTAGCGTTACCATTAAACTCAGCCACCACAAAAACAATTAATTTGACACTAATATCAGCGTTTATAATAGTTTTTATATTTCATGCCTCTCCCACCCCTTATTTAAACTCAAGTTTTTTTTCACTAAAACCACCCCTGGTATAAAACAACTTCTGAAAATTTCATTCCAACCGGTCCAGCCGTTTGGGAGTTGTTCAATGAACATTTTTATGTACATATAGATTTAGTCCAAATTTTATTTTTCTCTTGTAAAGGTCCAAATAGAAAGTTATTTCTATTGTCGACATATACAATAATATATATATATATATATATATATATATATATATATATATATATATATATATATATATATATATATATTATATAAGAATACAAGTAAAAAATAAACGATTTAAAATGTTTTTTTTAAAATATGGTTCTTTAATCAGGCTATTTATGTGGTAAACATTTAAATTAAAGAGACGTGTGTGATGTAGAAATCCAGGGCTTTCTCATTGCGACTAATACTTGATAACCAACTGCTAGATACTCGGCATGAAAATGCGAAAGTATGGCGCGGAAAAATACGGTTCGACGAGGAAAGTCGAATGTGTAAGAGGCTCGTTTTCCACTCTTATTTCTCGCCAATTTAAATTCGTTACGTTTTCCGCTCGATTGAAATCTCGTAAGTCGAGTGGAGAAGTTGCCATGGAAATTGCCCATTCTGAATTTTCTCGTCAAGGAAAATATGTTCCTCGTTATGCGGGATATTTTAAAGGAATAGTGCATGTTTCAAAGAGTGGTTTTACGGCAGACGTTTGCGTTGATTTTGAAAACCAAAATTCAATTATCCAGGTAACCTATCTTTTGTCTAACCTTACCTTTTGCCGTGTAGCAAAAATAACACTTAACTAATTTTTTGTTCGTATTGAAAATAGTAATCAGTTGTCCGCAAACGCTTGGAAATGGGCCAAAATTTTTAATTTTTTTACAAAAATTGCTAAAAATATATTTTAAATTTAAAAAGAATGACTGTGGTTGAAAGTCCTCCTCTCCATTCCTTTGTCCATCAGGGCTAAGGATGTGGCGATGTTTTAGGTCTTACGATCATCTGATAATTGGACAGCTAGTAAAACTTCCAAAAGCGGTTGGAGTTGGTGAGAAGTACCAACTTTATAAAGTTTAAGTTTGAAGTATGACTCTACGGTGTTTAGTATGTGTTTGGTAGCCATTAATAGTGAATTTGTATACATGGAAAAAATTGATCATCGTTACAATTTTCTCATTAGTACAACCAATATCAAAACAGAGTTAGATTCTTCTCTGCTGCTGCTGCTGATTCGTTTCATTATCATCTTCAGCTTCTCTCCGTCCATCTTCGGGCATAAACCTTTCCAATTCGTCGCCATTCGCCTTTGTCGGTTATCTTACTCATCCATTGGGTACCTGCCAGTTTCTGGATGTTATCTTTCCACCTAGTTCTTGATTGTCCTGGATTCCTTTTAGTTGTTCTGGGCCTTCACTCAGTTGTCTTCCTGGTCCATCTATTATCATCTGTCCCATCAAATGCCGATACAAATTGCCCCGATACATAACCTATTACTTCACATCCGAGACAAAAGACAGTTAAAACAATGTACTGAAAGAGGAGAATCGGGCCCAAAAAAAAAACATTTGCCAACAATGAAGGTGTGGAGCCTGCAGCTGATGGCTGTTTTGAGAAGCTCAACGATTTTTATTATTAACAGGGTATTGAAGCTATTTAATTTAACATAGCTGTGAACAGTGTATCGAGCTGAAAAGAAACTGCGTAGAAAAATAAACATATTGTTTTCCAAAAATTTTTTCTTTGTTTTGTCGGATACTTCTACGACTATCCTCGTATTTGTTTTTTTATCCCCGCTGATATATTCTACTCGTCGGAAAAAATCCATTATATAGTTTAAATCGCTGTATTTATTTACGATTGCGCGTGACTTATTTCTTATTAATTAAATTTTTTTATTGAAAAATGCAGGTTATTAAAGTTACATTTTAATACAATCCAAAAATTGCACCAACAAAAAAAATTAACAAGAATGATAGCAACGCAATTTCTCAAGAATTAAATTGATGAGCTAAAAAAAAATTCGTCAAGTAAAAAACTATTTTTGATAAAAGGGAAGAAATAAAATTACGCAGGAATGATCCGCAGTTGCATTTTTTGTTGTTGAATATAATATAAAAATATTTTAGATACTTTTTTAAATGAAAACAAAAAACATATTAAATATGTTTACTATAACAAATTAATAATGTTTTTATCACAATCAACATACCTGTTTTTTATATCTATCATGAATTATTTATGTTGTACGGAGTACGACTTATTTTATCGGCCACAGGGATTTTTTTTTTTTTTTTATGAAAATACTCGCAAAAAGGGTAGACCTACCGTGCGGGCCGCGGACTATTGGTAGGGAAAGAGATTATAGAAAGAAAATGATTGTGGACACGCTTTTAAAAAGTTGCAGATCATAGTTCTCTGGAAAAACTGATTTTGGAAGCTTATTCCATTCCGTAGCAGCCCTGTAGAAGAAGGATTCTTGATGAAGATTGGTCCTTGTTGTGTCAATCTTGAGGGTAAATGGGTGAGACTGATCAGCGTGCCGAGTTCTTCGGCCGAATGTGGCCAATGGTGGTACAAGAGTTTTTATTTCTCTGGAGCATCTGCCATGGAAATATCTGTAGAGCAATGACTGGTCTGCAACTCTTCTTCTATGTTCTAGAGGGTGAAGGGTATCTGTGCGAGTTAAGCTGTTTATCAAGCGAATGGCTCTTTTTTTAATGTAATCTAGAAGACGAAGAGAATGCCTTGGTGCTGAATCCAAATGTGCGAGCAATACTCCAGTAGAGGTCGGATTTGTGCCTTGTACGTCGTCAACAGTTGATCAGGAGTAAAAATCTTTCTGGCTTTCCACAGAAAACCCAGCCTCTAACTTGCCGACTTTGCGATGTTAGCAACATGGTCATGCCAAGACATATTATTGGACACCGTGACTCCCAAAATCGAGATGGAGGGAATTGGTTTAAGGGTATTTCCGGACATTGTGATGGGATGATTTGAGGAATTCACTTTTTTGGAAAACGTGGCACTTTGTGTTTTTTGGGCGTTGAACTGAACAAGATTGTTGGTTCCCCACTCGACGATTGCTTTAAGATCTCTATTGATGGAATCAACCTGTTCCTGCCTGAGTCTATTTGTATCATTCACCACAAGTTATCGATATGATATGAAAGTTGAGACATGTGTGCTATCGTCTGCGAAACTGTAAATGGGGTCCGTGGTGGTTTTCAAGTGGTCGTTGATGTGTAAAAGAAATAAGGTGGGGGACAGGATGAAACCCTGGGGGACCCCGGCATTAGTTTTAAACGCATCAGAAGAAATACCGTCAACTGTCACATGTAAGGAGCGATCTTGCATGAAGCTCAAGAGCCATAGGCGCAGTTTGGTTGGGAGACCGTAGGCAGATAATTTACTTAACAATGCCTGGTGCCAAACGCGGTCAAAGGCTTTAGATATATCTTAAGGCTATTGCGCGGGATTCACCAAACTTTTCAATAGTGTTTGTCCAGAGCTGAGTGACATAAACCAGTAAATCTTCAGTAGACCGAAGTTGTCGAAATCCATATTGTCTGTCATGGATTATCTCAAATTTCTACAGATATTTGATATGTTCTGTGTTAATCGCTTTTTCCATAACTTTGGATATGACTGAGAGCAATGAAATAGGGCGATAATTTGCAGGAATAGTCTTCTTTCCTTTTTTTCGGAATCGGTTGGACGGAAATACTTCTTTGCTGTATGATAACTTGAAGAGTCTACAGAGAACTGGGGTGAGCTCTTGAGCACAGGTCTTCAGGACAATTGTCGGAATTTCATCTGGTCCTACTGCCTTATTAGAGTCAAGATTTCGTAGGATTTTCCTAATAGTGCGATGGCGGATTTGTAATTCCATGTCTAGTTCCCCGACCCTACAGTGAGTACTTGCAGCAAGGATGCAGTCATTAGATCATGAATAGATCTTCTCTAAGAAAGTTCGGTGGGTCTTACATCTTTGGCATTTGTTTAATTAGTTACCTTTTTTTAATAAAACTGTATGTCTGTTAAATTCGTAATATTGGGAGAGTGTGACAGAAAGAAGTACAATGTATGTTAGATAAGATAAACAGAGAAAGTAATAGATGGGGACTGAAAATCAATGTCAAAAAAACCAAATTTATGGTTGTTAGCAAAATGAATGTTGGCCCGGAAAGAATAACACTTTATGGCGAAAATATAGAAAGAGTTCAGCACTTTAAATATCTTGTAAGCTGGATCAATCAGTCGATGGATCCAGACGAAGAAATCAAGGCTAAAATAGAAATAGCTAGAAGAGCATTTCTGAAACTCAAGCCGCTACTCGGTGCCAAGCTACTTAACATTTATCTGCGGAAAAGATTTACCGAGTGCTATGTATGGTATATTCTGTTGTACTCTTGCGAAACATGGACACTCCACCAAAAAATTATTGACCGCATTGCTGCATTGGAGATGTGGCTGTACAGAAGGATGCTCAAAATTCCGTGGACAAGCCGAACTACCAACGAGAATGTACTCATCAGAATAGGGCACGATAGAGAGCTCTTAACTACCATCAAGCGCCGCAAACTGGAATACTTGGGACATGTGATGCGTGGACCACTTTATAGTCTGCTTCGGCTTATTCTGAATGGCAAGATCGAGGGGAAAAATGGATAGGCCGCAAAAAGCTATCCTGGCTTCAAAATCTCCGACAATGGACAGGTTTAACGGCTAAGGAAGTTCTCCACGAAGCTCAGGATAGAAATAAATACAAAGAAGTAGTCAATATGGGAGTCGTCAATGAAGTCATAAAGAGCTTAGTAATAGGTTTCTACGCGCATTAAATATTCATTTCTCAGTCGTTGAAAGTAATATATATATATATATATATATATATATATATATATATATATATATATATATATATATATATATATATATTATATATATATATGCAGTATGGAACAGCCAAATGGAATAAATTCGATAACGAATAAATGAGAGCGTGTTGGGAAAAACGCTTGGACACGTCGATTTGTATTTTTAGATCCTATACCTATCTTCAACTGTTTTGGAAGTATTAAGTGTTTTCAGATGTATTACAAAAATTAACATTAAAAAAAAAAGTTAATTTTTTTATTTCACAAATAATGTAAAAAAAAAACAAAAAAACATTAACTTCAATGTAAGAGATGTTTAAAATGTTTGCCGCGAACGTCTTGACAACATGCTAATCTGGTATAGAAATGTCTTCTAACGTTACTCAACATCTCAGGCGCGACTGATCTAATCGCAAGTGTGATTCGTCTTTTTAAGTCATGTAAGTTGAGTGGTTTAGTTTTGTATACAATACTTTTGACATATCCCCACAAAAAGAAGTCTAATGGCGTCTGATCGGGAGATCGTACTGGCTATTCTATCGATCCGTGCCTCCCTATCCACCGATTTGGAAAATTTTGATTCAGATACTGCCGGACATTGATTTGGTAATGGTGCTCCAACTTGCTGAAACCATAGTATATTGGCAGGAACTTGTGGGTTTGCTGGATCAGGATATAAGTTTGTCAAAGTTGGCACGACATTATTTTGGAGCAGTTCTAAATATTTATGTCCATTCAAGTTGCCATCAATGAAAAAGTGACCTACGATATGATTTCCAACAATTCCTGTCCATACATTACCTTTTTCAGGATATCGCGTATGTTCCTCTCTCATCCAGTGAGGTTAGGTTAGGTTTTCTCATTAGACCAATAGCGGCAATTTTGACGATTAACATGACCGTGAAGTGTAAATGTGCTCTCATCAGAAAACAAAACATCTTCTAATTGGATCACATTGTTATCTAACATTTCCATAATTTGTTCACAAAAATACGTTCTCCTGTCGAAATCGTCTTCCATGAGCTCCTGAGTTGGCATCATTTTATAGGGATGCATTTTACTTTCCTTTAATATTCGAAAAATTGATGTGTGGCTTATGTTGAAGAGTGAGGCTGCTTTTCGACCAGAATTATGTGGGTTTTCTTGAAACTCAAGCATAACACCCAATTTCGCATCATCGCTTAGTTCATTGGCAACTACTTTTTTTGTGTGCCTTACATGACCAAGCTCGCGAATATAAAATATCAAAACCGGCTGATATTAGTGTCGAATTCAGATTCAGGATAATAGGTCTATGATTAGAACCGTCTGATAAATAGTTCACATACGATTTGACCCCTCACCGTAGAGTAGATACGAGTTAACTAACCTATGTATGTATGTATGTATATATTTTTACATAAAAAAACATTTTTGTTTTGTTTTAATCCCGTAACCAAACGAAACAAACGCTTTGAAATCCAAAATTATGTCGTAATTCTCTCGTAGCTGATAAAGTACGAAATATTTACAACACGCGTACGCGTCATATTTAGATAAACGGAAATTCCGTGAATATTTTAAATTCACTGACCTAGGATAAAAGTTTTATCTGCTTTTGAATTAATAATATCCGAATTTCGTTGATTCGTTTGGGCTTGAAAGTGAAGTTCTACGTGACGTTCTATTTTCCTCAATGTCCCGAAATGTATGCGAAAAGGACGTGCTAAAACCTAATTTAAAATTTAAATTTATCGTTTAAAAGTAACAGTTATAAATACCAATATCTCGGTGATTCTTTATCACAGAAACACTTTTATTAAATGGTTGTCCCATTTCCTTAACATTCTAATTACCCAAACATTTATTACTAATATTTGAATTAAATAATAATTGAATTTTCCTTTGTTTTATAGTTTACTTACATTTTGTTGATCCAATGTGGAAATACATACATATATCTTAAATTAGACTAAACCGAAACGATCCCTAAAACAACCGAGGGTCTAAATTAATATGCTTTTTCCTTTATTTTGGTCCGTTAGCTTGGCGTGTATAGCACGTTTTTGTGAAAATTTCATTTTTAAAGATTCTTATAATGCAGTGAGACATATAGAAAACAGAGAGAGAGAGAGAGCAGATAGGAGGACATAGAATAGAGATCGAAATCACACTGAAGAAATGCTAACGCGGTACCAGTGTGAATGTGCGAAGAAAGAGAAGAGGTTTTAATCGGTAAGAATCCGACACTCCAGAAGAACCGAGGTCTTATGCAAGATTTCCTCTCTTCTGACAAAAAAGTGTGTTCCAACCAGGGTGGGGCAAAATCTGATTTTTATTAAAATAATCAAAAACCATTGATTTTTTTGACTTTTTAAATTTGAATATAAAATTTGAACATTTCGATTCTTTGAAATTATTGTTTATTATTTTAATAATGCATAAGTCTAAAAAGTATAATACAATTTGCGGCTCAAAAACTTGTGACAACGCATTTGTCACGCTTCTTGCAAGAAAATTCTTGTTTCGATTTGTTTTCCTTCTGTCCTATACACTCACTATACAGTGCCGAGTACTGCCGAGTGAGGTACGAACGCGTTTGTTGTGCTTTTTGCAAGAATATTCCTGTCGAAGCTTGTTTTTCTTCTCAACCTATAAATTGACGTTGCCCAACAATTTCACGCATTTCGCTTGTTAGGTTATTTAAGTGAAGTGAAATGAAAACATAAATAAAGTAAAATCAAACTACAATGGTGGTTATCACAAAATGATGAGCCGGAAATCTTGAAACAGTTGCCAATAATAATTCGGTCCCTGTGTGCAACTGCTTCTTCAGCTTCAGTAGAACGCGTATTTAGCTCTTTTGGTCTTGTACACTCGGATATTAGAAACAGATTAGGCATAGAAAAAGGAGGAAAACTCGTGTTTTTGTTTAAATTGTATAACGAAAATGAATAGACTGAAAATATAAAGTAATAAAATATAGGTGTTACGTTTAGTTTAAGAATTTGGAATTATGTACTTCTTTTTTGTTGTTTTTGCTAAATGCAGATACTTCTTTTGATTTTTGAGAAAACTTTTATATTATGTTGTTATCTGGCTCTGAATAAAAAAAAATTGATTTAAATTTTAAAAATCAAGCGATTTAAATCATGATTTTAATCAGCCCAACCCTGGTTTCAACTGGTTCTCACGGTAGGAGCGGAAGGCACCGCCGTCCATCACGGTATCACAACGGACCAAAAGACCTAAGACCCAGAGTTTTGGTCTGGTCACCATTCAAAGATACACTAATGAAAGGAAAGCCTGAATGTGAACGCAAGTTTGGTTTAGTAGATTTACGTTTAAGTTATGAGTTGTTGTGTAGGTAATTCGATTAAATTACTTGCTTAAATTTTTTTTATTGATGGGCGCTTTGTTTCCACAATGGTTCGAATGATTTAAAATTCGGACCTGAGAAACTGCCGTGGGTACTGATGTACTGATAAATTATTTGCAACGAAATAACAGTGAATTTAAATTTTTTTAAAAAATTACTGGATCATTTTTAGAATAAAACATTAAATTAAACACTCCCAACCATTAATTGATAAAAGGATTTCACGTACACACTTTACCTAAATGGTAATGTGAGATATACCAGATGTGCTGATCTGAACACACATCGTTTTCAAAGGAATATTTTTAAAGGATATGCACAATTTTTTTTTTCAGGGACGCATCGTTGGAGTCTCGAGATCCTATGTAAAATTGTATAATTAGAAAAACACGTTCGTCGACAGGGTGTTTTAAAACAGATGTTGACAGAATTTTATGGGTGGGTGTATACTAAGATAATTTTTCAAAGAAATATTTTTGAAGGATATGCGTTCGAGTCTCGATTTCCCATGTAAAATTGTATAATTAGAAAAAACACACAAGGTCACGTAATCCGTGTAGTTAGAACAAGGTTACATGACGTCAGTGGCATCGACCTTGGGAGTGATGGTGGGGGGATCAAAATGATTATTTGAAACCGGCAATTAATGCCTTTATTTTGTCATGAATGAAGGCGTTTGAATAATCATACTCATACTTATACATTTTTAAAATAAATGTACGTCTAAAAGTTTTAAAAATATGAAATGATATAAGATTACAGATTTTTTTTATTTTATTTATTTTATCAACGTATTTTGTTGTTGTTGCAGATTGCTCCAGCAGCAAAGAAATTATGGGGTCTCGAATCGAAAGATGCCCCCAGTAAATTAAATTTAAATCATTTAAATCACGAAGGAGTTTGGAGGGATCCAACATGGGCGGCACCTGGTAAGTTTTAGTTTTAAATTTACCTACAATAAAATTAGTTTTTGTCGAAAAATTTGTCGCTTATTTTGAATAGATATGGTACATGTTCGTTTTATGATTTTGGACTATTTTATTTGTAATTTCGGTCATTAAACTTTGGTTATATATCCTTTATGTCCATTATCATTTGCCGAAATATGTTTCTTTAAAAAAATGTGTAAAGCATTGCTGTAAACGTATTGTTACGATATTTAGTCTTGGGTTCGTTAATTTACAACACTCAATACAAAAACTAAACAATTTATTCTAATCTTTCTATATGTTATACAAGAAACTTTTATTATTTAAAATATCACTTATGTATTTACGTTACAAGTCCTATGTTCCACAAAACTATACTTCAAACATAGACGTATTATCAGAGGAGACGGAACTATTTACTTTTAAACCTGAGCCTGAATAAAACAAAAAATTTTGGTATTTTTTAAAACGATAAATACAAACGTCCAGCTGACCATAAACAACTAAGGATGGGAGCGAAAATACGATTAATAAAATGTTAAATATTCTCTATTCTTCTCTATGGCATAGAAGCAGCAACGTGAATAAAACATTGTTGAAAAAATTGGAAGCCTTCGTAATGTGGTTGTACAGAAGAATACTCAGAATATCGTATGTAGACCGAATCACTAACGAAGCAGTTCTCGGACGACTAGGAAAAGAGGACAGAACTTGTGAATGAGACAAAAATCCGAAAACTACAGTACCTGGGCCACGTTATGAGAGGAGAAAGATATACTCCGTTACTAGTGATTACGCAAGGCAAAATTGTTGGCAAACTCAGCATAGGTTTCATGTGAGTGGGGCGTGGTCGCATAGGTCGAAGATAAATGTCGTGGCTGCTCAACTTGAAAGAGTGGTTCAACTGTTCGTAAGGCCTTTTTAGGTCAGCGGTGGATAGAGTTAAAAAAGTCATGATAGTAGCCTACCTTCTAAAAAAGACGGCACCTTAAGAAGAAGGAGAGAATCAATTGGAGTCCTAAAGGTGCCTTTATTTTTTATTTAAACAATTTGTTATTACAAGTATTTATTTACATTTTTACATACGCCGCTCATAAAAATCGGTATTACACGATGTAATTTCTATAAGTGATGGATCATACAAAAGGATGAACGAGTCGTTTAGAATGTATTTTCCAAATTCCTCTCCATATATCCAGAACGAACAAAATATTGGAACGTCGCCCGTCGACCGAACTGTTTTTCAGTGGGAGGCTTGCGACTTACGGATTGTGGATCTTGCGGTTGAACGTGACTAGATTGAGAAACGGGAAAATAAGAAAGAGAAAGAGATTTTCTCCAAGTGGCTGCGACATGGAATATGTTACCGCTGTTTGTTCAGAAAGACTTAGTTATTTGTTGGATAAGGGAAAGTAAGCACTTTTCCGATCATCCATTTTATGTCTGTGTACTTGTTCTCGGAGATCCTTTGTCTTAGACGGGATATGAGACGCGAGTAAAATGTCTTAACCTACTGGAAAAACATTAACAGCTTTATTAGATCTTTGTTTTTTTATCGAATCTCATTGTTTTTTAGTTTATCCTGGTGCCAAATTAAACATTTAATAATATTAGTGGTCTGGGTGCGACCCGAGAGGTCCACACGACTATCTTCCTAGTGGAAAGAATAAAAAAATACCATATGTTTTGTTGTTATAATTATTATTATTATTATATAAAAAACGATTTCAAATTGTTTAAAAAAAATTATAATTGTCATTAACAATATTCTGTTTATGTCAACCGTATTCTTTCAACTTTTTCGTATCATTTCATAAGCAGGAGCTATTTTCAATTGTTTAAAAGAATTTTAATTATTATGATCAATAATCATTTGTACATACATACATAAAGTCACGCCTTTTTCCCATAGGGGTAGGCAGAGACCACTTCCTTTCACTTGCTACGGTTCGTACACACATCTTTTGCTTCCTCTACTTTCATCAGTGCTCTCATACATGCTCTTCGGTTGTTGGTACTGTTGACCTGGCCTTTCTTCAAAACAATGTTGATCTGATCGAGATATGTTCTCCGAGGTCGACCTCTACCGATTTGCCCATTTACACTCGCCTTATAAATTTGTTTCGTTAATCTTCATTTATACATCCTTTCTACGTGTCCAAACCATCTAAGCATTCCTTTATCTATCTTTGTAACCACATCTTCTTTTACACCACAGCGTTCTCTTATCTCACTATTCTTAACTTTATCCAACCGAGTCACTCCGGCTATACTTCTCAGACTACTCATCTCCGCAGCATTAATCCTATTTTCATGCTTCTTCTGCCAAACCCAACATTCACTACCATACATAATTGTAGGAACCAACACACCTCTATGCACCGCCAGACGTGCCTTTTTTGACACTTTCTGGCTATTCATAAAGCTATGCAGTGCCCCATTTGTTAGTAACAATATTCAATTGTTATAAACAATGCTTGATAATTAGTAACAATAATTTTTCACTGTTATAGTGTCTTCAATGCTATTCTCTCAACACTAACACAAGTTTAAAATTCTCCAATTTCTATTTTCGTTTTCTAAAACTATCTCTTCTTATGAAATATTGTCATATTATTCAAAAGAACTTAAAATTCTGTATTGATAACAGTTTAATTTATAAATTGCAAAATTCAGTTTTAGTCATTTTTTTTCAGTTTTTTGATTTTTCATAAACAAACAGCTCGACCGATTTTGCTAAAAATCTAATCAGTTCCAAGTTGCGTAATTATGCGTCGAATGCAATTGGTCCTACGTCGATATCATTTTGTGTTCTCGAGATAATCAAGACGAAAGTTTACCATTTTTTTTAGTTTTTTAATTCTCCATTAAAAACAGCTTGACCAATTTTGCTGAAAATATAATCAGTTCTAAGTTGCGTAGTTATGCGTCGAATGCAATTGGTCCCACGTTGATATCATTTTTTGTTCTCGAAAAAATCGAGACGAAAAATAATTCCGAATGTTTATCATTTTTTTTTCAGTTTTTTTATTTTTCATAAACAAACAGCTCGACCGATTTTGCTAAAAATCTTATCAGTTCCAAGTTGCGTAATTATGCGTCAAATGCAATTAGTCCCACGTCGATATCATTGTTTGTTTTTGAGACAATCAAGACGAAAAATAATTCCGAAAGTTTACCATTTTTTTCAGTTTTTTAACTTTCTAGAAAAACAAGCTAAACTGATTATGCTGAAAATAAAATCAGTTCTTAGTTGCGTAATTATGCGTCGAATGCAATTGGTCCCACGTCGATATCATTTTGTGTTCTCGAGATAATCAAGACGAAAGTTTTTTTTTTTTTTTTTTTCAGTTTTTTAATTCTCCATTAAAAACAGCTTAACCAATTTTGCTGAAAATCTAATCAGTTCTAAGTTGCGTAGTTATGCGTCGAATGCAATTGGTCCCACGTTGATATCATTTTTTGTTCTCAAGAAAATCGAGACGAAAAATAATTCCGAATGTTTATAATTTTTTTTTCAGTTTTTTTATTTTTCATAAACAAACAGCTCGACCGATTTTGCTAAAAATCTTATCAGTTCCAAGTTGCGTAATTATGCGTCGAATGCAATTTGTCCCACGTCGATATCATTTTTTATTTTAGAGATAATCAAGACGAAATATAATTCCGAAAGTTTACCATTTTTTCCCACTGGGAAGTTAATAATCCCAACACAAATCTTGGCAATGATTTTAAAACGCTAATTCTTTTAAACATCATAACCACTGCATTACCGTTCGACTTTCTAGAATTCCGAGGAGAACAAAACACAATTTAGAAGTTTTAATTGCTTCGCTATGATGTTGTGCATAATGTTCCGTATAACCGGGTGTAGTGGAATCCCCAGGAAAGTTGCTTCACTATCCATGAATGAATGATTAATTTTGAGTAAATAAACGTTGAGATGTGTTTGTAATTTTAAACGAAAACTCTCCACATTGTTAAATTTGTTCGTTATCTCTTTTAACGAAAGCAACTACTTCATTGGAAATTTTGTCAAAATAAGAGGATAAACCCGTTAAAAAACCAATTAAGTTTTCAGTTTACAGTGCTTCATTATTCCATCATCTAAAATGAACGGAGGAAAACCGAAGAACAACCACGAAATAAAAATGATAATAAAGTTGGTGAATTTCAAACAAAAACAAACAAACCGGAAGATTCCCTCGATGCGCTGTCTTTTCAATACGACGCGATCCCTTATTTTCTCGGGACTGATTCAAAATAAAACAAAACCTCGTGCAAAAGATTTTTTGTTTTTTTTCATATGAAATGACATGAATTATTTAAATAGAACAACAGTACAACAGCAAGTGTAAAAATACACATTTTTTTGTTTAATTTGTTATTTTAAATGCGTATTTTCACTTATTAACACTACCCAAAACGAATATTTTGAAAAATATTTTCTTCTTCTTTTGGTGCCATATTCAGGTCCTCCTGATGTTGGCAATCACAATGCCGAGCTGTGCTCCGTCTTCGGCGATTCTAAAGAGTTGTTCTGCGCTTCGAATTCCGGTCCACTCTCTAAGATTCCTTAACCACCAGGCTTGTTTTCTACCGACTCCTCACGGCCTTCTATTTTGCCCTTCATTATAAGTTAAAGGATACGGTAACGTATGAGTATGTGACCTAGAAAGGACAGCTTTCACATTTGACTGTTATTAGTAGTTCGCGGACGGCGTTTGCTCTATTTAAAACCGCTTCATTTGTCTGCTTGGCTACCCTTGGGATTCGGAGCATACGTCTATGTAGCCACATTTTAAATGCTACAAGACGATTAATGGTTGCTGCTTTCAAGGTCCAAATTTTTGCCCCATACAACAGTATAGACCATATGTAGCACTTGATCATTCTCTGGCAGAGTTATAAATTTAGATTATTATTGCTGAAAAACGATCTCATTGTTTGAAAGGTTGCGCGAGCTGACTCGATCCTGCACTCGACTTCTTTATCCGGGTCGAGATGCTCTGTAATATAACAAATAAGATATTTGAAACATGAAACTATTTCAATGTTTTGACCATTCATTTGCAGCGCAGCATCATTATACGGCTGACGGCTGAAAACCATAAACTTAGTTTTAGTGATAATTATGTTAAGACCCATTTCTTGTCCCATCACGTTGACCAAGTCTAAAAGACGTTGAAGGTCCTGGAGATCATCACATAAGATTGCGGTGTCATCAACAAAGCGAATGGTATCGATCAGTTCGTCGTTAATCTTAACTCCGCAATCCTGGTCATGCAACGCCTGTTTAAATATTTTATTCACGTAAATTTTCATTACTCTGAAATGACTTCCCTCTCAATGTTCAATTTATCTAAAATAAAAAATTAAGCTATATCAATTATTTGATCTTCAAAATTTTTATTAATAGAATAAATCATTTAATTATTATTTATATTTAAAGAAGTAGTGCTTGTCGAATAATTCGTGACTTTATCAAATAACTTTAGTTATATCGACGATGTTCTTCAACATCTCGGACATGTTCTGTTAGGACGAGATTTTTACCTTTGATGATAGTCTGAGGTTGAAATTCGATTTTTTTACCATTTTTTTTCAGTTTTTTGATTTTTCATAAACAAACAGCTCGACCGATTTTGCTAAAAATCTAATCAGTTCTAAGTTGCGTAATTATGCGTCAAATGCAATTAGTCCCACATCGATATCATTGTTTGTTTTTGAGACAATCAAGACGAAAAATAATTTTGAAAGTTTACCATTTTTTTCAGTTTTTAATTTTCTATAAAAACAAGCTTAACCGATTTTGCTGAAAATAAAATCAGTTCTTAGTTGCGTAATTATGCGTCGAATGCAATTGGTCCCACGTCGATATCATTTTGTGTTCTCGAGATAATCAAGACGAAAGTTTACCATTTTTTTCAGTTTTTTAATTCTCCATTAAAAACAGCTTAACCAATTTTGCTGAAAATCTAATCATCTCTAAACATCTAAACATATCGGACATGTTCTGTTAGGACGAGATTTTTACCTTTGATGATAGTCTGAGGTTAAAATTCGATGGTATGATTAATTGCTTGGAAACTTGTCTTGGTAATTATTGCCAATGTTATTTAAAGTCCGATCTACTGTGGTTGAAACCTATTTTTTTTTACTATAGTAAACGCTACATCTTTTATACCTACTGTTTTTAAATTATTAATTATACTTACATTTAAAATATTTGAAAGAAAGTGCGTATTGATTAAAAATGAATGATTTGATTGTCAAATGCCTTCTTTACGCCAATGATCAAGTCATATTAGCGTCATCTGAAGAGGAGTTGCAGGCGATGGTTAATGTTATGCATGATGCCTTAAAAATAAAAGGGATCAAAATAAATGTAAGCCAAAGGAAAGTAACGGTTTTTGAAAGGAAAGAAAGCATGACAAACTGTAAAGTTTCGATTGAGGGAGAAAGAGTGGAACAAGTAAATGAATTTGTGTACTTGGGTTCAAAGTTTACGAGAGATGGAAAGTATGACAGTGACATTGAGCGAAGGGTGTGGGCAGGAAAACAAATGAATAAGGCACTGTATAACTTTATGAACAGCCAGAAAATGTCAAAAAAGGCACGTCTGGCTGTGCATAGAGGTGTATTGGTTCATACACTTATGTATGGTAGTGAATGTTGGGTTTGGCGGAAGAAGCATGAAAATAGGATTAATGCTGCGGAAATAATTAGTCTAAGTATAGCCGAAGTGACTGGGTTGGATAAATTAAAGAATAGCGAGATAAGAGAACGAGGTGGTGTAAAAGAAGATGTGGTTACAAAGATAGGTAAAGGAATGCTTAGACGGTTTGAACACGTAGAAAGGATGGATGAAGGAAAATTGGCGAAACAAATTTATAAGGCGAGTTTGAATAGAGAGAAGTCGGTAGAGGTCGACCTCGGCGAGCATATCTAGATCAGATCAACATTGTTTTGAAGAAACGCCTGGTCAAGAGCACCAACAACCGACGAGTATGTATGAGAGCACTGATGAAAGTAGAGGTAGCAAAAGATGTGTGTAAAAACCGTAGCAAGTGGAAAGTAGTGGTATCTGACTACCCCTACGGAAAAAAGGCGTAACTATATATGTATGTATGTACATTCTTTGGGGTTTTTTGCATAACAAATTCACAGGATTGAAGATTAATTGTCACTTGGTTTGACATGCAAAAAAATTCGTTATAATTATAAAAATTAATTTTTATGGCGCTGCAGTCAGGCAAGGAGCGAATACGTGTAATTGAAAATAATAAGCATATCTTGAAAACAATAGGGACGTTTATCTAAAATATTATTTATCGCTATGAAATTTGGTCAGACAAATAATATGTAGGTCAGGCTTGTCGCACCAACACAAACCCAGACGTTCTCCGACATTGACATTGTTACACATTAAAAATATTGATAGGACGTGCGTGGGTTGAATATCTTCAGAAAGCGTAGGTCACGAACTCGTCATTATTTTCCTTTTTCTTTGGGCTATTGAAACATTGGGAGATGCGTCAACATTTACGAGCCACGCTGTACTTTTATTTTATTCTCTTGTGTTGTTTTGTCAATAAATATTCGTCTGAAAGTTTCGGAACTTTCTAGTCGAATAAATTCTTTAATTAAACGTCGGAGAATTTTTAAACGGGATGTTATTTATCGACTTTTGCTTTGAGTTTTACTATGCTTAATATGTCTTGTAATTAAATTAAATGTAACAAATAAATTAGACCGCTGTTGCAGGATTATTATATAAAGTATATAAAATTTGTAAACAAACTTATGTTACCCTCCTAATTAAAAGTTAAATTGTGCCGAGGTGTGCTTCTCGGGAGTGGAAATTTTAATATTAAAAGTAACCCAATAGGTCGATTCGGGGATCAATTCTAAGCATATAATTTCATATGACGTTTTTTTGGTGAGTTAATAGTTTTTGACTTATTCATGATTCAATATGTTGATTTTCGACGTAAGAAATGCATGTTTTTGATCTGTTTTTCACAAATAACTCGAAAACCTTACACGGTCCAAAGTTTATACGGGACTATCTATTCTGTTGTTTTTTTTTTCTAACATTTCAATTGGCAAATTATAATAAATGGGTAAATTGTTAATTTTTTTTTGTAAAAAATATAAAAAACGCATTTATATTTTCCAAAATATTTCAGTAGCTGTGTGGGAAATGACTTAAGTTTTTCCAATCTGAAGTTACGACTTATTGTCGTTAGCTTAACAATAAGGCTCATAAAATTCGTCCCACATTACTTTAGATTGCAATTTAATATGTTCGTATACAATGCAGTGGATAATTTGTGTAACATGCATGTGAATTTACTGTTCGTTTGTATTCGAGATAGATGTATTTTTGGACCAAATAAGAAGTCTTAAAAACACTACGTCACGCAATTTTTTTGTCCTGGCTCCTAAATTTTATTTTGCATTATATTTAAAATACATGGGAAAAGGACTATATTCATCACAAACTTTGATTTTGTGACCACAGCCTGTGCAAATGTTCTTTTTACAGATACAAAACGTGACCAACCATATTATGATTTATGGATTAATTATTGTGCTTTAATTTTAATTTAATTTTTTTTTATTAAATTGCTTGTTTTTTATGTAGTTTTCATTCAAACAATAAAGTTTTGTGAAAATAGTCGAAAAAAGGGCAGGCCTATCGTGTGGGCCGCGGACGGCCCGCACTGCAACTATTAGAAAGGAGAGGGATTTTAGAAAGGAGATGATTGTCTTCTTCTTCCTTCTTTAATGTAAGCAATTTGCTTGTTTTTCTTCATATCCTCTGCCGTTCAATTATTAGAAAGGTTGTCGCTCCATTTCTTGCGGTGTCTTCCAACGATTCGGCGCCCTAAGGGCGACTTGTCTCTTGTTATTTTGACCATTCTGTCGTCATTTATCCAATCTATGTGTTCGTTCCTCTCTCTCTTTCTTTCCAGTATCCATACGTTTACATTGTCTATTTTACATGTTCTTCTAATGTCCTCGCTTCTCTCCCAGTCAAAAAGTGTTTTTCCAGCGATCCTGCGCACTATTTTCATTTCGGTGGTTTCTAATATTCTTTTTGTGTTCGATGTATCTGGTCTAGTTTCCGCTGTGTATGTTAATATAGGTCGGATGACCGCCTTGTAGATTCGGGATTTGGTCTCGATTCCGATATATTTGTTTCGGAGGATGGTATCGTTCACGCAAGCTAGGGTTCGTGCTGCTTTTGTGATGATTGTGGACCCGCTTTTTAAAAAGTTAAAGGTCAAATTTTTCTGGAAAAACTAATTGGTCCTTGTAGTGTCAATATTGAGAATAATGGGGTGAGACTGGTCAGCGTGCCGAGTTCTTCAGCCGAATGTGGCCAGTGGTGGTACAAGAGTTTTTATTTCTCTGGAGCATCTGCCATGGAAATATCTGTAGAGAAATGTCTGATCTGCAGCTTTTCTTCTATGTTCTAGTGGATGAAGGGTATCTGTGAGATTAACCGATTGGCCCTTTTCTGAATGGAATGTAGAAGACGAAGAGAATGCCTCGGTGCTGAACCCCAATTGTGCGAGCAATACTCCAGTAAAGGTCGGATTTGAGCATTTGGGCTTCATTACATTTAAAAAACTAAACTAAAAAAACCATTGAACTACTAAGCATCTTTTTTAGAAAAATTGGTAAATCCGCTGTGAAATAGACCATTTTAAAAATAGTAATTTTTGGATGTTTTTTTTTAAATATGTGGTGAACCTCACTTCCAAATAATTACCAAAATTTGTTACGTGTATTTTTTTTGCCTTCTTATGTTCTGCAAATATTCCGTCGGCATTGTTCTCACATCAGTGGTCGAGCATTCGCCTCGGCGCCGTCGTCGCGACGAAGACCGGGGTCGCCCGGGCAACAGACGCCAGGGAACGCTGTACCCATGGAAACAGTGCCGACGCCCGGCACGCCCATCTTCTGCATGCGTCGTTGGACAGTGGGATCGCTGACGGGTTTTCTATGTCCGTGGCTGAGTTGCCGCAATAGAATAATAATAAACATATTACAGTACACCACTCAGATTTATTTCTTAAATCAATCAAACGAAGGGAAAGGTTTGTTAGTGAGAAAAACATTATTTCTAAAAGACATCATCTGCAATGTCAAATTACTCATTATAATGCCCTGAAAATCAAACTGTGAAGTTCTGATAAAGAAAGAAAGAGTAAAACAAGTAAATGAGTTTGTATACTTGGGTTCAAAGTTTGCGAGAGATGAAAAGTATGACAGTGACATTAAGCAAAGAGTGTTTGCAGGAAAACAAATGAATGGCGCACTGCATAGCTTTATGAACACCCAGAAAGTGTCAAAAAAGGCACATCTGGCTGTGCATAGGGGTGTGTTGGTTCCTACACTTATGTATGGTAGTGAATGTTGGGTTTGGCAGAAGAAGCATAAAAATAGGATTAATGCTGTGGAGATGAGTAGTCCGAGAAGTTAGCCGGAGTGACTCAATTGGATAAAGTTAAAAAAATAAAGATAAGAGAACGCTGTGGTGTAAAAGAAGATGTGGTAACAAAGATAGACAAAGGAATGCTTCGATAGTTTGGACAAGTAGAAAGGATGGTAGAAGGAAGATTGACGAAACAAATTTTTAAGGCGAGTGTGTATGGACATGTCGGTAGAGGTCGACCTCGGAGAACAAATCTCGATCAGATCAATATTGTTTTGAAGAAAGGCCAGGTCAAAAGTACCAACAACCGACGAGCATGTATGAGAGCACTGATGAAAGTAGAGAAAGCAAAAGATGTGTGTAAGAACCGTAGCAAGTGGTCTCTGCCTACTCCTACGGAAAAAGGCGTGACTATATGTAGGTATGTATTAATTTAGAAACACCCTGTATAATTACATACCTAAGTAAAGTTCTTTTTCCATAAGGTAGCATCATTACCACTTTCCTTATTTTTCACAGAAATAATAATTTGGTCCTTTTGCCAATTTCAATGTTGGAAAAACATTATAAAAATAGAAATACAGTCGACTCTCGATAATTTGACACTCTTTAAATTGAATCTTTCGATAACTTGAATTTTTTCTCCGGTCCCTTGAGTTTCAAATTATCGAGAGTCGACTGTATTGAAAAACTTTTTTTTGGCAACTTATAAGCAACAAAAACTTTATTTTTGTCGACTTACCACTGCTAGTTTAATAGATCTCTATTCGACTGCGCCATGCTTGGTTTTAATGAGTACCGTTTTCCGCGACCGAGGTCAGAACGGACATTTCTATTCAACGAATCAATCTTCTTTGTGTAACCAACGAAGCAGCACTGATGACGCTGACTCTTTCTTTTCACGAACCCTGTCGGTTCAGTAATTGGCGAACGATTTATGTGCATTTTTCTCGGGAGTTGGTTAAACCGTATTGTTTTACTTTACTCCGTCAAACGGGGTGTGGTCAGAGAATAACAAACCGACGAGAAGCGACAGCTTTGTTGGAACGTTTGATGTTTGTACGGTCGATTTTTGGTGACATTTGAACACCTTATAATACACGGCATGACAAAAAAAAATAGGAATCTGGTCGGAGTGTAACGTAATAATACACTGCTGAGCTACCGATACTTTATTAGTACGAGGACGGGGTCAGATTTATTCTCAGTAGTAATATCCCTAGGACATTGATAATAGACGAGATAATTTTATGACAATAGAAAGCTCGTTCCTTGGCAACAGCCCGAAGCCGAATGCTTTTGGTAAGATGCTTAAACAAACTTACCAAATTGTTCCAAAAAAAGACAATCTAACGTTAGAATATAATTTTTTTAAAATCTGTGTGTAGGGTATAAGTAAAAATTGTAAATTACCAAAGGTAATCCCCCACTATTTATTTTACACATCAACGACCTCTTGAAAACCACCACGAACCCCATTTACAGTTTCGCAGACGACATCACACTTGTCTCAACTTTCACATCCTATCGATCACTTTTGGTGAATGATACAAATAGACTCATACAGGAACACGTTGACTCCATCAATAGAGATCTTGAAACAATCGTCGAGTGGGGAACCAACAATCTTGTTTAGTTCAACGCCCAGAAAATACAAAGCGCCACGTTTTCCAAGAAAGTGAATTCCTCAAAATATGCTTGAATCAGGTCCCTCCATCTCGATTTTGGGAGTCACGGTGTCTAATAATATGTCTTGGCATGACTATGTTGCTAACATCGCAAAGTCAGCAAGCCAGAGGCTAGGTTTTCTGTGGAAAACTAGAAAGTTTTTTTACTCCTGATCAACTTTTGACGACGTATAAGGCTCAAATCCGACCTCTACTGGAGTATTGCTCGCACATTTGGTGTTCGGCACCAAAGTCGTCTTCTAGATT
Organism: Agelastica alni; assembly: GCA_950111635.1. NCBI lineage: Eukaryota > Metazoa > Arthropoda > Insecta > Coleoptera > Chrysomelidae > Agelastica > Agelastica alni. Next base: position 21,529,869 of record OX467719.1, on the reverse strand, counting down.
CCATTTAGACAAGGGCCATTCGGTTGATAAACAGCTCAACTCTCACAGATACCCTTTACCCACTAGAACATAGAAGAAGAGTTGCAGACCAGACATTACTCTACAGATATTTCCAAGGCAGATGCTCCAGAGAAATAAAAACCCTTGTACCACCACTGGCCACATTGGGCCGAATAACTTGACACGCTGATCAGTCTTACCCATTTACTCTTAAGATTAACACTATAAGGACCAGTCTTCATCAAGAATATTTCTTACAGGGCTGCTACAGAATGGAATAAGCTTCCAAAATCAGTTTTTCCAGAGAACTATGACCTGCAACTTTTTAAAAAGCGTGTCCACAATCATTTTCTTTCTATAATCCCTTCCCCTTCTAATAGTCGCAGTGCGGGCCGTCCGCGGCCCACACGATAGGTCTACCCTTTTTGCGACTATCGTCAGTAAAAAAAAGGTAGTTTTAGCTCTGAACAGGGCCGGATTTAGGCCACACGGCCTCCATTTATTATTTATTAAAAAACTCGACTGATAAAAATTGTTAATTTTATTTGAAAAATAATTTGGGTTTGGGAGCCCCCACTCCATTGTTGCCCTGAGACCTCCAGACCTCTAAATCCGGCCCTGGCAATAAATGATTTGAGATGAATTAATAATCTAGCGGGTCTATTATACATTTTTACATTGATTTTATATTGATTTCCGATGTAACATTGTTTCAAAGAGGAAGATTAAAAGAGTCTGTATTTTTTGCTTTAAACACCATATTTTTAATCATGCGCATTCAAAAAACGTTTGCTCCAAACACGTTTGTTGTAGCTTCTCGTTTTTTTGATATTTTCAGGTGTATTTATTTATATGGTTAAGGGAGCCGGTCGTGGAAAATTTCCCCACAAAGGCAATTAGGATTTGAGTCCATTTTGCCGTCCCTTCCTTTATTTTCTTTCCATGAGCTTCGTGCTCTCTATGTAGAGAGGAAATGCGCTCATGGGGATCTTCATAACCTCCACCGGTTCGCAAAATTGCACCTAGAAGAATTTATATCTTAGCCGTGTTAGTTCCGTGCAAGGGCACAGTACATGTTCTGACGTTTCTGTGGCCCCCTCATCACACCTGCGACAGCTGTCGTCTTTTACGAGGCCCAATGTTTTCAGATGACCCCTAAGCTTACAGTGCCCTGTAATCAGACCCACTCCAATCTTTAGTTGTCCCCTGTTTAGTCCCATCAGTTGTTGGGCCATTTTCTTGTCAGGTCTCCCAAGAAGCTGTGACCCCGACGTGCCTTGGGTTCGTCTCTTCACAGCTTGCTGTGCTTTTGCAGGTGTAGTTTTATCAGATTTAGATAATAGCAATATATATTATAGTGTTTAAACGTTGAGTGTAGTCTTCTTCGTATTACTTTATACTTAATTTGTGCATTCGTGGGTTAAATAATTAAGTTATTTTATGTAGTACTTTTTACAATTTATTTATTTATACCTTACGCTTACCTAACTTCATGTTGTTAAATTAATAATCACCCCACATAATCAACAGAAAAAAACACGATAAATAGCAGTAATTTACACTTTGGCAGTGTTAATTAATCATTCGGTAGAAAATTGATACTAAAGTTTTGGCGCGAAGGCGGCACATGAACTGGGGAGGGGCAGAAACGTTTCTACGACTCCCCTTTTTGGAGATTCGACCGTTTTATCGTCTCAAAGATGCCTTAATCACGTGACGGAATTTGCGAAAACGGGAAAGTCTTGAAAGCAGTGACAAAACGGCGAGTTTCCGAATAACGAATTACTTTATAGACACGACGTATCCGGAGACATTTTAAGGATAATAATTACCAACACTACTCGTTTCTCGTTATGTATTAATCCGAAATATAAATGAGGGATACATTTTTGGGATAATTGTGTGTGATGAGTGTTAAAAAAATGATGAACAATTCAAATTACTGTTAACTACGTTTATTTATCGAAGTTCGTCGAGAGTCTGTCTATCGTTTTTTTTTTCGGATGGAGGGGAAATCCAGGGGGGAGTGTGAGAATCTTCCCTTCTCCTGAAGGGCTATACTCACTAAAACCCCTCCTTGCATAGGTTGCAGTAGTCTTCTTTGTTCTTTATTTCGGGTTGATACTTAGTATCTTTGCTTGATTGTCTATCGGTGTACGTCTGTCCGTCCTTTTATCTTCTTACCCCCAGGTGCCTAAGGTCCAGTGTAGATAGGCGGTGTGTACCTCCGTCCGGTCAGGCCGTTAGTTTTATGACGCTTTGTAGAGGATGCGTAAATTGGTGGAAAGGAATTTGGGGTCATAAAGCTTTAAATATTATTCATATTATATTATATTTTATTAAATAATGATTTATCAATTAATTTTATGATGATTTTATTGTAAAATTGTCTGTCAATTTCAACAATTTCAACATGTTCAGCATAGGACCCCCTCGCGTCCCGCTTCATCACCCCGCTCTGACCACCGAACCTCCTTAATTGTACTGAAAAAATATTTGGACTTTTTAGCTTTAAAAATGTTTTACCATGCTTAGATTTTTTTTTACTGAAAATAGTCGCAAAAAGGGTAGACCTATTGTGTAAGCCGCGGACGGCCTCGTACTGCGACTTTTAGAAGCGGGAGGGATTATAGAAAGGAGATAATTGTTGACCCGCTTTTTGAAAAGTTGCAGATCATAGTTCTCTGGAAAAACTGATTTTGTAAGCTTGTTACATTCTGCAGCAGCCCTGTAAAAGAAGGATTCTTGATGAAGATTGGTCCTTGTAGTGTCAATCTTGAGAGTAAATGGGTGTGACTGATCAGCGTGCCGAGTTCTTCGGCCTAATGTGGCCATGGTGGTACAAGAGTTTTTATTTCTCTGGACCATCTGCCATGGAAATATCTGTAGAGTAAGGTCTGGTCTGCAAATCTTCTATGTTCCAGTGGGTGAAGAGTTAAGCTGTTTATCAACCGAATGCCTTGGTGCTGAACCCCAAATGTTCGAGTAATACTTCAGTAGTGGTCGGATTTAAACCTTGTACGTCGTCAACAGTTGATCAGGAGATATGGCCCACACCATAGGTCTACCCTTTTTGCGACTATTTTCAGTAAAAAAAATATATTATTTGAAAGCTGCACCGATATCGAAAAACTATTTATTTGTCAAAAAAGAGCTTTGAGAATAATATTGGGAATAAAAGTGAAAGATGCTTGTAGGAATAAATTAAAGCAGAACAAAATTTTGACGACTACAGCAATCTTCATACAAGAATTAGTGTTTTTTTTCTTTAAAATCGATCACTTTTTGAGAGTAATAAACCTCAAAGTAATTACATAACCAAATCAATAAATTATACGTATCCATCACGAATTTGTAAATCACCGACTACAACACCACACCCGTGGAATTTAAAGCTTTGAGTTTTAAGTTAGTATTTGTCCTGTAAAAGGGAACGTTTTTTTAAGTTTATGTTAATACTTTATTCTACATTCACTGTGGGAAAAATTTCGCTACAACTCAACTTTTTTTTTTATTTCTTCACTTTTATTCATAAACTGTTAAATTATTTTACTTTCAAAAAGTACATGTTCATTTAGGAAAATACTCGCGTACTGGTCCGATATACCAGGGTTAACTCACTCGAAGGCGTTTCTACCTAAACCCTCGAGAAGCACAACTAAGCAGATCCTAGAATGGAGCAGAAATGACCTTTGTATTCTAACGGGACTGCTTACAGGACGGACTGTCGTCCAAGATACTGCCTCAGAAAGATAGGTCTGAACCAACAAACGGTTTTGCTGCGTGGAAGACGAAACTGCTGAACATATACTATGTTCATGCTCGGGCCTGGTAAGAACAAGGTTCAACATATTTGGTTACACCAACCTAGAACCTACCGATTTTAAAAAAATCTCAACCTATACAACCATAAACTTTGTAAGAAGGGCTGGATTTTGCGGTGAACTGTAGCCTCTAGGGGTGAGCCACAATAGACCTACTAAGAGTCGTGGTGGAGGGGCGACCACGCCCCACTCACTGGTACCTAACCTAACCTACCTGTAATTTTGTTATGGTTGCTTTTGTCATTGTGATAATCGGTAATATGCATGTGTTAAAAGTTTAACGTTTTAGACTGATAGGCATATCACTTTTAAGGACGTTTTGTAGCTTTCCAAAAGCAAGCCCATCACAGAGAGATTCTTCTTTAAAGCTCGTTCGTTTGGTTTAAAAAATTTAGTTTCAATGAAATAATAAAAATTATGAAAAATTACGCAGTTCAAGATATTTCATCGTTGTCGGAAAATGTGTTTATTATAAAAACAACATTCAAATTAACTCTAATCTTCTTTGTGGACACACCACTCTACATTGGTATTGAATATATGTAATTGATTTAGAATTTTGTTGGTTTTTTTCAGAGCATGCCTCGCTTGCGATGGGCAGACGTGCTGGAGGCTTCGCAGGTGGCGGTGGCGGCGATACGGGCGGTGGCAGCATTTTGTCGCCGCGCGGCTCCGATAATGGCGGCTTGGGCGTCAAAATGGTCGAATACGTGTTGGGTACGTCGCCCACGAGCAAAGACAATTCCATGGTTGGCGACAGGGGCGGTCCGGGCGGCCCTGGCGTGCTCGAACCGCGCATGCGAGCTTTGGTCCTTCAAGAATGCGATAAAGATAAAGATAAACCTCAGAGTCCCAAAGAGGAATGCAATGGCCAACAAGTGGTCGTCGTGCAGAACGGGCAAGTCGTACAAGATGATGAAAAAGGCGGTTTCAAGTAAGTTGATCTCTTTTATTTTTTTTTAACGTTCGTTAAAGTCACTTTTAAAATACCGGTGCTCCATTTTGTTCGAATTGACAATCTGCGGTCATAATAGACGAAAAAACAGAAGCGGCGGTGAAGCTAACAAGTGGAAACAGGTATTCGAAACAAAGAAAACGAATAAGGGAAGGGCGCACAAACACACAGACACATACCAACCCCGATGTAAGATTAAATTTGCTCGTAAATTAGCCAGTTGTCAGTAACGAACATAAAATGATGTTATACGATTTCTTGCAAAAGGGATGTTAGATAAGGAGAAAAAAGATTTTCATCTCATTGTTTTGATTTCGCGTAATCGTGACTCAAATGTTGTACGTGTCATTTCACGATGTAACGAGATATTTTTCCTTTTTAAAGTTACCTTACTCCATGGAAACACTGCTAACTCAGCCGTGACACGGGCATGGTTCGAATTTAAGGACTAAATATAATGAGAACATTGTGTTTGGTGCCAGGAATTAGTTTTGAACTTTTCTTTTCCCAAAAATTAACCAAAATAGGTTTTAAAAAAAAATTTTATGCGTTTTTATTGACAAATTAATATGTTTGATTGGATTTTTTATTTTTATTCATTATTTTCATTATCGAATACATCATACATACATATAGTCACGCCTTTTTTCCGTAGGGGTAGGCAGTGACCACTTCCACTTCCGCTACGGTTCTTACACACCACATCTTTTGCTTTCTCTACTTTTATCAGTGCTCTCATACATGCTCGTCAGTTGTTGGTACTCTTGACCTGGCCTTTCTTCAAAACAATGTTGGTCTGATCGAGATATGTTTGCCGAGGTCGACCTCTACCGATTTCCGTCCATTTACACTCGCCTCATAAATCTGGTTCGTCAATCTTATTTCATCCATCCTTTCTACGTGTCCAAACCATTTAAGCATTTCTTTATCTATATTTGTAACTACATCTTCTTTTACACCACATCGTTCTCTTGTCTCCCTATTCTTTACTTTATCTAACCGAGTTACTCCGGCTATACTTCTCAGACTACTCATTTCCACGGTATTAATCCTATTTTCATGCTTCTTCTGCCAAACCCAACATTTACTACCTTACATAAGTGTATGAACCAACATACCTCTATGCACAGCCAGACGTGCCTTTTTTGACACTTTCTGGGTGTTCGTAAAGCTATGCAGTGCCCCATTCATTTGTTTTTCTGCCAACACCCATTGCTCAATGTTACTATTATACTTTTTATTTTTCGTATATTCCAGGTATACAAACTCATTTACTTGTTCCACTCTTTCTTCCTTAATCAGATCTTCACAGTTTGTCATGCTTTCTTCTTTTTCAAAAACCGTTACTTTTGTTTTGCTTACATTTATTTTCATCACTTTGATTTTCAGGACATCAAGCATAACATTAACCATCGCCTGCAACTCCTCTTCAGATGACGCTAATATGACTTGATCATCGGCGTAAAGAAGGCATTTGACGATCAAATCATTTATTTTTAATCCATACGCACTCTTTCAAATCTTTTTAAAAAATCATCTGTGTTTAAGTCATGGCGAAGCCACATATCCCTGTCTCACACCTTTTTCAATGTTAAACCAGTCCGTTTGAGCTCCGTTTATTCTGACACAAGCAGTGGGTTTCTTGTAAAGTGATTCCAGTATTCGTATGAAATTATCACTCACCCCATACTTTCATAAATTCGACTACAATTCACTCCTTACTACTCTGTCACAAGCTTTTTCCAAGTCTATAAAGGCGCAATAGACCTTCCGGCTTCTAGCCAAGAATTTTTCGACTACACCTCGTAATGGAAAGACCTGATTCATACATCTCCTTCCTGTTCTAGATCCTGCTGTTCCTACAAAGCATACATTTTTAATTAAATAAAAAACGGTTTAAAAAAATTTCAAATTGATATTTAACTTTTTCAAGTTTCTCAAGGTCATCATACATGTGTTTTGAGATATTTCTTACTTTAATGCCCGTGGTGTGTATTTTATTTTTCACGCTTTTCAAGTGTATTTTTGGAAATTGTAACTTTTCCTAAATTATAGCATAAACTTTAACTTTTAAAGATAAATTTGATTTGGTCGTACAAGAGTTATAATTTTAGCTGTAAAAATCATTTAAAATAAATTTTTCTATATAACGATAAATTTTTTGTCGTACAAAAGATGTCTTTTCAAGATACCTACACAAAAATTAAATCAGTTTAAAATAGTTTTTAATAATTAACTTTCCCAATGAGTACGAGATAAATTTTACTCGGTAAAATTTTAACCTTTTTTTTGTGATAATAAAAGTCGATTAAAAAGAGCATTTTTTCAAAAATTATTTTTGTATGTCATCCGACCTCCGGTAAAACCGGTTGGTGTGTAGGGGCGAGGAGAAGCCGAATCTCACTCAATCTCACTTGGGGTTGAGGGGGGGGTCTCGGTAAATATCACATAATTTAATTTCACAATAGTGTAAAATTGAGAGAAAACTGGGTTAAACTAAAAACAACATGTTTCTCCACTAAAATTATGTTTTTTTAAATAAATCCAATGCAATCGAGTACAGATTAACGTATTTGCACTAAAAATACGCATTTTAAAAATGAGGAAGAGGAGGAGGGTTTAGAGCCCAATCTTACGAAATCTCACCAAGCAGGAAGGGGTGTCGAAAAATCACCAAAATCGCCTCACGTAATTAATGGAAGCGGGTATTATGCGGGTTGCATAACCGGATGGGTAACTCGTCCATGCCTCTAGTCTCGGAACTCCCTTTCCTATTAGTCCGGGAGGTAGCGTCAAATTACACATGACCATTTTACTGAGGCTAAATTTTTTAGTGAAGACTTTTGTTATGTTTTTGAGATGAAATTTTCATGTTGGCTGGTCCAGATCCGTGACTTAAGATTGTGAGAGGCTGCGTATCTCGCGAGAAAATAACAATTTTCTGAAGGTCATAATTTGCAGATAGCTGAATGATTGAATTTATATCGTGAAAAAACATGTTAGCTGCATAATTTCTGTGATTTAACTTGTTAGCTGCGCGTTTGAATGTATAGAAATTTTTTTTAAAATCGGACCATTTTACCGAGGCTGAAAACTTTATACTGAAAAGTTGTCAGTTTGAAAATAAACAAAATCATGTTAGCTGGTGCTCAGATGCGATTAAACCTGTTAGCTGCGCTTGCTTTGTGCAGAGCGCGGTCGGACCATTACTGTGTTCGCTGCACTCAGGAATCGACTGATTTTTATCAATCTGATGTAGATTAACAGTGCGACCGCGCGCTGCACAAAGGAAGCGCAGCTAACAGGTTTAATCACATCTGAGCATCAGCTAACATGATTTTTTATGATTCTCAAACTGATTACTATTCAGTATATAATTTTCAACCTCGTTAAAATGGTCCGATTTTCAAGATTTTTCCTATATATTCATACGCGCAGCTAACAAGTTAAATCGCAGACATTATGTAGCTAACATGTTTTTCCCGATTATAATTCAATCATTTAGCTATCTGCAAATTATGACCTTCAGCAAAATACTCCGAAAATTATTATTTTCTCGCGAGATCCTCAACCTTCCACCATCTTAAGTCACGGAGTCGCGTCAGCTAACATATTTTTTCTTTAATTCTAGAGAGAAATCTGAGGTATAAAAGGATGGATATTCTCAATAAAATCACCCGTAAAAATTTGACGCCACCTCCCGAGCTATATCTTGATAATGTCGGGGTAATAATATTAAAGACAAAGAAATTACTCGTTAAATGCTAAAAAGACATAAAGAAGTTGATTAAATTTTACTTAAGATTAAATAAAAAAATGGACATAATCGTATTTTGCAAGAATTTGTACCTAAGAGTACGCCAACGGTGGGGTAGAAATTAAAAGTCGTTTGTCTTCCTCCTGTCCCCACTAACCGCTTATTCCCAACAGGGAATAACAGGTTGCCTGCATCTTAAGATGCTGTCCGCGTTGGATAGTATTTTTTATAAAATCTGAATGCGTTGTTAAAAATATTAACTACTATATTTATCCTTGAATAAATAAAGTTTATTCTTACAGCGTTTGTTGTTGTTGTTCACGCAACTTTGGTTTGATGCTGCCAACATTTTTATGGCGGGCGGGTAGTATTTTGTACGTGGATTGTATCTAAAGTGTAATCTGCCAAAAAGCAGTTAAAATGTTTGGCTGTCACACGTCGGGAAAAGCGTTAATTTCTAATAATAGTGGAAAATTTAAAAACAAACTTACGTCATTAAAATAATTTTATTAAATTAACGTGTTTGCTTTTCAAAAAGTGAAAAACGTTTTTATTTAATTTACACCGTAATTTTCTTATATTTTAATGATTGCCAAGAATTGTTGATATAGTCCAAGCAATAGGGAAAAGTGCGTGCAAAAATAAATATATAAAAAAAAATATATGAGCGTATAGGAAATTAAAATTCAGGTTTACTTTCCATTTCATGCGACTCGATCCTGATTACCGAACATAACCTAAAAAATTGGCAAAGTTGCGAAAAGCGGTTTTTTATTAATAACTTAAAAACTACAGCTCCGATCAAAAAAAATTCAAATCAGAAAATTGTAGGTATTAAAAAGATCTATCTATTAAATATATTATAATTTTTCGATATCATTGATACTTTTCGAGTTATATTGGAAAAACCGTGAAAACTCGAGTTTTCCATAACGTATTCAAACTTGTTACTTACTGTAGCCTACGGCAAGCCAAAAAAGTGTTTTTTTTTTTAAATTGATAAATATTGATTATTTTTCAAGATATATGAAGTTTTCTCCAAAAAGATGACCTCTTAATTTAGCCCTGTCCCCCACCCTATTTCTTTTACACATCAACGACCTCTTGAAAACCACCACGAACCCCATTTACAGTTTCGCAGACGACATCACACTTTCACATCCTATCGATTACTTTCGGTAAATGATACAAATAGACTCATACAGTAACACGTTGACTTCATCAATAGAGATCTTGAAGCAATCGTCGAGTGGGGAACCAACAATCTTGTTTAGTTCAACGCCAAAAAAAAAAAGCCCAAAAAAAAGCGCCACGTTTTCCAAAAAAAGTGAATTCCTCAAATCATTCAATCACAATGTCCGGAAATACCCTTGAATCCAGTCCCTCCATCTCGATTTTGGGAGTCACGGTGTCTAATAATATGTCTTGGCATGACTATGTTGCTAACATCGCAAAGTCAGCAAGCCAGAGGCTAGGTTTTCTGTGGAAAACTAGAAAGTTTTTTTACTCCTGATCAACGTTTGACGACGTACAAGGCTCAAATCCGACCTCTACTGGAATATTGCTCGCGGATTAAGGGTTCAGCACCAACAAGGCATTCTCTTTCTTCGTCTTCTAGATTCCATTCAGAAAAGGGCCATTCGGTTTATAAACAGTTCAACTCTCACAGATACCCTTCACTCACTAAAACATAGAAAAAGAGTTGCAGACCAGATATTACTCTACAGATATTTCCAAGGCAGATGCTCCAGAGAAATAAAAACTCTTGTACCACCATGGCCACATTAGGCCGAAGAACTCGGCTCGCTGATCAGTCTCACCCATTTACTCTCAAGATTGACACTACAAGGACCAATCTTCATCAAGAATCCTTCTTTTACAGCACTGTTACGGAATGGAATAAGCTTCCAAAATCAGTTTTTCCAGAGAACTAAGACCTGCAACTTTTCAAAAAGCGGGTTCACAATCATCTTTCTATAATCCCTTCCCTTTCTAATAGTCGCAGTGCGGGCCGTCCGCGGCCCACACGATAGGTCTACCCTTTTTGCCACTATTTTTAGTAAAAAAAAATTAAGGTTTATTTGGAAAAAAAATTCTCTTTCAATTTATGTGATTTTTGTTATAATAATCAAAAGTTCCTTGGTAAAGTGATAATAAAATAAGAGTTTTGTTTTGTTTGAGAATTATTGTGAAAAAAATGTTTTAGGTTTTTAATACCTACGTTGTTAAAAGCAATACAAATTTAAATTTTTTTTTTGGCACGTGATGACGCTTTACTTCCCGCGCCGATTCAAGGGGTCCCATCGCCCCTGGGATTGAATATGGTCCGATTCAAATGAATTTGAGTATTTATTTACACAACTTCGGGTTTTTTTTTTTAACCTTTATGTGATATATTTTGTTGGAAAAAAAACTAAAATATTGGACAAAGCAGATTTTGAACTCGGCAGAAACGGCATTGGTATACCAAAAGTGAACAGTAAATCACGTCCGAGGCATTTGTTTCAGCTTCTGTCGCTTTTTTTCCTACCTCTCTGCAATTGAAATTAATCCACAACCCAAGAACGAACGTTCGTGAATGTCCTTGCGGATATCCCATAAACATACCCGACGGGTGATGTATGGTCCCGACGTGCTCTCTTCCTGCCCTATCCCGGTCGCGTCTTTGCTTTACAACATTGACGTACGCAGAATTTCGAATTAAAAAAAAATTTCATTTTTCTTCTGCATTCTTTGATATTTTTCAATTTAAAAAGATAATCTCAATAAAAATGTGTTACTGCGATCAGCATCGAATAGAAAGCTAATTCTTGGCAATATTTTTACAATAAATATTTCACTAAGCCTCAATACACGAGACGAAAGATGGGAAAAAGACTTTATGGGTTACAAAATAATAATTACTTTCAGTGTCTGTCCTAGGGGTCCGGAGGTGCACGGAGTAAAGCGACCTATAGACACACATTATAATCAATATATTACACAGCAATATTGCTAGATCAAATTTCACGATGCAATATTGTTGTCCAATAAGTTTGGTTAACGACAGAAAGCAAGTTGTGTAGTCATTGCATAGTTAAGAGTTTAAGCAAAAAAAAAAAGAGAAAAAGGAGCCCTTATGGATAAAGGGATTATAACCTTAGACAAAGCAATATTTACCAAATTGCACATTAAAATTGTTGTGCAATGTTTCAAAATATATTGTTCAATAGCAATTACAGTGCAATATTTTGTGCAATGTATTGCTGAAATGAAAAACATTTTTTAAAAAAATAATAAAAAATTATCCCATAATCTTCTAACGCAAAATTGTTGAGAAATAGTTTGTGACGAATACATAATAGGTGTGTGTGTGGTTAAAGGTATTAAACAATTATATTGTCTTATTTTATGTTCCAAACTATCCAGTATCAGTTTATGCAGTTAATGCTTGCTGATTAAAAAACTTCCTAATTCCCTTTTTTTTCAAAGCGATGTTTTAGGAACCTAATATCATAGTTAACATAACAGTTGGGGGTGAACTATTGAAGCAAGTAAACCAAATAAAATATTTAGGCAGCATAATAACTAACAGCGCGGATAGTCAAACTGTGAAATGAATAATTGAGCAGGCTCGAGCAGCATTTAAAAACATGAGTAGGGTCTTGTGCTGTAGAGACCTGAAGTTAACTCTAAGAATCCGACTTCTCAGATGTTATGTCTTCTCCACCCTGATGAACGGTATGGAAGCCTGGACTATAAACAAGTAGGAAGAAAGACGACTTGAAGCCTTTGAGATATAGGCTTACAGGAAAATATTAAAAGTTTCAGGGACGGAAAAAGTATCCAACTTGGTAATACTCCAACGTCTGAATAAATCCCCCGAAAATCTTACCACCATCAAAAGAAGGAAACTGCAATATTTCGGACACGTTATGAGAGGCGAAAAATACCGATTACTGCAAACCATTATGCAGGGAAAAATTTATGGTAAAAGAAAGCCGGGCCGCAGAAAAGCATCATGGCTCAAGAATCTACGTGACTGGTGTAAACTCAACTCAAGGTCTCTGTTCAGACTTGCCGTCGACAGAGTAAGGATAGCCTTGTTGGTGACCAACGTTCTAGAAGGACATGGTACTTAAGAAGAAAATTTACTTGTATTTGAATTTTTATTTTGTATACATTTTGTAAGGCAATCTGTTATACGAACCGTGTACATAAGATATTATATACTTTTTGTATGATCTGGTAGCCTTGCCTACGAGAACAGGTACCTTTATGACAGCGGTATGGGGCGCACACGAGACGAAACGAGTCGAGATCTGTTGGTGCACCTTGTCTAGCTTATATTTTGAGAGAGGGTACCGCAGACATGAGAGTATACCCTGGTCGAGGCGATGAGAATCTCGAATTTGAAGTGGGGTGCACACGAGACGAGACGAGCCGAGATCTGTTGGTGAACCTTGTCTAGCTGATATTTGGAGAGAGGGTACCGCAGACATGAGAGTATACCCTGGTCGAGGCAATGAGAATCTCGAATTTGAAGTGGGGTGCACACGAGACGACACGAGACGAGATCTGTTGGTGAACCTTGTCTAGCTTATACTCGAAGAGAGGATACCGCAGACATGAGGGTACACTCTGGTCGAGGCGATGGGAGTCTCGAATTTGTCTAGCTTATATTTGGAGAGAGGGTACCGCAGTCATGAGAGTATACCCTGGTCGAGGCGATGAGAATCTCGAATTTGAAGTGGGGTGCACACGAGACGAGACGAGCCGAGATTTGTTGGTGTACTTCGTCTCGCTTATACTCGGCGAGAGGGTGCTGCAGACATGAGGGTACACTCTCGTCGAGGCGATGGTAGTCTCGAATTTGTAGTGGGGCGCACACGAGACGAGATTTGTTGGTAAACCTTGTCTAGCTTATACTCGAATAGAGGATACTACAGACATAAGGGTATACCCTGGTCGAGGCGATGAGAATCTCGAATTTGAAGTGGGGTGCACACGAGACGAGACGAGCCGAGATTTGTTGGTACACTTCGTCTCGCTTATACTCGGCTAGAGGGTACCGCAGACATGAGGGTACACTCTCGTCGAGGCGATGGAAGACTCGAATTTGAAGTGGGGCGCACACGAGACGAGATCTGTTGGTGAACCTTGTCTAGCTTATACTCGAAGAGAGGATACCGCAGACATGAGGGTACACTCTGGTCGAGGCGATGGAAATATTAAATATGAAGTGGGGCGCACACGAGACGAGACGAGATATTTTTTCACAAACGTCAAGATATAAATAAATAAATGAGCGCGCTCGTATTTCAATTTATCTTTACAAAAGGTAATATATAAGGAAACGATTTGTTTTTATTTCCCGCGGTTAACTTCATTCCTTTTAGTCTGCAACTTCTCGTCCTTTCGACACTGTTTTTATTTTTATTTAAACACGTAAATGCTTTCAGTTTTGTCTTAAGATGTTTTTTTTTGTCTGTTTTGATTGTTGAACAATTAAACTTCGTTTAAAAAGGGACAAAAGTAAATTTGAGGATGTAGCGTTTGTATTTTTCACCATAAATTAAGTCGTGTGGATGTAAGAACCTATCCCATTAAAAAAAATTATGTATTTTTTCACCTATCCCATAAAAAAATATATAATCTATTTGTGTTTTCTGCAATCTGTGCACGCTTCTGTACTTTTGATAGCTTTTTAACAAGATTTAATCGTAACACTTTAATGTTTTAATTTTTTTTTTGTTAGGATAAGGGGTGGGCAGTAATTTATAGTGAATAACACTGTACAGTCGATTAGCAGAGAAAAATGAAATTACAATCTTCATTCTTATTGAACCTAAAATAAAATGAGTTGTATATTCTACTTAATTAATTGTTTTTATCAGATACGTCAATAAGTTGTCAAATTTAATAATTAATTAGTTTTTTTTTATTTTGCGTCGGATGTATATTGTAAAAAGTAAACACGCAGGCAGGTAACGTGTTTTGACATCAACTGAAAATCAATACCTTCTGACACAGACAGCTTTTAGTTAGTTAATCGATTTCAGCACGTGACGAAATTTCCAAACCAGACCAAGCATACTGTCGTGACAATATATTAAATTAACACTCTTCATCTATGTACAAAATCTACGAGGGACAATCAATATCATTCCTTTAGGCATCCTGCGCGCTAATTATTTTTGTGGAAAAAATATAGCTATAAATAAATACAACCAGTTCACTTCGTGAAAATAGAACTTACATACCAGATCTAGTGTGTGCACGAGTGATAAACGTACGGAGCACAAAACTGTTGAGAAATAGTTTATGACAAATACAATTATTGATTGTCGCTTTGACCTACCTAGAATTTGAAAAAAATTATATAGTTGTTTCGGCTATTTGTGTTGAGGGTACATAAAACAGAAGATTTGCAGCCGTCTCTTTACAAACATTTCACTACTGTACATGTACATTTGTTGTGCCCAAACTATCTAAAATTGCTGCAGAAATAAACCCACTTGTTACGAAAACATAACTATAGTTCTTATTTTGAAAAGCAAAATTGTTGGAAAATTAAATTAATTTTAATTTAACCTAAGGGATAGATTAACTCAGTTCACGATACGGTCTATTCCTAATCCAAATTTAACTAAAGACTAACTAAAAAGTTGAGTACCAATATTTAACTAATTTAATACCTACTTAAAACCCAAGCAGATCTGTGTCTGTATATACAAAAAAATTTAAATAAATAAAATTATATAAAAATAGAAAGAAGGACAAAACTATGTAACAAGTATCTATGAGCGATAATAACAAATAGTCAGTCAATCATAGTTGTGGGGCAGTAATTCCCAGATGTCCAAAACTTTTTTTTACTAAAAGAGCTCTCTAATATCTCAAAAAGGAGCTCTCTAAGCAGCTCTAGTCAGCTTCTAAATGTTCCAGATGGTTGCTCAGAAATAGAGCTTTCAAGTGACAGATTGGATGTCCAAAATGGTTCAAAAATAGAGCTTTGAAGTGTCAGATTGGATGTCCAAAATGGTTCCAAATGATAGATCTCTAGATCTCTAATGTTCTAAAAAGAAGCCCTTCAAGCAACTCTAGTCATCTTCCAAATGTTCTAGATGGTAGCTCAAGAATAGATCTTACAATTGTCAGAATGAATGTCCAAAATGGTTTCAAATGGTGGCTACCTAATGTCGTAAAAAGAAGCTCTCCAAGCTGCTCTAGTCTGCTTCTAAATGTTCCAGATGGTAACTCAGGAATATAGCTTTCAAGTGACAGATTGGATGTACAAAATGGTTCAAGAATAGAGCTTTGAAGTGTCAGATTGGATGTCCAAAATGGTTCCAAATGATAGATCTCTAGATCTCTAATGTTCTAAAAAGAAGCCCTTCAAGCAACTCTAGTCATCTTCCAAATGTTCTAGATGGTAGCTCAAGAATAGATCTTACAATTGTCAGAATGAATGTCCAAAATGGTTTCAAATGGTGGCTACCTAATGTCGTAAAAAGAAGCTCTCCAAGCTGCTCTAGTCTGCTTCTAAATGTTCCAGATGGTAACTCAGGAATATAGCTTTCAAGTGACAGATTGGATGTACAAAATGGTTCAAGAATAGAGCTTTGAAGTGTCAGATTGGATGTCCAAAATGGTTCCAAATGATAGATCTCTAGATCTCTAATGTTCTAAAAAGAAGCCCTTCAAGCAACTCTAGTCATCTTCCAAATGTTCTAGATGGTAGCTCAAGAATAGATCTTACAATTGTCAGAATGAATGTCCAAAATGGTTTCAAATGGTGGCTACCTAATGTCGTAAAAAGGAGCTCTCCAAGCTGCTCTAGTCAGCTTCTAAATGTTCCAGATGGTAACTCAGGAATATAGCTTTCAAGTGACAGATTGGATGTCCAAAATGGTTTAAGAATAGAGCTTTTAAGTATCAGATTGAATGTCCAAAATGGTTCCAAATGATAGATCTCTAGATCTCTAATGTCCTAAAAAGAAGTTCTGCAAGCAGCTCTAGTCAGCTTCCAAATGTTCTAAATGGTAGCTCAAGAATAGAGCTTACAATTATCGGAATGAATGTCCAAAATGGTTTCAAATGGTAGCTCCCTAATGTCGTAAAAAGTAGCTTTCTAAGCAGCTCTAGTCAGCTCTCAAATGTTTTAGATGGTAGCTCAAAAATACAGCTTTCAAGTGTCAGATTAGATGTCCAAAATGGTTCCAAATGATAGCTCTCTAATGTCTTAAAAAGTAGCTCTCTAGCAGCTCTAGTCAGCTTCCAAATGTTCTAAATGGTAGCTCAAGAATAGAGCTTACAATTATCGGAATGAATGTCCAAAATGGTTTTAAATGGTGGCTCCCTAATGTCGTAAAAAGTAGCTTTCTAAGCAGCTCTAGTCAGCTCTCAAATGTTTTAGATGGTAGCTCAAAAATACAGCTTTCAAGTGTCAGATTAGATGTCCAAAATGGTTCCAAATGATAGCTCTCTAATGTCTTAAAAAGTAGCTCTCTAGCAGCTCTAGTCAGCTCCCAAATGTTCCAGATGGTAGCTCAATAATAGAGCTTCCAAGTGTCAGATTGGATGTCCAAAATGGTTCTAAAAGAATTGTATTAACAAGCAATAAATAATTAAAAATATTACGTTTTATAATAGAACGTTAAATAAAGGTAACGTAAAAATTGATATTTGTGGATGCCAGAGAGTGATCAATTTTTATTTATTGTTGACTAACCAAAGTTAACTGTAGATAATTATCATTAATAATTTAGGCTAATTATCAGTTTTCACAAATGTTAAAGAAGTTCCATAACTAAATTATGCAAGTATTATGCAGTATTTTTTGTTCAAATGACATTTTTATGTTATTATTACTTGTGAAAGTTTTGAATTCATATATTAAATTATCCAAGTTGATAAAATGTTTAAATTTTTGAAACATAATTACCATTCTTAACTCGTAAGATGTGATATTAATGTTATTAAAATACAAAATTTCGACAGTATGTTATAAGCTCAGTTATATATTTTTTAGATTTGACGTTGTTTAATTGAAATTACTCAATATAGCAATTGTGTTTTTATTCACATTTCACGTATTCGTAGCTCTGTTCCATACCTTTCTAATAGGGAAAAATCACGTAACTCGAGATGGCGCTGTCAATGACAAAATGTCGGATCGAGGTGTGAACAAGAATTATTCTCTTATTTAATTACTTGTAAAACCAAAGTTTTTATTGAAGGGAATTTTAGTTATTTCGGATTTATGGGTTGATTAAGTTAAACTATTAGATTAAAGCTGGATTTAAGGTTTGTTTTCGACGTTTCAGTTTTATTGTCGCTGACAGTCTCAATGAAAAAAATCATCTTTCAAACGGTTTCTCTGTGTTGTTGAAGTTACTATGATAGCATTACAGCTCTGGGTGGGTTTTAGCCTGCTGTAGAATATGTGACTATTCGTTCTTGTCAGACTCCTTCCTTCGTCATCCTCTATCTCGAATCACTCTCAAGTCATTCTCAATATTCTTCATGTATCGAGTCCTAGGTCGTCCTCGTTTACGTTTTCCTATTGGTTTGTCTAAAAGGGTCTTTCTTGAGGGGTCATTGGCATTCATTCGCATCACATGTCCCAGCCATCTAAGTCTCCCTATTTTTATGGACCTTAGGATATCTGGCTCCAGATAAATTCTGTAAAGCTCGAAATTATACCTCCTGGATCTCCACATTCCATTCTCGTTGACGCCTCGAAAAATCCTTCGCAGGACCTTTCATTCGAAGCAGCCATACATTAGCACTGGTTTGATTAGCGTCTTATAAAGCTTACACTCTGTTGTGTCAGATCTGCTTATTATGTCAATGTCGTCGGCATAAGCAAGAATTTTACACGACTTATTAAAAATTGTACCATTTGTGATTATATTGGAAAGTCTCACAAGTCTCACCCTGACGTAATCCGTTACACGTCTCAAACTTCTCTGATGTGTGTTCACCTACGCGAATTCTACATTGTATTCTTTGCATTGCCATTAGTTCTACTAATTAGTGTGGTACTTAATTCTTTCCTGTTAGACAGTCTCAATAAAAGAATCATAGTAATCATCTTTCAAACGTTTTCTCTGTGTTGTTGAAGTTACTATGAATAATCACAAATAAAATGATAGATCATTGGACAACAATATCAAACTTACCACTGAAAATATCATCTTTCACAAAGTGCTTGCTGCAAACAAACAAACTTTGGGATTGGTTTTTTTATCGTTAAGATCATCTTTCATTTCTGAGCAGCCTTAGGGTTTGAAGGAAATTTTTGCAAAGATATAATCAAATTTGCCATATGTAGAGCATCGTGAAACAGAGCATATTTTTCGCTATTTTATCTCCGTATCACCTTTTTTAATCCTTTGCATTTTCGGATTTTGTGGTTTATTAACACCAATTCTTTACAAAATATTGTTCAAATTAAAACGTTTTTAATACTTAAATTGCTCAAAATCTATATACGAGTATATAAAAATATAAAAATGTTTGTATGTATGTATGTCCTTCAAAAACTCGAAAACGGCTGGACCGATTGGGATGAAATTTTCAAAAGTTGTTTTATACCTTCCATGGTTTGTTTTTATTGAAAAAAAAACTTCGCTACGGTAGGGGTGGGTAGAAGATGAAATATAAAAACTATTTAAAACGCCAATATTAGTGTCAAATTCATAGTTTTCAAGGTCGCTGAGTTTGATTGTGATATCTTCAATGTTTTAGCACCCCTACGAAATGGGTGAAAGAGGGATGAAATATAAAAACTATTAAAAACGGCTGATATTATTATCAAATTCATTGTTTTTGTGGGGGCTGAGTTTGATGGTAACATTCCCAATTTTGTGAGAGGGGATGAAATATGAAAACTGTTAAAACGCCAATATTAGTGTCAAATTCATAGTTTTCAAGACCGCTGAGTTTGATTGGGATATCTTCAATGTTGTTAGCACCCATACGAAAGGGGATAGAATAAAAAAATATCAAATACGGCTGATATTAGTGTCGAATTTATTGGTTTTGGGGTCGCCGATTTTGATAGTAACATTTCCAATTTTGTTAGCACCCCTACGAAAGGGGTGGGTAGAGGATGAAATATAAAAATTATTAAAAACTCCGATATTAGTGTTAAATTCATAGTTTTCAAAGTCGCTGAGTTTGATTGTGATATCTCCAATGTTGTTAGCACTTTTAGGAAAGGGGTGGGCAAGAAAGTTTTATAAACGCTTTATTAGTGTCGAATTTATAGTGTTCGCTGTCGCTGAGTTTGATAGTGATATTCCCAAAGAAGGCAAGCCAACGTTATAAGTTCACTTTTCACCCATATAAACAAATGGAGGTTAGTTTGTTGCAAGTTTGTTGTTCATACGATCAATAATAGATGTCGCGCACTTCGTGATTTCCTCCTATTGCTTGTTGTTGGTGTGTTATCTGTAATTCTTTTTCCATTTTATTCTCTCTAAAACTTTTCTCCAATTTCTGCTGTTAATGATATATTTGAATATATTTTCACGCTGTCACACCAAAATAGTCGTGGTTTTCCCGTCATCTGCAATTAATAAATCATCATTTTATTTTTGGTTTTTTTATTTATCTTTATGTACCTTCTAAATGCTGATCTATACAGGGTGTTTCATTGATAATTGGAAATATTTCAACTATAGAATCCTAAACTCAAAATATAAAGATTCAATCCAAATCACCAAGATAAAATGTTTCTCTTGTCTGAGTTACAGGGTGTTTTATTTGAAAATTTAAAAATTATTTGTGCACAGTACTTTAAAACTATTCGAAGTATTATCGTCATATTTGGTGGGGAGTGTAGGTATTATACACCTTACTAAATTATGTTAAATGAACGTTTCTGACTGCTACCAGAGGCGTACGACAGGGGCTAGTAACTGGTTGATTCCTCCCATATTCTACGCCACTGGCGGATTTGCAATTTTATCACAATTTTTCGATTTTCCCAATACTTTTTACGTGAATATTGTACTCTTTCTTCATGGCGATAAAGTATTATTTTTCGAAATATTTTGGGTTAAACATGATACTGCGCAATTATTTTGATTTTAATGTGTATTAATTATGTGTTTTGGGTCATTTGATTGCATTTATTACGCGAATGAAACTCTAATCTTTATTAACAAAAAAACAATTTTATTTATCGAAATTTTTTCAACGAACAGATTCATCAAATAATTATAAACAAATTGTGGTTTTGAAAATGTTATAGACTAAATAAAAGAACAATTTTATTAAGAAGAAAACATATTAACAAACATAAGAAACCCTTAACAAATGTTCAACGTGACCCCCGATTACCTCAATAAGTTTATTTATTCTTACGTCCTTTAATACCATGAAAGCATTTATCTAAATAAAATGGAGAAATGATTGAAATCTTATTTATTTATCTGATTTTAATATTGTAAATGCATCTATTCGTTGAAAAAATTTCGATAAATAAAATTATGTTTTTTTGTTAATAAAGATCAAAGCTTTATTCGCGTAATAATAACAGCAATAAATAACAGTGCAGCTTCATGTTTATCCCGAAATATCTCGAAAAATAATAACTTTATCGCCATGGAGAAAGAGTGCAATATATTCACGTAAAAAGTATTGGAGAATCGAAGAATTATAATTCCGCCAGCGGCGTAGAATTTGGGAGTGATCGACCAGTCACTTGCCCCTGTCGTACGCCTCTGGCAGTAGCCAAAAACGTTCGTTTAACATAATTTAATTGGGTGTATAGTACTTACATTCCCCACCAATATGACAATAATACTTGATTAGTTTTAAAGTACTGGGCATAAGAAGTACTGCTTAGGAGAATGCATAAAGATACCGAAGTGGTCAATATTGTAAAACAACGAAAACTTGAATATTTTGGACATATGAGAAAAGTATGACATTCTACATCTTATAATACAGGGTAAGATTAATAGTAAGAGACGTTTCGGCAGACGAAGAACTTCCTGGCTCAAAAATCTCGAGACAGTGGTTTGGTCTCACCACTATACAACTTTTCCGGGCGGCTACCAACAAAACATGATAGCCAGAATGATCGCCAACGATCGTTAAACGGTCATGGAACCTAGAAGAAGAAGGGCATAAATAATTTTTAAATTTTCAAATAAAACACCCTATAATTCAGACATGAGACACATTTTATCAACGTGATTTGGGTTAAATCTTCATATTTTAAGTTCGGGATTCTATAGTTAAAATATTTCCAATTAGTAATGAAACACCCTGTAGATAGAATTTTTTAAATTTAATTAAGGTATAGTTGTAAATTTTCTACTATTCTCCCCTCATTTAATAGTAATATTTAATCCAAGAAACATAATAAAAAAATTTTTGTTTTTATAGTAAGTTTGGAAAAATTTCAATTTTCGTTTCTCGTGTGTATAGTTTTTCGTGACAAAAAACTCTTTAGTTCTAATGTGCGAGCAACATAATATATTATCAGTTACTCATTAATAGATCAGTAAATCGATATAATCGAGACAGGACATGCAAACTGCGATGGAAAATAGGACGCGATCCTCGTCTGTTTTATTTATATTTTCGTCGATGTCCTATCCAAACATTTTTTTGTAATTTAACCAACATATCCGAAAAGATTAAACATATTTGAGTCATGTACTATAACTACAAATCGTTTAAAATTGCTCATCTGCTTTTGTTGTTTATTTTTTTTTAATTTTTTAATGAGATACCTAGAAATCACGCTGCGTCGTGGTAAACAACGTAACTCATTTGGCGTATGCATCTAAATCCGTCCCTGCCGTGCCGGGTCTATCTCGGTTCAAGGCCTCGCTCAACTACCTTGGTTCGAGTCAATGACACGTGCGTGAAACATTTGTTGGGGACTTGTTTACGTTTTTCGCGTCGTTGTCGATTTGCACCGAATTTACTGGAATTTCAGAATTTTGTTGTTATGATCCTAAAAACAAACTTTGCGTTGAACGATGCAAATCACTTTTGTTTTTGTGAATCGAGCTTAAAATGTTTCCTTTTTAAAATATTAAAATTAAGTGTTTTTTGTTTATATACATAGACCTTTTTCCCGTAGGGGTAGACAGAGACCACTCTCTTCCACTTCCGCTACAACGGTTCTTACACATCATTCGCTTCTACTTTTATCGGAGTTCTCATACATGCTCGGTACTCTTGATCTGGCCTTCAAAACGTATCCAAACCATCTAAGCATTCCTTTATCTATCTTTGTAACCACATCTTCTTTTACACCACAGCGTTCTCTTATCTCACTATTCTTTACTTTATCCAACCGAGTCACTCCGGCTATACTTTTCAGACTACTCATCTCCGCAGCATTATTCTTATTTTCATGCATTTTTGCTAAACCCAACATAAGAGTAGGGACCAGCTATCCTCTATGCACAGCCAGACGTGCCTTTTTCGACACGTTTTGGCTGATCATAAAGTTATACAGGGCCTCATTGATTTGTTTCTCTGCCAACGCCCTTTGCTCAATGTCAGGGTCAGTCTTTCCGTCTCTCATAAAATTTGAATCAAGCGTACATAATAATTCACTTGTTTCACTCTTTCTCCTTCATTCAGCACCTCGCAGAGTTGAAGGTCTTCAAGGAAAAATTGGAATGATTTGTCTGCAGCAGGATTTAAACCTGGTCCCACTTTTAAAAAACAGATACATTAACCACTGAGTTATGGGAGTGATTTGTTTAGGTCAATAAAAAAAATTACCATATAGTTAATCTGGAGTAAAACAATATGTATGTATGAACTCCCTGGGGAGTCCCCGTCATGATGCAAGAATGGCTTTCTTGTGGGAGTGTAGCCCAAAATAGAAACTGACTGTTAATGTTTTTAAATTTACCGTATTAATTGGATTGCAAAAGTCCATTTTTTACGACCAAAATTTAATTAATTTTGTATTAAAAAGTAAATTACGGTAATTTTTCAATCGAGTGTTGTTTATAAATGTCTAATGTCTATTTTTAATTGTTCAAAAAAAAAAGAAATAAGGGGCTAGTTTTAAGGCCAAAAAGAAATTCTTTATTTTATATTTTTAATATGTTTGGTTACGAAGTACAATTTAACATTCATTAATTTAAAAAATATATATTTGCATGCATAAAGTTTGGCACTCTTACTTATAAATGCATTCATTATAATACACCTAGTTTTACTGTTAAAGTTTCTGGTATTTAGGTAAATAAAGTAGAAGCGGCAACGTTTATTTTCGTAGCGCTTGTTTTTTTATCCTTTTCTGAAATGTATGTGCGTCAGCTTTGTTGTCAAGGTGACGAAGATTCGTTGGGAGACAGCTAACAATTTATTGATTTCTTGTTGGTGGCGGCACCTAACGTAGAGTAGACGAACTAACCAACGCGGAAATGGCAGTTAGGTGTCTACAAAATAAAGTTTACAGTTTACTTTAATGGCAGTCCCGATCGGTGTCGGCATCTGGCGATACAAAAAAACATTACGTTAAAACAGTTTCCGTTAATTTTAGTTTTGGCTCTGCAGGAATAACAAAGAAATTTGATATTTTTATATTTCAAAACACGGTAATCTGTTAAAAAATTTGCATCCAATTAAAATTTTTTTATTTTTTGACCATTTGACATAGTAATTTCTAGCTGTTTTTTGTTTTTGAGTGAAATTTTTGAATAGTAAAAATACCGGCCATCGTAAAATGCAAAACCACAACGTTTTCCGCATATATCAATAAATCTTGCATGGATCGTAAAAAAATAATATCAAGAACACGCAACCGCCGACAGCTGCATCATGATTAATGGGGTGCCATATAACTGTTTTGATAAAATATGGGTGCATACAGGGTAAGGCATAAATTGGACTTTGATACTGACTGAAATATTAATAAGAAACTGACAAAATGACAGCAATAAAACAGAAACAAAAATGAATGTTTCTACTGATAATACGTGGCAATAAATTTTGTTGCTGCTTAGAATATTAAAGAGAAAAATCCTTAAAAGCAAGAAAATTGGTAACGCTCTGAGAGGCTGCCACATCAATTGGTGTATAATCCCGATACTCCTGTTCTGCCAGTTCGTGACTGGAGGTGATCCGAGCCTGTGTATTCGGGGGGCATTGACGAGGTCATAGTCCATCTTCTTTTTTCTTTCTTAAATTATTAAACCAAATCATTAAAAGTCCAACAAAAATACATGTTCCAACTGCGGTTGCTGATAATTCCCCAAAAAGCAAGTTTAGAATTTCTGCAACATTCGAGGCCTGAACTCTAACATTAATTCAGTACACCACCACCTAACCTAACCTAACCAGACTAACAGACCTCATTTACTGGCTCTGACAGAGACACAAATTAAACCCTCCTCTAACAATACAGTACAATATAAATTTCTCTGCTGTCTGTATCTTTCTCCTACGAACCCTCCTTACGTCAACCTCTTTCAACATCTTTCCGACACGCTGGAGCTGTTGCAAACCAACGACCCTAGCACAGAAGTTATATTTTTGGGTGATTTCAATGTTCACAACGTGAACTGGCTGAGATCTAACCGCACCGACAACGCCGGTCTAGAAGCTGAGAACTTTGCGATAAGCCACAACGTGACCCAGCTAGTTGAAGAATCTACCCGCATACCCGATAACCCCAATCACCAAACCAACATTCTTGATCTCTTCCTCACGTCACATCCAGACCAGTACCAAGTCTCTATAACCGCTCCACTCGGTAAATCTGATTATAAACTCATCTCAGCCACGTCCAAACAAACAACCCCGCCCAAAATTACGCCTGGTACCTCTATTGTCTGGCATTATAGATCAGCCAAATGGAATGAACTAAGGAAAATTTACCTATCATTTCCATGGAAAGATGTCTGCTTTCGCTCACAAGACCCATCAACATGTGCAGAATCTGTAACCGAAATCATAAGGCTAGGTATGGACTCATACATTTCTCATGGTACAAGACGGATCTTCAACCCCAAACCTTGGTTCAACCAAGAATGCAACCGTGCGGTGCGTGATAACAATCAAGCACATCGACTCTGGTGCGAAGTCCCGACAATTGCCAACCGAGAAGCCTTTGTCCATGCGAGGAACGCCTGCAAAAGAAAAATCGAAAATCGAAAAAAAATTGTTGGATCATCATTTATCCCTGGTATATCAGACAATAATGTCTTCTAATAAAAAAATACGTATTCTTGAACGTCGTCGTTTCCTGCAAAAATGGTAGTAACATCAACAAAATCAGATGCTATACCCCTATCTCCAACTACTAAAAATCCATAAGCTCCAAAATCAAAAATCGCTAAAGCTTCCAGCGCCAATAGTTCGCCAAAAGTAAAAAAGGTTGCACAAACACACGTCTTATTTCTTTTAATTTTTGCTTACGAGTACTTTTCACTTCTACCTTGATAGAGCTAACAAAACATGCTTTATTTTTGTAGTTGCTTACCGTTTCTCATATTCCTTGTAAATTTTAAAATGATTGCATTAAATTTGAATGACACCATCACGTACGGCAAACCTTTTATTAAAATGAGCCTTACAACCGACCCACTCACTTTATGAAGATTTGGGGTAAATAATCGAAGAGGCAAAATGCAATCTCGTAAGTAGTGTTCAATCAATTTTGTTTATGTATTCACAGTTCTGTGGCAATGATGTCATAATATACGAAAAAGAAATATTTTTTATATAAATTTTTAACTTTCGAGTTAACTTTTAGTAATGGGTCCGATTTTGCGAATCCAGAATTTTGTCATATATCCACATTTCAAGGTTCCCAGAGTCGAATACAATAGTTTTTAAGTGGACGTTTGTGTGTGTGTATGTATGTATGTTCGTATGTACGTTCGGAACTATTTTTCGTCTCGGTTATCTCGAGAACAAAAAATGATATCGACGTGGGACCAATTGCATTCGACGCATAATTACGCAACTTAGAACTGATAAGATTTTTTATGGAGAATAAAAAAACTTAAAAAAAATAGTTAACTTTTGGAATTCTTATACTTGGCGTACGTTTACGTCATTTGAGTGCGACAAGTTTACTCTGCTTACGCTTACGTCATTTGAGTGTTACTTGGCACACGCAAAATATACTTAGCACACGCAAACTATACTTGTCGCACGCAAATTCGAACCACCAACCTTTCGGTTAACAGCCGAACGCGCAACTGTCAAGTTGGCATTACAAAGTTTATATTTTTATTTCAGTTAAAATTTTTGGTCTGGACCAAATGCTCGCATTTATTCCGCATTCGCAATAAAAAATAGTATGTGCAACCCGTGCGATGTTGGCGATTGCTCACTTGCTTCGCTCGTGCGTTCAACTTCGCTATCGTGTTCTATCACTATCTTATCGCACTAGTTGCACATGTTTTTACAAATTTTAACATTGAATGTATTTAACCTAAAAACGCTCTGTATAGGAAAAGCATTGTAACAAAATGTTTGTCATTGTAGTGTTAAATGGTTGTGGATTTTTTGTGATATACTCTGTCTTTGAAATAAATCACCATGAGTAGCTATTACAAACAAACTAATGACTGTTTTGAAGTGTCAAAAGTAAAACCCTAAATTATACAAAGAGTGCTATTACAACTTCGCCGACAACCGTATATAGTCTCCTTTCTGAGGTCATCTTATCCGGCTCTCTGGACTCTTAGACAGACAAAAAAAGGGAAAAATAAAACTACAGTCTGATGTCTGGTTTAGAAAAGAAATATGAGCTACACCATATACTCGTCTATGACTGAAAACTAACTTTTTATTATTCCTATTACGTCATCGAAGTTTCGTGGCATTCTCGCGATTTATTTTTTGCATAGACGCCATTCGTCAGAAATACATACTAAAAATGATTTATTTTGATTACATAAGTTTGCCGTTTGAATCTGCAATCACGAAACGTGTGTTACCTTCACAGCGGTCCACAAAATCATTTGAATAATATGCCAAACTTTACGATAGTTCGCGTATTTAGCAGTAAACGTGTTAAAAATATTCTTAATATTTAAATACAACATCTATTTTTGGGTATTCTATTTTTTTAAAACATTTTCCAACATAATTTGGCATTTTGTAAACATGACTAAAAAATCAAATTTCAGTTTTAGAATATTTTAAAACCGACATTATTAGTCGAGATTTCTAGAATATACCTAAATATAAGTTAGAGCAATTTAAATATATTTAAATAAGAAATGGATGTTAGCAAAAACCTACGGAACGTCTTTTGCGAACGATGATTAAATAATGAAGTTGGAAATGTGATGGCATTTCATTTTATAGTTGATGATATATTCGAATAATTATTTATTTTTACTTACTTAAATCAATGATCTGCACTTTATTGAGACTCATTATCAACAATAAATATTTATTTATATTGTTTACGCATATAACAGCAAACTTTATACACAAAACTGTAACTTAAGTGCACAGCCGATGACTGACAGTACCGACCTCTCGGAAAATTGATTGACGGATATCTGATTGAATGTGAATTGCGCGCTAAGATTTACACTTAAACACTTCCGTGTCATTTTATATATGTGGGTCGATTATATATCAGAAAACAACTACAACTACGACAAGCATTGAATTACATCTGATACTTAATCGTACATAACCCATTTCGGGTGATATGCTGATACTTGTTAAGTAAAAGAAAAAATTATTAAATTTCTCCATTCGAAATGACCACCCATGGACCGGTTTCGGGGTGTTGCCCCTCGACAGCACTGGGTAGGTCTTGACAAACTCATGTTTGCCCTTGTTTTACTTTATTTTATTTATCATTTAAAACAAATTGTTGTCGTTGACATTATTTAAACAACATTATTTTTGCATTTTTATTGAAAAAATTAGTTACATGATTATTTATTATTTAAAACACATAAATCATCATTGACATTATTTAAACGGCATAATTTTTTTTACTTACAGTATTTCCATTGTTAAATTTTTTATTATTATTATTATTATTATTATTATTTAACCATCATTTGCATTGTTGTGACATTACTTTTTACTTATTAACCCTTTAACTGCGGCTATTTCTACGGCAGTCTTACCTCTCAAACGGCAAAAAAATGGTAAAATTTGTTATGATAAATTAAAGATTTTTTTTAACTGTTCTTAAAGCTAAATTTTCATTTTTTTTAGTATTATTAAAAAAGGGTAGCTAAAAAACAATGTAAATATTGTACAGTAGCGTACTCTCATTTGGTCAGTGGCGTACGTACATATTTTTATAAAATTATTTCAATATAATTATAAAATCTTGGAAATTATGTAGCCCAACGAAATGAAAAATTAAAATAATTTTTAACAGTAGCGTGCACACATTTTTTGGAATATGAAAAGTAATGCCAAAGTTTATAAAATCTAAAATTTATCTTTGTTCAAACTAGATAAGTTATAAAGCTAGTTTTTTATATTTTGTAATTACGAATAAAATATGAAAACGTACTTGTGTACAGTGGCGTAGGTATATTTTTATAACGCTCCTGCAGAAAAGTGAATATTCAAAAAAAAATTCTAATCAATTATAAAATTTTAAAAATTCTGTGCTACGACAAAATAAAAAACTAAAATAGTTTTTAACAGTGGCGTGCATGCATTTTTTGTAATACGAAAAGCAATGGACAAATTTTAAAACCTAAAGTATACTTTTATTTAAACCAGTTATTTATAAAACCGGTTTTTTATAATTTATAATTGCGAGTTAAAATAAAAAAAGGATCTACGTACTTATTAACTACCCAAAATCTTTGAAACACGTTACAAAACTAATAAAATTTCCAATGAGAACACAATAAAGTCTAAAAATGATTTCGTGCGTTTTCATTGCAAAACCCCACCTTGCATTCAGGACACCACGTAGTTACTAATTTTCTTTTTGGTTCGCCGCGTTTTGTGTTTCAACACTCATGACAGGTTCGTTGTCTTTTTCTTTTTGCAGCAGTTACCGGAACATATGTAGAAAAATGTCATTCCATAAAGTTAACGGCTGCAAGTCTGTCGAGTTGTTCACCACTTCTTCTTCCAGGTCTAACTGCATTTACTGTTCTATATTTTTTAAGAATTTAGCTAACAAATCGTCTAATAAAATATTTTAGTTTTAGAGAATTATTCCCAGTTTTTATTGGATACATATTGTAACAGTTTAGTGCAACAAAGTCCAATAGATAAAAAAACAAATATTTGTGCCATTTCATGCTTTTTTTCACACAATCAACAGTTTCTTCCACATCGGAAAAAGATTCTTATCACTATATTCATCATATTCTTGAATATTTCGTTCTATTCAGCGGTTTGTACTCAAACCCGATGAAGTTGAGGGTTGGTCCATTTTTATAGCACATGTAATAAATAAAAATAAAATCAAAAACACATTCTTACACTTTGCTTTTCAATCTATGAACTAAAAACTAATAAGGGCAAAGCCACCTGCGTTTATTCATTTTACATACTTACAGTTGTGCACTCCATCTCATATTAGTAATATATAAACGTAAAAAATAAAATAATAACAAACCCCTTACACAAAATCTTTAAAATATGATCCTGTTGACTTTATACATACATACATACATAAAGTCACGCCTTTTTCCCATAGGGGTAGGCAGAGACCAGTTCCTTCCTTTTGCGCGACGGTTCGTACACACATATTTTGCTTCCTCTACTTTCATCAGTGCTCTCGTACATGCTCGTCGGTTGTTGGTACTCTTGACCTGGCCTTTCTTCAAAACAATGTTGATCTGATCGAGATATGTTCTCCGAGGTCGACCTCTACCGATTTGCCCATTCACACTCGCCTTATAAATTTGTTTCGTCAATATTCCTTCATCCATCCTTTCTACGTGTCCAAACCACATAAGCATTCCTTTATCTTTCTTTGTAACCACATCATACATACATAAAGTCACGCCTTTTTCCTATAAAGGTAGGCAGAGACCGCTTCCTTTCACTTGCCTCGGTTCTTACACACATCTTTTGCTTCCTCTACTTTCATTAGTGCTCTCATACATGCTCGTCGGTTGTTGGTACTTTTGACCTGGCCTTTCTTTAAAACAATGTTGATCTGATTGAGATATATTCGCCGAGGTCGACCTCTACCGACTTCAGTCCATTCTTACTCGCCATATAAATTTGTTTCGTCAATCTTTCTTCATCCATCCTTGCTACTTGTCTAAACCATCTAAGAATTCCTTTATCTGACTTTATTATCATAAATAAACGACAGGTAAAGGGTTAAAAGTTGATGACTAATTTCTTTTTTTACTCGCTCCCCTATTTGTGGTTCATTTAAGGAGAAAGAAAGTTGAAAGAAGCTTTCGTAATGGAATAAAATTAAATAGTGGCGTCCAAATAAAAACAATGTTACTTTTTTTTTAAATCCAGACCACGCCCTTGTCTTGGCTAAGAGCCTGAGATTGGTCGGAAGCCTGTCGGGTTATCGACAAATAAGATATTCCATAACTTAAGGTAATAAAAAAGTGAATTCTGGAAAGATGTTACACATCTGTTACACACTTTCGTCCCATTTTACGAAATCACTTTTAGGAAATAAACTCAGATTAATATTTAATAACCGTTGAAACGCATTGGTCTCTTCTGTAAGAAATAATAAAAACGTATTCCACTCAAAAACTATATTTATCGTAAAGCGTATTCAAACTTCTATCCATTACAAAAAATGCGTCTGTACCCTAGCGTTTACACCTAGCGTTTATAACTCAACCGATGGATCTTGTATACAGGGTGGATCCAAATATATCTTACACTTCCAAAGTTAGCGTTGTTGTTAAACGTTTATATTAATTTAAGCAGTTTTCTTTGCAGTCGAACGCCGGGCAGCCGGCAGCCGTCACCCGCCGAAGAAGAATTGAGCAAAAATGGCATGGGAATAGATCCCGCAACTTTGGCGGTTTTAAAGCAACAACCAACTGAGCAACAATTACAACAGCACCATTTGCACCACTTACCACCGCACCTGGCTCCGCATCTCGGCGTCACTTTGGCCGAATCGGTAAATCAGCAATTCGAGCACTTCGCCGCCGAGCAGCAACAGCAGCAACAACCGCAACAGGTAATAAAAAAAAAACACTCAAATTTCCTTGATTAAAATATCTTGCATTTGATTTACACTAATTTTTCGCATTCGGATCTAAAAATTACCACAGTTTTAATCTATCACGTCAATTTTTTTACGTACAGAATACCTCTCTATGTTTCAAAAATTATACAAAGGTTAAAAATTGTTACGTTTATTTTTCTATTAAAATTACTATTCTACAGTATCAACACAATTCACAAAAAAACTCTGTCTTTGACAATAAATATAGTTTAAACTATCGCTGGATACTTCACTGTATACAGTGTGGAACAGCCAAATGGAATAAAATCGATAACGAATAAATGAGAGCGTGGTGGGAAAAACGCTTGGATACGTCGATTTGTATTTTTAGATGCGCATTTTAAAAAAAAATTATATAGGGTGTGTCATTTGGCAGTGACCAATACCAACTTTCTTATTTTAAATACAATCCCCTGTATATTATATATTTTTTGGATTTAGACATAATTCATGTAAAATGTCCCATACCTATCTACAACTGTTTCTGAAATATTAAGTGTTTTTAGATGTATTACAAAAATTAACATTAAAAAAAATTATTTTATTTAACAAATAATGTAAATAAAAAAAACAAAAAACATCAATTTCAATGTAAGAGATGTTCAAAATGTTCGCCGCGAAAGTCTTGGCAACATGCTAATCTGGTAAGAAATGTCTTCTAACGTTACTCAACATCTCAGGCGTGACTGATCTAATCGCAAGCTTGATTCGTCTTTTTAAATCGTGTAAGTTGAGTGGTTTAGTTTTGTATACAATACTTTTGACATATCCCCACAAAAAAGAGTCTAATGGCGTCAGATCAGGATATCGTGCTGGCCATTCTATCGATCCGCGCCTCCCTATCCACCGATTTGGTAAATTTTGGTTCAGGTACTGCCGGACATTGATTTGGTAATGGGGCAGTGCTCCATCTTGCTGAAACCATAGTATATTTGCAGGAACTTGTGGGTTTGCTGGATCAGGATATAAGTTTGTCAAAGTTGGCACGACATTATTTTGGAGCAGTTCTAAATATTTATCTCCATTCGAGTTGCCATTAATGAAAAAGGGACCTACGATATGATTTCCAACAATTCCTGTCCAAACATTAACTTTTTCAGGCTATTGCGTATGTTCCTCTCTCATCCATTGAGGATTCTCATTAGACCAATAGCGGCAATTTTGACGATTAACATAACCGTGAAATCAGTAAAAAGGAACGCATTAATGGTTTTTGCTTATTTTCTCAATATTAAGAGCTAAATGGGAAATAACTATTAAGTATAATGTAGCGAATTTTGAAATAAGATAATTTTCTTTTTTTAATGTTAATTTCTGTAATACATCTGAAAACACTTAATATTTCCGAAACAGTTGAAGATAGGTATGGGACATTGTACATGAATTATGTCTAGAATTTTCTGAAGAATCCAAAAAATAAATAATATTCAGGGAGTTGTATTTAAAATAAGAAAGTTGGTATTGGCCACTGTCACATGACACACCCTATATAATTATTTTTTTTAAAAAATGCGCACCTAAAAATACAAATCGACGTATCCAAAAGCGTTTTTCCCACCACGCTCTCATTTATTCGTTATCGATTTTATTCCATTTGGCTGTTCCACACTGTATGAATAATGATTCATTTAGAGTTATTTTTTTTATACAAAAAATTAATAAAAACAATTTTATTTTATAATCTTTATTAGCATACAATAGAACCATTTTTTACAATTATTTCTTAAAGATAATTTCTTTCAAATGTTGTCCGCGACTACGGTTAACAAGATCCATTCTCAAGTTACAATTTTCAATTATGCGTGATAATATTTCGAGTGGTATTCGGCCAATGACTCGAGTAATATTGGCCTCCAATCTCTCAATCGTAGCCGGCTTATCCACGTAGACTCACTTTACATATATCCAAAGGAAAAAGTCAAGAGGTGTGATATCACATGATCTAGCCGGCCAATTCACTGGTCCAAAGCGTGAAATGATCTGTTCGCCGAATTGTTTTCGCAGTAAAGCCATGGGTTAACGGGCTGTACGGCAAGTGGCGCCATCTTGTTGGAACCAAATTTCGTCGAGACCACGGGCTTCAATTTTAGGAATCAGATAGTCTGTTATCATGGCGCGATAACGGTCACCATTTACAGTAACATTTCGGCCGGTCTCTATTTTGAAGATAATTCGACCGGCCCATAAACCACACCAAACAGTTGTTTTGTCTGGATTTAATGGCAGCTCTTGAACCTCTTCGGGTTGTTTGTCATCACAAATACGGGCATTTTGTTTATTTACGAACTCATTAAGCCAAAAATGGGCCTCATCTGTGAACAACATTTTTTTCGAAAACAGTGGATCTTCTGCAAGCTTGTCAAGAGCCTAACGAAGAAATTGGAAACGATTCGGAAGGTCGGTTGGCTTCAGTTCTTGCACTAATTGAATTTTGTATGCTTTCAAAGAAAGATCCTTACGTAAAATACGTCAAGTTGTTGAATACGACAGGCCAAGGCTGTTGAGAACAGCGACGAATCGATACTTCACGGTCTTCGCGTACACTCTCCGCTATCGCCCCTATATTTTCTTCACTACGTGCTGGATGTGGTCTCTTTGGCCGAGTATTATACAATAATGAAAATTGGGTCGCAAACTTACTGATGGTAGAGCGAATTGTGCGTTCGGTAGGCCGATTATGTGGACCATAAGTTGCTCTAAACGCGCGATACAAACACTCCTCGAAGAACGCCCATTTTCATAATAAAGTTGAACAATTTGTAGACGCTGTGCCGGGCTGAGTCTTTCCGTTATGAAATATCAAACACTACTAAACAAGAATGCCACTTCAGTGGCATGCGCGATCATGCAATTAAATACTCACCAAGAAAAGTACCTCTAAATGAATCACCGTTTATATATAATTCAACTACTCGTCAAATAAAAACTGTATACTTCCGCATATCGACCTGCGTTAAATACTTTTGCCTTTGCCTCCGTAAAGATGTCCGAAGAATTTAGATGCGCTTTTCGATAGGGTTCTGTCGATCGAACAAACAAACAAGCAGAGCCGGCTCTGCCCATTTTCGTAACAATATACTGTTCACAGTATAAACAGTATACAGATATGGCTACTGTGTATTCGCTTATAGCTTTTCCTGCAGTCTGTGGACAAAATTACCTGGTGCTATAACAATAGTCGCCATCTTGTTGTAGATCTTATTTACCTTAATGCTGACCACTGTTCCAAGGTTTTTCGGCAGGATAGGTGAGCAGAAAATCCTTCTTGATGATTTATTTTGTAGCCAAGTATTTTAGGCACGATACAATCTCGATTCCAAGAAATAATACAGAGAATCACGACACTAAAATGGAAATGGGCAGGACATGTTGCGAGATTCAAAGACGACAGATGGACCCCGCGCAGACAAAAAGAAACAGAGGAAGACCTCCAACACGTTGGAGCGACGATATAAAAAGAGTAGACGGACACTGGATTAGAACAGCTCAAGATAGAGCCCAGTGGAGCAGTTTAATGTTCAGCAGTGGACTGAATACCACGCTGGGAGATGATGATGACAATCACGAGTTCAAATTATAACGGAACAAATAACAAATTTTATCAGAACCAAGTTCAATTTCGAACCCAGTTCAACATGCAAACGGGTCGGACAAATAAGACTCGCATAACGATCAGATGATCCTAGTTTATTTTTCTTTTGCTGGAAGTGACCCAGTGCAAGGAGTAGTTTTATGATTGGAGCAATCTATTTTACTTAAAATTAAAAATAGTCATTGAATATTTCATCCATTTTTCTTTAATGAAAATAGTCGCAAAAAGGGTAGACCTATCGTGTGAGCCGCGGACAGGCACTGCGACTGAAAATTTGCAGGTCATAGTTCTCTGGAAATACTGATTTTGATTTCTTGTTGTAATTTAAGTATGCGCAGTATGTTTTTATGTGTACTACTAAAGCTCCGTTTACAGGCTAGCGGTAACCCTTACGAGCAGCAACAACATGGATACGCACCGCAACATCCTCAGGCTCATCAGCCTCATCAAGTAGACAGCGCTGTCTTGCAGCAGCAGCAGCACAACTTCGATGTACAGGTGAGTCGATAATACCGATACACTGCGGTCCATATGTATGAAATAAATTCATTTTTAGCGATATAATGTATTTGTTTAATAAAAACTGAAACGGGTCGATTTTTGTTGTCAATTTGGACAATTTACAGTACGAAAATATTACCCCCTTCTTGCACCCCCTCTGAATTATGAGCACCCCCTTAAAAATTTTAAATGAGAAGGGGTGTCGTGTGGCACCTAGTTCGGAAGGGATTTTCATTCTCTGTTCAGCTAAACCAAGTTTTTCAAATTTGGTGCAATCATAACTGAAAAAGATTATTTTAAAAATGTAAAATTTTATACTCCAAGTTATGTATTTGTTTAAAAAACCTGAAAAATATCGATTTCTATTCTCAATTTGACAATTTATAGTATGAAAATATCACCCCCCTCTTGCACCACTTCTGAATTATGAGGACCCCCTCAAAAAATTTAAATGAGAAGGGGGGGTCGTGTGGCACCTAGTTCAGAAGGGATTTCGATTCTCTGTTCAGTAATACTAAGTTTTTAAAATTTGGTGCAATTATAGCTGAGAAAATTTGTTTTGAAAATGTGAAATTTTTATACTTAACGTAGAATGAAGAAAATATTTTTTTAGGAAGTGTTTTTCAATTTATTTTACAATAAAATGAAATGTTTAAAACGACCTCCATTTACTCCTTGACAATAAGCAATGCGATCTTGAAATTATCGCAGAACATTTTGTAGGACCTCAGAGGTAATGTTGTTAATTTCTTCCGTTATCCTAGCTTTTAAATCTGCAATATTGTCTGGTCTATTAAAATATATTTTTGTTTTTAAATAACCCCATAAGAAGTAATCAGGTAGTTTCTTATCCGTCTTCCTAAACGTCAGGAAAAAGTCGTTCAAGACACCAAAAAATTGTTCGCAAAACCCATAAAAAATATAATGTCAATCTAGTACTGGTATTTTGATATTTGTGAGTTGCTGGCAGACGTCGGTGTATTGAAAAATATTTTTGTGTGTATTCGATTCAACTATGGCTCATTTATCCAAAACTCAAATAATTTCAAATTTTCTCAGTTATGATTGCACCAAACTTAGTATTGCTGAACAAGATGCCACACGCCCCCCCTTCTCATTTAAATTTTTTGAGGGGGTGCTCATAATTCAGAGGGGGTTGCAAGAAGGGGGTAATATTTTCATACTGTAAATTGTCAAATTGACAATATTTACCTCCTGCATAAATTTTAATAACAAATTTTCTCAGTTATGGTTGCACCAAATATGAAAAACTTAGTATTGCTGAACAGATAATGAAAATTCCTTTCTAAGAAGATGCCACACGTCCCCCCTTCTGATTTAAATTTTTTGAGGGGGTGCTCATAATTCAAAGGGGGTGCAAGAAGGGGGTAATATTTTCGTACTGTAAATTGTCAAATTGAATACAAAAATCGACCCGTTTCAGTTTTTATTAAACAAATACATAATAACGCTAAAAATGAATTTATTTTAACCTATGGACCGCACTGTATATTTAACGTTTACATTATATTTACCTTTTGCACACTTGAATGGTACCAATGAAGTAGGAAGTATGTATTTCGATTTCTTTGGATGAATTTAAACCTAAAAAAATTCGTTTTGTCCTACTGTTTTAGAAAATATTTATAAGCTGTATTAAAATTTTAAACATGGATTCGAACAAACGCACCATCCGTAATTCGATTTTGAAATAAATGAGCTTTGTCGGCAATGTTCATCACGATAATGATTTATCCATTGAGTTAATGACATATTCGCCGCACTCAGTCAAAGTAATTTAATATTTGCCAATGCGTGATTACAAAAATTTCGCGTACAGATTAAAAACTACAGAATTAATTAATTATATAAACAGTTAATAAATGTGAGTGAATGCAGTAAATATGGTTTTAAATTAAATTGTAAAAAAACCAAAACGATAATTATAAGTAAGAACTCAAAAATAACAGCCAATTTTATGGTGAACAACACGCCATTGAAAAGAGTAAACAGATTTTGTTAGCTGGGATGCAACTTACTTGATACATGGAACCACTCATACGAAATAAAAACTCGTATTGAGAGATATGCCTTTAACCGACTGCGAAAATTTCTTTGTAATCTTTCGTTAAGCATCGATGTAAGAATCAGAGTCCTTCGATGCTATGTGATCTCTGTGCTGCTATATGGAGCAGAAAGTTGGAGCCTCACCGAAAACGCTATTCTGGAAAGACTTGGGAAAAACAGTGAAATCCTCAATACGATAAAATATAGGAAAGTGGCGTATTTTGTGTATATATGTGAGTTGTACCACAACATCATCGGTGTTGCGGGACTGCATGCAGGCCCTCACTAAGTTATCGACTACAAATAAGGTCACTCTTACATGGACACAGGAACCCATGAACTGTCAATAAATGGGACCCTGGTGGAACCAAGCAGCCAGTTGGTCGGATTGCCAATTGCCGAAGGCGAAACATAAATTAAAACTAATCCTTAAGGAAGAACATATCGCTCAAGAGGAAAAGAGCAGCATACACATTCTGTGTTGCTGTCCGATGCTAGCGGTGTACAGGTACCAAACCTGGGGCCGCATGATAATGATTTCAAGTGATCTAAATAAGACAGGGCCAACAGAAATCCTGCGGTTTGCCAAAACCAGTAGTCTGGAATTCTGATGCCCTGAAGACAAAGCGGTAGTCGCAGAGGATCAAAGATCTAGGTGACATAGGTGCCTATACC
This sequence comes from Agelastica alni, assembly GCA_950111635.1. Lineage (NCBI taxonomy): Eukaryota > Metazoa > Arthropoda > Insecta > Coleoptera > Chrysomelidae > Agelastica > Agelastica alni. Next base: position 21,491,346 of record OX467719.1, on the reverse strand, counting down.
AATAGCCCAACCGCAATGCCCTGAAGACAAAGCGGTAGTCACAGAGGATCAAAGATCTAGGTGACATAGGTGCCTATACCAATAGCCCAATCGCAATGCCTTGAAGACAAAGCGGTAGTCGCAGAGGATCAAAGATCTAGGTGACATAGGTGCCTATACCAATAGCCCAACCGCAATGCCCTGAAGACAAAGCGGTAGTCACAGAGGATCAAAGATCTAAGTGACATAGGTGCCTATACCAATAGCCCAATCGCAATGCCTTGAAGACAAAGCGGTAGTCGCAGAGGATCAAAGATCTAGGTGACATAGGTGCCTATACCAATAGCCCAATCGCAATGCCTTGAAGACAAAGCGGTAGTCACAGAGGATCAAAGATCTAGGTGACATAGGTGCCTATACCAATAGCCCAATCGCAATGCCTTGAAGACAAAGCGGTAGTCGCAGAGGATCAAAGATCTAGGTGACATAGGTGCCTATACCAATAGCCCAATCGCAATGCCTTGAAGACAAAGCGGTAGTCACAGAGGATCAAAGATCTAGGTGACATAGGTGCCTATACCAATAGCCCAATCGCAATGCCCTGAAGACAAAGCGGTAGTCACAGAGGATCAAAGATTTAGGTGACATAGGTGCCTATATCAATGGCCCAACCGCAAAACTGTAATGTAAATGGAATAACAGGAACAAAAAAAACAACACATGGTCATAAATAAAATTACTTAATGCCAATTAGAGCAAATTTCATTGAGAAAGAATTATTTTCATATGAAACGAATATGTCTATCGATCATATATCATATAATTTATCGCTGGTTTCTATTAGAACAATAAAAAATAACGAAAGGCACTTCGAATATCGGAGATCTTGTCACGATGACAAATGACTATTCTCGAATTTAATATTCTATCAATTTCCTCACGGCCGAGTCGAGTTTGATTTATAACATCTGTAAGCATTCATCTGTCCTTCGATGTAGTATGTTCCATTTCAAATTATCAACATCCGATTGATTGCTGTTTTGCGTTAATGTCCTTTTAACACGAGCAGCAAGCTCGACCAGAAGTTTTGCAGAAAAAAAATCACAGGGTAAATTTTGCGAAAAAAATTATAGCAAAAATTAAAATTGCGATTAATTAGTTGAATCTTTATTTTCGGATATCTCTTGGTCACTAGGGAGTGGGCTGCACTGAAATAATGACAATCATAGTGCACTTGAATTATTCCCGACATAAATAAAGGAACGAGTATATATAGCATAGCCAGTGAAAGTAAGGCCGCAGAAAGCCAGTTCAAATCTAAACTAATATTAGAATACCACAAAATCCTGGATATGGGATGACACAATAAGCTCTGCTTGATACCAGGATACCAGGGAGAACATGGCAACAAAGAGGCAGACAGGCTAGCTAGAGTAGGAGAAATATAACAGCTGATAGCCTACAGAGCCATTCTGCATCATTGCTAGGAAGCAAACTACATACATACATAAAGTCACGCCTTTTTCCCATAGGGGTAGGCAGAGACCACTTCCTTCCACTTGCTACGGTTCGTACACACATCTTTTGCTTCCTCTACTTTCATCAGTGCTCTCATACATGCTCTTCGGTTGTTGGTACTTTTGACCTGGCCTTTCTTCAAAACAATGTTGATCTGATCAAGATATGTTCTCCGAGGTCGACCTCTACCGATTTGCCCATTCACACTCGCCTTATAAATTTGTTTCGTCAATCTTCCTTCATCCATCCTTTCTACGTGTCCAAACCATCTAAGCATTTCTTTATCTATCTTTGTAACCACATCTTCTTTTACACCACAGCGTTCTCTTATCTCACTATTCTTAACTTTATCCAACCGAGTCACTCCGGCTATACTTCTCAGACTACTCATCTCCGCAACATTAATCCTATTTTCATGCTTCTTCTGCCAAACCCAACATTCACTACCGTACATAAGTGTAGGAACCAACACACCTCTATGCACCGCCAGACGTGCCTTTTTTGACACTTTCTGGCTATTCATAAAGCTATGCAGTGCCCCATTCATTTGAAGCAAACTAAAAGCAGGTTAAAAAACAACCAGACATTTGGAATCTCTAGGAAATAGTGGGAAATTTTCTAAAGCTTGAGTGAACAACGATCCTTACAGGACACAGCTGCATTGGAGGGCTTGTAGGGTATGTGCTACACAAGTTGGTCGAAGAATTTCACGGATGCACAGAGCAACTGGCAAGACACAATAAAATCTGTCTTTGTTTACCCTGGCATTCAGGCATTCATGATTCCGGTCAATGAAAAAGCCAGTGCATTGGCAAAAAAGGTTCAAAGGTAATACCAATAGGTACAAAACCATTCTGAGGATAAACAAAACAATATATTAAAGCAGAAACAAGGACTGAAATCCTCATGGACCTGAACGGACCTAGAACAAACCAAATTGGCCAAATATCTATTGGACATGTCATACCGTGGGGACAGCAACCTTTTACTTCTTAATGGGAAAGACCTTAAACAGTTTGTTGGAATCCCTTTAGGTCGCCACCCAATGAACGTCTAAAAAAGAAGGTCAAGGTGGCAAATTGTTTCTGCAGATTCTGCGAACACCATCTTTTGATAAAATGTGTAGGACCATTACAAAAAATATATCGCTGGGTAAGGCAACTCCTACTTTAAAAGATCTTAAAAATGTGGTGCAAGAATACTGATTCTAAGGGATTGGAATTGACCCAGAAATAACAAAATAAATAAACTAAGAAGTGGCACAAAATATCTTAAGGGTCAAGGTGTACAAATGCCTTTGACAGGCTCAGTTTTATTGTTAAATAAAGTTAATGCAACGAAATAAACGCAGTTCTCATGTTTGAAATAAAACGTACATATTCGAATCTGTAGTTTAGTCACAGGTGATTTTATATATTTGAAGGTACAACTTTGTAATTAAGCGCGCTTGAGCGGTGAGTAAAAAAAAATTTTTAATAATGGAACCGTAATCACCAAAGGAAAAAGTTTCCAATGCGCGGGAGGCCTAACTGTCGCGTTCTCTAGACATAAAGTTTGTGAGCTGCATACTTCTTGCACCGATAGATAAGTGGTGCTATTTTTGATCAAAATAGATTTTTAACACGCTTATATTAGTTTCACCTGTATGTTTGTTTGTAACTGACTCTTTGGCCTCGATTTTGACCTTTTTTAAGCGATCCGATTTAATTTAAACTTCGCGCACTTGTCAAATACAGTCGACAATGCAATAATTTGATCAAAATATCCGATTATCCTGATTAGTTTCGCCAGAATTCATAAATTACTTCTGGGATCGTTTGCATGAGAGTAAGAGAGATAGAGTTAGTGCGTGATTTACGCATGCGCGCAGTTCCTTTAACGACACCAAAATAAGCAACAGTTTTATTCTACTTTCCAAAATAAGTAATTTGTCTATTATCTAGTAGATGGCGCCACTAGCAATTTGCAGTAATACAAATGGTAGTTTTTATTTTTTGTTGCGTAAAAGTATAGTGTTAATTTTTTAAAAACTGTTCTAAAAGCGTGGGGTGCTTTGTATAACATTTTTAAAAATATAATTTATTTATTTTTATAAAAATTTTCATTTATTTCGGTAATCATTGCCACAATAGATTTCTTTATGAAATAAATACCTAAATACAATAAGTGTCTTTAAGCAAATACAACTAGAACTAATTTCACTTTTGGTAAATTCTAACATTTATAGCATCTGGCTAATCAAATATGCTAAACCGTGTTCTGATGGCTGTTTACAAATTTGAATGTACGTACACGCAAACATTATTATTTCATTTCCAGATTGATTGGTCCTCACAATTTAATCTCGAAATTGAAAATGATTGGTAGATTAGTGTACGATTCATTTTCCAGGAATCTCCTGCAACAGGCAGACAAAGTTAATAGTTTATTAATGACGTTTCGGTTCTGATTTTGTTATGAAAAATGATTTTCTGAATAGTGTCATTTATCGGAACCAATCCCGAATGTTAATTGTTATTTAGCCGAATTTTATCTGATTCAATATTTAAGCGCGAGAACGTTGTGGATACGTCCGTCACAACGCACGTTTATCTTTTCTCACGTTTTCTGTGGTAAATCGCCTCCCAATTTTTAACTTCTCAAATGTTTGCAATCGTGAGGCAACTAACTCGACGCATTTTTATATTTTCCCGTAAAAAGAAAAGCAAAAATATCCTTTTACAAACACATCGACCTGTTTTATACGTCCGACTCGGCTATATGGGGTTTTTTCAATGATTTTCCTTATTTTTAGATCGTTTCATCCTCTTTCGATCCAACGTTATTGGCATAAACAAAGAGAGAAGGAAAGATAAAGAGAGGGAGATAGAGATAGTCCACTTTGTTGTAATACAAACCCGATAAAACGAACCAATAAAGGTATCGATCCAGACGGGAATTGTTTTCTCGACTGTATGACAATCATTTTTGTAGTCATCAACGGGCAACCGTAGCCCGGGTGTTAGTTCAACTTCTACATTAATAAATAGACGTTGCTGCGATTGATTTAAACATGCGCTCTATCCGGTGCAAAACGTGAGTGCCAAATGCGATGCTTTAGTGTGAGCTGGTTTGTCCAATATTTGTCCAATAATTGGAATCGAAGCTAGAGACGTAGCTTGAGGAGAGGCTTCACCGCGTTCGTACCATGTTAAAATTTGAGGCAATGCTTAAGTTCAGTTTTACGACAAGAATTGATGCTCGAGTCGAGTTTTAAGGTGAAGCTTCTCCGTGTCTTGCCTCTATTTAAGGCTAAAGGCGTTGGTTCAGTCGATGCTCAACCGTATATCTACCCCATGGAGGCTTGAGGCGAGACTCGAATGTGCCAATTAAGCCGAGGTTTTACCTTATATTTACCTTATAGAGGCTAATGGCGACTCACAAGTGTCTTTAGCCGAGTCTTGGGTAATGCTTCTCTGTGTCTTGACCCAATTGAGGCTTAAGGCGATGCTTTAGTTAAGTCTTAAGGTAAGGTTTTATCGTATCTTTGCCCTATCGAGGAAAAATGCTTTAGTCGAGTTCTGAGACTAGCTTCTCCATGTCTTAACCCTACAGGGGGTAGGTTTAAGTTAAGTCTTACAAGTCTTTACCCTGGCAAGACCTCACAATATCTTTACCCTATCAAAGCTAAAATTGATGCTTAAGCTGAGTTTTAAGGCGAGGATGTCTTGACCATTTTAAAACTGTAGGCTAGGCTTGGGGGGAGAGGCTTAACTGTCCATTTACCGTACAGGATGTTATCCACTTTAGAATAAAATCATGAATTCCAATTCCATCAAAGCAAAGTGTGGAGAAAGCTTTGTTGGTGGAAATTCATCATGCAAATAACCTTTTCGAGAATCTATGTAAAGTAAGTTATATCCGTTTTACCAAAACCGCCAATTTTTCTTGCCTTTTTGGCAGTGCAACCCGGACTAGAATGCTGAAGTAATTTTTGTACTTTCAACGGCAAACATTGATGAGATGGTGTCACGGGGATCGAAATAGTAAATTAATGTCGAACCTCCTTTCCCCGTAGTTTCTCCCAGCCGATCGCTTTCATTGTCTCATCAGCGCCATATCGCTGTTCGTTCGCCGTGCTCATTGGCGATGTAATAAAATTTCGTTATTTAGTTTTCATCGTTCATTAGGTTTTCTATTAGCCACATAGTTGCCTGTTACTTTATTCTTTATGTGTCCAGTACGGCGCCGCCATTATTCGAAGGTTTTAATATCCAACGTTATATGACCAACTGTAGTGGCGATGATTGGTTCATTTATGTTTTGGTTTTATGTTCTTTCACGGGATAGAGATGGTTAAACATTCAATTGTTGTTTGAAGCTGTGTTTAGATACTTTTTTATTTGTTGTGCACGTTTAAATTTTGTAATTATTTCTTAAATATTTGTTTATATTTAAAAAAAAAATCGTTTTTTTGTTCCGATCTGTTTACCCTAATTCGTTACCGTTCCACAGTTGACGCATTTTAAAAGTCAACTCTTACGAATTTATTACCTTCGACAATTAAAAACGAATATTTAAAGCGCCTCAGAAACCCATTAGTAAGCTATGTATTACGTCATTGACGTTTTAAGGGCAGGCAGGTGAGAAGATTAGTCAAGATCATCATAGATGAACACATCTTCTTCTAATTCGTCTAAACATTTTCCATTGCTTCTCTGCTCCTTGCGGTATGTATTAACGACTGTATATCGTGTAGCCCTGTCCACTGTCTGATATTTCGCAGCCAAGACCTTCCGATCACTCTCCGGCCTTCGATCAACAGATGCAAGAATTGATATTTCGTATTTCGCATTATATATCCCAAGTATGCCGTTTTTCTTTTCTTAATCAATTCAAACAGTTTACGTTGTTCGTTGACTCGTCTTAGAACTTCTTCGTTTGTCAGTCGAGCCGTCCAAGGTATCTTGAGGATTCTGCGATACAGCCACATGTCAAAAGCCTCTAATTTCTTTATTCCAGTCGCCTTCAATGTCCAACCCTCCATACCGTAAAGAAGCACCGACCAAACGTAGCACTTCATGAATCTGATTCTTAGGTTAAGGTCAAAATCGGAACAGGTAAGCACTCTTCGAAACCTCAAGAATGCCTGACGAGCTTGTTCAATGCGACATTTTATTTCCTTGTCCGATGTCCAGTCTTCGAAAAGCCAAATGCCCAAGTACTTAAATTTGTCTACTCTTTCTAAGGGCTTTGCGTTAAATGTTCTGGTGGAATTTTTAAACGTATTTAGGTTTCTAGAGATAATCATAAACTTTGTTTTTTTGGTGTTCATATTTAAACACATTGATTTGCTCTGTTCTCCTAATTTGTTGACAAGTTTTTGTAGGTTGCCACGTCTTTTTTTCGTTCTCTAACGAGTACTCTGCTAGCGGTTTCTCTACTGGCAAATTATGCCCGAGCTCAGCCGTAGAGGGTAGAAGAAAAAAATATAAAAGTGAGCTGCGCCACCGACTTGACGGTATAAGCCGGAAACCCCAAGATCTTATAGGCACTAGCAGGGCCACAAGATAAACAACTATGATTATGGTGAACCAAATAAATAAAATTATAGCAAAAATATGTTGGATACTTTACTCACACAATAGATAATTAGGGTACACAGTTCAATAGCAACATCATAACAAATATAGTCAAAATTAACAGCTATGGTAAAATTTTCTTGCTAAAACAAACCAAAAATGTAAAATTTACAACTTTATAAAATAACCAAAACAGAAGTAAGAGTAACAGACTTTACCAAGTTACAAAAAAAAGCAAAACATATATAAATCAACTCACTAATAACACTAATTCAAACGCTTACATAAAAGCAAAGAAGATTCACTAGTTAACCGTTTACATAAAGATTTTCACTGCCAAAACAATCGAGTTCATTTAAAAATATCTTTACAATGGTTGTCCTTTAAAATATCAAGACTGTAGGATATTTACAAATAAGTAGGAAGAAAATATGTTTTTACTTGGACATAAAGAATTATTGAGAAAGTTATTTTAATCCAAGTTTAGTTTTGGCGTATTATCTAATGCAATAAATAGTTTCCAACAATGTAATATATTAATAAACTAAAACAGAGCGTAATAGTGGCGTCAGAATGAGTCACTGCGTTATATATTTAAAAATAAATCACTTATAACCTTTGGGTATACGAATTCACAAAGTACTATATTTATGAACTAAAGCAAAACTTACTCGTGGTGTCGAATGAGACACGGCGTTATATATTTAAAAATAAATCACTGATAACCTTTGGGTGTGCGAATTCACATGTACTCCTGTGGCCTACTCCTGTGGCCTACTCCTGGGCTACTCCTGGGGCTGGTTAGATTATGGGGCGGCACCGGTTGGATAACAATGGCTTCCGTCAAATAAATCCCGATAACGGTTATTTTATCTTGACGCCAGAAATCCAAAAAAAATTTTCACAACAAAGGCAAGACAAAATGGTCAAGTTAAAAATCAAATGGTTTTTCTTCAAAATCCAATTAAGATGGCCCAAATACAGCCAGATATGAAAGAAATCCCATAGAGGTTCTGCACACGTGCTAATAACACACCGTCCCCAACAACTTTTACCGACACCTCGCCTCCAAGACTCTCAAAACACGACTGCCGCTCCTATCTCGGAAATCAAGAAAAATGGCGAGGAATAAACGTCAACCAACAATCTTCTCAAATCTGTGCCTCGTCCGTGTGAATATCCAGTCCCACCCACACAGAAATTGCAAACCAAACGATAATCTTACCCCTACAAGTTATGCAACACTATCTACAACGAATGATATATTCGAGTTACAGCACAGTGTACTGTATGCAACAAGGAATACGAAACTCATCTGAGACAATTATAATGAACGGTAAAAGGGAAAAAATAGGCACGTGACAAGGTCGTGTCTATAATCAGCGATTAAGACCGTATCATGCGTCGGCATAACGGATATTGTTAATCCACACTCTATTAACTTTGACTCCCATTTCTACGTCTTCCAGAGCCTCTTGGAAAATGGCTTCCGAATATAAGTTGAATAGGAGTGGAGACGACACACATCCCCGTCGCACCCCCTTCTAATTTTTATGGAATTGGACATAATATTGCCCAATTTGATTTGATGAACACATGCTCGTATAGTATTGTTTCTTGTTTTCTTTTGTTAATATTTTTGGAAGTTTTTTTTTTCAAGCTGTTCGCTTATGATCCTTGTCGCACAGTGGACATATTTTAAAAGTTAATCGTTACGAATTTATTACTTTCGACAAGTAAGAAACGACTATTTAAGGTGTCAAGAAAATCATTATTAAGTATTTATTACTTCATTGACGTAGCAAGGACATGCATGTAAGACGTCTGGTTAAGATCATCATAAACTAACCTATGCATTGGGTAATGCTTGTCCATTTTCACATCATATTCCTAACGACATATTTTTCTCTATGTAAGGGTTCAGTGGTCGCTACAACTTTTTACCAATCAGAGTTTATCGCTTTTGTACAATATTATTCTTAATAACGTAAGGAAAAGCGTAGAACAGGTAGAGTCATATATTTTTCAGTACATCCTTTAGGTGACGAAAATTAAAATTATACACCTATGGTTAGGTTAGGTTAAGTTAAAACGGCGGTTCGGAAAGAACCCACTTATACCTTTTAGCCCGTTGTGATACCGTGATGGGCGGCTGTGCCTTCCCCCTCTACCGCGAGAACCAGTTGGAACTTTTAATAAAAAGTGTGACGTCTTTAATGCTGACTAAGCTGAGATCAGATAAGTCATCAAAGTTCGGTTGCCCTAGTATAGAAAGCTGTTTTCTGCCTATGGCAGGGCAGTGGCAGAGATGTACCATTTTTTCCTCCTCTTCCTCATCGTGACAGCTTCTACGGAAGTCGTGTCGTAGCTCTGCGATGAGACAGATACAGCTGGGATGGAGGTGTTCTCTTTTGCTAGCACGTCCACCTTACAGTTACCTGGTATGTCCCTGTGTCCAAGTGTACTCTAAACTTAGCTGCTTTCTCATTCAGGGCAGCTTGGCATTGCACCACTGCCAGACTGAGTTTAGTGATTTGATAGCAGCCTGGCTGTCGCAAAGAATGGATATCTCGCTGAACTCTAGTTCGTTGCGGAGTGTCCAAAGAGCTGCCTAGGTAATGGCTGTCATTTTCGATACACACTACAGTAATCAGGCAAACGAAATAACAGGCTAAGTGAAGGATCTTCTGAGAAGACACCGCAACCTACTCTCCCCTCTAGTTTGAAAACGTCCGGCGTAAACCAATACTTTCTTTTTTCACCCTTCGTTTCGGAAAAGTAAAAATATACATAAACAATTTTACAATTATTTAGACAGTTATACAATCAACAATAACAATTTATACATGGTTTTTAGAGCTCAATAATTACAATTTATACAACGGGTGAAGTAAATTATAATTATTATTCAAAAAATGAAGTTTATATAGATTTTGCAGTTTTTTTCGTCGATAAGGTACTCTTCAACTGTTAAAAGCGGGGTTAAAATTTTTCCTTGTTTATTAATCACCAAAATATTCAATACTATAACACATTTCTACTATTTTTTTAATGGTACGTTTACTTTGATTCCCATCGGATTCTTTAAATAAATAGGCCAGAAAAGTGTTTTTAGTCGCAATTGCATGTACTAATTTTCTCTTTGTTTTTCGTCTCCTAAAATAACTCGTTCCCCCGTCGCCGACAGAAATGCTTCAAATAATTTGGGGATTTAATTAAGAAGAAAGACTTTTAGCGACGAATATCACAAATATGATGGTGCACACGCGACATGGCGTGCGTTCGTATCCATCTATCAGAAAGGAGAGCGGGTTGACGGGCTAGTTAACCCACCCTGAAGCAACCCCCAGAGTGTCGGGAGAGCTGCACCCATCAACCGCGCCTTCAAAAATATTCAGCAGGGTGTGTTGCGGACTAGCCCGTTTTGACAACGTCCCCGGAAGGGGTGGATTCCGTGATCCCTCTTGAAAATGGTTTTTGTTGGTTGAGAGTAATGATACTGGAGGTGTTGATGATAAAGTAACTGTTTTAAACACATTAAAAATTTAATGAATAATTTTAAGCACATCGATAGTTTAAAGATATTCCAATCCAAGCTGTACTCACGTGGATATAATTTAAAAATATTCTATTTTGAGCTGAAAATTTCATCTAAAAAAAAGCTTTATACATATACAATATATAAAATAAAATAAATTTATAAATGCTTTGTCCTTCTTGATTATAACAGCTCTACATCGTATTTGCATGGATATAATCAAGTTATCTGCTTCTTGTTGAAGTAAAGCTATCCATGCTTCTTGCAAAGTCTCAGATAATTGTTGGTTTTGAAAATTCCTGATACCCTTCGTTAAAGCATATCTCACACTCCATTGGACATTTTGCTATTACAGCTCAACCTAAACGAGCAGCGCGATTGCCTTTCGTTGAAAACTGACATTTCAGCGGTTTTTTCGATCTATAGTGAGCTTTGATGGTTCTGACATTTCAGCGGTTTTTTCGATCTAAAGTGAGCTTTGATGGTTCTGGAAAAACTTTTATTCCATGTGTTTGCAACAGATACGTTTATAACTCAGGTGCCTTTACTGTACGGCTGATATTCATTATGGGTTATAGATCACGTGGATCCTGCGTGTTTTTCAGATACATCTCTCGTTTCTATTTGACGGGAATCTAAGCTGAAACTTACGATTGGAAATATTAAAATCTCGCGCTTTATATGTATGCTTACCAAGCGCCAGCATGCCAATGGATTTTAGCATTTGTCCGCGGTTTAAATGATGTCTTTCCATGTTCAATTCGAACTTAAATCAACACTAACACATTTTTTTTTAATGTATTTGTTAAGCTTCTTTGTGCTAAAGTAAAAACATTATAAAATTGAGTGACATACAGTGCGGGTTAAAAATACAAAATATGTAATAAGCCAGTTACTTACTTACTTAAAGTGGCCAAACAACGCTTTAAGCGTTTTAGCCTCCTCGACCACCGCCCTCCATCTAGTCCTATCTCTTGCTACTTCTTCCCAATTTCGTAGTTCCATCATATTGGCGTCTCTCTCTACATTATCTTTCCACCTTTGTCTAGGTCATCCTGGTGTCCTTCTTGTATTTGGTCTGCCTATATAAAAGGTCCAAATATTCTTTTTTTCGCTCTGACTACGTGACCTGCCCATGCGAGCCTTCTGGATCTTATTGTGCTAGTGATCTATTGCTGTTTAGTAATTTCCCTTATTTCACCACATGTGCGTTTCCTCCGCTGGGTTGTTACTGGATCTTGTACGGGCCCACATACTTTCTTTAAAACTTTATTCTCGAAGGAGAGTATCCATTCTTGTTCTCTAAGAGTCATGGTCCACGTTTCGCATCCATACAGGACCACAGTGATCACTATTATATTGTATTACTTCAGTTTCACTTTTCTTGGTAGATTTCGTGTTCGAATCAAATTGCTAAGGGCAACTACGACTCTGTTTCCGCTATGTATACGATACTGTATTTCCTTTCTAACATCATTTGTTTCGTTTATCTGTGAGCCCTGGTACTTAAAATCTTTCACTCTTTCGAAAGATCCATTATCTGTTACTATGTTTATGTCTCTGTGTTTCTCTTCGATCTAATTTCATGTATTAAGTATTCCTTTTACTCACCTTGAGCCCTATTCTCTTTCCTCTCTCTTCTATTGGCGTATATTGTCTTTTAAGCCCTTCCTTTGTATCGCATTTGATCCCTAAATCGTCCGCGTATGACAGTTAAATAATAAAATATAAATTCATATCCTTGGATTATTTCCAAGTGTGTGAAGTTCGTAAATGTTTTTGCAAACTTAAAATATCGCTCCAAACTAACGTTACGAAAATACACAGACGCATCTCTATAAAAAGGGTTTGTAGTGCTCGCGAGGGCGAGTTAATTTGATGGAGGGTTGGGACCAGTTGATGTTGGTCAATTTTTGATAAAAAAAAAACTAATTTAGAATATGAATAACACGCTGTGAGCTTCCACATCCTGTCGCTATTGTTGTAGCTGCGTGATGCTGTTGCCATGTTTTCTGAACACGTTTGCAACCTTATGCCAAGAGGGAACGGGGTTTAAATTATAATATTCCCAAATTCAGGAATTTTAGAATAAATCTGACTCTGCAATGGAGTGAATAAAATAGACAAACTCGATTGGAACTTCTCATTCAAAGTGCGCTCGAAGTAAAGAAAAAAAAAACTAAAAGAAATTTAGCTCGCAATTAGATCGTCAAATGTTGCACAAAAATAATTGGAGTGTTTAAAGAGAAGCGCGTTCATGCAGAAAAATAATAATGCAAAAAGGAAACGGGATGGAACGAAGTAAAAAAAAAGCAAAGAGTATAGCACCGACCGTTCCTAACAAACGAATCATTAGAAATAATATGATTTTTCCGCGTTAAAGAATCTTCGCGAATAAATATTTTTCTAGCGGGATTAGCTAAATTTTCACGGCATGGAAATTTCATTATTATTATTGTTACAAAATGACGAGAACCAAGAATTTTTTTTTACTTAACATAGTCGCAAAAAGGGTGGACCTATCGTATGGGCCACTGCGACTATTAGAAGTGGGAGGGATTATAGAAAGGAAATGATTGTGGACCCGATTTTTGAAAAGTTGCAGGTCATAGTTCTCTGGGACCATTCCGTAGCAGCCCTTTAAAAGAAGGATTCTTCATGGAGATTGGTCCTTGTAGTGTCAATCTTAAAAGTAAATGGATGAGACTGATCAGCGTGCCGAGTTTTTCGGTCGAATGTGGCCAGTGGTGGTACAAGAGTTTTTATTTCTCTTGAGCATCTGCCATGGAAATATCTGTAGAGTAATGTCTGGTCTGCAACTCTTCTTTTATGTTTTGGAGGGTAAAGGGTATCTGTGAGACTTGAGCTGTTTATCAACCGAATGGCCCTTTTCTGAATGGAATCTAGAAGACAAAAAGAAAGCCATGGTGCTGAACCCCAATGTGCGAGCAATACTCCAGTAGAGGTCGGATTTGAGCCTTGTACGTCGTCAACAGTTGATCGGGAGTAAAAAACTTTCTAGCTTTTCACAGCAATTCTAGCCTCTGGCTTGCTGACTTTGCGATGTTAGCAACATGCTCATGCCAAAACATATTATTATACACCGTGACTCCCAAAATCGAGATAAAGGGACTTTATTCAAGGGTATTTCCGGACATTGTGATGAAATGATTTGAAGAATTCACTTTTTTGGAAAACGTGGCGCTTTGTGTTTTCTGGGCGTTGAACTGAACAAGATTGTTGGTTCCCTACTCGACGATTGCTTTAAGATCTCTATTAATAGAATCAACCTGTTTCTGCCCGAGCCTATTTGTATCATTTAACGAAAGTGATCGATAGGATGTGAAAATTGAGACAAGTGTGCTGTCGTCTGCAAAACTATAAATGGGGTTCGTGGTGGTTTTCAAGAGGTCGTTGATGTGTAAAAGAAATAGGGTGGGGGGCAGGATGAAACCGTGGGGTACCCCGGCATTGGTTTTTAACGCATCAGAAGAAATATCGTCAACTGTCACATGTAAGGAGCGGTCTTGCATGAAGCTTAAGAGTCGCTAGCAAGTACAGGAAATATTAGTTTGAAAGAAAATGAATGAATGAAATCCAAAGTAGATGAGAAGAAAATGAGACAAGTAAACTATATAATTATATATGACTTATTGTTCGTAGAATCTGTCCAGACGTGCTTTAAAGAGATTGATGTTGTTCGACATCACAATATCGTCGGACTTTATCTTTTGTAACGAGTTGTTTTAATTTTTCATACATATAGTCACGCCTTTTTCCCGTCGGGGCAGGCAGAGACCACTTTCTTCAACTTGCTACGGTTCTTACACACATCTTTTGCTTCCTCTACTTTCATCAGTGCTCGTCGGTTGTTGGTACTCTTGACCTGGCCCTTCTTTTGTTGTGTAATTATCAATAAGTGAACTTTTAACGCTTTGCATGATCTGTTGGTAAAAGTAGTTAAGTTAGTTGGACTGTGTAAGCATAAAGATGTAAATTGTAACAGGCAAACTTTACCTTTACCCTACGTTGATCAACATTGTTTTGAATAAAGGCCAGGTCAAGAGTACCAACAACCGACTAGCGTGAATGAGAGCACCGATAAATTTAGAGGAAGCAAAAGATGTGTGCAAGAACCGTAGCGGAAGTGGAAGGAAGTGGTCTCTACCTACCTACCTATAGGAAAAAGGCGTAACTGAATTTACACAAATGCTTATAATATAGCAATGTCGAATCTGAATAAAAATATAAAAATAGAAACCATAATGACTATGAAATACTAATGAAATAAAAATGATAAATAAATTAATAATATATAAAATAACTCCTGATAAGCAAGTCCTGAATGGTTTCCTCTTATTTAGTGACCCAAATATATATGAAAAGATTGGCAAATTAATTGTTTTCCTGCAGGTCCTGCATATCAAAAATTTTGGTACGGAATAATATTTATTTCTTTCAATATTACAGAAGACACCATTTGATAGTTTTTAACAATTTCAATAAAAATCGACTCAGTACGGCTAAACACTACGTACTTGCAGACTAACAGCTTTGGTATTGGAATATTAGAGCTATTGCTAACAAATTAAAACTTATGGCACTAGTATTGAATTGCAAACTGACTTAATTTTTGGTGGACCTGCTTAAATATAATAATTTAAATTATTTTACAATATTCTTTTAATGACTAAATGTCTCACAATACCGATTGTCTTAAATTTTTTAGTAAACAGGATGTGTTATTATATCGTGTTTTTTTTTCATGTCACTGTCTGTCTCTTATCGACCTGTCACAATTATTGATCTGTAAAATCATTACAGACAGAATTGCAATCTTGCAATCCATTCGTGATTCACATAATTGCAGTGATAATATTCGGAAACTAGAAATAATTGTTCGAATAAAATTATTTCCTGTCAAAAACCTTCTAGACAACAATATTTAAAAAATAGTAACAAAACAAAATACCTGTACAATATATAATAATTAAATAAAACAAGAGTGAACAATTTATCTTCGCTCCTAAGTTACTTTACATAATGTTTTACTAAATATTAATGGAACCAGGCAAAACAATGCCCACTTAATAATTTGCGTTGACAGGCGTCCATCACCGAGAAAGTTTGCGTTTTGTTCGCAGCCACCATTTTGTTTTCGGTGGTTGCATGCTGGATATTTAACCGATCTAAATTAATTACCATCCATTCAAACGCATTTTCTGGCTGTCGTGTTTATAGTTTGTTAACAAGTTTCTTGCACGTTGACAATACCAATCCAAAGTTTTGGACTTAATTGACCATTATCGTAAGAAATTGTTTTTGTTTAAACAATTTGGAGGTTGGGTTAGGAAATGTTGTCTTCCTTTAATGAAAATTTTTTATTGTTTATATAGTTTAGTGATGAGATAATTTTAATGATAAATAATCGATAATTCGATTTTGATTTCTCGAGATGTCTTGAGAACTTGAACAAAATCATTTTTCTTCTTTAGGTGCCCTGTCCTCCTCGGACGTTGGCAATCATTAGCGCTATCTGAACCTTGTTTACAACTCGGCGGAACAATGTGGTATTGCTCACTCCATACCATTGTCTTAAGTTTTTTAGCCAGGATATCTTTCTACTTCCCGGGCCTCTTCGTCCTTCGATCTTCCTTCTATAATAAGCTTTAAAAGTCGATACTTGTCATTCCTTAAGAAACAGAATTCCTCTTTGGATAAATAAATGTTGTTACAACTTGACCATATTTTTCATAGCGAAATGTATAAAAGAACAAATTTACCAGGTAGACCTATTATTAGAACTTGCCAATATTTCATTTTTTTTTCGCTTTCCAATCAAAACGGGAAATGGAAAATTATCCTCGATTGAGTCCCCCTTAACATTTCCACTTCGGAATATTCGACAGATAGAGCGAAGCACTTTAGCAGTAACAAAGAGTAAACGAGCGATATTAAAATCATTGTGGCGCTTTTTTGAATATACCGAGTGTGTCTCAATTGTATTTCTCGACGCGCCGGCAAGCAACAGGGAGGTTTCTAGCAGAGGGTTATTAAAGTTGTAGGATGTTGTACGTCTCTCGCCGTGCCTCGATTCGATGTTAAATCTTCGATAGCTTGGGTTGGCTGGTTCGTTATTCTATTTGCTGTCAGTTTTTCCGGCCTTATCGTCGTGAACCTCTTGATTATGTATTGTAGAAAATTTTGTACAATAAACTTACAGTTAAACCTTCTGTCTCTTTAGATTTTTTTCACTGGTGGTGGCTTTTTAAATTAATTGATTTTATTTAATTATATTGATTGCAAATTTTTATCGCGTGTTGTTTTAAAGCTAACTTGTTCTCTCTACGAAGACGATGGACGAAGTCACCTGACGGAAGTCGTCAAAATAGTTTGGTAATGGCAGCGCTGATGTCAGCTTTTCTAATTGGTTTTGATTATGACTTTATGTATGATTGGTTGCCTACAGCAAAGCGCCTAATCTCAGGAAATCAAATGAATAATTGGTTGCCTATAGCACGCGTCCATTGGCTGTAATAATGAGTTTTTTAAATAAAGGAATGGATTAAAGAAGTGTTTCAAAATAACCGAATTTTCAACAGTATTGTTCCAACGTTTTGTATTGTTTCAATAAATTTACATTAAAATTTTTAAAAATTTTATAGGACCCAAAGTCCCCTAAAAGAAGCAGTCACTTCTTCTCATCAGTTTTATTTGTCACCCGTTCAAAAATGCATAAATGTGTATGATTATTTAATATTAAGATATTTTAAATGCTTCGATTACATTTTTTTTTTAAAAATACACGACTCCACGGTACGCTCTGCCGTGATTCACGAAAATAAGATTAATGCAACTTTTCGGGACGATGCTCTGTAAAATTTACATTTCTTATCTGCATCGTTTGCATAAAAATCTTTGCACGACCTAACTGTGCGCAACCATTTTTCTTTTAATCATTTATTTTTTTATTTTCGTCGTATTTCTCAAAGTTAACTCGTAAAGAGACGGATCGATGTGATTCTCTTATTGCTCTCTTACCTGCAAAATCTAATTAAAACAGTCTTAAATTATTCGCTATAAAAACATCGCAGCGATATTTGTCGTGTTTCAGTCAGCATTGCAGACCCACGTTGAAATTCTCGGTTGATTCTTTTAATTAATTATTCGTCAAATTTCACGTCCTCTTTTATAATAAAGTAGCTTTTTCCCGCGACTTCGTCCGGACTGTAGTCTTTAATTATAAAAAACGTATGCTTTAGGGATCTTCGCTTGAAAAAGATCTAGGAAAAAATACATCAAAAAGTATTGCTATTGAAAACAAGGTGATCATTTATTAATTAATGCTTCTTATTAACAACTTTCGTCCGTGTGGGGAAAACAAGTAATACATTTCTTTATTAAGTTAGTGGATATCCATAAATTACATCACACGTTTGGGGGGAAGGGAGAGAGTCAACAAAGTGTAATATCGTGTGACAAGATGGGGGGCGTGTCATAAGCTTCATATATAGCATGTTTAAATCATGCATACATATAATTACGCCTTTTTCCCGTAGGGGTAGGCAGGGACCACTTGCTACGGTTCTTACACAACTCAAAATAGTCGCAAAAAGGGTAAACCTTTCGTGTGGACCGC
This sequence comes from Agelastica alni, assembly GCA_950111635.1. Taxonomy (NCBI): domain Eukaryota; kingdom Metazoa; phylum Arthropoda; class Insecta; order Coleoptera; family Chrysomelidae; genus Agelastica; species Agelastica alni. The sequence goes on along the minus strand of OX467719.1, from coordinate 21,473,111 downwards.
GGACGGCCCGCACTGCGACTATTAGAAGGGGAAGGGATTATAGAAGGGAGATTTTTGAAAAGTTGCAGGTCATAGTTCTCTGAAAAAACTGATTTTGGAAGCTTTTTCCATTCCATAGCAGCCCTGTAAAAAAAAGAAGGATTCTTGATGGAGATTGGGCCTTGTAGTGTCAATATTAAGAGTAAATGGGTGAGACTGATCAGCGTGTCGAGTTCTTCGGTTGAATGTAGCCAATGGTGGTACAAGAGTTTTTATTTCTCTGGAGCATCTGCCATGGAAATATCTGTAGAGTAATGTCTGGTCTGCAACTCTTCTTCTATGTTCTAGTGGGTGAAGGGTATCTTATTTCATTCATCCTTTCTTATTCTTCTTTTTGTGCCTTGTGCTTAGCTGCACGTTGGCGATTGTCTGTGCTGGAGATCCTCTAAAGTTGGTGGTATCGTCTGCATATCGTATATTGTTAATTAGAATTCCATTAATCTTAATTCCTCCACATTCTCCTTCCAGGGAGATTTGAATGAAAGATCTTTTCCACGTTTATATTAAAAAGTATTGGTGACAATATACAGCCCTGGCGGACTTTCTTACATACATTGAAGGTATTTGTGGATATTTTGTTAACTCTTATCTCCGCGGTTTGGTACCAATATAGTTCTTGTATGATTCTGATGTCTTAAGTTTGTTCTTGGTAGCGTTGATTTTAAGACCAAAACGTTTACCCATGGCCTCTCTCCTATTCATCATTTGCTGGAGATCCTCTAAAGTTGGAGCTAGAATTGCCGTATCCTCTCTATGTGTCCGAACTATCTAAACAATTCCGTATATATCTTTGTTACCACATTTATCAGTCACTCCAGCTATACTTTCCAGACTGCTTATCTCCGCAGCATTGATCTTCCTTTCTAAAGTGTTAAAATTCGAAGCTGTAACTCTAATAAAAAACTTTAAATATTACCGAGCTACCAATATGTCGTCGAATATCAAGAACAAATATAGTTTAAATATGAGACCGGCTTTAGACTTATTTGCTTGCCAAAATTTTCACCTCAAAATGAGACCATACAGTATGTTTCGTGAACCGAATCTTCTTACCTTACAGGTGAATGAACGTAAAATAGTTTTAACAATGCTTCCTTGTAGTTGTCTCGCGATTCATACTCTGCCTCCAAGGCCATGTTAATCGGAGTCATTATTCTTCATCGTAATTAGACTCTTGATGTAACGCTTCAAATAAGTTTGTGCTGATATATTTTAAACATTGATGCCATGGACGTTTTTGTCATTTTACGTTTATTTAACGCTCAATGCCTTCGTTGCAGTGCCCTGTGGGGTACCTGTACTTTAAGTCGGATCAGCAGGCTTAATTTTTTGTAGTTACATTTTTGCACTTATCACTTTAAAAAAAAAATAATAAATAAATAATTAAAAGTGTTTTCATGTCTAGTTTCTCCTATTTTTTATTTTCTATCTTGCTTTAACTTACGAGAGTGCGCAAGTAAATGCAAGATAGAAAATACGTTTGCGCAGGCGCAAGCGGATTAAATCAACACTTTTTGAATTACTTTAAACCCTAAAGAACATAGCTCTTATAACCTTTTCTTCTTATAGTACATCTCCTATCAGAGGTTTGCTATCGTCACAGCTATCCGGACCTTATTAAATGCAGCTCGGAAGAGTTCAACAGTCCCTTAGGTTTTTCAGATAAGACACACGGCGTCTTCCAATATTCCTCATTCCATCAATCCTTCCCTGATCTATCAGCTGGAAAAGTGCGTATTTGGGTCCTCTCAGTATATGACCTAGATATTGAAGTTTTCTCTTTTTTGTGGTGTTATGGTCCTTATTTATCCGATTTAGGACTTTTCTGTCCAAAGGAAACACCACATTCTACGGTAGCACTACATCTCGAAGGCTTGTAGTTTGTCCGTGTGATTCTTCTTGAGAGTCCATGCCTCCACTCCATGTAAAAGCGCGGAAAATACAGCATCCTCATCCTAAGTCCAATCTTGATATCTTGACTGGCGAACAACTTTTTCATTTTCTTAAATGTTGACCTGGCTAACTCTATTCTCGTTCTTATTTCTCTTGTTTGGTCACCCGATTGTTCTATCCAGGCTCCCAGGTATTTGTATAACTGCACATTCTCTATTAAGGTGTCTGCTACTGACACGTTTATATGGTTGCAATTTTGGGGGAACTTTGTAATTACCATTAACTTGGTTTTCTTAAGATTTATCTTTAGACCGTATTCGTTACATCGATCATTTAATTTCTCTAAAAGATGTTGTATGTCTCTTTGATTGCTCGTTAACAAGACGGTGTCATCAGCATGTCGCATATTATTTATAACCTTTATAATTATTTAAACTTAGCGAGTGAAAGGGGGTATGTGAATAATGTATTTATCGTTTAAATAAATAAAAAAATTTAAACGAACCTTGTCAATTGCTGAGCAGTATATTTTTATAAACCTGCGTTTTTTTAACGTTCGTGTGTACCCAGCCTATATAGCGTGATGGTACAGTAATGAAGAAAAATTGATGGCTATCCCAGACAGGAGTTATAGACAGGAAACTTGTTATTCGAACCCAACTCGTTTTTTGTGGATGAGGTGTTAAAGTACATAATACAGAAACTCTGACAATTCATCATGAGTTACGTGAACGGTGAATATTCTTTTCCCCTCTGACAATATCGATCTCAATAACGTTGTACAAAAAGGGAAACATTTATAATATTCACGTAGTGGTCACGTGAAACTCCATCACCACATTTTCCGTACCTTGTTCGAGCCGGAAAATCGCTTTTCAACCGGATTGAAATTTGATTTAAAATTATGTATTATCTTTAAATTGAGTATCTGCGATATTGTTTAAATAGAACGTAGAAATTATCCACGATTTTAGATTTTTCGGACTGGGGAAAATTTATTTAGACATCATTATTTTTTTTATATTACCTGCATTGATACTGCGAGTTTCAATGCCTATTTAGCCAGAGAAAACAAGACATTTTCATACCAATTGGTGCATCGGCAGTAACACACGAATAGAAATTCAAACTTTGTCACATAGTGCCTTTAAAAAACTAAGATTAGCCTAGACAATGAAGCAAAAGCATTTATTAATGTTTTCAGAATTTCTGGCATATTACCGTAATAATATCTTCGGACAAAAATTATAATAACCCTAAATAAATAAATTTGAGATTTAATATATATATATTATATATATATATATATATATATATATATATATATATATATATATATATATATATATATATATATATACGTCTTTCGACTTTGTCCGATGCCTTCCACAACTTCCTATCCTACCATATGAGTTGCCTCTGTTCAATGTCGGTTATTAGCTGTCCATCTACTCCCATTCTCCTTCGAACTACCTTTTTTCGAATTCTTTCGCGTTTGGATATTCCCAAGGACCGTCTAAAAACATTCATCTCGGTGGCTTCGAGTTTTCTTCTATTTTTTTCTGTAATTCTCCATGTTTCTGCTCCGTACAACAGAGAGCTTTTAATCGGGGTTTCATAGATATTATATTTTCGTTTTTTTCCTATTTTGTCACTCCAGAGTATAGCATTCAAACTTGCAGTTAACTTTCTGGCCTATGTTATTCGTTTTTTTGATCTCTCTGTCATCTGTTCCTGTAGTGTTAAATTCAAATTATTGCATGCTGTGATTTCGTCTGTGTCCAGTTGGATATTTCATAATTCAGTGCCGAGAGGGAGATATTTTGTTTTTTCCGTATTAAGTTCCAAACCCCACTGTTTATATTCTACCTGTAATTTTCGTGCCATATATTTTAAATCGTCCTTGTCGTTAGCAATGATAGATTTGTAGATTGTAGAGGGAGGGTCATTGAAGGCTAGCTGCCTCTCAAGCACTTTGACCTATCAGATCTTTTGTGCATAACCCTTAATCTATTCGAGGCCCGGGATTCCGAGACTTCGTACAAAGTTTATCAGTTTCCTGGGAGCTAAGTTTCTGACGTCGGATGGCTTTAGGAAGGCTCTTTTCAAAAACGTGATCCTCTTGCAGAAAAGCACTGGGCATTTGCAAAGCAAATGTTCTGCAGTTTCAGCGAAGTTCTCGCAGTAGCGGCAACTATCACTCTCTGTTTTGCTCATCCTTTTCAGGTGTCCAGTGAAAAGTCCCGTCACCAGTTTTAAGTCTTTCTTGTCCAACTCGAGAAGCTGTTTAGCTTTCCTTGGCGAAAGGCTTACCAGACTTTTCGCTCGTCTTTGTTCTGGCACTTTATGCTAGTGAGATTTCATTTTATCTGTTTCCCAGCGTCGAACCTCTTCTTTTAAATGGGCTTTGGAGAGACCACAAAAGGGTTCTAGTCCAGAAAATGGTGTACTTTCCTCTTTTTTGGCAAGGCAGTCTGCTTCCTTGTTGACTTTAACTCCCTTGTGACCTGGAACCCACATTAGAGTAATAATGAAAATACTCGGTACCCATTCCGCTGCATTTTTTCTTCCATTGTTTTAGAGATTTAATTAATAACAAAAAACTTGCCGTCAAATCAAATAACCTTTTCAAATAAAAGTACAAAGCAGCTCAAGAAAAAGATTCATTCACGTAACACTAAAAAGATCAACATTGCAGAATTCACCGATTAAAAATGTAGATGGTACATTGGCAAAAAGTAATAAACAATAACTAATAGATTCGCCAAATATCTTGAAGAGACCTTTCAGCAGAATAAAGGGGAAAACACTTTAAATTGGAAAAAACCTTTATCTAAAATAGAATTAAAATAAGACTTTCTACACATACATGCATACATATAGACACGCCTTTTTTCCGTAGAGGTAGGCAAAGACCATTTCTTTTCACATCCGCTACGGTTCTTACACACATCTTTTGCTTCCTCTACTTTTATCAGTGCTCTCATACATGCTCGTCGGTTGTTGGTACTCTTGACCTGGCCTCTCTTCAAAACAATGTTGATCTGATCGAGATATGTTCGCCGAGGTCGACCTAAATACCTAAAGCACCTAAACATATCCTGAAGCTACTGGATTCTTTTCAAAAAAGGGCAATTCGTCTCGTCGGTGATGCCTCGCTTACAAACTCGCTCACTTGTCTGGAACACCGTAGAAAAGTTGGCGATTTGTCTCTATTTTATAGATATTTTCATGGGCGATGCTCTTCTGAAATATCAACAATCGTTCCTCCTTTGGCAGTCTCTTCAAGATTAACCCGTCAAGTTCAGTCTTCACACCCCTTCGTGGTCACTTTGGAGACCTGCAGAACATCACTTTCCAAAGACTCATTCATCCAACGAATTGCGAGGCTTTGGAACTCATTGCCTAGGGAGGTGTTCCCCGAGGCATACAACCTCCAGAAATTTAAGAAGAACACCAACTCCTACCTTCTTTCCCTTGGTTCCCACGATGTTCTCTGAACATTACAGGATATCCCTTTTCGTGGGAACCAGAACATAAACAAAAAAAAAAAAAAAACCATCTAAGCATTCTTCCTACACCAACAAAAGTTAAAGAAAGCATTGGTTTGACGTCATTTCGTGTTACGTAAAACACCTGAATGGAGTTGAAATCGTTTTTATGCTGTCGAGAGTATAGCTTTTGTTTATTGCTAACCCCTAAATAATTGGTATTATAACCTTTTATTAGCATAGTAAAATTATCTCGTTTCCACTGGCTCCGGACATTAAAACTCCCTAGTTTTAATACAGGTAATGTAAAAAATTAAGTGTGTTGCAAAGAATGAAACACGATTTTAGACTGCGGAAGATGTCAAAACTTTCAACTAAAATCGTCTCGTTTTATCGCTTGCCACACAATATAGTATTGATAATGCATTTGATGTCACCGTAGTTGCAAAAAAAACTTATTTAAAAACTGTAACAAAAGGAAATTTTACACTTTGACACGATAGTTCTCTTGTATTACCCTTCATATTTCTCAACCATTTTTTTCCACAATGAAATAAAAAGGCAAAATCTATTTAAAAGAAAAGCGCAATTTTCCTCTGAAAATTAAACCGTAACATCTCGAGCTCAGCCCGCCTGAATATAGACGACTAGACAAAAAGATAGCTCCAACTCTAGTATCTGGAAATTCTTTTCATTACACAACCAATGTGGCGATAAAGAAGTCTCAGACAGCCCGGGTAGGAGGAATAGTGATTTTCATTTTTCCATGGGAACTTTCCACTTCGAAGACGCGATATATGAGTCATAAGCTGCAGGGGGGAAGTTATTTGAATGTTCCCAAATGTTCTTTGGAAAGCTTAGCCACGATTGCAAATGAAAAAAGGGTAGATCATATAATAATAAAATCGTAAAAGAGTGAAGGATTAAAGAGTTTAAATTTATTTTTTATACCGTGTAAAAATCGTTTACATGTCAAAATTTTAAAAAATATTTTATTTTTAATTTTATTATTTTTGGTGATCTATTTATATACGAGGGCGGTTTGATAAGTCAGTGACTTTTTGAATGAAACAAATTTTTTTCCGCAAATAAACATTTCATTTTTCTACATAATAACCTTTTAGCTCGATACATTTAGTCCAGCGTTTTTCTCATTTTTTTATTCCCTCCAAATAATAGGTTTTTTCAAAGCTCTCAAAATACGCGTTTGTTTCGGTAATGACTTCTTCATTCGACTCAAATCTCTTACCACCCAGCCATTTCTTTAGGTTTGGAAACAGAAAATAGTCGCAGGGGGCTAAATCTGGAGAATATGCTGGATGGGGTAGCAGTTCGTATCCCAATTCGTGGATTTTGGCCATCGTGACTAGACAAGTGTGCACACGTGCATTGTCTTGATGGAACAGCACTTTCTTCTTCGCCAAATGCGGCCATTTTTGCTTCAAATCAACGTCGAATCTGTACAAAAGCTCTGAATAATATTCGCCGGTGATCGTTTTACCTTTCTTGAGGTAATCGATGTGAATGACACCGCGTACATCCTAAAAAACTGTGGCCATGACCTTGTTGGCTGACAGACTCGCTAAACACTCATTTGAAGTGGTCACACGATTGCGCTTATGGTCTAGTGTGAGCAATCGCGGCACCCATCTCGCAGAGAGTTTTTTCATGTCCAAATATTCGTGTAAAATATGATGTACCCGTTCAGTTGAGATACCTACAGCATGAGCCAACTCACGCACTTTCATTCTCCGATTTTCCAATATCATTTCATGGATTTTATCAACGATTTCCGGCGTGATCACTTCTTTTGGGCGACCTGGACGTTCGGCGTCACTAGTGCTGGTACGATCACAACGGAACTCTGTAAACCACTTCTTAACCATTGAAATTGATGGTGCCGAGTCCCCGTAGTATTTATCAAGTCTTTCCTTAGTTTCAGTGATGGATTTTTTACGTAAAAAGTAATGCTTAATCAGCACACGAAATTCACTTTTTTCCATTTTCGTAAAAATTCACGAGGTTGTCTGCTTTGAATGGCTATCAAACACCAACTGCACGACGTAGCTTGCTCAAAATTAGGAAGTTTCCCACTGATAGACGGCAGCACTGTTGCATTTGGAGTAACTGCGCGGGAAATTCAAAAAGTCACTGATTTATCAAACTGCCCTCGTATATACGATAATATAATTCAGTTATTTAAACAGATAATTATTATAATTTTTAGCCTTATATATTTTCCAGGATCAAAATTTTATTATACGCTTTATATTAGCTTAAGTTGTATCTATCTATTTATGTAACGGAATCTTTTGACACAATTTTCAACACCGGATCGACTTGAAACTTTGTATACTTTTAAAGGACCGATGACAATACAATAATTTCATAAATCCTGGCCAGGTGGCAAGTGTTTTATATATTAAAAATGGCTGTTATAAACAATAATTTTACAATCAAAAGCGTGGGGTGCGCTACATCAATTAATATATTTGATAATAAACAGATATTGGTAAAAGTAAAGTCACCAAGAAGAAAACGTAAACATCATGAAAAGCATCTCACGCTTTTTGATTGTAAAATTATTTTTTTAATAATTATTAGTTTTCATTTCTTATTTGTGGTTTTTTATACGTTTTTTTCATGTTTCTTAACCTGCCAGGTTTTAAATTATTCTTACAGATTCTAGATCGATCTAAATATTTTCAGAACTTTTTATAATATTCTCGAGAATTTTAAATTTTATCGAACAGCCTAAAATAATCTAAAACATTGTAGATTCTCGATCGTTTTAGATTATTGTTGAACATCATTTTATGACATTCTCGAAAATTTCAAGAGATTTTAGACACATAAAATATTTCAAATGACTCTTCAATCTTTTAGGGCATTCTGAAATATTAAAGGTCATTCTTTATCGTTATATTATTAATTATGTTAAAACACTAAACTGATCCATATTATTTTATTACGTTTAAATGTATTCTTGAACATTCTAGAAAATTTTAGAACCTTCTCGAACGTTGTATATAATCTCAGATCATTTAATAACATTGCAGGTATCCTTTTAAATATTGATTATTGATTCCTTAATGTATAGTTAATTTAAAAAGAAACGAGAGGTGATTATTGTGGTTAAAAATAAGGGTGAACACGAAAAATGTGTGTAAGAATTCTAGGATGTTCCAGGACATTTTAGAACTTTATTCAACATTATGGAGCTTTCTAGAAAAAAAGTGGAACTTTTATATTCGAGCCACACATTTTTGAAGTAAACCATTTTGAACCCCATATCCTTCACACCCTTAAAGCTATCGATTATTCAAATGATAAACATAAACATAAAAATATTTAACTGTATAAAGCCGGTGAAGATGAGATAGTAAGATTTAAAACAGATAGTCAGTAATGGTGGATAGTGATTAGAAGTAATAAATTACAGCATACATTATAGTTTTTAATACAGTAAGTTAAATAAACGGTTTCAGTATAATAAGAGATTCAGAATTTTGTAAATAATAGTATATTATCGATATATTAACGATCGTGTATTAATAGCCTTTACATGATCGTTGCATGTACTATTTTATCCAAGACCAATAAAAAAAAATAAAAACATGGATTCAAAATAAACTAACCATATATTTTCCGAAAAAGATAAAATATCTTTCGTAATCCTCCAATCCATGAATTTTGTATAATATTTGTCATACATATTTTTGACTTCGTTGGCACTAAATTTTCACACAGTTTTTGCTTCTTGAGAAATTTGTGGTGGTGTACAAGATAATTTTTCATCACTACTTGAACATGTTAACACTTTAATAATTTGACGCGTTGCGAGTAAATGTCGTTAGAAATTGAATGTCAAATATGTGAACCTTCTTGATTAGTCCCAAGTGTGCATGTTTCTATGGGCCAAAAACTCGTTTAGTAATGAAAAGTACGTGTTTTTATTGGCCAAAATTTGTAACATAATGAACTGATGATGACTATTTACCAGAAGAGTTTGCGATTTATGTTACACAAGGATAATATTTTATTATTATTGTGTATTATTAAAACATTTGATGATAGTTTTCGAAAAAATATATTTTTTAAACCTAACGACGTGATAATTTGTTACGCCACTGAAAAACTCTCTCGTGCAAAGGAGAAAATTCACGAATATTCGTCTAAGATGACGGCTTCATTTGAATGTGATCTGTAAATGAAAACAATGACTGTCTTAGAACTTGGATCTGGAGTGAGCCGAAATTAAGGACTATGTGGTTTTTTTTTATTGAAAAAGAGAAAAACTACTAGAAATTCCACTTAATCAGTGCTTTTTATTAAATTGTTGGCAATATTTTTCATTTTTTATTTCGAAAGATAATAATTCATCACTGATGTTGACACAGTCGTGGAAGTATTTTTATATTTTTTACTTCTGCTTTAAAAAATTTTGATATTATTAAAAGAAAATTCCTAAATTTTTGTTTGTTGCTTTTTTTTATTTACTGTATTGTGTATTGAACATTTTTTGTTGTTAATCTAGAATAATAATAATAATAATCTAGTAATAAGTATTTCTATTTGATATTCTTGGAATTACCAAAAATGGCGGAGTATTTTAGTTAAAATGTTGGCGAAGGATCCGGTAAACTAAAGTTCGGTGAGCGTAAGTAAAATCGTTCGAGAGTTGCAATAAAAACAAGATAAATTTTTCGCTTAATTAACACAAAAAGATTACTTATTTTCGGAGATAAACAAATACCGAAACTATTAAAATCCTGTGTGTACATCCACACACTTTTGAATAAATTTAAAAATAAATAAAATTCACGTCGGTTGCCGTAATCTGTTAAAAGTATTTTAAACAATAAATGTCTGCAAAATGGCGATAGGATTTTGTTGTTTATTTTGTATTTGCATAAATTTTTTGTTGGAAAGCAATGTTTATTAATTTCATATACAACTAGCTTAACCAGCAATGTTTCGCTTTTGCTAGATTTAATAATGTGTTTATATAAAGAAAGAATCGAACTAATTAACTTTGTTTATTTTTGGGTATTCCAGTAAAATATTAGATAGATTTGAGGTTAAAAGAAGTTTTTGATCGTGGCACCATATGAAATTCGATGTATGGGGTCCAGGAACACTGCATACAGACGAAAGTGTCAGGGTGGCTGGAGGAGTAACGAGATTAGTCACACCAAGATCCGAGGCCCTTCATAAACACCCCTTCACAATAAAATCGGACAAGATTCCGAAAAAGACCTTCATAGGAAAAACTATAAAACAAAAATACCAACCAGAAAAGACTGGTTGAAGAAAACACCATTGACCAGCCCAGGAGTGAAACGATGGTACACTGACGGATCAAGGTACCAGGTACGCTACGCGGCAGGTTTGTTTGGAGCATCCTGCAACCACTGTGTAAGCATACCACTGGGGAAATACGCCTCGGTCTTTCAGGCTAAGGTCTATGCCATACTCAGGTGTGCTGCGCACCTGACAGAAAACAGGGTGACCAACAGTGAGATTGATATTCTCACTGACATTGGCGCGGCCATTGGGGCCCACGTAAGTTGCACCACAACATCATCGCTGGTGTGAGACAACATGCACTGAGTTAGCGACTGCAAACAAGGTCACTCTTTCATGAGTTTTTGGGCACAAGGCTCTAAGAGCACTACAAACATTGAATATTACTTCAATGTTGTGGAAAAATAGGAACGAATAAAGTTTGAAACAGAGGAATGACTCTTCGCTCTCGACAGTCGAAGAAAAACTACTTATTGCAAGTGACAAGCGAGGTTTAATCCCTATCGAAGTAGAGTATAATTTCCATGTGTACGTAAAAAAAAATTACAACCCTTCTCCGTACATAAATATTTTTTTAACATTTCGTACATCGTCCGATTATGCAGTCGTTAGGGCACGTGCACACTTGTTACAGTTTAATGGTAGTATGGACGTGTCGACATGACAGATTTTATTGACGGGAGAAGTTTAGTGTTGCGTAGCCCGTGTAGTTTCAATTAATTTTGAAAATAACTTTTTGTTGGAACGTTCTGTACATCAACTTTTTACCGGCAACTTTTACCGATCGCGTTACATAAATAACTTTTATACATTTCGGCGTTAACAGAACCCCCCTCCCCTCTGCCAAAAAGTTCAATGTCACACATTCCCGTCGGTGGAGGCAGTTATTTAAAATTAAAACAAAACCGTACGAACGAAATTTCGCCGACCGCAATATAGGTACGTTAATACCTCTACATCACCTGCATAGCAATAAACGATAGTCATTCCCCAGTTATTATGTGGTTTTCGCAAAAAAAAAACTAAAAACTAAAATGAAAAGAAATAAAAAAAATTCTTTTTACATGCCGACATCCAACTATGCTCTGTATCGTGGATAAAAGGCGGTGGTGGAAAAATGTAGTTTTTACACGCGAGTCTGACGTTTGCCAAATGCTATGGTAGATAAAAAAAAACTCTGGAATATTGGCGATATTATTCGGTATGAAAGTCGACACGATATTTCTTTATTACTATTAGTGTAAGTGTATTGTGTGTCTTCTTCGTCAAAAAGACACGTTTAAAAATTTCGATTTGATGATTTGCTTAAATTTAAAAAATTCGTGTTACTTTTGTCGGGCTGAATTAAAATAAACATAAAGAATGAAAGTGTAATCAACTCGGATGATGGAACTACCCTTTCAAAAGATATACGAGTTAATCTTACTAATATGGGACAGCGTGCCACGTCTTTTTCGTTCTCTATAGAGTACTCTGCCAGCGGTCTTTCTACTGACAAATTATGCTTGAGCTCAGCCGTAGAGGGTAGAAGAAAAAAAGAAAATAAAAGTGAGCCGCGCCACCGACTTAGACGGTTCAAGCCGGAAACTCCTAGGTCTTATAGGCACTAGCAGAGCCACACGATAAACAACTAAGATTATGGTGAACCAAATAAATGAAATTATAGCAAAAATATATTGGATACTTTACTCCTACAATAAATCAAAATACACAGCTCAATAACAAAATTATAACAAATATAGTCAAAATTAACAGCCAACAATAAATCAAGGTACACAGTTCAATAATAAACTTATAATAAATATAATCAAAATCGACAGCTAACAATAAATCGAAAATCCAAAGTTTACGATTCCATAAAATAACCAAAACAAAGGTAAGAGTAACAAACTTTATCAAGTTACCAAAAAAAACGTATACAAGTCAAGTGTTTAATAATACTTAATCAAACGTTCACATACGGCTGCTAATTTACTCATGTTTTTACCATTTACATAAAGATTTACACTGTTAAAACAATCGAGCTTATTTAAAAATATTTCTTTTTACAATGGCTGTCCTTCAAAATATCAATATTGTAGGATATTTACAAATAAGTATGAAGAAAACATTTTTACTTGGACACAAAGAACTATTGAGAAGATTACTTTAATCAAAGTTCAGCCTTGGCATATTATCCAATGCAATAAATAGTTTTCAACAGTGTACCATATTAATAAATTAAAACAAAACTTAATCGTGGTGTCAAAAACAAATCACGTCGTTTAAATATTCTAAAATAAATCACTTGTAACCTTTGGGTATACGAATTCACTACTCCTGTGGCCTACTCCTGTGGCCTACTCCTGTGGCCGGTTTAATTATGGAACGGCACCTGCTAATTAACGATGGCTTCCCTCAATCAAATCCCGCATGCGGTTATTTTAACTCGACACCAAAATCCAAAATATCAACAACAAAGGTAAGATGGAATGGTCAAGTTAAAAATTAAATGGTTTTTCTTCAAAATCCAATTAAGATGGCCCAAATACAGCCAGATATGAAAGAAAAACCGTAGATGTTCTGCACACGTGTTAATATCAAATCGCCCCAAAAATTCTCACCACCACACGACTCTCAAGACTGCCACCAAACGACTGACAAGACTGACACTCCTTCCCAAGCCGGATATCAAGAAATGACACGGAATTGACGTAAACCAAGAATCGCACTCGTCCGTGTGGATATCCAGCCCCATCCATACAGAAATGCAAACCAAACAATAATATAACTGACAACACACAACCATCGAGGCCAAAAACCAAAGCAAAATCTAATGAAGAAAAACCCCCCACTCAATCTCCATCGATTAACGAAAAATGCCACAGCCATTAACAATCGAATCCTATCCCTACAAGGTATGCAACACTATTTACAACGAATGATATATTTAAGTTACAACAAAATACGGTACCTGAGGAATACGAAACTATCAGAGACACAATTAATAATGGAACTGTAGAAGGGAAAAAATAGGCACGTGACAAGCGAAATATTACCGGAAAGCTGGAAACAGAGTGTTATTGTATCCCTATATAAAAAAGGAAGCTATCAGGTATGCAAAAACTACAGAGGGATATCTCTCATCAGTGCGGCTTAAGACCGGGCAGGTCAACGATGGATCAAAACTTCACTATCCGCCAAATCCTCGAAAAACACTGCGAATTTGATAAGGACCTCCACCAACTATTTATCGACTTCCAACAAGCCTATAATAGTGAAATAAGAGACCATGGCAGAATGTGTAATCTCAAAGAAAATAATCAATATTACAAAAGTGTGCATGTGTTAAAGTTGGGAACAACATGTCAGAAAACTTAATGGTTTACAACGGCCTGAGACAGGGTGATAGTTTGTCTCCAATATTGTTCAATATCGTTTTAGACGCAGCGATCAAACGGGCTAACATTGACGTAGAAGTTTTTTTAACTAGTGGACCAAACCTGATACTGGCATTTGCAGATCTTGTCCGTAAAACAACCATTAAAACCAAAGAGTTGTTTGAAAAAATAGAAAATAAGGATTGGGCAGGACATGTGGCTCGCATGCAAGATGGCAGTTGGACAAAACGATTACTTGAATGAAGACCCAGATCCGATAAAAGAAATAAAGACAGATCACCAACTCGCTGAACAGACGACATTACAAAAATTTCAAAAAACCTGGATTCAAGACGGAAAATAATGGACTCAACTAGTGGTGGCCCATGTCCAGCAGTGGACGCAGAGTGCTGATTGCTGATGACGACGATGATGATGAAGCTTCGTTTATCCTGACACAAGCAGTGGAATCCTCGTAAAGTGATTTCAGTGCATTGTCGACATGGAGGAATAAGAAGCTAGATAAAGAGAAGTTGAACTAAGATGATAAGTTCCTGCCTCTGTTGAATCTCGCCGTGCCTCGGTAAGATGTTAAATCTTCGATAGCTAGTTGACTGGCTCGTATATTTTTATCTGCTGTAGGCTGTCAGTTTTCCTGGCTTAATCGCTGTGAATTTCGTTCATAAAGTAATAAAACAAATGCACTCTTCATCGATAATATGTTAAATAATTTATACAAGAATATATAAGAATAAGCTTGTTTGAACTCTCTACGAAGACGAAGGACGAAGTCCTCAAACGAAAGTGGTCAATAGTTTGATAACAGCCGCGCTGATGTTAGCTTTTCTATGGGATTTGCTTGTGACTTTAATGTATAATTGGTTGCCTATAACACGCGTCTATCTACTGTAATAATGAGGTTTTTAAATCAATGAATGGATTTAAGACACATTCTACAGTTGAAAATAAACGGAATTTTTAACACACATGCTATTAGTCTAAAGTAAAAATTAATATACAATCCTCTGATTGATCTAGCACGAACATAAAATATCCATTAGTAAGATGCCAATATTATTTGCAAAATGTTGAAATTAATACAATCGTTTAATAAAAAAAAAATTACGGTATTTTTCAAAGTTTTTTTTATTACCTACCTTTTTATACATTCGTTATTTTTTTATTATGCGTGTATTAAAAATCTTTCATCATTAAATGTAAATTTATGTTGATTTATTAACCTCATCTTTATTCAAAAATGCTACTTTAACTTCTAAAATAGAAGTCATAGAACTTATGGAGTTAAATAATTCAAAATGTCTGTAGTAGACGCAGAAATTTGTTTTTTTTTTGCGCATTGTTCCTTAAAGTTTTTGGTATTTTTGAGTAAATGAATATAAAACAAAAACGAGATTCCTCACAAATGAATTTCTAGATAGTTATGAGGAAATTACTTTGGATAATAAGACTATAGAGAAGGTTGAGTCGAATATATTTTAGGACACATTGGCCGATGAACAACAAGGATTCAGATCAGAAAGATCTTGTACTGATGCGATATTTGTCCTGCGACAAATAACTGATAAATCCATCGAGTATAACAAACCAGCCTTCATGTAATTTATAGACCTGGAAAAGGCGTTTGACGGAATACAACTAGAGGACGTGGTACACCTTCTATGCAACAGGCAAATCCCATACAAAATTATAAAAACCATCGAAAATATTTACCAGAGAAACAAAATACAAGCCAAAATTAATGGCACAACTACCGAAGAAATTCCTGTAAATAGTGGTATTCGACAAGGAGATTCCCTTAACATCTTATTGTTCAACATCGTTATGGACGAAATAATAAAAAGCACTCGTAACCTGAAAGGGTATAAAATGGGGAACAAAGACGTCAAAATCCTATGCTATGCCGATGATGCTGTTCTGATTGCAGAAAACGACGATGATCTACAGAGATTACTATTCAAATTTAACTCAACGGCAAAAAGTCTAACAATGAAGATATCTTCAGCAAAGACGAAATGCATGACCACCTCAAAAACACCTATCAGATGCAAACTGGTTGTGGATGATAAAATTATACAATAGGAGATGAAATTTAAATACCTAGGCATAGAAATATTGGGATACGGTGACATCGAGGCGGAGGTAAGAAACCAAGCGGCAAAAGCAGCTCGAACCTCAGCTTACCTGAACGATACAATCCTCCGAAACAAATATATCGGAATCGAGACCAAATCCCGAATCTACAAGGCTGTCATCCGACCTATATTAACATACACAGCGGAAACTAGACCAGATACATCGAACACAAAGATAATATTAGAAACCACCGAAATGAAAATAGTGCGCAGGATCGCTGGAAAAACTCTTTTTGATAGGGAAAGAAGCGAGGACATTAGAAGAACATGTGAAATAGACATGTCGCCCTTAGGACGCAGAAGCGTTGGAAGACCCCGCAAAAGATGGAGCGACAACCTTTCAAATAATTGAACGGCAGAGGATACGAAGAAAAACAAGCAAATTGCTTACATTAAAGAAAGAAGAAGACAAAAAATTTAACTATCCAAACATAACCTAAAGGCAGATTTAAACAGATGATTGTCCTTAGCATGGGCAGCATTTGGGCGACTACAAACAGTTTTTAAATCTAACATACCAAACACCTTCAAAGCAAAAACTTTCGACCAGTATATACTGCCAGTCCTAACATATAATAATAATAATTTTATTCATTAAAATACAATATATAAGTACCATTGGTTAATATTCTAAAATAGATGATAAAATGAATAAATTTGCTCTCGATAAGTGAGTACTCACTTGTTTCGAGTTAGAAATTACAGCATTTGATTAATGGATTGTGTTTAGTAATATATTAAAATAACAATAACAACAACAACAAAAATCTATAATAATAATAATAGTAATCTATTCCTAAAAAGTAAATGTTGCATATCCAAAGACAACATAAAATAAAGAAAGGATAAATATAAAACAAAACCGAAACGTGGGCTTTCAACAAATTCCCGAGATGGTAATATGCTGCTTTTGCTGCGTTAGCAAGATTTGATCTAATTACTGGTTCAATAATTAATTTTTTGTCAATACCAACATTTTATCGACATTGCTATCGGTTATCGATACAAGAAAAAAATGTCCTTATTTCTACAAATCATTAATAACGATTTTTTTTAAAAAAACAACAATATAATGAGCAAAAAATTACTTATTTGTAAAAAACTGACATACTTATTTATCATTATATCCTGCACGTTTATTTCACCTACAGAAAAATAAATTACCTACCAATAAATTTAAATAATAATAATATAAAAACCTATAAGAAGACAGCCAAACAACTGGGTTTAAATTTAGATGTCAAACTGGCTACAGCTATGAAGCTGTACCAATCAAAGCAATTATAGATTTTTTTAAAACCGAGTACCAAGAAACGGGGTAAATAAGCTCCTTGGTACGTTACGAACAAGGACTTGCACAGGAAAACCCAAATTCAAGCCATCAAAAAAGCTGCTAGGAGACATCATCCAAACATAAAAGTACTCCAACTTTAAGAAAACCCTGGATTAATGCAAATACTAAATAGGATCAAACCACTTGAGTTGGTTGTTAACTGCAAGGTGCTAGTGAAAAAGCAGAACATAGTGCTAACCAGTCACATCAACATTGTGTATGATTTGTGTTCAATACTAGGATGAATTATTGGTAACACTTCTTAGGTCACATTAAAAATGTTGATTAATCTTTAAGATTAGGCACATCGTAAAACTTAACAAATGTTAACGAGAAAACAAAAAGGTTTGTGCAAAGATAGTTCCAAAAAACCTTTCTCAAAATCAGACGAACAAAACTGTTGTAATTGTAACAATTTATATTCCCATTCATTGCCCGCGACTTCGTCTGCGGGAAATTTAGTTTCATTTAAAAAGTAGTAGTAGTAGTTTTATTTATAAAAGTATAAATTTAGGGGTGACTGGCAGGGGCATTGGATAGCGCGATGTCTGATGTTATTTCGAAGAATATATAAAACAATTCAAGTTTATACGCTAAGGATATTGGGGTATTATTTTATACACCTTTACTACCTGTTACCTGCCCAAGTAACCACAATCCAAACTCCATAGTCCCTAATCGTTTTGACCTGTGTTGGACACAGAGAAACTTTCAGCATTTATAAAATAAGGAAGTTTTGGCAATCGCGGACTCTTTTGCTCTATAACTTTTTTCTTAACATTCGAAGTAAATTTGAAAATGATGCTGATCAGGTGGATTGTTGTATAAAAATTTATAGCGTGCTCCAAAAATAAACAGCGCTATTTATTGAATTTTTTTAAGAACTAAACTATAACACTAAATAAATAAAATTCAACCATTTTTTTTTTTCGTTTTATTTTCTTTTGAACGTTGTTGTTCGTTCTTGTTATGACGTCTATAGGACGATAGCAATTATTTTTGCCTTGTAATTTCTTAGTCTAGAAAGATCTTTAAATAAGAATTACTTTTGTTCTAACATCCGAATTAAATAAAATAAAGTCCTATATTCTGCTCCTAGCCAAGGTCTATCTACACGTGAAAACCGCATTAAAATATGTCTAGTAATTTCAGAGGTGTGTCCAGACAAACAAACAAACGGACAGACAGACAAAAAAATTAAAAAAAAGCGTGTTTATGTTTTGGCAGGTTGTAGATTGTAGGGGGGGTCGTAAAGGCTATGCTGCCTCTCAAGCACTTCGACCTATGAGTTTTTTGTTCATAACCCTTAATCTGTTCGAGGCCCGGGATTCCGAGACTTCGTACAAAGTTTATCAGTTTCCTGGGAGCTAAGTTCCATGACATCGGAAGGCTTTAGGAAGGCCACTTTCAGAAACTTGCGCCTTTTGCAGAAAAGCGATATGCATTCGCAAAGCAAATGTTCTGCAGTTTCAGCGAAGTTCTCGCACTAGTGGCAACTATCACTCTCCGTTTTGCCCATCTTTTTCAGGTGATACCTCAGAGGGCAGTGTCCAGTGAGGAGTCCCGTCACCAGTTTAAAGTCTTAGTTGTCCAACTCGAGAAGCTGTTTAGCTTTCCTTGGCGAAAGGCTTACTAGCCTTTTCGCTTGGTTGCAACTTGTCCTGTAACTTTTCAATCTAGAGAGATCTTTTAATAAGAATTACTTTTTTTTAACATCCGATTTAAAAAAAATGAAGCCTATATTCTGCTCCTAGCAAAGATCTATCTACCCGTGAAAACCGCATTACAATATGTTCAAGTAATTTCAGAGATGTGCCCAGACAAACAAACAGACAGACAAACAAAAAATTTAAAAATGCGTGTTGTATGTTTCGGTAACGTGCCAATAAATATATGAGCTTAAAAAATGCATTTATTTTGAAATCTCAGTCAGACACAATTTTATTTTTTTGTATAGATTTTAATTTAATTTTTTATTATTATTTTCATTAATGCATAAATTATAAAACAGTATATTTTTCAATTTTAATTAAATAAAATTTCTTCTAAATATTTAATGTATTTTATTTATTTTTCTGTGTGAAATTATGATATACACCAGTTTCACAAAAAAATTTACATAATACAATCATTAAAATATAAAACTCCAAACAGTAATAGACAGACGTCAGTTTTATTCATTGTTAACATTGAAAATGCTTTCAACATCACTGCGGGCCGTTAAATCTCTTTTAATTTCGAATTTTAGATATCGATTTTAACAAAATTTTGACGTTGAATAATAAAGAAAAAATAATTGGTTTTTGAATGCGAATAATTTCGAAAAGTGCCTCTAGCATGTGGCAAAATTTTGAAAGTATATTTATTGTATTTTTGTGAAACAATATACAGTTACTTTGTTTAGAAGTGCGAAACTGTAAGTAAACATAATATCAGTAGTCCACACGACTAAGGAAAGAATAAAAAATACCGTTATAATAATTATTATTATTAAAATTATTATAAAAAACGATTTTAAATTGTTTATAACAAATTATAATTGTCATTAACAATATTCTGTTTATGTCAACCGTATTCTTTTAAATCATTTTATAAGCAAGAGCTATTTGCAATTGTTTCTAACAATTGAAATTTTTTTTAATTAGTATGACCAATAATCATTTGTTAGTAACAATATTCAATTTTTATATAACAATGCTTGATTATTACTAAAAATAATTTATCACTGTTATGGCGTCTTCAATGCTATTCTCTCAATACTGACACAAGTTTAAAATTCCCCAATTCTTATTTTCGTTTTCTAAAACTATCTCTTTTTATGAAATATTGTCATTATATTTTTTATACAAATATTCCTAACATGCAATAATCATATTATTTAAAAGATGTTAAAATTCTGCATTAAAAATAGTATGATATATAAATTGCAAAATTAAGGTAGTTTAACCATTTTTTTTAGTTTTTTGTTTCTCTATAAAAAAACAGCTCAAACAATTTTGCTGAAAATATAATCTAAGTTGCGTAATTATGCGTCGAATGCAATTGGTCCCGCGTCGATATAATTTTTTGTTCTCGAGATAATCGAGACGAAAAATAATTTCGAAAAGTTACCATTTATTTCAGATTTTTGATTCCCAAGAAATAATTTCTTGACCGATTTTGCTGAAAATCTAATCAGTTCTAAGTTGCGTAATTATGCGTCGAATGCAATTGGTCGTCCCACGTCGATATCATTTTTTTATCTCGAGATAATGGAAACGAAAAATAATTTCGAAAGTTTACCATTTTTTTAATTCTCCATAAAAAACAGCTAAACCGGTTTTGCTGAAAATCTAATCAGTTCTAAGTTGCGTAATTATGCGTCGAATGCAATTGGTCCCACGTCGATATCATTTTTTTATCTCGAGATAATGGAGACGAAAAATAATTTCGAAAGTTTACCATTTTTTTCAGTCTTTTAATTCTCCATAAAAAACAGCTAAACCGGTTTTGCTGAAAATCTAATCAGTTCTAAGTTGCGTAATTATGCGTCGAATGCAATTGGTCCCACGTCGATATCATTTTTTTATCTCGAGATAATGGAGACGAAAAATAATTTCGAAAGTTTACCATTTTTTTCAGTCTTTTAATTCTCCATAAAAAACAGCTAAACCGATTTTGCTGAAAATCTAATTAGTTCTAAGTTGCGTAATTATGCGTCGAATGCAATTGGTCCCACGTCGATATCATTTTTTTATCTCGAGATAATGGAGACGAAAAATAATTTCGAAAGTTTACCATTTTTTTCAGTTTTTTAATTCTCCATAAAAAACAGCTAAACCGGTTTTGCTGAAAATCTAATCAGTTCTAAGTTGCGTAATTATGCGTCGAATGCAATTGGTCCCACGTCGATATCATTTTTTTATCTCGAGATAATGAAGACGAAAAATAATTTTGAAAGTTTACCATTTTTTTCAGTTTTTTAATTCTCCATAAAAAACAGCTAAACCGGTTTTGCTGAAAATCTAATCAGTTCTAAGTTGCGTAATTATGCGTCGAATGCAATTGGTCCCACGTCGATATCATTTTTTTATCTCGAGATAATGGAGACGAAAAATAATTTCGAAAGTTTACCATTTTTTTCAGTCTTTTAATTCTCCATAAAAAACAGCTAAACCGGTTTTGCTGAAAATCTAATCAGTTCTAAGTTGCGTAATTATGCGTCGAATGCAATTGGTCCCACGTCGATATCATTTTTTTATCTCGAGATAATGGAGACGAAAAATAATTTCGAAAGTTTACCATTTTTTTCAGTCTTTTAATTCTCCATAAAAAACAGCTAAACCGATTTTGCTGAAAATCTAATTAGTTCTAAGTTGCGTAATTATGCGTCGAATGCAATTGGTCCCACGTCGATATCATTTTTTTATCTCGAGATAATGGAGACGAAAAATAATTTCGAAAGTTTACCATTTTTTTCAGTTTTTTAATTCTCCATAAAAAACAGCTAAACCGGTTTTGCTGAAAATCTAATCAGTTCTAAGTTGCGTAATTATGCGTCGAATGCAATTGGTCCCACGTCGATATCATTTTTTTATCTCGAGATAATGAAGACGAAAAATAATTTTGAAAGTTTACCATTTTTTTCAGTTTTTTAATTCTCCATAAAAAACAGCTAAACCGGTTTTGCTGAAAATCTAATCAGTTCTAAGTTGCGTAATTATGCGTCGAATGCAATTGGTCCCACGTCGATATAATTATTTGTTCTCGAGATAATCGAGATGATAAATAATTCTGAACGCACATATGAACATACGCATATACGCAAATACGTACATACACCCACACACAGACGTCCAACTATTGTATTCTCCATGGGGACCTTAAAATGTGGGGAATCGGACCCAATATTATAACTTCCCAATGTGAAGTAAAAAAGTAAAATGGATCGCTAACAATTAGAACTAATAATTAACCATAATAACGAACAAAACTATTGTATTCAAACGTCAATATCAAAAATAAATTTAAAATATAAAACTAATTGCTCTTTTATTTTCCTTTTGTGTATAATGGTCATACACTGACATGTGAATAAGAGTGCATTTTATTAACTGAAAACTTAAGTATATGTGTACTTCACAAACTGCTACTCATTAATTTATATATTAAACGATTACCTACTTCCATAACATTAAATAAATAATTAATAATATTCGTTTCTTGAAAATGTTAAAATACTGTTAATATTAGCTTGAAGAACATCTTCAGGCCGTCAGGCTAATGTGACTGGAAATTTGAATAATTTTGAATTTGATAAAATATTACGGTACTTTGTTAAGATGTGCGAAACCGTAAATTAACAAAAGAGTAAAATGGAATGGCTACCAATTATTAAGAAACTAATTAACCGTAAATGTCAAATTAAATTATTCTAATCAAGTAAATTTATCACCCTATTTGTTCGTGTTTCGCGTATTTAGCTCTTTAAACGTCAATTTCAAAGAATAATATGAAAATTAAAACTAATTGCTCTTATCAATTTTTTTTCGCTTTGTATTTACGAATATTATACCCAAACTAAATTAACCATCTGCTTCGAATAAAAATAAATATTGAATTTACCGGATTGATAAAAGGCGATAAAAAAAATTCGTGGATATATAGCGATTGTTTTTAATTAAATCCAAAATATTTTCCAATCAACGTTCGGCATATTGGTTTTGTCATCTCGTTAATTTCGTCAACGGGGATGTTACGATATGTACTCATCCATCAAATAATAATTTATTTTGTATGTGTAAAAGTAGGGGTTTTGTTATACTGTCATTCTTAGAATACTAACGCTTATCCTTGGTCAAACTTTGAGCGAGTTACAAGGGTGTAAACTTGTATGTTACCATATGGCAACACTAGGCGTTTGCACTAAGTGATTTCAAATCATTACAGACATGGTTTTTTTACCTGCGGAAGCGCTCGATATGGTGCATAATAATGAGCTTTCCTGAGCCGTCTCTTTTATAGTCCGTTCATAATTTGTCGATAGCACAAAATGTGCGTCCAAGTCATAAAACGGCCGTAATAGTCGTAAAATCATAGGCGGAGGTTCCTGAGGTGTTTATTCATGTCCGTACACAATTTGTTGATAGCTCACTGCAAGTTTGACCCTCATTAGGTTTAGTACGTTTTTGATCGCATTTAATTTACGGCTCGTTGGTGTTTCGGCGTCTACGGCAGTAATTAACGTCTCTAATATTTATTTTGCGAATTTTGTGCAGTGCGTGAGTAACTTTTTTTCATATTCCTACAAACATATACGTACCTTTCGTTCCTGCTTGTTTTGTTTGATTGCTTGCGATGGCTTCGTCATCATCATCAACATCATCAAGTTTTACACCGGTACTGTTGCGTACAGTCAGTAAGTCTGTCTATTCACCAAGAGAGAAGACTATTGTTTTGAACGTTCACGATGCTCTGCTTTCTCAGAATCCCACAAACACTGTTCAGAACATAATCAAGAGTTGTGCCCACATGACGGGCGTAGGGGAGTCAACAATATATAGGTTCCTATCAGAAAGAAAAAAACAAGGTATAGCTAACCCAAATACAAACGAATACTTAAAGAGGGGGAGAAAACCTATTGAAATTGATGAATTTGCCAAAAATGGTATTCGAAGGAAAATTCACGAATTTTTTTACAAAAAAGAAATACCCAACTTAAACAAAATTTTACAAGAAGTTAGAGACGACCCGGATTTGCCTCATGTCGGACGAACCAAATTGTGGCAAGTTTTAAAAGAATTAAATTTCCGGTGGGAGAAATCAGAAATCACTTTTGATTGACCGGGAAGAGATAATATGTTGGAGAAGAAAGTATCTAAGATCTATACGAAAATTTCGGGCTGAAGGAAAGCCAATTTACTATCAGGACGAAACGTGGGTAAACGCAGGTCATACTCTCACAAAAATTTGGTCAGATAAAAATATATCAAGCTCCAGGCAAGCCTTTATGGAAGGTTGGTCTACTGGTATTTCCCCACCCTCTGGTAAAGGCAGTAGATTAATAGTTTCTCACATTGGCAGTGAAAAAGGATTTGCTAAGCATTGTTTGTTGGAATTTCAATCCAAAAGCACAAAAGACTATCACGAGGAGATGACAGCTGATGTTTTCGAAGAGTATTTTGAGCAGATGATTGAACATATACCACCAAACTCAATTATAGTATTAGATAATGCACATTATCATTCACGACTAGTAGAAAGACTTCCAACGACTGCGTGGAAGAAACAGGATATCATTGAATGGCTGCGGAATAAGTCCCTGCCTTACAAAGATGGAATGGTTAAAGCAGAACTTTTAAAAATTGCCCGGCAACACAAATCTAAGTTCAAGAAATACGTAGTTGACAAAATGGCGGAAAGACGAAACATCACAGTCCTTAGACTTCCACCCTACCACTGCGAATTAAATCCAATTGAACTCATTTGGGCACAAATGAAAAGCTATGTGGCTAGAAAAAATACGTCATATAAAATACAAGCTGTACGTGAATTGTTATATGAGTCTTTACAACATATTACAGAACAAAATTGGCGAGATGCAGTAAGACATGTAATAGAAGAAGAACAAAAAATGTGGGATCTTGACAATATAATTGATGCGACTGTAGAGACACAACCGCTAATTATTAACCTGCAAGACGACTCGGATTCCGAAGATGATCCTGTTTATTTTGAATTTGAATAGTTTTGTAAGTAATCGTAGTTTATATCATTTAAAAATAGGTATTAATTAAATAAATGTATCTTTTACAAATTGCAAGTAACTTTTTATTTTTAAATAAAATAAAGAAATTTTATTAAAATAAAAATACAATTTACAGTACCTACAGTTTAAGAATATTAATATATTTATTTAAAGTAACGTAATGTTTTAATCATATACTCTACGACACTGGTCAGTCATTTCCACTCAAAATACCTACATAATCGGATTAAAAGTTTTATAGCTGTATTGTATTTATTCAGATACAAGGTGGGTTAGTCGAAAACATCTTAAACTGCCAGTTTTAGGTTGGTTTTTGTTATTATATCATACTACCTGTCCTCTCTGTATTTCAGTTCTCTAATGAGGGTCAAACTTGCAGTGAGCTATCAACAAATTGTGTACGGACTATAGTTTTAAAGACCCTTTTACAGAACCTCGAGAACTCAAACGATGCATTTTGATTGGTCAAAATCTGGACGCGAAAAATAGTGTTAATAGCATAATTGTTGATAAATTTACAAATTATGTTATTTATTTTTTATATTGTAACTTTGTATGTCCCCCATAAAACAAACGACTACTTACTGCAGAAAAGGGATGATGGGAAATTGGTGTTTTTTTATCATAACGACATCTTTTGGTTTTATTAGTAATAAAATACAACGTTTGGTGTATCGTAATGATAATAGCGCCGTTCAATTTATTGTCTTGGGGTAGTTATTGAATTTGGTAAAACGATAGGGTGACATTTATAAAATTTGTTGGGGAATAATTATTGCTGTTTCTACTAGTCTAACAAATCGATTATTCTTGTTAAAATATTATGTGCCAACATAACTTCCTGGTGATTATTATTTTTTACGTGAGAAAATCATTTATCATTCGTCAGAAAGTTGTCAAAACTTGAACGAAACTTTATTAGCGTCTCGACTGTATTATAAATAAAATAAGTGGGACACATTTCACATTTAACAGAAACATAGGTTGCTAACTGTTTTATATTGACAAAATAAATCAGTTTTTAATATTTTTATAGCTTTTTGCAAATTAAAAAAAACGTTCTTCTTATTCTTCCTCTTTATTTAGGCGTACTGTCTGTCAACATTTACGAAAATGAAAAAGTTGTTCACCAGTCGAGATATCAAGATTGGACTTGGGATGAGGATGCTGCGTTATTACGTGTTTAACGCGCTTTTGTATGGAGTAGAGGCATGGCCTCTCAAGAAGAATCACACGAACAAACTACAAGCCTTCGAGATGTGGTGCTACCGTAGAATATGGCGTATCCCTTGGACAGAAAAGATGTCTAATATGGAAGTTCCAAATCGGATGAATAAGGAATGTGAAGTCATTAACACCATAAAAAAGAGAAAGCTTCAATATCTAGGTCATATACTGAGAGGACCCAAATACGCACTTCTCCAGCTGATAGTTCAGGGAAAGATTGGTGGAAGGAGGAATATTGGAAGACGCCGTATGTCTTGGCTTAAAAACCTAAGGGACTGGTTTAATTGTAGCAATGTTGAACTCTTTCGAGCTGCAGTCAATAAGGTCCAGATAGCTGTGATGATAGCAAACCTCCGATAGGAGACTAGGACTATAAGAAGAAGACTGCCTTTTTAAAACCGGTTTCTTTAAAGCAATTCTTGCGAGGTGGATTGCTTACTGTCGTGCCATCGTTTTGGGTCGTCCTATCGGTCTTCTTCCATGTGGTGTGTCGTTTCGTACTATCTTGGCTATTCTGTCGGGACCAATTCGGTTAACATGCTGTTTCTATTCCCTTCTTTTTTTCCTTATCCATCTGACTACGTCGTCGGTTTGGCACCTTTTTCTTATGTTTGTGTTTCTTTGCCTATCGTTTAGTGTGTATCCCGTTATTGCTCCTACGGTCTTCATCTCAGTTGTTCTTAGGATCCTCTTTGTTACTGATGTTTCAGCTCTTGTTTCCGCATCATGTCATCACCGGCCGTACACATACTTTGTATATTTTCGATTTGCTATCTATGCTTAGGTGTTTGGTTTTCTTGATGTCCCGCGGCAGCTTTATTGACTTGTTTTCTCACTTCATCTTCCAGAAACCTGGCGCTTGTGATTTTGCATCCGAATGACTTGATTTGTTCTTTAATGTTATTTTTTATTGCCAGTTGGCAGCGCAGAGATTCCTTTGCTATAGTCATGCATTTGGTCTTGTTTATGGAGATTTGCATGTTTAGTTTTCCTGCCTGTTTGTTAAAAGTTTGTAATATCCTTCTAACATAAGAGATCACACCACACTCATAGCAATTGACGAAGAGGAAATGTCTGAAGTCATTAAAAAAGTAGAAAGAGAAAGTGCGAACTAACTAAATCGCCAAAAAACAAAGTTGATGCTAATAGAACGTACCAGTAAGGTAGAAGGAGTGCCTGACATACGCGATGTAGAAATTGTGGATGAAATGCTTTATTTGGGAGCCCATATAAATAAAGATGGAAAAGCATCCATAGAGATTAAAAGAAGAATAGCTCTTGCCAAAACCGCCATGACCAAGTTAAATAAAATTTGGAGAGACAAGCATATAACCCCAACAACAAAACGTAGACTCGTCGCGACCCTTGTATTCCCGATTGCGCTTTATTGACCTTAAAGACTTCCGACACTGCTAAACTGGATAGATTGCCGCGTCTTTTTTCGTTCTCTAAAGAGTACTCTGCCAGCGGTCTCTCTACTGGCAAATTATGCCCGAGCTCAGCCGTAGAGGGTAGAAGAAAAAAAATATAAAAGTGAGCCGCGCCACCGACTTAGACGGTTCAAGCCGGAAACCCCTGGGTCTTATAGGCACTAGCAGAGCCACACGATAAACAACTAAGATTATGGTGAACCAAATAAATAAAATTATAGCAAAAATATATTGAATACTTTACTCACACAATAAATCGAAGTACACAGTTTAATAATAAAATTATAACACATATAGTCAAAATTAACAGCTATGGTAAATTTTCTTGCTAAAACAAACCAAAAATTTAGAATTTACAACTTTATAAAATAACCATAACAGAAGTAAGAGTAACAGTAAGAGTAACAGTTACCAAAAAAAAAGTAAAACATATATAAATCAACTCATTAATAACACTAACTCAAACGTTTACATAAGGCTGCTAATTTACTCATGTTTTTACCATTTACATAAAGATTTTCAATGCCAAAACAATCGAGTTTATTTAAAAATATTTTTACAATGGTTGTCCTTTAAAATATCAAGATTGTAGGATATTTACAAATAAGTAGGAAGAAAATGTATTTTTACTTGGACATAAAGAATTATTGAGAAGGTTATTTTAATCCAAGTTTAGTTTTGGCATATTATCTAATGCAATAAATAGTTTCCAACAATGTACTATATTAATAAACTAAAACAAAACTTAATCGTGGTGTCAAAATGAGTCAGGGCGTTATATATTTAAAAATAATTCACTGATAACCTTTGGGTATACGAATTTACATGTACTATATTAATAAACTAAAACAAAACTTAATCGTGGTGTCAAAATAAGTCACGGCGTTATATATTTAAAAATAAATCACTTGTAACCTTTGGGTATACGACTTCACTACTCCTGTGGCCTACTTGATTATGGGACGGCACCTGCTAATTAACAATGGCTTCCCTCAAATAAATCCCGCTTGCGGCTATTTTAACTCGACACCAAAATCCAAAATATCAACAACGAAGGTAAGATAGAATGGTCAAGTTAAAAATTAAGTGGTTTTTCTTCAAAATCCAATTAAGATGGCCCAAATACAGCCAGATATGAAAGAAATCCCATAGAGGTTCTGCACACGTGCTAATATCACACCGTCCCAAAAACTCTCACCAACACCCGACTTCGAAAACTGCCCCCAACCGACTGACTCCCAGGCCGGAAATCAAGAAATGACACGGAATAAACGTCAACCCACAATCTTCTCCAGTCCGTGCTCCACAATTGCCTCATCCGTGCTGTTAGCCAGCCCCATCCACACAGAAATGCAAACCAAACAATCGAATCCTATCCCTACAAGGTATGCAACACTATTTACAACGAATGATATATTTAAGTTACAACAAAGTACGGTATGCAACCCTACTTACGAGTACCTAAGGAATACGAAACTATCAGAGACCCAATTAATATAAGAACTATAGAAGGAAAAAAAATAGGCACGTGACAAGATTTGAGATGTGGGTTTAAAGACGGCACTTGAGAATTCATTGGACTGCTCATAGAACGAATACGTCAATATTGGAAGAGCTAAAAGTTAAATATAGACTGTCAACCATAGTAAGGCGAAGAATTCTCAAATATTTTGGACATGTTAGCAGAAAAAGTGATAAAAATCTTGAAAAGCTTGTAGTCCAAGGAAAAGTCAAGGGAATGAGATCTCGAGGACGCTCGTTGGACCAAGTGAAGCATTTCAAAGGGAAACCACTACAAGAAAGCATAAGATGCGTTCCAGATAAAGAGAAATGGAAAGGAATTACAAACACCATAACGTGAACGACAAACGTAAGGTCACCACACTTAAGGATATGAAGTAAACGACTCGAGAGAGAGAGATGATCACTTACAAATTAGTTTCATAAATTATCCGACAGATGGCGTCTAGACTTTCGAAATAGCGAATAGTATATTTAAATAATATACACATAAAGCTAGTTTTAATTTAACATTGATGTCTTTAAAAATTGACTTATGTTAACGATAAACGTTATTTTTTATTAAATGATATATGAATTAGGTAATTAAGCCGCGTTTCATCACCACGACGAGTTTAATGACCTTCCACAGATTTAATTATAACCAAATTAATTAACGTTTTAACCGTTATATCTTTATTTCTTTTAATTGTCATTAAAAAGTTATTTGTGTGTTATTTAACTATTTTTTTTTTCATTTCAGGTAAGCATCGAATTTTTAATTTGTTTCTATCATTGAAGGTACGTACAAATATTTCATACACCTAAAAAATATTTTATTCGACGTGAAATGGAAAAATTAACTTTCAAGCTTTTTATTGATTTATTGAAACACACAGTATATTTTTTAATCTTTATTTGCTGATCTGCCACATTTTTCGTAACCCATGTATTTATAGCTTTAGGCGTACAGGGTGAGTCAATGATTACATGGAGTAGCCTCTTGCCTAGCAGATAAAAAGAATCAAAAAACTTTATTAACCATTTAATTTATTTAGAGCCAAAAGCCCAAAAAAATCAGAATCGAATTTTTTTTATGGGGAGTATCCTGTATTTTAGTTGTTTTTTGAATTCTACCTGTGAGTATAAAGGTGTTCATTATTGGTATTACTTACGTAGCTCAAAATTTAGGCATGTCATTACCGGTAGATAACACACCCAACTTGACAGAACAAACAGTAAAATTCAGCTTTGCAAAAGTAAAACTCAAATAAAAACATCACATGTTGCAACATCGGACATACAGGGTGTTTCAAAAAAAGGTGACCCTGTCTCTAGGTAGGTAGAAAACTAAAAAATAATTACCTATCCAATTTTTCGTTTTTTCCATTCTCGTAAAACGTCTAACAGTAAAGTGTTAAAAGTGATAAAGCAATAAAAGTATCATTTTTACAGATTGAATAAATCATATTAATAATCAGTCAATAAGAAGATTTTAATGATTTTATATTCACAAATAGAATTCAAAAACTAAACCGCAGTGTTCTAAATAAAAAAATACAACTTTAAACTGCCTTGCTTTTGGAACACCCTATATAGTTCTAAATATTTTAAAATAAAGCACACTCTGTAGCCATATTGTATAGCAAATTAAATTTTTTGTCAATTTTTATCTGCTAGCGAAGAATTAAATTTAGGCGATCGTACTATTTGTATTCCTTAATATTTAACGTTAGTAAACGTAACCTTAGTTTATTCCATCAATATAAAACAACAAAAAAACAAATAATTGGAACTTGGTTACTTATTTACTTAATAAAAAGAAATGTGTAAAAAAGAAATGAATAATATAATTGTTCAGTGCTGGTGTTCTGGTTTATTAGCTGGTGTAAATTATGGGCTTATTTTATCGACCAGTTAATTATATGTTTAATCTTTATTATTGACTGAGTTGCCCCAAAGGTAACAGTAGTTGCAGAAGGTGCATAAACTCGATCTTTAAATTTATACGTCGAGTAACGGTTACATATCTTTAACACACTTTTGCCAATATAAATAGCCAAGTTAGACTATTTTTTACCGCTACAAAATAAAAACCAGAAATTTTTACCGGATGGAAATAGTTAACGGATTTAAATGATCAAGTATTTTAAATACATACATATAAATACGCCTTTTCCCATAGGGGTAGGCAGAGACCACTTGCTACTGTTCTTACACACATCTTCTGCTTCCTCTACTTTCATCAGTGCTCTCATACATGCTCGTCGGTTGTTGGTACTCTGGACCTGGCCTTTCTGCAAAACAATGTTGATCTGATCGAGATATGTTCGCCGAGGTCGACCTCTACCGACTTCCGTCCATTCACACCCGCCTTATAAATTTGTTTCGTCAACTATTCTTTACTTTATCCAACCGAGTCCCTCCGGCTATACTTCTCCGCAGCATTAATCCTATTTTCATGCTTCTTCTGCCAAACCCAACATTCACTACCATACATAAGTGTAGGAACCAACATACCTCGCCTCGCTCAGCCAGAAGTGCCTTTTTTGACACTTTCTGGCTGTTCATAAAGCTATGCAGTGCCCCATTGATTTGTTTTCCTGCCAATACCCTTCGCTCAATGTCACTGTCATACTTTCCATCTCTCGTAAACTTTGAACCCAAGTAAACAAATTAATTTACTTGTTCCACTCTTTCTCCCTCAATCAAAACTTCACAGTTTGTCATGCCTTCTTCTCTTTCAAAAACCAGTACATTACATTTATTTTTATCCCTTTGATTTTCAGTGAATCATGCATAACATTAACCATCGCCTGCAACTCCTCTTCAGATAACGCTAATATGACTTGATCATCGTCGTAAAGAAGGCATTTGACGATCAAATCATTCATTTTTAATCCATACGCACTCTCTTTCAAATCTTTTAAACAATTGTCTATGTATAAGCTAAACAGCCATGTTGAAGCCACACAACCCTGTCTTACATAACATGAGTTATTTTTAATATTTTCAAACTGTGAAGTTTCAATTGAGGTAGAAAGAGTGGAACAAGTAAATGAATTTGTGTACTTAGGTTCAAAGTTTACGAGAGATGGAAAGTATGACAGTGACATTAAGCTAAGGGTGTTGGCAGGAAAACAAATGAATGGATAGCATAGCTTTATGAACAGCCAGAAAGTGTCAAAAAAGGCACGTCTGGCTGTGCATAGATGTGTGTTGGTTCCTACACATATGTATGGTAGTAAATGTTGGGTTTGGCA
This sequence comes from Agelastica alni, assembly GCA_950111635.1. NCBI lineage: Eukaryota > Metazoa > Arthropoda > Insecta > Coleoptera > Chrysomelidae > Agelastica > Agelastica alni. The sequence continues at coordinate 21,440,369 of OX467719.1, read as the reverse complement.
GAAGCATGAAAATATGAATAATGCTGCGGAGATGAGTAGTCTAAAAAGTATAGCCGGAGTGACTCGGTCGGATAAAGTAAAAAATAGTGAGATAAAAATACGCTGGAGTGTAAAAGAAGATGTGGTTACAAAGATAGACAAAGGAATGCTTAGATGGTTTGGACACGTAGAAAGAATGGATGAAGAAAGATTTTCGAAAGAAATTTATAAGCCGATTGTGAATGGACGGAAGTCGGTAGAGGTGGACCTCGGTGAATGTATCTCGATCTGATCAACATTGTTTTGAAGAAAAGCCAGGTCAAGAGTACCAACAACCGACGAGCATGTATAAGAGCACTGATGAAAATAGATGTAGCAAAAGACGTGTATAAGAACCCTAGCAAGTGAAAGAAAGTGGTCTCTGCCTACCCCTGCGGGAAAAAGGCGTGACTATATTTATGTATGTATGTATTTTCAATATTGAAAAAATGTGCACGAGAAAAATCTCAGTAAAAAGCGAATTGTGTTTAAAAGAGCAGAAAATTTCTGCGGTTTGCATTTTATTTCGCAAGTAGACTATTTTTATATAAATTCTGCGAAACTGAAGTTTTTTATTAATTGTCGTTAAATTAGAAAGTCAAACCAATATTATAAAAACTATTAATTTGGATACTTGCTGAAGTAATTATGAAAGAATGTGCAAATTCAACCGTTTTATACGTAATGTATTTCCTTAACGCTTGCTGACGTTTAAAAATATGGTAACAGACAATGTCTAACGTTAACAAGAATATATTGGAACAATAAACATTCTATCTCTTTAACCGTTTTTAAAGTGCTAGAATAGTTACTTAAAAAAAAAGCCGTATGGTGTCATTGGACACCCGACAGGAACAAAGTTCTTTACGCTATTTAGAAATGTTGATCAAGGAATTTTGTAAAAAGAAAGAAAAAGAAATATAATGATTCTCATACAAAAGATACCTGGCAAGATTCAAATTCAACGTTTCAACGTTGTTGGCGTTGAGCATTGGTCTTCGGTATTTTATTTTCACTCTGACGTTTGCGCTTTCCATACTCTTTTGGACTCTGAAGATACGATTTCACTTTTGTCTCCCTATAATTTAAATAGTAATCGTTCAAATCACACGTACAATAAACGAATGTAAAAAGTAAATACTTGCATCAAGTTATACAATTTTATCAACTTACTTATCCAAATCTGTATTAACACACATTTGCTGCAGTTTCCATTTTTCAAAACTTAATTGCAATAATAAAACAAAAATCACGTATGATATAACACTTCTTCTTCTTCTTCTGCTTTTATTTAGGCAGCTCTGCCTGTTTTTTCTTCAGACTATCTCGATTAAGCCGTCATTCCATCTTTTCCTTGGGCGCCCTTCGGACCTTCGCCCTAATGGGGAGTTGTCTCTGGCTATTCTCACTATCCTATTTTCATTCATTCTGCTGATGTGATTGTTCCATTCTCTTCTTCTATGATTTGTCCACTGATTGATGTCTTCAACCTTGCATGATCGTCTGGTCTCTGCGTTTCTGACTCTATCTCTTATCGTTATCCCATCGATGCGTCTGAGGATTTTCATTTCAGTGGTTTCTAACATTCTTTCCGTTTTGGATGTTTCCGGTCTTGTTTCAGCAGTATACGTCATAATCGGTCTTATAACAGTTTTATAAATACGGCATTTAGCATCCTGTCTGATATATCTATTTCTCCAAATTGTGTCATTTAGACATCCGGCGATTTGATTTGCCTTGTTAATTTGCTCTTTTACTTCTCTTACCAGTGATCCATAACTACTCAGCAGAACCCCCAAGTATTTAAATTCCATCACTTGCTCGATCAACTGATATAACAGAAATAACAAATGCGTTTTCACAAAATTTCCACGTGTCTGTACAACCCTGCGTTGAGGTTTTGTGATAATAAATTATAGTTTAAAAAAAACGCGGTCTTGGAGTTAATTAAACTAAAAAGTAAAAAATAATTCTTAACATAAAAATAAAATTACTGACGAGAAAATTAATGTCAGTATGAGCGCGACAAATAGACGAATAACTCAATATCACGTCAACCGATTTCGATGATTCTTTTTTTTTTATTGGAAGGGATGACCTTCAAGGGTAGTTTGATGAGAGTTTGGTAAGGTTCTGATTATGGGATCCATGACAAAGTAACGGATTTCTTTAATTCTTAGGAGCAATGTAATTTGAAGTCGGTGTTTTTTAAAGAATTGTTTTACAGTGCCTTCTAACGAATTTTCCAAGCATTCCAAGCCTCGAATCTCCATATATAAGATCTTAGTCGAAAAATTTTTTAACTTTCCAGTGGTAAGTTATTTTAATGGTTCGATTTTGCGAATCCCGAATTTTGACATATCTCCACATTGCAAGGTCCGCAGAGTCGAGCTTATGGAGAATCAAAAAACTAAAAAAAAAATGGTAAACTACCTGAATTTTGCAATTTATAAATTATACTATTTTTAATACAGAATTTTAAGATCTTTTGAATAATATGATTATTGAATGTTTCGCGATAGACCCCGACTAGGTCTTGTGAAAAGGGCATTTGGTTACCCTTTTGTCAAGATTACCATAGCCCCCGACTGTTCCTTGAGAAGTATATAGCCGGCCATCACCCCCGGTACTACATGTGTCCAGAACTGGCCGATTAAGTCAGCGCACAAGTACCTTATGCAGTGCAGGACACTATAAAGTTGTAGTCAGTGACGTAAAGTTAAAATAATTTACTGTAATTAGTTTTATTTGAAAAAGTGTGTGATTTGAGTGTATGTTCGGTGTCGTAACGGTTTTTTTTTCTTTCTTCGTATGAATGTTTGCTCGGTGTGGTGATGGAGCCGGCTCCCTTTTTCTTTTCCTTTTTTTTTTATGGTCGCAAAAGGGTAGACCTATCGTGTGGGCCGCGGATGGCCCGCACTGCGACTATTAGAAGGGAAAGGGATTATAGAAAGGAAATGATTGTGGACACGCTTTTTAAAAAGTTGCAGGTCATAGTTCTCTGGAAAAACTGATTTTGGAAGCTTATTCCATTCCGTAGCAGCACTGTAAAAGAAGGATTCTTGAGGAAGATTGGTCCTTGTAGTGTCAATCTTGAGAGTAAATGGGTGAGTCTGATCAGCGTGCCGAGTTCTTCGGCCGAATGTGGCCAATGGTGGTACAAGAGTTTTTATTTCTCTGGAGCATCTGCCATGGAAATATCTGTAGAGCAATGACTGGTCTGCAACTCTTCTTCTATGTTCTAGAGGGTGAAGGGTATCTGTGAGAGTTGAGCTGTTTATCAAGCGAATGGCTCTTTTTTGAATGTAATCTAGAAGACGAAGAGAATGCCTTGGTGCTGAACCCCAAATGTGCGAGCAATACTCCAGTAGAGGTCGAATTTGTGCCTTGTACGTCGTCAACAGTTGATCAGGAGTAAAAAACTTTCTGGCTTTCCACAGAAAAGCTAGCCTCTGGCTTGCCTACTTTGCGAACGTGTCACTTTGTGTTTTTTGGGCGTTGAACTGAACAAGATTGTTGGTTCCCCACTCGACGATTGCTTTAAGATCTCTATTGATGGAATCAACCTGTTCCTGCCTGAGTCTATTTGTATCATTCACCGAAAGTGATCGATAGGATGTGAAAATTGAGACAAGTGTGCTATCGTCTGCGAAACTGTAAATGGGGTTCGTGGTGGTTTTCAAAAGGTCGTTGATGTGTAAAAGAAATAAGGTGGGGGACAGGATGGAACCCTGGGGGACCCCGGCATTAGTTTAAAACGCATTAGAAGAAATACCGTCAACTGCCACATGTAAGGAGCGATCTTGCATGAAGCTCAAGAGCCATTGGCGCAGTTTGGTTGGGAGACCGTAGGCAGATAATTTACTTAACAATGCCTGGTGCCGAACGCGGTCAAAGGCTTAAGATATATCCAAGGCTATTGCACGGGAATCACCAAACTTTTCAATAGTGTTTGTCCAGAGCTGAGTGTTATAAGCCAGCAAATCTTCAGTAGAACGAAGTTGTCGAAATCCATATTGTCTGTCATGGATTATCTCAAATATCTGGAGAAATTTGAGATAATCCATGAGAGACAATATGGATTTCGACAACTTCGGTCTACTGGAGATTTGTTGAAACATAAGAAGAGTATTTTATCGTGGTTCTTGTTTTTGCTTTGGCTTCTTCTTCTATGTTGGCTGTTCGCCTGAAACAGTAATGATTAGCGTTTGCTGTAAGAGAAAGGATTTTAATTAATTTGTTGCGTCAGCTGGTGCTTGGGTCTCGAGTGTTTCCATTGCGTATCTCTCGGATCGTAGTCTGTAATGTCTCGTAGCTCTCTGTTTGGGTGAGTGCGTATCTTCTCAAATATTTTCTCTGCTTGTTACTTCATTTTATCCAGGACTGGCTTGGATCTCTAAATCTTAGAAGATGTTATTGAATGTAAGGAATATTTGTATGAAAAATATGATGACAATATTACATAAAAAGAGATAGTTTTAGAAAACTAAAATAGGAATTGGAAAATTTAAAACTTGTGTCAGTATTGAGAGAATAGCATTGAAGACGCTATAACAGTAAAAAATTTATTGTTAGCAACAATCAAGCATTGTTTATAACAATTGAATATTTTTACTAACAAATGATTATTGATCATAATTACAAAAAAAAGATTTCAATTGTTGTGAACAATTGAAAATATCTCCCGCTTATGAAGTGATAAGAAAAAGTTTGAAAGAATACGGTTGACATAAACAGAATATTGTTAATGACAATTATAATTTGTTATAAACAAATTAAAATCGTTTTTTTTATAATAATATTAATAATAATAATTATTATAACAACAAAACATATGGTATTTTTTCATCCTTTCCACTGGGAAGTTAGTCTCGGGTCGCACCCAGACCACTGAATTTTTTTTTTAATTTGGAAGTATTTCTACTAAATAAGAAATAAATGACAGAACCAATAAACAAAAAATATTAAATTATTGTAATGTGCAATAATAATTTAAAACTTGTATTGTAAATTTTTTCAATAACTATTATAAACATTTTATTTATATTGCATAATACCACGAAGTATTAGATATTTGTAAAGTTTTGCGTAATAGTCAAGTGCAAATTCTTACAGTATCTTTGTGAAAAAATAGTTGTAAATAACTGCCAATAAATAAGGATAATAGATAAATAAGATGATAATAATTTTTTTATGAAGAGCAATAAATTTTATCACAATAAGTTATGAAATTGTTAACACCTTTTCGGATTATTTATATAATCCCAATTCATCCGTGTTATTTTAGTATTTTATCTATTAAGAAATAAATTTCTGCTTTCTCTTAAAAATACATATAAATACTGTGACAAAAATGTTACACGAATTGATGATTTAAATTTACGGTGGTAACTTTTATCTTAATATTAAGAAACTAGCGGACACGACAGTTGTTTTTCAGCCCGAACGTTGGCTTGCTTGCTGTGGAAATATCGCTATCAATCTCAGCGACTCCGATAACTATGAATTCGACACTAAAATCGAAATTTTTAATAGTTTTCACTATCAAACTCAGCGGCCCGAAGATTACGATTTCGACTCTAATATCAGCCATTTTTAATAGTTTTTATGTTCCACTCCTTTCCGCCCCTTTCGTAGGGATGCTTACAAAATTAAGAATATCATTATCAAACTCAGCGAACCCGAAAACTATAAAATCATGACTAAATAAGCGTTTTTAATGGTTTTGTAGGGGTGCTTTAAAAATTGGGAATGTCACTATCAAACCCAGCAGCCTCAAAGACTATGAATTCGACACTAATATTGGATTTTTTAACAGTTTTTACCATTTAACTCGGCGGCCCCAAAGACTATGAATTCGACACTAATATTAGCCATTTTTAATAGTTTTTATATTCCATTCCTTTTCCGCCCCTTTGGTAGGGATGCTTACAAAATTGAGAATATCATTATCACACTCAGCGACCCCAAAAACTATGAATTCGAATCGGCGTTTTTAATAGTTTTTATATTTCATCCCCTTACCACCCCTTTTGTATGGGTACTAACTTTACTGGGAATGTCACTATTAAATTCAGCGACTCCGGAGACTATGAGTTTGACTCTAATATCTGCAATTTTTAATAGTTTTTATATTTCGTCACCTTCTGACCCCTTTTGTGGGGGTGCTAACAAAATTGGAAATGTCACTATCAAACCCAGCGAACCCGAAAACTATAAGTTCAAGACTAATATAAGCGTTTTTAATGGTTTTGTAGGGCTGCTTTTAAAATTGGAAATGTCACTTTCAACCCCAGCAGCCTCAAAGACTATGAATTTGGCTCTAATTTAGTCATTTTTAATATTTTTTTTATACTCCATTCCCTTTCCACCCCTTCCGTTGATCTGTTTGTTACCAAACTTCATAGGAGCACTCGCCGGGCTAGTCTGAAGATTGCCTAACAATTTCATTAAAATCGGTCTATCCGTTTTTGAGTTTAAGCGATTTATTTTTATATTATAGATTTGAAAATTAATTTATATAATCATTGAAAATGATTATTTAGAAATTGTGTTTTTTTGAATGAAATCACTATTAGAACATTCCGTACTCCCTCGTATGCAGAAGTGACGCATCAAGATCAGTATTAGCAGATGTTACATAAAATAAAACAATCTATTTTTTTCATTTTGTCGGCGATAACGGAGAAGCGAAAAAATGTGCCGAGAATTGTGTGTGAAAGGTTCCACGTTAAAATAATTCCAAGTTCATCTTGTTGAAAAATTCACATGAAAGTTCAAGTTTGACCTGAGCGAGAACACACATTGTGTAATTGAACAAACATCTTCCGTTCATTTCGCGAGCTGTGTATCTCGGACAAAGACCTTTGCTCAATTAAACCTTGTATTTAATTAGGAAACATATCGATACGGAATCTAAATAAGTGATGTTTATTTCTTGGTTGTTTTTTTTTTACATTAGCTACATTTGCCGTGAGTTAAATATACTTACATGACTGACTGAATTTTTGAAAAAAACTCAAACACCCAGTAAGAGTTGGTCAATTTTTATAAAATTTGTACAGAATGTGTGTTTATACTTCGTTCGTTTGTCGTGTACCAAGAAAATTTATTTTTTACAGAGTGGCACTATGTAAAATAAATTTTATATAGTTTTATCTTATTTTAGTTTGACCACCTTCTTGCCCCATGGGCCTGACCCTTTTTGGGTACTCATTTCACCAATATACGACGGTATCGGATTAGTCACCGAGGCATCGACCTAACGGGCGCATTGTGTTAAGAGGTACATAAGTAAATTCCCCTAAGATTTTTTTTTGTTTTTTTAATTCCCCTATTTATTTGCAATCTATAATAATTATTATAATAAGCAAATTGTGTGATAATACAATTCAGTTGACATGCTCGACAGGAATCCAGTAATAACTATCTCCTCTTACAGCTATAATTAATAACTAGATTAATTTGTTTTGTCTATTGGAAATACACTAACACTCTTTAAATCCTATTAAATAGTTCGTATGGATCATGACGTTTAAGTCTACGCTGGGCTGCTGGTTGTACCATGAGGTTAGATGTCAGTCTATTTGGATAATATCTTAATCTATTTTTTTAGCTTATGGATAAGTTTTGTATTTCCGCTTTGACCGATTCCACTTGAAGATCACGGGCTATAACAAAATTTGGCACAAACCATGGAGCATCTGTAACAATTCTTAGCCCTTTCGATTGGAATCGCTCCAGAATTTAAATATTACAATTGGCTGCTGATCCCCACAGTGGGATACCGTAGGTCCAAATGGGCTTGAGGATTGCTTTGTAGATCAGTACCTTATTTTTTATGGATAATTGAGATTTTCTACCTATCAGCCAGTATAGATCTCTTAGTTTCAAACACAATTGTTTGCGCTTGGTAAAGACGTAATTCCTCCAGTTTATGCGCTTATCTAGGTGCATGCCTAGATGTTTAGCATCGTCCCGTTGTAGTGGAGTTTGATTGTTTAGAGTGACTTATGGACATTTGCCTTTACGGTTGGTGAAAGTTACCTGAACAGACTTCACTGCTTTAACTTGCCATTTATTTGACCAGTTTTCTACTTTATTGAGGTGAAGCTGTAGTGATTTAAACCCGAAATTGTTTTAATTATTATGCTTTTGTTAAAAGGTTTTATTTTTACTTTTTACTTTATTGTGAACAGAAATCGTTGATGAAGCTCTCGATGAGTTTTTTTGGTTAGAAATAGGCACATATTTAATTATGTTAAAAGGTAATGCAACAAAAATAAATTATCGGTACAGATTTAATAAATGTGTTTAAATCATGCAGTACCTACTTACGGTATTATCAAGCATCAGATTTATGGTCATCATGATCGAAATCACTGTCATCGCTATTCTCATTCGGATTTTAAATGGTATCAGGATTAACTGCTTCGATGCGGTTTTCACGAACCCACCATTTTCCTATTAAATTTTCACATTTTCGCCGTAACGTGACGGTAGCAAAACTTTTACAAAATCTATAGAAATTAAAAACTGAAAATACCCAAAGTAAGTGCTTTTTAGGTGCTTTTGATATATAAGAATCAAACTGGAAGTCCTACCGGAAATCGCAAAATCAATTTTTTTTTTAAAATTTCAAATTGTGAATTATTTGTAATAGCCGAATTTACCAATGTACATTGTTTTTGTTTTCAATAAATTGGATGCTTTTTAATAAGAAATTTTCGTGCTCAACCCTCAAGTCGAGGGCACCATCCCTTACAATACGAAAAATCTTCTCAACGATAAAACCGTTTTCTCAATCGATAGAAATATGCTATAAATTAGGTGCACTCGGAAAATGTATTGTTTGATTATGGCGCTTAAATGTCAAGGTTAGTATACCACCCCTGCACGTTCACGTCAAAATTTTTAATCGCATTACGGTAGCAGACGAATTCTCAAAATCGTCCCCTACCTTCAAAAAACGCGCACGAAAATAAATAACTCAGCACCAAATTATCACCTAAATAAGGTATTTTCGGAATCGAAATCGGAAAATTTCACCAGAACTTTGCCTGCTGCCGTCACGAGGGTCACACATGCATACATATAGTCACTTCCTTATCCCGTAGGTGTTGGCAGAGACCGCTACTTCTCACTACGGTTCTTACACATGTTTTTAGCTTTTTCTACTTTCATCAGCGCTTTTATATATGCTCGTCGGTTGCTGGTGCTTATGACCTGGCCTTTTATTAAAACAGTTACAAGCGGAACAGATGAGCGTCTTCATAACGTGTTATTTTTTTTTGTTTCTAAAAACGTGTGTTATCTCGGACGTTTTTTTTTAACGCTAGTATTCTCCCAGTCTTACAATTATCTTTATCCTAAGTGCAGTATTGGTGCTATTTTGTCATTCTTTATTTCAAAACTTGTCGGTCGAGAAAATATCGTACGTAACCAATTAATTGCATAGTTTAAAGACAAACAAAAAGCAGTTAAATAACCGTCATTGTGTTCCAAATGTTGTGAAACAAAACGGTTTTTCTCTATCTTTGCACTGTACGGTACTTTAAGCGGCTGTTCTTTATTGTTAGGACACGTTTGTACTCCAAATAAAAATACAAAGGTTATAAAACTGATAAACCAATATTTACATTGTAAAGAATTGATTTTATTATAACTGTTTACATGCATCTCCAGTGTTTATGCGAAGCTCATAATCTTGGTAATCAATATTCTTCATTTTATGCAAATTGCAAATTTTCAACAAATTCCTTTACGTATAAAATTTGGGTGGTCAATTCTATTGGAATTAGGCTCATATGATTTATATATACAAACATGAAAATATTTAAATTAATGAATTATTTGATTTATATATACTGCGATGTTTAGATGTTATATTTCCAGAAAGAACGTTTATCTAATCAAACGATCGTTCATAACTGTTTAAAAACCGCGAATCGCGATTAGTTGGTTAGTCAAATTAGAAATTGATATAGTTATGGATGAACGGAGCTTACACGGACTGGTTTAACATCGAAAAAGGTGTGAGACAGAGATGTGTGGTTTCGCCATGGCTGTTTAACTTGTACATAGACGCTTGTTTAAAAGATTTGAAAGTAAGTGCGTATGGATTGAAAATGAATGATTTGATCTTCAAATGCCTTCTTTACGCCGGTGATCAAGTCATATTAGCGTCATCTGAAGGAGAGTTGCAGGCGATGGTTATTGTTATGCATGATGTCCTCAAAATCAAAGGGATGAAAATAAATGAAAGTAATGGTTTTTGAAAGAAAAGAAAGTATGACAAACTGTGAAGTTCTGATTAAGAGAAAAAAAGTAAATGAGTTTGTATACTTGGGTTCAAAGTTTACGAGAGATGAAAAGTATGACAGTGACATTGAGTAAAGGGTGTTGGCAGGAGAACAAATAAATGGGGCCGTCTGTGGTGTAAAAGAAGATGTGGTTACAAATATAGTTAAAGGAATGTACATATGTATGTATGTACATATAGTATGTATGTATGTACATATAGTTATGAAAAGATTGTTATAAGAAGTTGGAGTGTATCTAATGTATTTGTGTCTGATGTATTTAATAAGAGTTTATGGTATTATCAGAGGAAAAATTAAAATAAATTGTTTAGTTTTTTTTTGTACTGGGTATTTTAATTAACGAAAACAAGAATAAATATGTACAAATATAATAAAATCAACTAATTACATGACTTATATACAAACATGAAAATAATCAAATCAACTAATTTGAGATTTTGTTTAAAATCAAATCGGAACCTATTTTTATTTAAAATACAAATGTTTCACAAAAATATAGAAATAACATAAAATTAACAGAATACAGGCAAATAGAACTTAAATTTTAATTCAATTTTATTCCAAAATAAACTAATAAATATTGTGTCCTCTTCGATTATATTTATTACAGCTCTATGTCGTCTTTGCATGAATAGAAACATTTCTTGTTGAGGTAAAGCTATCCATGCTCTCCCTGCAAGCCTCTAAAATAGCGTTTGAACAGGCCACAGCAGTTTTAGTATACTATTGTTACGATTTTTTGGGTCCGTCTTTGTCGACCTTGCCTTGAGGTGACAGCGCATCGACCAAAATTAGGGAGAATACCTAATTGAGCGGTAAGTAATAGAAGACACTGGATGATTCTTAAAGTTATTGGACCTTATTTCTAATAGTGTCGATTCTTCGAGAACATTTATTTACAGGTATTTAAACGGGATCATAGATCGAGGTTTTTAACTAAGTTTAACTAAGTATTTTGAAGTAATTATAAATGAATTTCTAAATGATTTGTAAATTTATTGTGTAGAAATATTAGAATAAAAAAAAATTGTTTATTTATTGTACTGAGAGTTTGGAATTATCGAACCCAAGAAGTAAATATCGTAACACTATTATTATCAAGAAAGCCAGCCACTGTTGCCGCAATATGTAGTCCCAAATCTTGATTCGTGTTTGTGATTTACTTTGGACTAATATCAATACTATATTTTCTGTGTTTTAAATATAATTTATATATTTTTAATCTTTTTTTTGTGTTAAAATAAAAGCATTAAAAATATGTGTATATTTTTTAGATAAGTTAATAATTTGTAATTCATTAAACCGGAGTATTCTCTCAATAATGTTGTCTTTAACATTGTCGTATATTTATCCATTTAAGGAGATCTTGAATACATAAAGCAGTGATGGTAAATATTTTTGTAATGTGTATTTCCAAAACGTCAGTACATGATAATTTGTATTTAATTGATATAGTAAGCGTAGTTGTAACTTTTATGAAAAAAGATTAATTTGATGAAGTTTAATGTCAAAATTATTGAACTATTTGAAATTACAAATGAATCTAATAGATTATATTAAAATATACGGTGTCACTATAAAAACGAACCTGCTTTCTTTATCTGAACATTTTTATAACGTTCAAACTTCACAGTTTATTAAACTTAACACCTTTTTGAAAAAAAATAATATCGGATTATCAGTTTTATTGCTCTGTTGATTGATACTTTCTTTTGATAGTTTAAATCTTTTCGTAATTCTATATGCAGATATGGAAAAATATTTACGAATGGGGCACTGCATAGCTTTATGAATAGCCAGAAAGTGGCAAAAAGAGGCACGTCTGGCTGTGCATAGAGGTGTGTTGGTTGCTACACTTATGTATGGTAGTGAATGTTGGGTTTGGCAAAAGAAGCATGATAAAAGGATTAATGCTGCGGAGATGAGTAGTCTGAGAAGTATAGCCGGAGTGACTCGGTTGGATAAAGTAAAGAATAGTGAGAGATATGTGGTTACAAAGATAGATAAAGGAATGCTTAGATGGTTGGACACGTAAAAAGGATGGATGAAGGAAGATTGACGAAACAAATTTATAAGGCGAGTGTGAATGGACGGAAGTCGGTAAAGGTCGTCCTCGGCGAAAATATCTCGATCAGATCAACATTTTTTTGAAGAAAGGCCAGGTCAAGAGTACCAACAACCGACGAGCATGTATGAGAGCCCTGATAAAAGTAGAGAAAGCAAAAGATGTGTGTAAGAACCGTAGCAGGTGGAAGGAAGTGGTCTCTGCCTATCCCTACGGAAAAAAGGCGTGACTATATGTATGTTTGTATGAGACGTTTGCTCGGTGGTTGGTAGACGTTCAGAGAGTGTCTTGGGTCGTATTGTTTCTTTTTCCTTTCAATGTCGGCAGCAACCTCGCGTCTAATATGTGTTGGGGCAATTCCAATTATAGGGCAAATTTTTCAGGGTTGGTTTTAAGGCATTCAGTCACTATCCGTGCGGTCTCATTGACGGCTGTGTCGACTTGTTTTGCACAAAATATTATAAGTATTCGCGATAAACAATCAAGTAATCAAGTACACGACTCTAGTTTTAATCGTCATCACCTTGTCGACATGTGTCCGCGACGGTGTGCACGTCTGACCTATCAGAAAAGAGACAACGACGTCTGCAAAAAATCAAACAATTTCTCTACCGAAAATGTATTAATTTTCACCAATAAAACAAACAAATGAAACAAATATTCTGCGAACTAAAAAATATAACATCAACGTCGTGGTCTCTTTCCTCATAAGTCAGACGTGCACACCGTCGCGGACACATGTCGACGAGGTGGGGACATTTTGAATTAGAGTCGTGTAGTTGATTACTTGATTGTTTATCGCGAATATTTATTACATTTGTGCTGGTCGACTGGATTCCGTGCACCCCTGCATTTTGCATTGAAATTCCTATGTTCATTAAATGTTTTTCCTTATCTATAAAATTTTAATAAAGAAACATTTTTAAAAATATTTAGATAATAATGATGCTAAAGAAACGAAACGCCGTAGTGATAAATATCCAATTATATTCGCGCTAGTTGCAGATGAAATTGTATATAATATAAAATACAATTCATCCATTTCGCTGCAAAACAAAACTTATCTATAAAATAAAATGAATTCTTCTATTAGTACCTACTGAAGGTGGTGGCCATCTTCCTCGACGGCTCACGGATCGTTTCCTTAGGTTCTTTGACCGTTCTACGTGATGACCAACTTAACAAGTCGTACCGCCGAATTGCACACGTATACAACAAAAAATAATTTAAAAAATTAATGAATATTAAAAAAACACAAACTTTGCATTTGTCTTATACGCTATATAACAATAGTTCGAGATAAAAATAGAAATAGGAAACAGAAACGACGAATCTATTTCAAATAATTTGGGAAACGTATTTATAAAATAAGGTTGATTAATTAAAAGAGCAGGAGGAAAGATCACATGTATAAATTAATTAGTCAGACAACTCTTGTAAAAAACCACCTCTTTTTGATAGAAAAACCCATCTACATATAGCATTTTATGTAATATGAAGATTTATTGACAACGAAGTAGTATTTACGTTTTTTGTAACAATACACAGACACAGATCATGCAGTAAATCAGTAATCGAATATTCACATACCTAATCGTCATTATATAGCCCTTGATGTCCACTACTGAACGTAAGCCTCTCGCATGTTTGTCCAAACGGTCCCGTTTTGCGCCACCTGTTTCCAGTTTGACACTGTTCTCTTTATGTCATCGGTCTATCCTGTTGGAGACCGTCCCCGGTTTCTGTGTGCTTGTATTCGGGGTCTCCACTCCAAAATTCTCCTTGTCCATCGGTCATCGTTAGTTCTCGCTGAAGGGCCAGCACAGTTCCACTTTAGGGTGGTTATCCTTACAACAACGTCTGTTACTCCTAATCGTCTGCGGTTGGTGCCATTAGGAATCCTATCACGTAACGATCCCCTTAACACTATTCTCTCCATTGATTAAACATTCTTCTTTTCAGGCTCATTGAAAAACTTGATCTGAAAAGGTCTCTCAGCTTACCAAATGCAGCCTAGGTTAGGCTTTTTCTTCTTACTTGCATGTTTGGTTATCCCTATATATTTTTATCTCGTGGCCCAAATATTTGTAGGAAATACTGGCTTGATGTCCTTGCCGTCTACGGAGATATTCTTGCCATGAACCAGGTTGGTCAAGAATTGGGTTTTAAAAAAGTTTATTGTGAGGCCAACCGCTTTTGCTGCTTTGTCCCATTTGGACGGTGTTGCTCCATTTAAGAGGCACGCCTTAAACTACAGAGCAAGAGCTTTTAGTAACGTATGACCCCCTGCCCATACCTAATACAATGAGGGAAATTTAAATATTCATTACTGTGGTACAGATTTACTAGAGAAAATAGAAGAAAAAGCCGTATGCTGTCATTGGGCATTTATTTATAAAATTTGATCAAGGTATTTTGTAAAAAAAAAACAAATATAGTTACTGATTCTCATACAAAAGATTCAAGATTCAAATTCAACATTTAACTTTTTTTATTCTGCCGGAATTGTTGTTCGCGTTGAGCATTTTCGGTTTTTTTTTCGGTATTTTATTTGCACTCGGACGTTTGCGCTTTCCATACTCTTTTGGACTCTGAAAACATGATTTCACTGTCTCCCTATAATTTTAATAGTAAAATAAATAGTAAACACTTAAATCACGTGTAGAATATACAAATGTCAACAGTAAATACTTATACAATTGTATCAACTTACTTTTCTAAATCTGTTTCACACACATTTGCCGCAGTTTCCATTTTTCAAAACTTAATTTCAATAATAAAACAATATTCACGTATGATCTAACACAAAAACACAAATAACAAATTCGTTTTCACAACAAAATTACATACTTTTATTAATTAAAGTGACTTATTTGCACTAAATTATCATTATTTTGTGTAATACAAAGGAGTTAATTGAAAATTACAAGTTTTTTGATAAATTAACATTTATTTACACTCGAAAGTATTGGTAACAAGAACCATTAATTGTGTACATTTTTTTTTCTTTGTAGGATTTTTAAGCACAGGATTGATTGTGTTATGTTCTTAATTTATTTTTCTTTTGTTTTTTTTTAACCTTATATTTAAAAGGTCGATATTGAGTCCATTCTTATTTCATCAGATACCTTGCGAGGGAAAATTTTCTTTCTTAAAATTAATATATATATATATATATATATATTAACAATCCTTTTATCCTATCGAAAACACTAATTACCAGTCAAATCGCAAGCCGGCATGACAAGCGCCCCAAATTCGGTCGGCGCCGTCGTCTCTAGGTAAGGTCGACAGAGACGGATTCAAAAAATCGTAACAATATGTTTAATTACCTTATTAAAAATGAGAGATATTTAGGAATTTCTGCAGTTTTACTACAAACAAACAAACAATGCACAAATTTTGATTACTTACAATCTAGTTTTATACATTATCCGTCAGGTGGCGTCCAGACTTTTAAAAACGCCTATTTCACCGAATATTTACTGCTACCATTATAATACAACAGTTTTCTCCATAAACTGCTTACTTAATAACCCATTAAACTTGATAATATCCGCATTATCGCTAGCCGCAAAACTTTGGGAAGTTTCAGAAATCTTTTGTGATTTATTTTTCCTTTTTTTCTTAACCCCGCCTGTCTAAAATAAACACCGTAGGTTTTTCGACGTCCTGATAAATGGGATTTTCCCACGCGAAATTTGTGCGTAACGGCAGTGGCTTTAAATTCCAAAAGGGCGAAATTTTATTACGTTCTAATTAAATGCTCCGGGCGACATTCCGGCGAATGTATCTAAATTTATAATTTACATTTAAAAACGTTTATTTTAGTCGGATTTATACCCCGATACAAAGTTTAGTTTTTATGTTCTATCGGTATAATTACTACTTTGAATATATAAATTAGTCTGCAATAACCGTCGTTAATAGTCTTCAGTACCCCCGGAACATGCAATTCAGAACACACTCTTTTGGTATAACTTTTTCATAGTACGTAAATATTTTTGGTACGAATTAGTTTAAAATCCTAAGTGTAAAGAAAGAAATTAATGTAGTTTTCATAACCTCCAGCTACGAGGCAAACAGATCGATCCATTGCCCCCCCTAATCTCTACAATGCAAACCTAACCCAATACTTTTTTTTTTATACTGTAAATAAAATAATACTTACTTAACGTGGCCAAATAACACTTTAAGCGTTTTAGCCTCCTCGACCACCGCCCTCCATCTAGTCCTGTTTCTTGCTACTTCTTCCCAATTTCGTAGTTCCATCATATTGGCGTCTCTCTCTACATTATCTTTCTCGGTGGCCTTCTTGCATTTGGTCTGCCTCTATAAACGGTCCCAATATCCCTATTCTCCGCTCTGACTACGTGACCTGCCCATGCGAGCCTTCTGGATCTTATTGTGCTAGTGATCTGTGGCTGTTAAGTAATTTCCCTTATTTCACCACATGTGCGTTTCCTCCGCTGGGTTGTTACTGGATTTTGTACGGGTCCACATATTTTCCTTAAAACTTTATTCTCGAAGGAGAGTAATCTTTCTTGTTCTCTAAGAGGCATGGTCCACGCCTCGCATTCATACAGGACCACAGTGATCACTATTGTATTGTATATCTTCAGTTTCACTTTTCTTGGTAGATTTCGTGTTCGAATCAAATTGCTAAGGGCAACTACGACTCTGTTTCCGCTATGTATACGATACTGTATTTCCTTTCTAACATTATTTGTTTCGTTTATCTGTGAGCCCTGGTACTTAAAATCTTTTACTCTTTCGAAAGATCCATTATCTGTTACTATGTTTATGTCTCTGTGTTTCTCTTCGATCTAATTTCATGTATTAAGTATTCTTTTTACTTACCTTGAGCCCTATTTTCTTTCCTCTCTCTTCTATTGACTTAAGTCTTTTAAGCTCTTCCTTTGTGTCGCACCTAATTCCCAGATCGTCCGCGTCTGCTAACGTCTTGAATATCTTGCCCATTTCTACACCTTCATCCATATCATCAAGCCCTCTTATTACATATCAAAAATAGTGCTTTACATAAACCCAACCTTACTCTTTTTTTATTTTGCAGTCAAAAAATGCTTTACTTAAACCTAACCTAATATTACCCATTCGTATTAAATAAAACTACCCTTTATTCTAAAGTTACGAATTTTTTTTAACCAAAAGGGATACCTAACTTTTTTTTAATAGTGTTGTGATCACTTAGTTTAAATTTTATTTCAATAGCTTTTACGATCCGTCCCTTCACGCCAACGTCTTAAAACCGTTTTGCCACTGGCAGAACCCCCTCCCCTTCACCTCTCCCGCGATATCTCCAGCTGGAACGTTAGCTGACCTTTTTTCCCTCTTTGTTTGCAATGCGCAGTCTCGAGTCGGCGCAGTAGTAATTTTCCTCTCTCAATGCGCCATCTCGATTCGACGCAACGGTATTATTTTTTCAAACGTCGAGAGCGACGGTCGTTCAGTTCTCTTTTTCCTTTTAAGATCGCTTGTTATCAACAGTAGTATTGTTCCGACAATCTTAGTGAGCGACTGTCATATAGTTCCCTTTATCACGGCGATTAAACATCGCTTGTTATTTGCAATAAGTAGTATTCCTCCGACTGTCAATAGTGACGAGTCATTAAGTTTTTCCTTTCATTTCGTTAGTTCAATTCCTATTTTTCCACAGCTTTGAATTAGTTTCATTGCTTGCAGCAGTTGACTAGTCGGTACAAGTGTTTGTGTTCTTTAAAGATGTGCGGTAAAATGTTTGATTACCTTGAGACGCAAGCATAGAAACCAAAAAAACAAGTGAGTAGCATATTCTTCCAACATTGAAACTATTGAAAGAATGTCTTACTAGTCAATGTTTATGAGACGTACTAATACTTGAATTTTAATTTTAAAAATCGTCTTTGTACAGATTCAATATTATCAACGTGCGTTTAATATATAGGATTCCATATTATGGACGCATATTCTAATTTAAAATTAACAAAAATATAAACTTTTTAAAGCTATAATATCGGTGAAGTCACGCGAGCATCTTGCAATAAAACCGTACGTTCGGCTAAATTAAGAGACAAAATTTTCTATGCCAGGAATGAAAAAAAGCTTCGTATTAAAATTAATCCCCCGATCAGTTACTACTTAAAAAAGGATATACGAGAGCGGTTTGATAAGTCAGTGACTTTTTGAATAAAACAAATTTTTTTCCGCAAATAAACATTTTATTTTTCTACATAATCAACTTTTAGCTCGATACATTTAGTCCAGCGTTTTTCTAATTTTTTTATTCCCTCCAAATAATAGGTTTTTTCAAAGCTGTCAAAATACGCGTTTGTTTCGGTAATGACTTCTTCATTCGACTCAAATCTCTTACCGCCCAGCCATTTCTTTAGGTTTGGAAACAGAAAATAGTCGCAGGGGGCTAAATCTGAAGAATATGCTGGATGGGGTAACAGTTCGTATCCCAATTCGTGGATTTTGGCCATCGTGCCTAGACAAGTGTGCACACGTGCATTGTCTTGATGGAACAGCACTTTCTTCTTCGCCAAATGCGGCCGTTTTTGCTTTAAATCAACGTCGAATCTGTTCAAAATCTTTGAATAATATTCGTCGGTGATCGTTTTACCTTTCTTGAGGTAATCGATGTTTCGCCTTCTTTGGTCCACGTTCACCCCGAGCAACCCACTGTTTCGATTGTTCCTTGGTCTCTGGCGTGTTGTGATGGATCCATGTTTCATCCACAGTAACAAAACCCGTTCAGTTGAGATACCTACAGCATGAGCCAACTCAAGCACTTTCATTCTCCGATCATCCAATATCATTTCATGGATTTTATCGACGATTTCCGGCGTGATCACTTCTTTTGGGCGACCTGGACGTTCGGCGTCACTAGTGCTGGTACGACCACAACGAAACTCTGTAAACCACTTCTTAACCATTGAAATTGATGGTGCCGAGTCCCCGCAGTATTTATCAAGCAAGTCTTTCCTTAGTTTCAGTGATGGATTTTTTACGTAAAAAGTAATGCTTAATCAGCACACGAAATTCACTTTTTTCCATTTTCGTAAAAATTCACGAGGTTGTCTGCTTTGAACGGCTATCAAACACCAACTGCACTGATAGATTATAGTTGACGGCAGCACCGTTGCATTTGGAGTAACTGCGCGGGAAATTCAAAAAGTCACTGACTTATCAAACTGCCCTCGTTACTAAAAACATTAGGTTATACCTTTTAAACAACAACTATATTTTATTTTTACTTCACAATTTTAACCTATATGTTTTTATTAATTTGTTATATGTAATTTTACTGTCTCTGGAACTCATATCTTGTGCTAGGCCATAAGCATAGAACAAACTAAATAATTAGGGGGTAAAACCACATGGTTTTGACCCCACAAGCCATTTTCTATATATACAACATTTACTTATTGTACTATTCTTGAACAGATTGTAAATTAACTGGGAAACAAATAAAAAAATCACTACTGATGGTCTTTCTAGCACAGTTTGGTCAATCATGTAATCATATTTTTGTAGAGTCAAGATCATTTTTAAGTATAATTTTTCTAAATAAGTGCATTGCTCATTCGGGATATCAGACTTCCAGAGGAGGCAAGAACGGCCGTTACCCGCAGAACCAGAATTTCATCCATTCGCTCGTCGGCAAAGCGTTGTGGTTTTTTGCGGAATTAATAAAAAAATTATGTTTTAACATCTCCGAACAAAATTGTATTGTTTAAATCTTGTACAGTTTCGTGGACAATAGCACACTTGTCTCAACTTTTACATCCTATCGATAATTTTCGGTGAATGATACAAATAAACTCGGGCAGGAACAATATGTCTTGGCATGACCATGTTGCTAACATCGCAAAGTCAGCAAGCCAGAGGCTAGGTTTTCTGTGGAAAGCTAGAAAGTTTTTTACTCTTGATCAACTATTGACGACGTACAAGGCTCATATCCGACCTCTACTGGAGTATTGCTCGCACATTTGGGGTTCAGCACCAAGGCAATTTCTTCGTCTTTTAGATTCCATTCAGAAAAGGGCCTTTCGGTTGATAAACAGCTCAACTCTCACAGATACCCTTCACCCACTAGAACATAGAAGAAGAGTTCCAGACCAGACATTACTCTACAGATATTTCCATGGCAGATGCTCCAGAAAAAATAAAAACTCTTGTACCACCACTGGTCAAATTTGGCCGAAGAACTCGGCACGTTGATCAGTCTCATCCATTTACTCTCGAAATTGACACTACAAGGACCAATCTGCATCAAGAATCCTTTTTTTACAGGGCTGCAACAGAATGGAAAAATCTTTCAAAATTAGTTTTTCCAGAGAACAATAATCTCCTTTCTATTATCCCTCCCCCTCCAATAATCGCAGTGCGGGCCGTCCGCGGCCCACACGATAGGTCTACCCTTTTTGCGACAATTTTCAGTAAAAAAAAATGTTTGAAAATTTTAATTCTTTCGTCTGCGATGATGAAGGATTACGATCGTTATCTCGGGTGCAGTCGTCCAGCACCGACCGGACAACGTAGAACGCAAAGGGGGCGTCGACCGCATGCACACACGATCGCACCTCCTTTGTTTTCTTCTTCCCATCTTCCATGGTTTTGTTCTTGTCGATCAACATTTTCTTTTTCTCCGTGTGCTTCGCTTCTTCCGTCGTGTCTTCTGGAGCGCACGAAGCGGCCGATCGCTTACGAAAGTTCGGTTTGTCGGTTTTCCTTTCAGCCGCGTTTACGATCCGGTGAAAACAGTAATGCGCAAGCCGCCGAAGGGACTGCGTTCAGCTCGCCGTTAGCTCTCGCTCTCTTCATTCTCGTCGTTGCCGTCGCTTTCTTCGATGTCGTACCCCACGTCGTCGCTTGTTTTTCTTTATGGAAAATCGCGGATGGCCATGCCATGGTCCACCTCGATCAGGTGGTAACGGCGACGGATACAGATATACCGCTCGTTTCCCAAGTGTGATTATTAATCAAAGAAGTGGTTGTTCCGCTGAATTATTTCATATTTTTATTCTCTTTGTTGTCGTGTTTTCGAGCATGACTTTTTGTTAGTTATTCGCGCCGGTGTGATTTTCTTTTCGGGAAAAGCAGGTGTGTTTTGTGTTTTTCTTGTTTCCTACAGTTATTTTTTTATATTTTTGGTAGTAGTGGGGTTAGTGTTACGCGAGCGATCTGGATACGTCGATTAAAAGGATTTATTTTTAATTTTGGTGCGTATTTAATTGAACAATATAATTTCGTCTGAAAACGTGCATTTCGTAAAGAAAAATTATTGAAAATTATGAAAACTTCACGCAAACTATTTACCAACTTTATTATATTAAAAGTGGCCGATTAAATTATTACATTTTCACGTGCAGTAAAAAAATTTACTGTACCTAATAATAAATCTCATATAATTTTTTCTAATTCGTACACAAATTTTGGGAAATTTTCTATCACTTTACAACAAAAATTTGTGTAAATTGAAATTTTTTTTAAAGCAAGACAATTTTAATGTCCATATATTAAAGATAATGATAATCATTTGCTTCGAAAGATTCGACATAAAATATTCAAAGTTGACTTCATATTTGAGGATTCGAAAGTTCGAATTTCGAAAAATTCAAGGGTTAAATCGACTTTTCGATTTGTATCAATTTTTGTCGAAACTGTACCTAATAATAAACGACCTATGACGTGTACACAAATTTTGGGAAATTTTCAGTCACTTGTACAACAAAAATTTGTGTAAATTGAAATTTTTTTTAAAGCAAGGCAATTTTAATGTCAATATATTAAAAATAATGATCATCATTTGCTTCGAAAGATTATGCATAAAATATTCAAAGTTGACTTCATATTTGAAGAATCGAATTCCGAAAAATTTAAGGGTTTAATCGATTTGGATCAATTTTGGTCGGAACTGTACCTAATACTAAACGACGTATGACGTATACACAAATTTTGGGAAAATTTCAGTCGCTTTTACAACAAAAATTTGTGTAAATTAAAACTTTTTTTAAAGCAAGACAATTTTAAAGTCCATATTTTAGAGACAATCATTTGTTTCGAAGGATTCGACATAAAATATTCAAAGTTGACTTCATATTTGAGGATTCGAAAGTTCGAATTTCGAAAAATTCAAGGGTTAAATCGACTTTTCGATTTGTATCAATTTTTGTCGAAACTGTACCTAATAATAAACGACCTATGACGTGTACACAAATTTTGGGAAATTTTCAGTCACTTGTACAACAAAAATTTGTGTAAATTGAAATTTTTTTTAAAGCAAGGCAATTTTAATGTCAATATATTAAAAATAATGATCATCATTTGCTTCGAAAGATTATGCATAAAATATTCAAAGTTGACTTCATATTTGAAGAATCGAATTCCGAAAAATTTAAGGGTTTAATCGATTTTTCGATTTTGATCAATTTTGGTCGGAACTGTACCTAATACTAAACGACGTATGACGTATACACAAATTTTGGGAAAATTTCAGTCGGTTTTACAACAAAAATTTGTGTAAATTGAAACTTTTTTTAAAGCAAGACAATTTTAAAGTCCATACATTAGAGACAATCATTTGCTTCGAAGGATTCGACATAAAATCTTCGAAGTTGAGTTCATATTTGAAGATTCGAAGGTTCGAATTCCGAAAAATTTAAAGGTCAAATCGACTTTTCGATTTTGGATCAATTTCTTTTCGGAAGTTTTTTTTTATCACTAAACAAAATCTTGCCAAAGAAAATTTTTTTTTAATATTTTTTCTTTGGTAAAACTTTGTTTTGAGCTAAATTAAAAATTTCAACATTTTTTAAATTATTTTAAGATTATTTTTAAAAAATCTTAAAATCTGTTACGGCTTCAAAATTGGGCTGGAGTTTGTTTTAAAGAGCATACCTTTTTTTGAAAAATGAATTAGCAGGATTTTGAAATTTGAAAAATCATAAAAATTGAAGTTTTACAATTAAATTTTTTGTTCAATTTTTTTTTATATAATGCCTTTATTTGATCGAAAAATACCGTAACATTTACAAGATGGTGTTTCTTTTAAAGACATGAATTTAAATGATGCAGTATGAAACATGCACGATTAAAATTCCAAATGATTCTTACAGTTCGCGTCTCATTGTACAAAATATTTTAATATTACCTACTTGATAACTTTAATTTAATTTTTGAAATTTTGACCAGCTTATAGAAAAATATAAAATAACTGAAAATTATAAAATAATCAACCTTTTTAAATTCTAAAACATGAATTAGAAAAATATTATAATATAAACCTTCTTCATTGTCATTTGCTTTTTCTAGCAGATGCAAAGGGTACTTAAAATTATCATTTATTCTGAATATAATTAAAAGTGTAATGTGTTTTACATTACTTGTAATTTGTAATGGTAATAGTTCATATTATATCGATATTTCAAAATTACAACTAGGAAATAATTAAACTTTTTAACAGACTTTTTTTTGTTTGTTACCTCAGAACTTTCGACTGGGTGGATCGATTTTGATGATCCTTTTTTTATTTGAAAGCTGGTGCTTCCCGTGTGATCCCATTTCAATTTGGCAACGGCATACATGGAAAAACCATATAAGTCTTTGAAGTCGTTTTTGCGTACGGATTATTTAAGCATTATCATTTTTTATAATTATTACTTTTTATAATTTCGAAACTTGGAACCTTCGAATCTGTATATTGGAATGAATGTACCTACTCCTTGAAAAATTAACACAACATTAAATCAACAACAAATTGCTGTAATAAATTAATTTTAATAATTTTTTATGGACATTAGTATCATTAAAACTTTAAAAAACTTATTCGGATACTTTTAAAGCGAATTAGCTTCAATTTTTCTCTACAGGGTGTTTTAAAAAAGGTTTCTAGAATAGAAAACTGAAAAATAATTGGGGTTTGCTTTTTAAAAAATGTTTGTAACTCCTGAAGATATAGGGCGTTAAAGAAAAAAATATACACATTTATTACGAATATGCCAAAACTACTGGAAACATTGTAATTAAATTTTATACGAATATTTTTTAGAAGCTGATACATCCCATGAATTTGTCTTTATATCTGACTCTCGTAGAGTGCGCTAGTTACACGGTTCGTACCAAGTAGTATTGAACATAACTTTTTTAAGTTTAGATTTATTAATCAAAATTTTAAATGAACTTAAACATCATTCAATTTTACACCAAAAGGGTACTGTTTGTAAAACTCGATACTGTGTACCGTTTTCGGAATATTTTGATTTGAAAATTATGAAGTAATAACCGATGCTGGTATAAAGTAATGATTAAGTTAATAATTATTTTTATTATTAATTAGTATGCATTATGTGAATTAAACATTTTTTGTCGCGTAAATAAGATCTTATCGATAAAACGGATACATGTTAAAAAATTGGAATTGAGGACTTTCCTTTCTTGTAACGTTTCACAAAAATCCATTCTATTCGGTATATCTTGATTTTCTCTAAGTTTACCATGGAAAACTGACATTTATTGACTCTGTGAGAGTCACATATAAAAACAAATTCATGGGATGTATCAGCTTCTAAAACATATTCGTATAAAATTTCATTACAATGTTTTTAGTAGTTTCGGCAAAATCGTAATAAATGTGTATAATTTTTTTCTTCGACGCCCTTTATTTTAAATACGGATGTTGTTACGAAATTTTTTTACTAAACAAACCCCAATTATTTTTCAGTTTTTTACCTATCCTAGAGACAGGGTCACCTTTTTTTAAAACGCCCTGTATAAGAGTGGATCCTTAAGACTTAATAACAAAATTATAATATTAAAAAAAATAAATCATGGTTGCGCGCCGGCGCCAGCGCCGACCGCTAGGAGTCGATTGAGAGTGACAAACTGTAGAAAGCTCTGAGGTGTGGGCAGCTTCACCACCGGAACCTCTATTTTTATTTATTTATCGTATGGCATACATCACATAAAATATTGTATAAGTTAACAGGACAACATATAGCACAATGTACAAACAGTGTAAAAATGTAAAGTATGAAAACACAAAAATATAGCATAATTACAGTTGAATGTCTAAGTTGTTAATATAATCAATTGATTCTGGTGTCGCTGTCAGGAACTCATTTGGCTGACCTCCATATGCCCTCAGGTTGCAATCTTCCGTGATGTGGCGGATCGTCTGCCTTTCAGCGCCGCAGTCACACTGTGGGGAGGGTATTATGTTCCACTTGTAGAAGGCATCGGCACACCTGCCGTGGTTGGTCCTAATCCGGTTAAGTGCTACCCATGTCTTGCGTGGTAGTTCAAAGCCGGCTGGGGGAGTTGTTATGCACGGCATGTTGAGAAATTCCGGTTGGGCTGCTTCGGTCCATTTCTGCCTCCACTCATTTATTGGGTTGAAGTCAACGGCCTCCAAGTTTAGAGCCGTTTTGATGGGGGGTTTTCTTGAACGCAACCTATTCCTGTCTATGTCCTCGATGTCTCTGTTTATTGGTAGGTGTGGGTTTTGAATAACCTTGTTGTACTCTCTGACAAGTGCAGTGGATCTCCGTATCGATGGAGGAGGGATATGGCTTAGAACTGGTAGCCAATAACTCGGTGTAGATTTAATTGTGCCCGAGATTAAACGCATCGTGTGATTCAATTGAACGTCGACCATTTTGACATGAGGGCTGTTTAGCCAGACCGGAGCACAATATTCCGCCGTAGAGTAGACCAGCCCTAACGCGGAACATCGAAGCGTCGTTGCGGAGGATCCCCATGAAGTGCCACAGAGTTTTTGTATGATGTTATTCCTTGTTTTGAGTTTTGAGGCAGTCTTAGTTAGGTGTTGTTTGAAGGATAAAGTTCTATCGAGAGTAACTCCCAGGTATTTAGGATACCGGTTGTGTTGCAGCAGCCTGTTACCAAAGCTCACATTGAGTTCTCTATTGGCCATGCGGTTGTTTAGGTGAAAACAAGCAACCTCCGTCTTGCTTGCACTAGGTTGGAGTCTCCAGTTGTGAAAGTATTTCTCTAGGGTTTCCAAGTCATCTGTTAGCACTTCTTCCGTCTCTTCAATCGATTTGCTTCTGGTTGCTATTGCCCAATCATCAGCATAGCCAAATTTTCTAGATCTTGTTGTGGGCATATCCGCAATGTAACAGCTGAACAGGAGAGGAGCTAATACTGAGCCTTGAGGTAGGCCGTTATTGAGTTTCTTCCAATCGCTCAGTGAGTTTCCCATGACAACGCGAAATAATCTATTGCTCAGCATATTATCGATTAAACCCACAGTTGTTTTACAGGGTATTTGACGTAGGAGTTTATAGAGCAGTCCTTGTTTCCAGACTGTGTCATATGCTGCAGTCAGGTCTATGAATGCGACGGATGTTTTGAGCTGCTTCTGGTATCCGGCCTCTATATAAGTCGTAAGTGCCAAGACTTGGTCGGTACAGCTTCGCTTTGGCCTGAATCCAGCTTGCTCGACTGGTATGCTTTCTAGGATCTTCACGCTTATTCTATTGTATAAAAGGCGTTCTAATAGTTTATAACTGGCACTTAAAAGCGCGATTGGACGATAGCTCTCTGGTTTGTCATTTGGCTTTCCTGGTTTTAGGATCGCTATTATCTTTGTTTGTTTCAGTGAGCGTGGGATAATTCCTGTGTTTAAAATATTAGTGTAAAATTTTGCCAACCAGTTGCGGGCACTTTTTCCTAGATTTATTAGGAATTCCGGGTGTATACCATCGAAACCTGGAGCTTTACCTGACTTGACACCCTCTAGTGCCTTCGTAATATCCTCGAGGGTGAAGGTCCGAGAGTATGTTGAATGTATTTCGGCGGCGGCTTTTAGGCGTTTAAGCTCCCTCTTAATTTGGGTGGAGTGCTCTCGGTCTCCGGGTGCCCTTGAAGTGGAGACGATATGTGAGGCAACAGCACTTGGTGTTACGGCAGGATTGTCACGGATCGGCACGTTTCCACTTCCAAGTTTTCGTAGGAGGGTCCACGCCTTCCTGCTGGATTGTTTGAAGTCCATAGCCTCAACAGTTTCTATCCACTTCTGTCTACGTGCAGCGTCTAGGCTATGTAAGAGCTCATCCGCTATATCCTGTTTATATCCGGAACCTCTATTGCCTGCCGACTCAATTGCTCTTCGACGACGTCGTTCATTGCGTAGATGTTGGATCCTTCGATAACTCAGAAAACGCTGGCTCGATCTGTTTTCTTTACTACTATAGGCTAAGGTTTCATTGCCTTTTATCGCCGTGAATTTTGTTATCAGAGTAAATAAAACAATACACTTGTCATCGATAATATATTGTTAACTTTAATACATGGAGCTTACAGTTTAAAGCCTCCTGTATCTTCGGAATAATTTTACTGGTTGTTAGCTTTTAATTTGATGTATTTTATTTGATTATATTGATGTGCATTTTACCGCGCGGTGTTTTAAAGCATTGCTCTGAACGCTATAGGTGTTCATGCCTCGGCTGATGATATGCGAAAGAGAATGAGAGAGGGAAACCCGGTCAGACGTGGCTTTTTGCTTACCTTTTTTCATTACGTGATCGTATGCGCGCGACGATTTCGGAATGTTCTGGAGAGATAAAAACTGCACGTGTTTTTAGATTTTCTTGCCGGCGTCAGGGCCGGACTAAGTAGTGTTAAAAATTAAGGAATTTCTCAAAGAGGAAGTACTGATTTCCAACAATGGTTTAAATAAGCCAGTAGTAACGAAATTATTGGTGTAAGTGCGCGACACTGTTACCGTGTGTTGACCTCCTCCTCTTGGGAGGAATATAAGTTTACTTTTAACGAAAATCTACCGCACAAAATCGTTTATCTTCTAATAATGTCTTTAAATCTGTAAATCTAAACGAATTGTTTTGATCTCTATCATTAACGAGCCAAAATATGCATAGCCTACTATTCAAATACTCGACAAACCTCAAAAACGAACATAAGAAAAACATAAATTAATTTTTTGGATAATTTCTTATAGTTCCGTTTGTCCAGCAAGCGAAATTTTTTAAATGTATGGTGCTTCCTAAGATGATAAAAATGTCATTTTAAAATATTGTTGACCGAATGAATAAATAATTTTGTTGACCGTCTTTCAGTTGTTCGGATGATGCGGCATAAAAAACTGGGAGTATTATTAACCTTGAATTAAATGCGTGTTATGTAAACGATTCGGTAAAAATTTAAAAAGAAAAAATGCATTCTCCCGAAGCTACGTGATCGCATTTTATGGTGTGAAGCTGTTTAAATTTAGAAAAGTTGTAAACATACACACACACACACACACCACTAATTAAGTTATTAAATTTGAAAGTATAATTTTATGTTCGCATTTTTCTGTAATTACCATTATTTATTTTTTGTGCAAATTTGTGGCATTTGTAATATTTAATTACAATTTTTAAAATCCCGCAATACCTACTTTACTTCGTTTATACATTTTTTTCGTTCAAAAATGCAGAAATACGTGATAAAATAAAAAAAAACAACTGTTATTACTTTTCGGGTTCGGTAATTCAAAACACTTAATACAATAACCAACAACTTTTTCCGCAAATCGCTAGGAAGTTTTGACATTCCAGACAAAATTTCTTAAAGAAAAAGTCAAGTTTTCCTAACTGTTAAGAAATATTCATTTCCTTACTGTAAGAAAATGATATTTTCTTGTTAGTGTTCTACATAAATGATAAATAGTCCATAAAACGTTTATATGCATATTCGTACTTTTCTCTCGATGTCTTTGGCAATAATTCTAATGAAGCAGTATTTACTGCCTTAACCAGCTCTGGAGGATTCCCAGAAATGGAAAATTTATCATCACTTATCATTTTAAATTGTTTTGTTTTCGAAAACACCATCAATTAAATTTATATGCGTCAATTTTGACAATTCAACATTAATACGTTTCCATAGTAACGCAACCAATTTTATTACGAATTTCAAAGCACCATTTATTTATGAATAAAATTATTCGCGATTTTTTCAAAATTAATTAATATCCGTCGAATTTTAAACGATTTGCGAAAAAATAGTACGTTTACCTCGTAGGAAAAGCCACATTCCTGGACTCTGTGTAGCAATCTTCACAGTCGTCCAGGAATGTTAGGCTTTTTCTACCCAGTAAACAATGTACTATTATTCCAGTATTTTACAATAAATTTTACTTCTACAAATCATTTTACAATTACTTTTAATACTTGACTTTGCATTAATTAAATTTCTAAACTGACTTAATAAAGCAGTCCCCTAATTGTGATCGACTCGCTGACGCCGACAGACACAGGGCCGGCTTGTAACAATACGCTGGCTGCCACGTACAGCTACTAAGTTCTTTATTTTGTCGAACAAAATTTGTGTTAATAAAGTGTTGACGCCTATTTTTCCAAGCGTTGTAAATGGTCAAGTATATTTGGTCAAATTAAAACACACAACTGTTGTAGCGAGATAACGGTGTAGTTTCCCTACCGGTAGTGGTTTTAATATGAAAATCTAATTCCAGTCAGATTTCCATCGTCGGTTTAACCACTACGCAAATTGTAACTGAATAAGGTTGGAAATTTAATTTAAATCCTTTACATCCCACAATTAGAGCTGACATTTTAGTAAGCGCATTTCATATAACGAATAATATGAAATTGGGGATCGTTTGAAAATGTTGCAGATGAAATGTTTGTGAAATTGCAACATTTGGAAAGCTACCTACATTTAATTATGAAATATTTTTCTGAAAACTGCTATACCATCCACTTGCAGAATATTCTTCAACAATTTTATTTTCGAAAAACGTACATTTATGCTCATCTGTTTTACTCATTTAGCGGAAATTGTTCCGTGTAGGTATTGCCAAGTGTGTAGTGAACCGCGAGTTTAACGCTCTTAAAAACTTTAAAATAACCGTAAAGGTTCACCGAACTTCTTTTAATTTGATAGATATACCTATCGTCTTTCAAAAAAAATCCGACAGACTATAAAAATGTACACAGAATTTTAAGGTGTTAAAAAATAAAGTGACCTGCTACCGAATATTGCACTTCATACCATGAAACAACACATGTTTACATTTTTTTGTTTAAATTGTTATAAAAATGTATAAAACTGATTTTTAAAGGCTAATTTCGCTGCATGTTAACTTATACCATAGGTACATGTGGGTCGATTATACATAAGAAAACAACTACACTCCTGGCTATATGCCTACGATGAGGTAATATGCAGATGCTTGTAAAGTAAAAGAAAGAATTATTAAATTATTTCATTCGAAGTGACCTCCTATGGACCGGTTTCGGGTTAACATGCAGCGAAAATTGCTGGTTCTTTAAAAATCAGTTTTATACATTTTCATATTTATTTTGGCTGTCAAGGAGTTTTAGATTTTGTTTTGTTATCATGTCTTATTACAGCATTACAGCCAGAGTTTAAAATTTTTTATTGGAATTGGTGCTCAAACTTTTTTTGAACATCAGTACTTTTTCTGATAGTTGTAAAATGCATTTCTAACGTTGACACAAAATTGTAGTGCTGTTGGAACTAGAGCATTGCACTAAATAAAAATTGTTGTTTCTTGCACAGTGAAGGAGTGAAATATCTTCATATTAGTATATTATTATACAGTCACACGTTTTAAATAAATATTAATTATACAGTCCAACTTAATCCAGAAAAGTTTTAATTACGTAATAAATGTGTATCAGTACTTTTTCTGATGGTTGTAAAATGCATTTCTAACGTTGACACAAAATTGTAGTGCTGTTGGAACTAGAGCATTGCACTAAATAAAAATTGTTGTTTCTTGCACAGTGAAGGAGTGAAATATCTTCATATTAGTATATTATTATACAGTCACACGTTTTAAATAAATATTAATTATACAGTCCAACTTAATCCAGAAAAGTTTTAATTACGTAATAAATGTGTAAATGTGTGAATCATTTTTATAGTTTATACATAATTTATTTTTATACATTTTTTTTTAAATAATAAAAAATATTCTAATTTTTTACACCCATTGGGTAATTATTTTTAACCAAATTCTATTATTCATTTAGATTTATTATAATAATTAATTTACAATAATTATCAAATATTTTTAAAGTATTGTTTTCTGTTAATCCGTCCCGAATAGATTTTTAAATTGTATTAATTAAACTTATTCAAAATTTTAATTAAATTACGTTTGATTCGAGGTTTATTTCAAAAATACGGTTTAATGAATGTTATTAAATATTGATAGATGCATTTATGTTATTCGTTAAATGTCAATTTCAAGAGAAAATCGATAGCTTTACTCCCAATTATTAATTTTCAAAAATAGTTATCCATTAAACGTTTATAGGTCAACGTAAATGCTTCCAAACGGGCAATATTTTTTTATGATTACTTGAACAAGCTTTTTTAAAAAAATTTAAAATTTTTAACTAAAAGATTTTCCGGGCTCGTGAATTGTGTGAATTTTTTCAAATTAAAAGTTTCGTTTATAACTCGACAAGCGTAAGGAGTCACTTGAACCCCAGATGCGCCTAGAGACAATCGCGGTATCGATACTTTTTCAATATTTTGTCGGGCAGCTTGCCTCTCTCTTTCGGTCACGCATATCCAAGTGACTCCTTACGCTTGTCGAGTTATATCGTTTTAAGTGGCTCTTACTTCAGAAATAACAGTTGCTCTGTTGTTGTCGACGCGACGGCAAGCAAGCATGAAGGACTAAGCAGAAGCTGAGAAGTTGAAGTAATATGTAGAATGATAAGTTCCTGCCACTATTGAATCTCGCTGTGCCTCGATGAGATGTTAAATCTTCGATAGCTAATTGGCTGGTTCGTAGATGTCTTTCTGCTGTAGGCTGTCAGTTTTCCTGGCTTTATCGCCGTAAATTTAGTTTATAAAGTAATAAAACAAATACACTTTTCATCGATAATATATTGTAGAATTCATACAAGGAGCTTACAGTTTTAAGCCTCCTGTATCTTTAGAAAATTTTCACTTGCTGTTGGCTTTTAAATTAATTGATTTTATCTAATTACATTGATGTAAATTTTTACCACGTGGTGTAAGCTAAGCTTGCTTGAACTCTCTACGAAGACGAAGGACGAAGTGCTCAAACGGATAGTGGTCAATAGTTTAGTAATAGCAGCGCTGATGTCAGATTTTCTATTGATTTTGCTTGTGACTTTTATGTATAATTTTGGTTGCCTATAGCGGGCGCCTATCGGATGTAATAATGAAGTTTTTAAATCAAGGAATGGATTGAAGAAACATCCTACAGTTAAAAATAAACGGAATTTTTAACAGTTGTATTAGTTTTTATATTAAGTTATTACGCTAGTATTATCGCACTTGACCATTTCTAAAGAAACCTTCTACTTGACTAAACGTATGTATTTTTTTTCTGAACTTTTGATAAGATTTGCATGGGATTTATGAGTTTGCAGATTTGCAGATTTGCAGATTCGTTTCCTCATGCTGTGTTAAATATTTCCTTTCTAGACTTGTCTTTGTTATTCGACTCCATTGGCCAGACCTTATATATGAAGGTCCTCCATATATTTAGAGGGTTGTCATTTATTTATCCGTTCAAAGAAAACCTGTTGGACCTTCGCAGAAGGTTGCAGAAGTGCAGAGGTTTCGTTAACTATTTGGCAGAATATACATATGGTTGTGTCTGCCAGTCCGATATTGTTCGCATGTTTGTTGAGTCTACAATGCCCTGTCATGTGCCCTACCATGATTCTTTTCTCGCTTTTATTAGGTTGAATTTTAGCCTGTTTAATTCCGGCGCCATTCTTCGAGATTGCTTTTATTCAAATAGGAAAAAATCCGAAAAAACGAAAATGAACGGAACTTGAAAAAAAAGTTGCTAAATTTGTTGCTAATTAGTTGCCTAAGAATCGAATTGCTCGAGCCAATCCCGAAAAATCGCCAACAATGCTAGCTTACGTTAATCAGGCAAAGACAACAAATATCAAGCGATCTAAAAAAACAGAATGTACCAACATTTGTTGCTAATTTGTTGCTGAAAAACCATACTAAAATAAATGGATTTTTTTTTAAATTTACACCGAACATGTTTACTTAAATCGCGATTTCTACCTAATAAATAAACCATTTAATTTTGTTACTCATCGCAGCAAAGATTGTTAAGGTCCCTATAGAGGCAGCAACAAAATAGAAAACTGGAATTCGGATGAGTTTTCGACCGTTATACTCAAAAACCGTCCACGCCAGCTTAAATTGCTATTTTTATCATTTAAATAATCGGATTAATTTTGTTGCGAATTGAAATGATCATCGTTGATGCCTGAACAGTCAGCAACTAATTTAAAACCTGAGATCTAATGAGTTTTAAATGGTCTACTCAGAAACCGTCCACGCCAACTTAATTTGCTATTTTCGTTATTTAAATAATAAATGTCATTTTGTTGCACATTAGAGTAATGAACGGTGATGTCTTAACAGTCAGCAACAAATTTGAAAAACCGAGATCGGATGAGTTTTTGTCCGGTGAGGTATACTAACATACCGTCCACGCCGGCTTGATGTTCCCTCTGATGTTCTTTTAAAAATGATATGATTTTTTTTGTTTCCAATTTATTCTCGAGCCGTCCCATAGCGCCGTATGTAAGTTGGAAACCAACTATAAAAATTAGCAAACAGCTATAAAATTTCCCCTACATTCGCGATGTCTCTGAACGACACCGACTGGCATGGCAGCCGATTTAAGCTGGAGTGGACGGTTTGTTGGTATACCGGTCAAAAACTCATCCGAACTCGGGTTCTCAAATTTGTTGCTGACTGTTCAGGCATCATTGCAATCCGCAACACAATTAATTCGATTATTTAAATGATAAAAATACTGATTTAAGCTGGCATGGACGTTTTTTGAGTATACCGGTCGAAAACTCATCCGATTTCCAGTTTTCTATTTTGTTGCTGATTCTAGGGACTTTAACAATCTTTGCTGCGATGAGCAACAAAATTAAATAGTTTTTTATCAGGTAGAAATCGCGATTTAAGTAAACATGTTCGGTGTAAATTTTGAAGAAAAAAATCCATTTATTTTAGTATGGTTTTTCAGCAACAAATTAGCAACAAATTTTGGTCCATTCTGTTTTTTCAGATCCTTTGATCGTTTGTCTTCGCCTGCTTAACGTGATCGTTTGTCTTCGCCTGCTTAACGTGAACTAGCATTGTTGGCGATTTTTCGGGATCGGTTCGAACAACAATTTTAGCAACTTTTTTTTCAAGTTCCGCCCATTTGGCACCGCCAGTTTTATGGAGCTGTACAGAATACCGATATAGTTACAAAAATATGCTTATACCTACTAAGAAGTGTTAGTTTTACTTATAAATCCAAAGCTCCATCTCTCTATTCTTATTTATATTCAGTGTAATAATAATTTAAGTATATTTTTAAGTAAAATAAATGTTTTATTATTAAATGGTGTTTTTTACACAGAGTTTACAAATGCAAATGGCGAAATTGTTTAAGCTGTTATTATTGCGAATACTCGAGCAAACAATGACGGTAAACAAATGCAACAACCATTATTAATATTTATTATTAATAACTTTGTGCATCAAAACGAACACCGGTGCGTTTTTATTTTAGTTTAATATTGTTTTATTTTTATTTTAATTATATGAACTGAACCCAGCCCATATTTTCCGAGTATAAACGTTAATCATCTACAATAATTCTACGATTCCGAGAAACTTACACAACGACAATGATGATTGACACGGCTCCGTTGTAAACTAATATAGGTAATGAAAAATTATATATATAATTATAATTATAACAAACCACTCAAGTAATACAAGAGTAAAAATTGACATTTTACATTAAAAATATGTACTTTTTAAGTATTTAAAGTGAAGTGACACCGCACCCAATGGTCCATGTTCATCCTCCCCGGATTAGGCATCCAATTAGCTTTTTTTTTTTTCTCAGAAGAATTAAAGGAGTGACAAGGAGAGATAAGATAAGAAATACACGAATAAGAAAAGAACTGTATATTTATAAATATTTTTAATGCGAGTATGTGTAAAAATAATAAAAAGAACCCTTAACATAAATTAATAGTATGTCGCAGGACGTTGTGGTATTAACATAATAAAAAAAATAATAATAAATTTTAACTGTAATGAAGACATCTCGTGACAATCTCTAATGCGACATGATGTATCGTGCTAATGTACATTAAATGTCAAATATTGTGAAATTATTCCACCTGAAGGGTATTAGATAACGTTAAAATAAAAATTTTAGTTTTCAATTCCGTCACCAGACTTTTAACTTGACGAGCATGAAGTTAATGTAAAATAATAGTTGTGAATGAATTTGTAATACCAGTTTTTTGCGGTAACTATAATGCTAACAGCTATTTCTTACGAGCTACCTAAAACTTTGAAGTAAAGTTTTCGTTACAGCCGAAGAAATTACTACTCGAATTACTTTTTTCTTCCTTTGTGTCAATAAAGCTCATTAAAATAGGGTCAATAGGGTCGGGCCTGACAATAACACTTGACACTTGACACTTTGTGTATTCCCTTGGATTATTTGTTGTTACTTGTGGGTCCATTTCGAGCCCTTTGACGAACAATATCAGTGATCTTGCATCACAATTTCTAAAATCCCTACAAGTAGCGATTGTGTCTTATCGGGTGATCTTACTCTTTATTGTAAAAAAAGGTGTATAGCTTCATTGTTCTTTTCGCATGATCTTCAGGAATCATTCTCCACCTTACCCATATTTTTTATTTGCTCATTGGTTGGGTGGTAAAATATAGTGATTTCAACTAGCTGTAACAGGTTGTTGTCCACACAATATTGCAGGTACATTAGGCTTTTGGCCTGTTCTAGGTTATTTCAGTGTGAGGATTTTAGCCCTTGCTCCAATCTTCTGGTTTCTGCTTTAATATATTTCTTATATTTGAATAATGGTATTGGACCTATTGGTCTCTTTTTGCCAATGCAATTTTTTTTCATCGTCCATTTTATGACATAAACAAAGAAAATAGACCGAAATGCATCCGGCTCGAAGGACCATAAACTTGTTAACCTGTAAAATATTGGACTGTATATTCTTGTGTTGTCTTTCAAAACTTTATTTGAATAAATATCGACTTTTTTACTGCCAGGTACTGTTGTTATTTTAGTAAAAAAGGGAAAAGGGCTTCATGATTATATCTATGTCAAAATGGTATTAAAAGAGACATAATACGTTAACAGCCCGGAAGGCCTGAATGCCCTGGTAATCAAATGGGACAGATTTTGTTGTCTTTTGCCAGTTGCTCCAGGCGTAAAATAATTGGATTTATTTTTGATGTGTAACAACATCTTTGCTCTCGCTTTCTTGCATGTGTAACATCTTTAATTACAAGTGACAGGACTACGAATATAAGACATGTTTTTATCTGTAAAATATTCATTATCAATTTAAAGTTGCTGTTTGTAACAACAACAAAAAAACAATGTTTGACAAAGGAGTACATAATAAAATTGTAATATTCAGACTTGTCGCAACGAAAAACAAGTGTTGTAAAATGAATGACTCTTTAATTATTCCGGACAAAGTGTACAAACTTGGGAAATATTTTATTAAATATTACGTTAATTTCCTGTAAACAAACCCCGAACAAAAGGGGCGGAAAGTAAATAAGAAAATAAAAGAGGTACCAACGCTAAAAGTTATTTAAAGTTTTGTGAAGTTTTCAAATTTTTCCAACTCTGATTTTACGACGGCAAAAAAAATTAAGCGGAATATATTTCAGCGTGATATTCTCCTATGCACAATAAAGACGAAATATATCGTTCGAATTTATGTTAAAAATTTTATTTTTAAATTGATATTACCAGATCGTTTCGGAAGAAGACTTATAATACGATAGAAAGGAGGTTTTGCTTGAATGCAATTTGAAGCTGTTAAATCTTTACGATTTCTCAAACAAACAGACTGACGTCCTGACGTTATTTGTTCTTTTAAACAGTAAAAAATATACATATGGTACAATAAACACCAGTGGCGCAACTAGCACAAATTTTTAGTGAAGGTCTAACAAAAACTTGATAATCTAATTCTTCCATAACACAATGATTTAAATTCCACAGATTAGTAGATGGGTAGCTTATAAAAAACCTCATATTAAAAACTGATGCACCCAAGTTTGCATTCTATGTTAATAATAAGTAAAACAAATTAATAAAGGAATTTTTCCTTTTTAAGAATTTAAAATTGGTAAATATACTCACACGTGGAAATAATTTAAAGATTTTCTATTCCGAGCTTGAAATTTTTAACTAAAGTTTTGCCATTGATATATTAAAAAGTTATTTTTAAAAAATTGTATATAAACCTCGACCTATTTTTTTTCTTTTTCAAAAAAAGATATTTTTAACAAAAATGTAGTAAAATATCAATATTGATCGAATATCAAGCTCAAATTTAAATTCAATTTTATTTCAAAATCACCTAAACTCTTCGATTATTTAAGAATAAAAATTCCTTTCACCTCTCAAGACTCTTTGTTGAGGCATGTCCCCCCATACATGCTCTGTTAAATGCAAATCGTCTTTGATCTGCCAAATGCTCATCTGCGTTACATCTATTTATTTAGTGCCATTTTCTAGCAAGCAAATAGCTTTCAACATTTCTTTAAATGGTGTCTCTCCATGTTTGTTTAATTTAAATATTCAAGTACTTTACTTTGAATTCAACTCATTTCTAACACGGTTTTTTCATTGTCTTAAATCAATAAAATATAGAACAATAGCATTAACATGTTTTGTTTTTTTATGCAAAAATTGAAAACATCGAAAAATACAGTGACACACAATGTGGGTTAAAAATACAATATTATTTCGACTTTTAGTCGTTAATTGACCATACAGGGAACGTTTATTCCGAAACTCTCCAAATATTTATTTATCACCCGATCGTTTGATGACACCGAAAAGTTGTGCTATCGCCTCGGGTCAAATAATGGCTACAGGGGCGTACGCGCTGACAACAATCCGTTAGAATATATTTAATGAATCAACTTACTAATATTAAAATATAAATTGATTTTCTTTGATTATTTCCGTTTGTGTGTATAATGTAATTGATGTGAATTTTGAAACTTCGGATTATGTCAGTGCTTTTATAATTTATCGTGATTCGAAGAATTAGGTTGTATAGATTTATGGAAATAGAATCAGAATTAAGAAGACTTAACATAATTTATGCGGGGTCCTGTGAACCCCTCCCTGTTGTTGCGCCTCTGCTAATCTCACGTGTAGATATTTAAATGAAATATGGTACCCTTAAGAATAATTTCTGACGAGTCGTACTGGTAATTCTCGTGTTTGGATTTAAAATAAAAATGAAATTGTGTGATCCCATATATTTATTCAATATTTATACACTGCGGTCCATATGTATTTGTTTTAAAAATGTGAAATTTTTATACGTAGAATGAACGAAATATTTTTTAGGAAGTGTTTTTCAATTTATTTTACAATTAAATGAAATGTTTAAAATGACCACCATTCACTCCTTAACAATAAGCAAGGCGATCTTGGAATTCTCATACAACATTTTGTAGGACCTCAGAGGTAATGTTATTAATTTCTTCCGTTATCCATATTCATTCATATTACACATATTCAGAATAAATTTTCCAAGTTATGATTGCACCAAATTTGAAAAACTTATTATTGCTGAACAGAGAATAAAAATCCCTCTCGAACAAGGTGCCACACAACCCCCCTTCTCATTTAAAATTTTTGAGGGGATGCTCATTATTCAAAGTGGGTGCAAGAAGGGGGTAATATTTTTATACTGTAAATTGTCAAATTGAGAATAGAAATCGACCTGTTTCAGGTTTTTTTAACGGATACATAATTTACAGTGTCAATATTTTTAAATTTAAATAACAAATTTTCTCAGTTATGGCTGCACCAAATATGAAAAACTTATTGCTGAACAGAGAATAAAAATCCTTCTCGAACAAGATGTCACTCGACCCCCCTTCTTATTTAAATTTTTTAAGGGGGTGCTCATAATTCTGAGGGGGTGCAAGAAGGGGTTAATATTTTCATACTTTAAATTGTCAAATTGACAATAAAATTAACCTGTTTCAGGATTTTTTGATAAAATACATATTAACGCTAAAAATAAATTTATTCCATATTTATGGACCGCACTGTATATTTTCCAATATCAAATTATAGATTTATATTTTGTTCATGTTTTTCTTGTATTTCTTTTTTTGTTTAAGTGTTGTAGGGCTCTAAAGATGGAAATAAAATTATGCAAACTTTTAATTAGGTTATTAAAAAGGACGCGTCAAATGAAACAAAATTTTTAGCAAAATATTGGCATTTCATTAAATTAATTTTAAATCTTAAATAATTATCTTATTCAAATATTTATAAAATTACATAACGTTCGTAATCGATGTACTAAAATAAAATATTTTTATTTACTTCTAATTAATAAGAATCGGTTTATTTGATGTTATGTATTTGTAGTTAAATTTTTCAAAAAGATATTTCTTTTGAACCATGAGCGAGATAATCATAATAATAATAATTCAAAGATTACTGAAATGAATAAAATGGTAAATATGTCCGCTAAAAAGTTGCTTACGTTCTAAAAAATTACTGAAATTACTGAAAAGAGTTTACCAAATGGAAAACTGAAATTTCGGCTTTATTGTATTCTTGTGAGAATTCCGGCTGCTCTGTAAAAATGGATGACTGCGGCAATAAAGCGTCACGACTCCGAGAGTACATATTTCAGATCAGTCTGTTGTTTGGGGATTATTATTTTATTTTTATTCAAAATCCTCCTTTCTTTCGAATTTTTATGGCGTTTTTATTTTACGTTGCGTCTGCAGCTCAAATCGTAAAAATGGTAGGAGCCAAGGCCGGATTTAGGGCAGGGCATCCGGGGCTACAGTCCCGGGGCCTCCACAAAAGAGGGGCCCCCACAATAGAGACTTTGGAAAACAAATATTTCAAATTCCAACTAGTAAACAACTTTCACAATAAATTATTTATTGAAAAACTCGACTGAAAAAATGGTTCATTTTATTTGGAAAATAATTTGGGGCCAGGAGGCCTCCACTCCTTTGTTACCCCGAGGCCTCCAGACCTCTAAATCCGGCCCTGGTAGGAGCTGCAGTAAAATTAATTTCAATTCCGTTGGAAGAAGCTTAGGTATAGTCAATCTTGTTTAATTTTTTTTTGTAGAAAGTACAGAAGAAAAAAAAGAAAATTTAATTGTCTCACCGACTCTGGTTAAGTTCTTAATGAGTTTGGGCTTGTTATTTAAATAATTCGTAGCTTCTTTTACTGGGATAAATATTAACGTTCAGATGAGGCATTAGAGTTTTAATTTTTTGTCTAAAATTTGTATTTATAGATTTATTTATTTTTTAAATATTTAAATTTCATACATATAGTCGCGCCTTTTTCAACTTGTT
The DNA here is from genome assembly GCA_950111635.1 of Agelastica alni. Classification (NCBI taxonomy): domain Eukaryota; kingdom Metazoa; phylum Arthropoda; class Insecta; order Coleoptera; family Chrysomelidae; genus Agelastica; species Agelastica alni. The sequence goes on along the minus strand of OX467719.1, from coordinate 21,399,500 downwards.
ACGGTTCTTACACACATCTTTCGCTTCTTATACTTCATCAGCGTTTTCATACCATGCTCGCCGGTTGCTGGCACTCTTGACCATGCCTTTTTTTAAAACGATTTCGATCTATAAATATTTTTCGTCAATCTTATCTCATGTTTCTCCCTTTATCCATCAGAGTCTTCTCAGACTACTCATCCACAACGTTGATCCTACTTTCATGCCTCTACTGTCAAACCCAATATTCACTAACATACATAAGTGTAGGAACCAGCACTCAGCCATTCTACAGGGTGTTCTAAAAAAAGGTGACCCTGTCTTTAGGATAGGTAGAAAACTGAAAAATAGTTGGGGTTTGTTTGGTAAAAAATCTTCGTAACGTCATTCGTATTCAAGATAAAGGGCGTTGAAGAAAAAAATGTATACACATTTATTACGAGTTTGCCGAAACTACTGGAAACATTGTAATGAAATTTTATACGAATACGTTTTAGAAGCTGATACATCCCATAAATTTGTTTTTATATCTGACTCTCATAGAGGGCGCTAGTTACACGGTTCGTACCAAGTAGTATTAAACATAACTTTTTTAAGGTTAGATTAATTAATCAAAATTTCAAGTGAACTTAAACATTTAATTTTACACTAAAAAGGTACTCTTGGTAAAACTCGATACTGTGTACCGTTTTCGAAATATTTTGATTTGAAAATTATGAAGTAATTACCGATGCTGGTATTAAGTAATGATAAAGTTATTAATTAGTATGCATTATGTGAATTAAAATTTTTTTGTCGCGTTAATGAGACCTTATCGATAAAACGCATACATAATATAAAATTGGGATTGAGGGCTGTCCTTTCTTGTAATGTTTGACAAAAATCCACTCTAACCGGTAGATCGTCTGACAAGAGCTCTTGGACTTGTTTTTTATGATAAGGATGTAGCTGCTGCTCTTTAAGTGTCCTCCAAGTACTTGAAGAAGACGTATTGGTTTGTCTTGCCATATTCCTTATGCCAACTGTTGGATTTTGTTCAACTAAATTTAAAATAATATTTTCTGTATTAATGGTTCTTGTTGTTCTTGGCCTACCAAAATTTACTTTTTTTTAGTCTACATTTCCAGTTTCTAGACAACGTCGTTCAATGGCTCTAAATGTATTTTTACTTGGTAAATTTCTTCTAGGAAACATTTCTGCATAACGCGTAACAACTGCACTAGAGTTTTCTAAACACTCACCTAAGGTTTTTGAATAACAATATCTAATTTAACAAATCTAATTATTGTTAACTTATCGTCCTAATTATCAATAAATGTCAGTTTTCCACGGCAAACTTAGAGAAAATCAAGATATACCGATTAAAATGGATTTTTTTGAAACGTTACAAGAAAGGAGAGCCCTCAATCCCAATTTTTTAACATGTATCCGTTTTATCGATGAGGTCTCATTTACGCGACAAGAAATTTTTAATTCACTTAATGCATACTAATTAATATTAATAATTAATAACTTTATCATTACTTTATACCAGCATCGGTTATTACTTCATAATTTTCAAATCAAAATATTTCGAAAACGGTACAAAGTATCGAGTTTTACCAAGAGTACCTTTTTGGTGTAAAATTAAATGTTGTTTAAGTTCACTTGAAATTTTGATTAATGAATCTAATCTTAAAAAAAGCTATGTTCAATACTACTTGGTACGAACCGTGTAACTAGCGCCCTCTATGAGAGTCGGATATAAAAACAAATGCATGGGATAATATCAGCTTCCAAAACATATTCGTATAAAATTTTATTACAATGTTTTCAGTAGTTTCGGCAACATTGTAATAAATGTGTATAATTTTTCTTTCTCCGACGCCTTCTATCCAAACCCCAATTATTTTTCAGTATATTTTATCTATCCTGGAGACGGGGTCACCTTTTTTTTTATCACCCTGTATGTGCAGTCATTTAAGTTAACATTATTGAAACTATACAGTTTAGAGCTTCTGTAATTTGTCTGAAATATCTCGTTTCCTACGTTATATCGAATTACAAATGGATTATCTGTATTTCAGATTTCTCGACATTTTCCTTTGTTTGTATTTGCAATTTCCATAGCAAGTGACCGCCGTTACTGTCAAAATAAATTGCCCGGCAAATGTTTTTTATATCTGTTCAAGAGCTAATGTGTTTACAGGTTAGCAAACGGTAGAAGTTACATTGTCGACAAAAAATGCCCTATAAAATTTTCTTTTCAAGTTGATGGTTGGTTCGGAAAATAAGAAAAATGTAAACATTTTAAATCAATCCAACTTTAACGTTAAATAACTTTTGAAAAAATTAATATATCAAAAAACTGTAGCAGACATTTTGTATAGAGCGTTAAATTCTCTATGCATATCTGTTTTGATCATTTTAAAATATTATCTCGAACGTGAGTTACAAAATTCCAAAATCCAAAAGATGCGACACCTCTTAATATTAATTTTAAGAGCTCTAACTTATTTTTTTTACCATTTACAACAATCAGTCTAAGAGACTAGTACGAGGGCAGTTTGATAAGTCAGTGACTTTATGAATTTCCCGCGCAGTTACTCCAAATGCAACAGTGCTGCCGTCAACTATAATCTATCAGTGGGCAACTTTCTAATTTTTAGCAAGCTACGTCGTGCAGTTGGTGTTTGATAGCCTTTCAAAGCAGACAACCTCGTGAATTTTTACGAAAATGGAAAAAAGTGAATTTCGTGTGCTGATTAAGCATTACTTTTTCGTAAAAAATCCATCACTGAAACTAAGGAAAGACTTGATAAATACTACGGGGACTCGGCACCATCAATTTTAATGGTTAAGAAGTGGTTTACAGAGTTCCGTTGTGGTCGTACCAGCATTAGTGACGCCGAACGTCCAGGTCGCCCAAAAGAAGTGATCACGCCGGAAATCGTCGATAAAATCAATGAAATGATATTGGATAATCGGAGAATGAAAGTGCGTGAGTTGGCTCATGCTGTAGGTATCTCAACTGAACGGGTACATCATATTTTACACGAATATTTGGACATGAAAAAGCTCTCTGCGAGATGGGTGCCGCGATTGCTCACACTCGACCATAAGCGCAATCGTGTGACCACTTCAATAGAGTGTTTAGCTATGTTCAGCCGTAATCCGGACGAATTTTTGCGCCGTTTTGTTACTGTGAATGAAACATGGATCCATCACAACACGCCAGAGACCAAGGAACAATCGAAACAGTGGGTTGCTCGGGGTGAACGTGGACCAAAGAAGGCGAAACAGAGTCTGTCAGCCAACAAGGTCATGGCCACAGTTTTATGGGATGTACGCGGTGTCATTCACATCGATTACCTCAAGAAAGGTAAAACGATCAACGGAGAATATTATTCAAAGCTTTTGAACAGATTCGACGTTGATTTGAAGCAAAAACGGCCGCATTTGGCGAAGAAGAAAGTGCTGTTTCATCAAGACAATGCACGTGTGCACACTTGTCTAGTCACGATGGCCAAAATCCACGAATTGGGATACGAACTGCTACCCCATCCAGCATATTCTCCAGATTTAGCCCCCTGCGACTATTTTCTGTTTCCAAACCTTAAGGAATGGCTGGGCGGTAAGAGATTTGAGTCGAATGAAGAAGTCATTACCGAAACAAACGCGTATTTTGAGAGCTTTGAAAAAACCTATTATTTGGAGGGAATAAAAAAATTAGAAAAACGCTGGACTTAATGTATCGAGCTAAAAGGTGATTATGTAGACAAATAAAATATTTATTTGCGGAAAAAAATTTGTTTTATTCAAAAAGTCACTGACTTATCAAACCGCCCTCGTAACAAGGATAGACAGGAAACTCCAATACAAGATGAGTGCAGTGAAGTGGTTCCTAGCCCAAAAGCCCATAATCTAATTTAATCGAGAACTTTTTATTCAACAAACCATTATTTTCAGTTCACATTATGCTCGGTGTTAGTTGTTGAGGAATTAAAAGTTTAAACAGTAATTTTAAGACAGGAAATGGAACTCTCTTGCCTGAAAATGATAATAGTTATATAGTTTTTTTTTGTTTTACGAAGCAAATTCACGTACCCATGACAAATAATAAAGATTCGAACTTGAATACTTGGCACTGCATGTAAACAGCGTGCCATTGTTGTAAAATCCTATTTATTCTCTATGTTAAAACAGGTTGGTTCTCTCTGCAGTGGAATTTTCCCAATTTGTTTTTAATTAGTATTAAAAAAAAGTATTAAGTAAAACACTGATGTGGAAAGTTTGCGACAAACACGATAACCATAAAAAGTACGTGAGAATGAGGGAAAGGTGAAAATAGCAAATATCAATGTGAAAAAGAACGACAGCAATTATTTTCGGTAGTTTTTGCAGTATCAGCAAAATTCGAAAGTGCTCAGAAGAAAAAATAGCAAAAAATTGCTCGTTTTCGCTCATTAGTATTTAACGTTTTTTTTTCCATAAATCTTCCAAGTATAATAAAACTAAATAAAACTCTTTTTAATATGATATAATTTCACTATTAGATACGTTTATTTATACAAAAAAAACTTAGGCATTTTAAAAATCTAATATGGTACTAAAATAAAGACAAAACAATTTAAAACTCTAAATCATGTAAATTATAAACCATACAAAGATATTTAATTAAAATTAAATATTAAGTTTTGCTATATTTTGTCTTTTTTTCTAAATCCATTAAGTAGGTATAATAAAGCTTATTTCACCAATATACGGCGGTATCTGATTAGTCACCGAGGCATCGACTTAACGGGCGCACTGTTGAGAGCTACATTAGTAAATTACCCTAAGATTTAAACCCGAAATTTGTTTGTTTATTATTATGCTGTTGTTGAGAGGTTTTATTTTTATTTTTTCCTCTATTGTGAACAGAAATCGTTGATAAGTCGTCTTGATAAGTTGTATGGTTAGAAATAGGCTCATATTTAAATATGTTAAAAGGGAATGCAACAAAAATAAATTATCGGTACAAATTTAACAAATATGTTTAATTATGTAGTACCTACTTACGGTATTATCAAGCATCAGATTTATAGTCATCATAATCGGATTCACTGTTGTCGCTATCCCCATTCGGATTGTAAATGACTACAGGATTAACTGCTTCGATGCGGTTTTTTACGAACCCACCATTTCTCTATTAAACTTTCACATTTTGTGACACATTTTTGCCAAATTTCAGGAGTGGCAGTATTAAGTGCTCGTTGCCAGGTTTCCAAAACAGCCTTATCACTGTAACCATTAGACCCAATGTGATTGTCATAATAAGTTTTGCATATTTCCCAATGGAATTAAATTGGCAATGATAAGTCTTAGCACACGATGTCCATAACTGAGTATAATTTGATCCACTTTGTAAATTTTTTCTCTTTCGTGCCTTTTAGCTATCGATAATAATTCCGGCTTGAAGCAATACTGTGGAAATGAAATATTTTCGCTCTTTTACCATTGTTTTATTTCCTGTACCATCCAGGAGTTTGTTGGTTGCTTATTTAAAATTTCCGAATGGTACGGAGCATTCTCTAATACAATGACAGATGGTTCATGTAACGATGGTAATAGTTTCTCTTTTAACTATTTCACAAACATCTCTGCATCCATATTGTCATGATAATCGGCCGATTTTGATTTTGATGAAAATAAAATATCCGCCCCATCAATAAAATCTTGCTTTCTACCTGCATGCACAATAATGTGTCATTTTCCTTCACCGTCGGTGTTTTTTTATTGACTTTATGTTATCGTCCTGTCATATTCTTTTTGTTTCACATTTAGCAAAAATACAAGGTTCGTCCAGATAAACAAATGAAGAGCATTCATGTTTCTAGTGAGTATACTTTTTTAAAAATTGGTACTGTACAATTTTAATATCGGTACTTACTACAATGATAACCCAGGATTACTAATATCTTTTCCAGAAATCTAACATAAAAACTAACAAAAATGAATCAACAAGCCAAATTAAAGCTTAATAGCTTAGTAATTAGTAAATTTTATGGATTACTTACCTACCTCTCCTATTATGCTCAATAAATAAAGTCATTAAAAATAGATTTGGTTGCAAAACTAACCGTGCCATCAAATAAAAATATTGACCCTTAATTTCCAATTTTTTTATGTTCTGGTTCCCACGAAAAGGGATATCCTGTAATGTTCAGAGAACATCGTGGGAACCAAGGGAAAGAAGGTAGGAGTTGGTGTTCTTCTTAAATTTCTGGAGGTTGTATGCCTCGGGGAACACCTCCCTAGGCAATGAGTTCCAAAGCCTCGCAATTCGTTGGATGAATGAGTCTTTGGAAAGTGATGTTCTGCAGGTCTCCAAAGTGACCACGAAGGGGTGTGAAGACTGAACTTGGCGGGTTAATCTCGAAGAGACTGCCAAAGGAGGAACGATTGTTGATATTTCAGAAGAGCATCGCCCATGAAAATATCTATAAAATAGAGACAAATCGCCAACTTTTCTACGGTGTTCCAGACAAGTGAGCGAGTTTGTAAGCGAGGCATCACCGACGAGACGAATTGCCCTTTTTTGGACAGAATCCAGTAGCTTCAGGATATGTTTAGGTGCTGCACTCCAAATATGGGAACAGTACTCCAGTACAGGTCGGATCTGTGCCTTATAGATCATAAGCAGCTGACTGGAGGTGAAATAGCTCTTGGCACGAAACAAAAAACCAAGTTTTTGGGATGCACTTTTGGCAATGGACCTCACGTGATTTTCTCAGGAAAGGTTATTGCTGATAGTAATACCAAGCATCGATATGGATGACTTCAGTGGTATGGTTACTCCTGACAAAGTTATGTTAGGCACAGTGAGATCGGCTTTTCTAGAGAAAAGACATGCTTGTGTTTTGTTTGCATTGAATTCTACCAAGTTATTGGATCCCCATTCGAGAATTGTTGCTAATTCCATATTTATATTGTTAACGATAATCCGAATACACCGTATAATCGTGAAATATGCTATAAATCTACAGCTATGAAGAACTATCAGATGTTTTTTTTATTTTGATGTAATATTACTATTACTTATAATTTATCCTTGGTATAAAAAATACTGTTTAAATTGCTAATAATGAAATATGATAAAATAAATAATGTTTAACTGCGTTAAATACAAATTGTGAAATTATACAAATGTTAGTTACATATGCATATAAAATAAAATTCAGTTTAAATTTTAACTCTTTCTAATTAATAATAATAATAATTGGATTATACAGCATCGAACGATCAATAAACAAAACTAACACATATAATTTGATTCTATGAAGTGTCAACTTTGTTAATATGGTTAAAAAATGTAAAATTTTATAACTTATTTCAGTTAAGACACTCTGTATGTGTTGCTAAACATTGGTCCGTTTTCATTTGGAGAACAAATATTATGCTTGTACCTACTGCAAATTGGTTTGTCGAATAAAGGGACACTTGATTAAATCTTTTGTTTTTGGTCATATTGTTGTGAACACATCGTAGATGAAAGTCGTCCCCTTATTAGTTACAATTCTAAAGAATGATTTGCAAGCTAATCTTTGTTTATAATAGAAACTTTCAAAAATGAGGACAATTTAATTAATATTTGTATTTGACATTATGTCCTTAAAAAACGATTTCATTATGACACATTTAGCATTTTCATTTGTATGTCATTACAGCCTTCATAATAACACTCAGTGCCATTATAAATTCAAAATAACACGTACATTTTAAAATAAAAACACACAATAAGATAGTTAATCTTGCTCTAACAGACCACGTTTCAGCGCCATACAGCACGGGCCATACGTAACATTTAACTACTCTAAGTCGAAAATCCAAAGGCAAGTGTCTATGCAGCAACGTGTTCTTTAGCTTTAAAAATGTTGTTTTGGCCATACCTACTCTGGTTTTGATTTCTTAATAGATTAAGGGTTATGCATAAAAGATCTGATAGGTCGAAGTGTTTGAGAGGCAGCATAGCCTTCACGACCCACCCTACAATCTACAATCTCTTTGATTTCTTCATACCTAATAATAATAATTCAACTCTACCTCTATTCTAGATGTAATTTGTAATTTTTCATAGGAGTTTTTTTTTGTTAAATAAACTTTTGTTATGGGTCAACAATGCACCGTTCGTTGGCGGAATTCGAAAGAAACCATCCCCCCAATTTATTAGTAAGGGTCAACAATACATTGTGTATTATAGCTACAAAATTGTTTGATATGTTAAATTTGTACATTTAAGCAGCCCCACATAAAATTTACTGTTTCAAATATCAGGAACTAAACCTCATCTTGTTAGTCAATATTGTTTAGACCCCATTACCTAAACGAGTAACTATCCAGCGGCTTGTTAAAATGAGGATTTAATTAATATTTGTATTTGACATTATGTCCTTAAAAAACGATTTCATTATGACACATTTAGCATTTTCATTTGGATGTCATTACAGCCTTCATAATAACACTCAGTGCGATTATAAATTCAAAATAACACGTACATTTTAAAATAAAAACACACAATAAGATAATCACCACTTTTATTTGTTATTATTAATTATCAAAATTCAATAACATTTAGATATTCATTAATTACAATTTCTGATTAATTTCAACAGATGACAAAGTAAGTTTATTTCTGAGTGCTCAAACTTGTTGAGGGTCCATCAGTGCCTGAAAAGTTACCTTAAATATTAGAGGACACATTCTTTTTATTATTCTTGAAAGCTTTTTTATACTGTTTAAGCGCCAACTACCTACCATGCCTCTTATTAAACTGACTTCTGAATCTGCAAACAACGACACATATGATCAGTTAAAATATTATCCAGTAATTGATTTGAAAGATTTAGAAACGATGCCATAGTGCACAAAATGTTTCTAAAAGTATTAATGCCTATTAGCTGTTTTACGCTTTTTTTTATTTTCAAACCGTTTCCACCACATTTATTTCTTCAAGATACTCTTTTGGGATACAAATCTTGTGTTATCTTTGTTTTCGTCAATGGAATATTAATATGAAAGCATCTTTAACATTTGAATGGTGCGGATCAATTCAGTACACCTGCAGGCACCCTCAAGTGTCACAATCAATGCAACTGTTATACGAGGGCAGTTTGATAAGTCAGTGACTTTTTTAATTTCCCGCGCAGTTACTCCAAATGCAACAGTGCTGCCGTCAACTATAATCTATCAGTGGGCAACTTTCTAATTTTGAACAAGCTACGTCGTGCAGTTGGTGTTTGATAGTCGTTCAAAGCAGACAACCTCGTGAATTTTTACGAAAATGGAAAAAAGTGAATTTCGTGTGCTAATTAAGCATTACTTTTTACGTAAAAAATCCATCACTGAAACTAAGGAAAGACTTGATAAATACTACGGGGACTCGGCACCATCAATTTTAATGTTTAAGAAGTGGTTTACAGAGTTCCGTTGTGGTCGTACCAGCATTAGTGACGCCGAACGTCCAGGTCGCCCAAAAGAAGTGATCACGCCGGAAATCGTCGATAAAATCAATGAAATGATATTGGATAATCGGAGAATGAAAGTGCGTGAGTTGGCTCATGCTGTAGGTATCTCAACTGAACGGGTACATCATATTTTACACGAATATTTGGACATGAAAAAGCTATCTGCGAGATGGGTTCCGCGATTGCTCACACTCGACCATAAGCGCAATCGTGTGACCACTTCAATAGAGTGTTTAGCTATGTTCAGCCGTAATCCGGACGAATTTTTGCGCCGTTTTGTTACTGTGAATGAAACATGGATCCATCACAACACGCCAGAGACCAAGGAACAATCGAAACAGTGGGTTGCTCGGGGTGAACGTGGACCAAATAAGGCGAAACAGAGTCTGTCAGCCAACAAGGTCATGGCCACAGTTTTATGGGATGTACGCGGTGTCATTCACATCGATTACCTCAAGAAAGGTAAAACGATCAACGGCGAATATTATTCAAAGCTTTTGAACAAAATCGACGTTGATTTGAAGCAAAAACGGCCGCATTTGGCGAAGAAGAAAGTGCTGTTTTATCAAGACAATGCACGTGTGCACACTTGTCAAGTCACGATGGCCAAAATCCACGAATTGGGATACGAACTGCTACTCCATCCAGCATATTCTCCAGATTAAGCGTCCTGCGACTATTTTCTGTTTCCAAACCTTAAGGAATGGCTGGGCGGTAAAAGATTTGAGTCGAATAGGCGTGACTATTGGCCTGTTCGTTTGTCATGCTCGTGCTGCTCAAAACTGATTTGAGCAGTATTCGACTGTTCGTTTGTTATAAGAGATTGATCAGAGACCGTCCGTTTGACAGGAGGAAATTGCTATATACCAGATAAGTGAGGATTTATTTACTCCACCAATTTAGGTGGAGCAGAAAAATCATTACGAAAGAAAAATAGAATTATTTGAGATGTGGACTTACAGAAGAATGCTCAGAATATTGTGGGTGAAGCACACGACCAACGCAGAAGTGCTTACCAGAATAAATAAAGAGTTGGAGGTGTTGAAGGAAGCGAAGAAAAGAAAGATCACCTATCTGGGTCACATAATGCGAGGTTCAAAATATGAGATACTCCACTTGATAATCCAGGGGAAAATTATGGGCAAAAGGTCAATTGGAAGAAGAAGAATATCTTGGCTGCGGAATCTGCGAGAATGGTTCAACATGTCTTCCGCAGATCTATTCAGAGCAGCAGTTTCCAAGGTCAGGATTCCCATGATGTTACAAAACCTCCGATAATGGAAAAGCTACATAAATAAGATGAAGAAAAATCATATCAGTTTGATTTGCAAATGCAAGAAATTGTAAAGTGGTTATTATATCAAGCTTTACCGTCGTAACTTTTTGATTCTAAAGGCTTTCTTAAGTTTGTTCTCTTAGTTACAGGACTTATCCCCAAAATTATTTCGAATTGTGTTATAATCCACTTAATGTTGTGAAATGCAGAATTATGAATAATATTTTGAACTTTTTATTAAAATAACGGGCGAGTATTGTTTTACTCAAAGCTCGGAATGATTACTCCAGGGTGGTGGAATAATTTACAAAAACAACATTTGTTACCTCGTTAGTAAATTAGTAATATCAACGGTATCCCGAAAATAAAACATAAATTTTGATAAGTGGATTAAAAAACATCCAACCAAACTGTTTGTGTTTGTGCCAGCGAAAAGTTTGATAACTTAAAAATTTATTCGGAACATTTTTCTTGCAATAAATATAGCTATGAATTTTTTATCGTTGTAAAATTAAAACAATCGATCGATCAAATATAATTTTATTTTTTACATATTTTTTTGTCGGTGTTGGCGAAGGAATATCTTAATTAAATTATATTTACTTGGGCTGATTTTATTAAATAAATTATCTTATTTAATTCTTTTAAGTAAAAAGTATGTTTTAACGTCAAAATATATGCGACACGTTTGTTTGCAATAAAAAATCGTCCCGTTTAATTTACGACAAGCTTCATGAACAATTATTATTTTCAATTTTCTAAAATGGAACAGGAATGGACTAGATTAATAATATTTTATTAAAAAATGCGGGAATGTTTCAACAGTATCGGGATTAAAACTTAAAAATTAGTAACATCGGGAAACGTAAATTTTTTTTATTTAAACCTGACAATTATTTTTACCAATTTGTAGGTTAGGGAATAACAAATGAAAATGGAGGAAAAAATTATTCAATTTACTTTTTATTGAGATTAACTTAACTCTTACAGGGGCGGTATACGAATTGTTGTTCCTAACATAGAAGCAAACACATGAGAAGAATAAAACTAATTTATTTTTCAACATAGTCACCTGCAACGTTTAGGGGTTAAAGTGTTTCAAACCTTTTTGAAAAAAAAATCAGGATTTTGAGTCATCGATCCATTCATCTACCGCCGACATCAGCAAAACGGATTCCACGAAGATATTTTTTTTATTTTAAGAATAGGTGGTAGTCGCTTGGGGCTAAATCTGCAGAAATCTGGGTTGTTTAAATCCCATATTGTGAATGGCATGCCATTGCAACACAACTTCGCGTACTTTTGGAATTAAATTCGCATATTATTCACCTGTTATGGTGCGCCCACGCGGTACAAAATCCACGAAAATAACACCCGCAAAATGTAGCCATGATCTTACCAGTTGATGGGACAACACGAAATATTCGAGGAGGAGGGGCCATTCCATGCTTTGTTTTTTGGATTCTGAATCAAAGTGATGGACCCATGTTTCGTCGGCCGTAAGACATTTTCGCTTAAATTCATCGGGATTCGTGTTAATAATCTCCAAATTTGTCTCCTTTGCAACCTGATGATCACGCTTCTGGTCTGGAACCCAACGTGCGGAAAGTTTTTTGACACCCAATTCCTGATGTAAAATTTTTTCAACGCTTCCAACACAAAACCTACATGTCTCTGCTATAGCCTTGACTGTAATTCTTCCGTCACGTAATACCATACCTTGGATTAAATTTACATTTTCTTTGGTCACCACAGTTTCGGGGAATCCTGCACCCGGTGCATGTTCACAGGACTCTCTTCCCAGTTTAAAATCTCGTGACCAGTTCTTGATTACCTGGTACGAAGGGGCAGAGTTACACTATACTTCTACCATGTCCTTATACATTTTTGTACTTTGTACTTTATCGCACGTCTTATCTCAATTTTGTCCATTTTTATAAAATCACGCATACCTCAATGGAAAAAAATTAATACTTAACATACACGAACTGATGTGCTAACGCGTACCTTGACCTTACATTTTTAAATGGGTGAATAGGGAGTTGAGGATCGATAGAATGGCCAGTACGATTGATCTTACGCTATTTCTTATAGGGATATGTGAAGATTGGTATACAAAACTAAACCAGTAGATTTAGCTGATAAAAGAAGAAGGTGCATCGAGTAATATCTCTTATGCCTAAAGCTAACCTTTAGATATCTTTTTTAACCTCTTCTTTTTTAAAATTTTTATTTTTAAAAGATGGTTCATTGTATCTTTGTTTTGAAGCTTGAAAGTTCTTCTGTTTTTTCATGCACAGTTTGTTGCGTTGTAATAAATTTTAACAAGCTTTGTATGATAAACTGTTACATAATCATTTACAAAGGTTCGTATAATAATAATAATACATACTAACATTAAATCGTTAGTCTTAATCCGGACCACAAATATGCCACACAACTTCCCAGGCTTTTTATCGGTTTAGTATCGTGTAGCGTGAAACAAAATTTGTTGTTTTCTTTTTATCGAATTCGAACAGATGTTTTCACACTTTGTATCGCTATCAATATAAATTATATAATCTTGTTTGCTTAATAATATGTACCCTTGATTTTTAGGCTAAACACATCCGTTATATTACAACTAATATTTACCATTATATCTAAAAACATTCATTAAGTTTGTTGTTAACCATCACTTTTAGTAGACACTCCATTTACATTTTCATTTTATTACACTTAAGTTTTCACAAATTATACAATTTGACGCACCAAATATTTGGGTAGCTTTCTCTCGAGATACGGAGATGCAAAACTTTTATATTACAAAAAACTGACTTCTGTTTTTCCGGTCCAATTCGTTTATAAATTATTGTACTTTTTTTTAATAAAATGTTGTTTTGCCTTTTACAAGAACTCTATTAAATTTAAAAAATTTGAAAAAAATAACATTAATAAGAAAATGATATTATTACAATTTCGTCTTACCGATAATGTTAGTAATAAAAAATGTCCAAGTTTTTTATGCTCTTGATCGCTATTACAGTGCAACAGAAGTAGCTTGGCGGGCGAGAGATCACAAAATCTGCGCACAACGATCCGATCGACGACGACGAAATTTTCAGTAATCGTGAGTCTCAAGTACAATCGGAGGAAGAAGTTTACTAATGTGAAGTATATTCAGTCGAATATTTGTTATTTTAGAGGCTAGTCGCCCGCCAAGCTACTTCTGTTGCACTGTAAGTCTGGGCATACGCGGGCGATAGAGAAAGCGTTCGTCACAAAGTACATTTATCTTTTTAACGTTCGCGTGTTCTCGTGCCCAAACCGTAAAATATTTCTTAACAAAACATCCGTCCCAACATTTAAATATCTTCGTAATCAATTCTAATCAATTCAGCGAGTAACCAGAAGTTAAAATTAAATTCTAACCTTCGTTTGACGTGTTTATTTCTCGACTAAACGTTTGTCTTGTCCCATTATATCGACTTATTTTCGAAATAAAAACACACACAATTTGCATGAATTTACCATTTATATTCAAAGTTAGCTAGACAATTGAGCCGTTGCCATTTTGATTTTTCGTCCATCTTATTGATTACATTACAATACATTTTTGCGGTTGGGCCATTGGTATAGGCACCTATGTGTCTGTGTCTTCAGGGCATCAGAATTTCAGTCTGCTGATTTGGGCAAACCACAGGATTTCTGTTGGTCATGTCTCACTTGGCTCCAGGTTTGGTACCTGTACACCGCTAGCTTTTGCTTAAGTTTGAAGAGGTGCGCCCTTAGTGCGACGTGGCCAGTGAGCAGGCCAAGCGTGCTGCTTAGCCTACTCCGGTTGATCGTCCAGAGTGCGTCTGCCCTCTTCTGGAGAGGCTGTCTTAATGTTATGGAGCCACTAAGCGATATGTTCTTGCTCGAGGATTAGTTTGAACTCATGTTTCGCTTCGGCAATTGGCAATCCGACCAACTGGCTTCTTGATTCCACCAGGGACCCATTTTTTGCCAGTTCATCGGCTACCTCGTTGCCATTTATCCCTGTATGCCCAGGAACCCATGTAAGAGTGACCTTATTTGCTGTCGCTAACTTAGTAAGGGCCTGTACGCAGTCCCACAACACCGAAGATGTTGTGGTGCTACTCACGAGGGCCCCAATGGCCGCGCGACTGTCAGTGAGAATATCAATCTCATTGTTGGTCACTCTGTTTCCTGTCAGGTGCGTGACACACCTGAGTATGGCATAGACCTCGGCCTGGAAGACCGAGGCGTGTTTTCCTATGGTTATGCTTTCCTTGTGGTTGCAAGATCCAAACACACCTGCCCCATAGCGTCACTGGTACCCTGATCTGCCAGTGTACCATCGTTTCCCTTCTGGGCTGGTCAATGGTGTTTTCTTCAACCAGTGTTCTCTGGTTGGTATTTTTGTTTTGTAGTTCTTTCCTATTAAGGTCTTTGTCGGCATCCTGTCTGATTTTATTTGAAGGGGTGTTTGCGGAGTGCCCCGATCTTGGTGTGACCATTTCGTTGCTCTTCCACCCACCTCTGTATGCAGTGTTCCTGGCCCAATCTTTGATCAGTAGATCCAAAGGTGGTACGTTAATTGTCCTTATTGATACACCAATTAAATTTTTAAATTTGAATTAACGGCGAAGTTGTATAGGTGGATATTAATTTTTTAAATGAGCAGTTTTAAATAAAAAATTTGAATTTACCTGAAAACCATTAAAATATCGAACAGTAGTATTCAAGAAAAAATAGGTTAAAATGCTTAAGTTAAATATTTCGTCTATTTTCGTTAAACCTTTTCCTAATTTGATTTAAAACAGTTTAGATCAACAAAACATTTGATTGATTTTCTTACAAAGCTATGAAGTCGAAGAACGTTTGTGTTAAAAGCAATATCATCTCCGATTTGAACGAGCGCATTCACCAAAAGCGGACTTCTAAAATATTAATTAAAAAAGTTTGTAGCATTAGAATTTGGTACAAACGTTGAAGAGGTTTAAATTTCGAATTTATGCTGTGAATTTTAAAACGTGAAAATCTACTTGTTATATATTTTGGTACACTAGTCAAATTACCGAACTGTAACGAATTTTTTTGGCCCCGCACTTTTTCGTTCTTGCTAAAAAAATTAATTAAATCCTATCGAATATTTTGGGAGTTACTGCTGGTTTTATAGAATTTTTAAAAGAAATTTTAATTTTACTTGTTTTACTTTCGAATTCAATATCCATCGATCGATCGGAATACCATTACATCGGAATAAACTAATTGGATTTTATATATTTTATTTGTTCCAAATAAATTTTAATTAATTTTTATTCAAGTCTATAAAAACCTCATCTTAATTTATTACTTATTATAATATAAAAGTACCCATAAAATATTTTAGTCTACTAAAATTATATTTATGATAACATTTGTTCGCGCAATCGAAAAGAGATCAGTTTCGGTTAAGGCGCTTTTACACTGGGGTTAGCAACAGAAACGTTAATAATCGTTGTTACCAACAAAGTCATAAAGAAATTTATTAATTAAAGTTAGACTTTTTGTTATTAACAATTTGCCGCGTCACCTGATCCATCTCAATCGCATACGATCTGAGCCACCTGGGCCTCTACTGCCCACGAGGTAGTTACCAACAAATGTTACTACTAATTTTGGGTTCGATAATTTAATGTTTATTATATTTGCCGACTCTTGGTGGTTAGCAATAATTTGTTCCAACACAGTTTTTTTTTATAAAGGTGCTTTTAGACGGTCAGATCAGTGTCCGATTTGACACCCTGTATCAATATAATTAATGTAAATATTAAACATTTTTTTTGCATTATGTTTTTCTAGTATTTCGTATTTTTACTAAACCTGGTAATTTTTTTATTAAAATGGTTATTATTGTACTGTCTTAAATGGATCATCCTGTATTTTATAACGTTGATAGACAGAACTTTAACTGCTCTTTAAGTTTCGTTAACAACTCCCTGTACCTAAATCAAACCGTTATTGAGATATTCTGGGTGATTCTTTGGGAGTTCCAATTAGACGTTTTAGACAAACTTGACATATTTTAAATCTGAAAATTTGAGGTGTTAGGTTTTCGGATATGCCAAATTGATCTAAAATATTTAGAGCCTCCAACTACTTCCGGTTATACCGGAAGTTAACTATAACTTGCTTATTTTAAATAGAACACCCTGTATATTATTACGTATTTCGATAAAGCTACTCTTGGGGATTCTAAAAGTGGTATTCGTTGTTTTTGCTTAAGTCTCTGAAACCCCTATATCTAAGAAAATAAGAATATGTTTATATAAATAACGTTATAAAACATTAAAGGCTCCATCACGTAAAAGTGTGACAGCAATATTTTGACCTTGATATTTCACGCTATTCTTAACCTTGAAATAAGACTGGTATATTTCGTTTAACATTTTTATGGTCCGATATTCCTAACAATGACCTTACTTCCATGCTTTTAAGATCCAGATTTTAAATTCTAATCATATGATATAACATTTATTGTACATGATGTCTTAATTATGTACCATTACTGTTATTAAAAACATTTCTTTTGCATTTTTTGCTTGTTGTTTGCATTATATTAAGTGTTTATATTATTTATAAACGCTCCAAAGAAAGTTTAGAAATTAATGTTAAGATTAATTCTTCTTATACAAGAACTTAATTCTTTTAGTGACAAGCAGGAGAAAGCAGTTTAAACGAATACATACAAAAATTGTTACATTTATAAAAACTTTGCTAAGAAGTTTTAGCCATACATGCGTTAGCATCAGTAATAACCGGTGATTTTAAACTAATAGATTACCGAAACCAACATATTATGAAAATGATATAGACCTGTCAAAGGTCACTATTTTATTCCCAACGAAGCGGATGTCGAGTGCCGATTTAAACCGAATTGGTTACCACCAAATCACACCTTCACTTCTTTAACATGATTACATACTCCCGATTAAAAATATATACGCGCGAACAGGGTTATTCGGGAACCGTCGTATTTTTTTTTGACGTTCCATCCAACTGATTTAACCGGAAGTCGTCCCTTCTTCTTCTTCTTCTAGTCCCGTATACTTCGCGCACATTGGGGTCACCTGACCACTCTCCGTATCTCAACAGGATAAGGGTGTTTTCCTCAGCTTGACGAAACAGTGATGCTGCGTCTGCTATTCCACTCGAGTCTCTGATGTTACGCAACCAGGAGTGCTGCTTTTTACCAGGTCCACGGCGTCCTTTAATTTTTCCTTGGAGTATTAGTTGTTGTTGTTGTTGTCGTGTCCATGATCTGTACAAATGGAGAATAAATTAATATTGCTCCGAAGCTGTCGAAAAAGTTGTCAGAAAAAATTATTGCTTCTGGGTCTTCAAGGCTAATCTTGATAAGCCTGACTTGAATTGCTGGGCAGGAGTATTAGTTTCGGGATAGAATACCGTACACCACGATGTATATGACCCAAATAGGACGTTTTTCCTTTGTTTCACGATATTCATGAGTTGCCTTTCAGTACCTGCTCTTATGAGTACTTCTTCATTTGAGGTGTGTGTTCGGTCCACGATATCCTTAACAGCCTGCGAAGGGTTCACATTTCCAAAGCTTCTATGCGATTTATTGATCTTGCTCTAACAGACCACGTTTCAGCGCCATACAGCACGGGCCATACGTAACATTTAACTACTCTAAGTCGAAAATCCAAAGGCAAGTGTCTATGCAGCAACGTGTTCTTTAGCTTTAAAAATGTTGTTTTGGCCAGACCTACTCTGGTTTTGATTTCTTAATAGATTAAGGGTTATGCATAAAAGATCTGATAGGTCGAAGTGTTTGAGAGGCAGCATAGCCTTCACGACCCACCCTACAATCTACAATCTCTTTGATTTCTTTATCCCTAATAATAATAATTCAACTCTACTCCTATTCTAGATGTAATTTGTAATTTTTCATAGAAGTTTTTTTTTGTTAAATAAACTTTTGTTATGGGTCAACAATGCACCGTTCGTTGGCGGAATTCGAAAGAAACCTTCCCCCCAATTTATTATTAAGGGTCAACAATACATTGTGTATTATAGCTACAAAATTGTTTGATATGTTAAATTTGTACATTTAAGCAGCCCCACATAAAATTTACTGTTTCAAATATCAGGAACTAAACCTCATCTTGTTAGTCAATATTGTTTAGACCCCAGTACCTAAACGAATAACTATCCAGCGGCTTGTTAAAATATAAACATGCAGTGCCCGCAGCACACAATTGGTCCGATATGTCCAGAATGTAAGCTTTAGTTTTGTGTCAACATGGCTCGAACCAGTTTTTGGTTTTGCGAGTCGTAAGATTGATTTTTGGTAATCTTCAAAATCTGTATAGCTATTAAACTTATCTTGTTAAATGAACAAAAGTTCAGCGAGATATCCATTCTTTGCGACAGCCAGGCTGCTATCAAATCACTGTACTCAGTCTACTTGACATCTAGGGTAGCGGTGCAATGCCGAGCCTCCCTGTGAATGAGCTAGCAGTTAAGTTTAGAGTTCACATTGTCTGGGTACCGGGACACAGGGACATACCAGGCAAATGTAAGGCGGACGAGCTAGCAAGAGTGGGCACCACCCTTCCAGCTGTACCTGTGTCATCTCGGAAAGGAGTACCGATTGCAAACTGTCGGCTCCTCCTGCACATCAAAGTAGTTCAAAAAGCCAACTTGAGGTGGCAAAATGAACCCACATGCACGAATCATCGAAACAGATTTGGCCCAAAGTAGATCTACGTCGAAAAAATGATGTTTTAACTGTATCCTTTGGAAATGCGATCGCGGCTATAGCAGGACACTGGTCAGTTGGATCCCATGCACGGCGCATGGGAATCGCAGAGCTACGTCACGACTTCTGTAGAAGCTGTCACGATGAGAAAGAGGAGGAAACAATGGTACATCTTCTCTGTTTATTATTTTATAAAATTAGTTTTAAATATGTCAAAAAATCAAACGGCAAATTTTTCGTTCCAATTATTATCTCGTGAATGTGATTGGAAATGTTGGATATTTAAATTCCAAACTACAGAATGTCTTTTTAATATTAGATTTAATTGTGATTGTTTTTACAGAACATTTAATTTTAATAAGCGTGATATAGGAATAGAGACAACAAAAAAATTTGTTATTTATTTATAGCTGAGAAAACGCATTACTGTTTCTTGTTAACAGTATTAGATGACATGAAAATAACACACAACTTTAGAGCGTAGAATATTCCGACGTGAGTGTTTTGTTTCACACGCGTGAATAATTTTTTATTATGTCTCTTATTTTACTTTGAAAGTTATCTTTTAAAATTAATTAATTTCTCATTAAAAATTATTAACGTGATATTTTAGGAAAGTACATTCTCAGAAAAAAAGAAAAAAAGGCCAGTTGAAAAGTACCAACAACCGACGAACATGTATGAGAGCACTGATGAAAGTAGGAAAAGCTAAAGATGTGTGTAAGAACCGTAGCAAGTGGATGAAAGTGGTTCATTTTCGGGCCATATTTAGAACATGTTGTATACACCCCATGAACAACCCTTTGTAAGTCATTAATGTTCTCTGTAAGCAAGACTGTGTCGTCTGCATATCTTATGTTGCTGATAGGCTTTCTCTCATAATAGCTTCCGAATACAAGTTGAAAAGTAGCGGCTAAGATACAACCTTCTCGCACTCCGCGTTTAATTTCAGTATCTTCAGTTTTTGTATTTTCAATCTTAATGTTTGCTTTCTGGTTTTAATAAAGGTTTTCAATAATTTTGATGTCTCGAGTGTCCATTTCTTTCTGTCGTAAAATCTCCATGAGCAAATCATGTTGAAAATAATAATGGAGTGAAAGCAAAATTGTTTTTTTTTTAACACTTTACATTTTTGTAAATTTTTCTCAAGCAATTAATAATAAAAACACTCTGTATATTTATTATTTAAATTTTGACGGTTAACTCTGGTTAACAGGGAATAAATCCCATTTAAATCACATCGGAATAATGGTGAATAATGTTAGCTTGTTGGGATGAATATAATCTTGAAATGGATATTCTAGTGGTTTCGCATGCTCCGATGAATATCAATGTTTACCAAATGTAAGCTAAAATTGAGAAACAGTAGCAAATGTCGATTACGTTAATGAAAAAAATCTCAATTATGTATGAAAGTGCTTTTATATGTGTAAATAAAACATTAATTTTCGCTCTAGAGTTCATCAGATAGATTTCTGTTTTTTTTCCAAACAAAAAAGGTTTTTCGGTACTCAAGGCAACGGTCGTTGGTTGTTGAGACTTCAATTTTCTGTCTAGGTATATTTCTAAAGAGAGAAATTCAATATTCTGCACATATTTCTCCTACCTACAAACCGAATGAAATGTGATTTGGTTTCTATTCCAAAACGGCGGCGGCATTAGACGAGAAAGCAAGTTGTGGTTTATAAACTAAACGGGATAAGACGCGTTGTTTTTACTTGTCCGTTTATAAATCCATTTTGAAACACAAACTTTAGAAGAGTTTAGATTTTTCTCATTTAGACTTTCCGATTGTTACTTTGCAGTAACCAATTAGAATGTTTGTTCTTGTTGAGTGCCAACTATTTTTGGGCTGTTATCTGAAGCTAAAGTCGCTTTCTTAATTTTTTTTTGAATATACTGTATTCTTTGGACAATTATTACCTGATTTAAATAAATATGGTAATTTAAAAACTACACGAGTTATATTCCTAGTTGAGATTAAACATTTTAACTTTCTAACAGCATATAAATGGCATTGTTGATCTCTTGTTTTGGAAAATCTTAATTTTTTGTGGAATATTAAGTGATTAGTTTTGCATTTTTATAATTTTTTTAATGCTACTTTTAGTTAAAACACAAAATATTAAAATTTTTGTTAGTACGACATTTTTATAAGTTTTTTTATATAAATCAAAACTTAAATTCAATTATCTTCTGTTTATTTAAAAATTGATGTTGGTATATATGAGATCGCTAAACTTCAACACCGTTTGAAACTTGGCTCATTTAAGTGTTTTTTCATTGAGAATGTTTTTATGCAATTCATTTTACTTAACTCGCCACTATATACGAAGGTCTCTAAACTAGAGGGGAGAGTCGGTTGCGGTGTCTTCTCTGAAGACCCCTCACTTTGCCTGTCGTTTCTTTTGCCTGATTACTGCAGTGTGTATCCAGTCGAAATTACAGCTATTATCGAGGACACTGCACAATGAACAAAATTTCAGCAAGATATCCATTCTTTATGACAGCCAGCTTGCTATCAAATCACTGAACTCAGTCTACTTGACCTCTAGGGCAGCGGTGCAATGCCGAGCCGCCCTGAATGAGCTAGCAGCTAAGTTTGAAGTTCATATTGTTTGGGTACCCGGCCACAGGGACATACCAGGCAACTGTAAGGCGTACGAGCTAGCAAGAGAGGGCACCACCCTCCCAGCTGTATCTATCTCATCCCAACAAGAAGAACCAATTGCAAACTTCCGATTCCTTTTGCACAGCAAAGTGGTGCAAAAAGCCAACTTAAGGCGGCAAAATGAACCCACATGCACATCATCGAAACAGATTTGGCCTAAACTAGATTTACGTCGAACTAATGATGTTTTAACTCTATTCAGGGAGTCCATTGGAAATGCGATCGCGATCATAACAGGACACTGGGCAAAGCTACGACACGACTTCTATGGAAGCTGTCACGATGAGGAAGAGGAGACAATGGTACATCTTCTGTGCCACTGCTTTCTATACTAGGACAACCGAACTTTAATGACTTATCTGATCTCACAGCTCAGTTAGCATTAACTTGGATTATAGAACAAACAGTTACAGCGAGTCATTCATAAATTGTCCAATGTTTTGATTCCAACAAGTTCCACCGATGCGGCTATCAAGTAAAACAGAGAGAGAAAATGAGACCTATAGCAAAATGAATTCTTATTTACACATTTTTCTATACACATATATGTTTTGATACTAATGAGGCACACACCGTCTGTTTGTAAAATTAACCATTTTGAATGTTAAGAAGACAAAAAATTGATCACAAAATTGAACAGAAACTCAGCTCTTCCAACATTTTGATTAACTGACAACTATGTTCCATGACAACAAACATTGGGCTTAGACTGTGACTCGTTGTTGGCTGCACTCTGAAATGTAAATAACGGGGTCTATCTCTATTAGGTCATTAAGCATTAAAGACCTCACACTTTTTCTTAAAAGTTCCAACTGGTTTTCACGGTAGAGGGGAAAGGTACCGCCGTCCATCACGGTATCACAACGGGCCAAAAGGCTTAAGTGGGTTCTCTCCGAACCGATGTTTTAACCTAACCTAACTCGCCACTAGATGGCGCTATATCACATCAACTTCTATACCGTTCACCATGAAAATTGGTACACCCATGCATACATATATACATTTGTAATTAATTTAGACATAATACGAAGAATGTTTTTTGAAAATGTTTTTAAAGTTGCGCGAACAAAAAGATGAAAATTTTCCAATTTATCTTCTTCATAAAGTTATTAATTTAAAATAGTATTAAATTATTTAAACACGTCCGAAAAATGTGAATACTCCGTAACTATGTCTTTCATTCATAATTAAAGTTGATTGGGTATACAATTACTTGAGTTTAGTTAAGAGTTGCGTCAAAACAAGCCAAAAATAAATAAATAAAAAAGTTTGATGAGGAAAGTGAATTTGAAAAATAGTACAGGGCAGGGTAAAGGATAAAGTACCTAAATAGATTTTTAGAAATGTGTAATTTTCAGTATTAATACCACAAGTGATTGAATTTTCGCGATAGTCTGTCGATTAATTTCATAACGAAACTGAGTTGCTCGAAAACACCACGAGTTCGCAGGACGAGTGGTGTTTGTTTTCTTCAAGCAAGTTAGTTGAGTTTAAAATAAAAGACAGACTTTTGAGTTAAATTCGATCACAGGTGGAATTTTATTAGACTATTTTTCAAACAAAATGAAAGGTAAAAAACCGCAAGATGTCGATTGGAGAAATAAAGTTTAATAAACAGGAAACATTGTCATTAAATCAGTATCAACATAACGTACTTAAATATTTCTCAATTATAAAATTATAAATGTTACAGCTATTATACAGTGTGGAACAGCCAAATGGAATAAATTCGATAACGAATAAATGAGAGCGTGTTGGGAAAAACGTTTGGACACGTCGATTTGTATTTTTAGCTGCGCATTTTTTTCAAAAAAAATAATTATATAGGGTGTGTCATGTGACAGTGGCCAATACCAACTTTCTATTTTAAATACAACACCGTCTATATTATTTATTTTTTGGATTCTTCAGAAAATTCTAGATATAATTCATGTACAATGTCCCATACCTATCTTCAACTGTTTCGGAAATATTAGGTGTTTTCAGATGTATAAAAAAAAATTAACATTAAAAAAAGAAAATTATTTTATTTCACAAATAATGTAAAAAAAAACAAAAAAACATTAATTTCAATGTAAGAGATGTTCAAAATGTTCGCCGCGAACGTCTTGGCAACATGCTAATCTGGTATAGAAATGTCTTCTAACGTTACACAACATCTCAGGCGTGACTGATGTAATCGAAAGCGTGATTCGTCTTTTTAAGTCATGTAAGTCGAGTGGTTTAGTTTTGTATACAATACTTTTGACATATCCCCACAAAAAAAAGTCTAATGGCGTCAGATCAGGAGATCGTGCTGGCCATTCTATTGATCCGCGCCTCCCTATCCACCGATTTGGAAAATTTTGGTTCAGGTACTGCCGGACATTTGGTAATGGGGCGGTGCTCCATCTTGCTGAAACCGTAGTATATTGGCAGGAACTTGTGGGTTTGCTGGATCAGGATATAAGTTTGTCAAAGTTGGCACGACATTATTTTGGAGCAGTTCTAAATATTTATTTCCATACAAGTTGCCATCAATGAAAAAGGGACCTACGATATGACAATTCCTGCCCAAACATTAACTTTTTCAGGATATTGCGTATGTTTCTCTCTCATCCAGTAAGGATTCTCATTAGACAAATAGCGGCAATGTATTGAGTGTAATGTAGCGAATTTGTGAAACAAAATAATTTCCTTTTTTTAATGTTAATTTTTGTAATACATCTGAAAACACTTAATATTTCCGAAACAGTTGAAGACAGGTATGGGACATTGTACATGAATTATGTCTAGATTTTCTGAAGAATCCAAAAAATAAATAATATACAGGGGGTTGTATTTAAAATAAGAAAGTTGGTATCGGCCACTGTCACATGACACACCCTATATAATTATTTTTTTAAAAAAAATGCGCATCTTAAAATACAAATCGACGTTTTTCCCAATACGCTCTCATTTATTCGTTATCGAATTTATTCCATTTGGCTGTTCCACACTGTATACAATGCTTTAAGCAATTTAAAATTTTTCTTGCAATATTTTAGCACTCGTATTCCAGATCGTCTTTACGACACATTTCTGATAATCAGAACCATCAATGTTTCTTATGTTAAAGCCGCAGTCCTTTAATGTAACAGCTAGCCTTTCGACAGGCGTTGATTCGCGTAATAGGTATTTTCGTTAATCGCAAAATCTAGTAAATTGCTTCCAAACGTACTTTTTCGATTTATTCGTATTTTTCGGTACATTTTTTTGTTGATTAATTTAATGGGATTTATCCCAAATATTTTTAAATGCGTGCACATTGTTATTATACAATTCTTCTTTGAGAAATTCCTTGATTTTTAAAACTACTCAGTTCGACCCTGACGCCGTTAAAAAAATCATCTAAAAAACACGTGCTTTTTTGTGATCTACTATGTTTTAATCACGTCCTCAACACGTGAAAATTAGTAATCGGCTAGAAACAAAAAGTCCCGGGCAATTTAAAAATCAGCTAAAAAACACGTGCATTTATTATACCTCCGGAACATTCCGAAATCGTCTCGCGCAATTGTAGCAACCAACTATACGGTCACGTGACAAGACAGTTACCAATAAAAAAACGCTGAATGTAACGTGAGAAGAAGCCACGTTCCTACCGGCTTCCGGCTTCTCGTTCTCTTTCGCATATCATCAGCCGAGGAATGAACACCGCTTTAAAACACCACGTGGTAAAATGCACATCAATATAATCAGATAAAATAAATTAAATTTAAAGCTAACAACCAGTGAAATTATTCTGAAGATACAGGAGACTTGAAACTGTAAGCTCCATGTATTAAATTATACAATATATTCTCGATGACAAGTGTGTTGTTTCATTAACTGTGATTATAAAATTTACGGCGATAAAAGGCAGTAAACCCTTCAGCCTATAGTAGGTAAAAAACAGATTGAGCCAGCTTTACTGAGTTATCGAAGAATCTTCCAACTACGCTGCGAAAGACGTCGTCGAATAGCAAAAGTGAGTCGAGTCACCAGAGGTTCCGGTCGTAAAGCTGCTCACACTTCAGAGCATTTCTACAGCTTGTCGACACGCCCCTCGTAACTTCTCATCGTCGTCGCCGGCGCGTAACTGTCACATACAAAAATCTGAAAACACCGAACTTGACTAGAGCTTCTGATTGGTTCAATAGATAGGTGCGTGAAATAAGTCACTGTAATATGAAATCGTATAATGTTTAACTTGATAAGTAAATAATGTTAAATTTATTATAATTAATAACGATTTGAAAATATATTTGTTGCGTTATAAAGAACAGAGAGATCCACTTCAGTTGTTATAAATAATGTGAAAATACGTCTGTATTTTCCCATTATAACTCGCAATTTATAAGGAAAAATCCTCCTGTAAATCGTGATAAATTTTCGCTGTCTGGTTCTCACATCGAAGAAATGTTTATGTTACTGGGTACGTGAATTATTTCATAAAACAAAAAAAATAAGTCCGGTTGCTGAACATTCTAAATTGAAAAAAGTATGTCACGGGATTTAAAATATATTACAAATTTAATTGTGTAAAAAAATATATTAAAAAGCTATAAATTGTAATTTTGTTTTTAATCTGTAGTAGTACCTGATCATATTTAAAATCTTTTCACCTATTTTTTTGCGATTTAGAAAAATTCGCACGTCGTCAGTTTGGTCGTAACAAAAGGTATATTTTTATTTTAGTATATTGGCTGCCCGTATCCCGAAGTCTGTGATAGCTTAAGAAAATAAAAAAGTGGATTTAGAAAATTTATTTGTCGATTCAGTGCATCTCCGACAGTGCCTTTTAAAAAAAAATTATATAAAAACTGTATAGAACCAAAGAAGTAGTTTACGTGTGATAAAAAGATATTAAAATAAACTTGTGATAATCGGTATATATATATATATATATATATATAGTACAATTTATTGGACCAAAAAGTAATTAAGAGCTTTATAACTGTTTTCCTAAATTTAACATATCCCCAAATATTTATGAAATAATTTATTTTTGTCTTTGATACAAACGATTATAATTGTATATGTGGTGTTAAAAAATTGGTGGTGTTAAATATTGTGGACAACAATGGTGGTGTTACAAGAAACGGGTTCGCCAATACATGCGCCCGCAGCCATTTTGGATCACCTGGATTACAGGCGTTTGAAAATGGTACCCAAGAGGTACCTCAGCGTTCATCCGTATCTCACGCCATTTTGTGCCAAGGATCTGAAAACACAAATCGTAAGTTATTTCAAAATTTTTGTTTATTGGTAATTTATACTCTTTATTTTTTTACAATTTTACATAAAATATTTTACAATAAAATATGCAAGGATAAAAAATAGGAAAGTTTTTTGGTTAGAAATAGGCACTTATTTAATTATGTTAAAAGAAAATGCAACAAAAATAAATTAGTACAAATTTAATAAATATTTTTAACATGTAGTACTTACGGTATTATCAAACATCAGATTTATAGTCATTATTATCGGAATCTCTGTCGTCGCTATCCTCATTCGGATTGTAAATTATAACAGGATTAATTGCTTCGATGCGGTTTTCACGCACCCACCATTTCTCTATTAAATTTTCACATTTTTCTTAAATTTCAGGAGTGGCTGTATTAAGTGCTCGTTGCCAGGTTTCTAAAACAGCCTTATCACTGTAATCATTAGATCAAATGTAATTGTCATAATAAGTTTTGCATATTACCCAAATATACTCAATAAGATTAAATTAGCAATAATAAGGCGCAAGTCTTAGCACACGATGTCCATAACTGAGTATTATTTGATCCACCTTGTAATTTTTTTCTTTTTCGTGCCTTTTAGCTGTCGATAATTCCGGCTTAAAGCAATACTGTGAAAGTAAAATATTTTCGTTCGTTAACCATTCTTTTATTTTCTGTACCGTCGAGGAGTTTGTTGGTTCCTTATTTAAAATTTCCGAATGTAATGATGGTAATAGTTTCTCTTTTAACCATTTCACAAATATCTCCGTATCCATATTGTGATAATCAGTCGATTTTGATTTTGACGAAAATAAAAGATCCGTTTCATTAACAAAACCATGCTTTTCACCTGCATGCACAATAATTTGTCTTTTTTCTTCACCGTGTGTGTTTTAATGATTTTATGTTATCGTCCTGCCAAATTCTTTTTGTTTCACCAGCAAAAATCCCAAGTTTCATCCAGATAAACATTCTTTTTCACGCATTTTGTACTTAATGTCGCAAATTTTAAATTTGTAAGCTTCGGTGAAGTCAACCAGTCTTTGGATGTCGGCGGGGTTTACAATTTTCAATTTTTTGTTCACTTTCCATCTTTCACATCTAAAGCTAAAGTTAATTTAATTTCACCAATACCCATCGCATCACACACACACGCTTACGTATAGATAAACGGACCTCCATTGTTCTTTTCCGCAGTAAAATAAGCGTGTACATTTAATATTAATACATCTACATCTAAAACACGTCGCGGCATTTTCGCGGTCTATTAGGTTAACATACACTATTTGAAATTACAATCGGTACTATACGATTTTAATGTCGGTACCCACTACAATGAGAACCCAGGTTTACAAAAATTTAACAAAAAAACAAAAAGTGAATTAAGAAGCCAAATTAAAGCTAAATAGCTTAGTTAATTAATGAAATTTTTTTGGATTACTTACCCACCTTTTTTATTATGTACAATAAATTAAGTCATTAAGAACAGATTTGGTTGCAAAATTAACAGCGCTAGCAAATAAAAATATTAACCCTTAATTTCCAAAGAAGAAGTACCCTATAAATTAAAATTCGTTACCTACTAAATTTGTTTAAAAATATTAGGGGAATTTACTTTCGTACTTCTTAAATGTACAGTTGAGTACTGGTTCTCGAGTTTCTAACGATAATTCGAAACCACCGTATATTCGGGAAATATGCTATAGACTTTGCTCTCTTATAAAAAATAATCCTAATCATAAAATACAGAAATTTGATCACATTTAAAAATATTTTTACAGAGTCCTGAAGTCATGACGATTTTAATTTACCTTAAAGTGACTATAACTTTTAAAATCCTCGGTATACTCCGAGCAAGCATTATATCAGGAGACTCGTAAAAACGATCCGAGTTTAAATATAAAAAAAAATAGTGATACCATTTAAAAAAAAAAGAGGTATCTTCGCATGCTTCACAATTTTGCTTTTATAATTTTTTGGTATATTTATTTTAACAACGGCATTCAAGCACGTTATCCCTCTATGTCCACTAATTATACAGACGTATAAATAAAATTTACGGCATTATTGAACTAGTGAAACTTTTCAAATAAAATTCCTCCCAAAGTTCGTATCTCTTTATCTGATTTGGCACTTTCTCCCCTTTAGTGTCTCTATTTTAAATCGATTTCAAGACCCTAGCACATAAACATATTACAAAGCTAGTCCCCTAAAATTAATTGATGTAGATTTAAGCGTCACAGTTTGAGACCGTCTTTGTTTAACAGACTGTTCAATCGTCTTATATACATAATGAATAGTTGAATTTTATTTATTTAATCTTACCGTTTGAAATCGATAAATTGGTAATATATATATATATATATATATGCGGCATATAGCCAGGGGAGTAGTTGTTTTTTGATACATAATCGACCCACATGAACCTATATATATATATATATATATATATATATATATATATATATATATATATATATATTTTATTTATCAATATTTTCTTCATTGGGATAATTTTGGAAAAAATTTATTAAAAAATATATAATTAAATTTCGAATTATCTAAAACACTGAAGTTTTCAAATCAACTTCTACGCAATGTACCTCTTCAGTTTCTAGACCAGGCGGTATGTTTCAAAATTCTTCTCTTTGGATATTTATTTATTTATCGTATGGCATACATCACATAAAATATTGTATAAGTTAACAGGACAACATATAGCACAATGTACAAACAGTGTAAAAATGTAAAGTATAAAAACACGAAAATATAGCATAATTACAGTTGAATGTCTAAGTTGTTAATATAATCAATTGATTCTGGTGTCGCTGTCAGGAACTCATTTGGCTGACCTCCATATGCCCTCAGGTTGCAATCTTCCGTGATGTGGCGGATCGTCTGCCTTTCAGCGCCGCAGTCACACTGTGGGGAGGGTATTATGTTCCACTTGTAGAAGGCATCGGCACACCTGCCGTGGTTGGTCCTAATCCGGTTAAGTGCTACCCATGTTGTTATGCACGGCATGTTGAGAAATTCCGGTTGGGCTGCTTCGGTCCATTTCTGCCTCCACTCATTTATTGGGTTGAAGTCAACGGCCTCCAAGTTTAGAGCCGTTTTGATGGGGGGTTTTCTTGAACGCAACCTATTCCTGTCTATGTCCTTCTGTTTGGATAAATCGCTTTTGATTGCTTCAGAACATCACTAGAAATGATAATTTAACTGTACGTAAAAAAATTTAAAGAATTTCTCCTATTTTTTCATATATTTCAGTAGCTATGTATTTACTTCTACCTATAAAAAAAACACCGCCTGCAATTCTGAAATAGTTTATATTTAATCATATTACTAATAGTTTTTGTTTATTTTATGTACCTAGAAAATAGTTGGTTTGATGTTTACGGAATTAAGAGTCTCGATTCAGTGCGAAGTGTTCATCTGCTTGACTCCTTTTAAACCTGTCTAATTTATTTATTTATTTATTTAGCGTATGGCTACATCACAGGCAAGTTATAAATACGATAAAAAACAAGCGAGCCTTCTTACTTGAATTTTTTATCAATGATCTGCACTTAATTGAGACTTATTATCAACAGTAAATATTTATTTATATAGTTTACGCATATAACAGCAAACTTTATTCACAACACTGTAACTAAGTGCACAGCTGATGACAGTACCGACCTTTTCGAAAATTGTTTGACTGCTATCTGATGGCCAAATCACCGCGCGTTCATTCGTCAAAACTGTTACTGTTACACGTTTCACGAAATCACTCCCACAAGTTGCAAGAAAGCGAGAACAAAGATGTTGTTACACATCAAAAATACAACAAAGTAGATAAAACAATTGCATGCGCCTATGATTGTTTTGCCAGAAGATCCGGAGATATTCTGACGCCTCTTGTGTTAGTTTATTTAGCGTTGTCCAGGGTGCACCACGAGGAGGTGAACTAACTGTGTAATAAACAAGGTAGTTTGATCATTACAAATAATATTTTGCCCTGGTCATTTCGTTCCAAAATTTCACAAATATTCAATGTCTTAACTTTTTTTAAAGCGTATTTATTCCCCTTCATGTGCAAATGATATATTTTGTTTATACATAGATTGTTTACCTAAAATTTTTTTGCGTGTTTTCAATTAAATGTAACAAATAAAAACATGTTTGCTTAAGATATCATTGTTACTATTAAAGAAATCAACCTTGCAACAGAAAAGTAAATCTATTGACGACGCGATCTATATCATTCGGCGCCATGGTTAAGTCAATTAATTAAATCGTCAGAGTTTAATCTTTTGTCCCTTCAATAGTCTCCTAAACGACGAGTAATATTATTGTCTACTTTGGAAATGGCAAGAATTAAAACAAACGAACGTTTCAAACATTTAATACTTAATTTTAAAATTAATAATTAAAACTGAAATTTTTATTAAGTAAAATTATATTTCAATTACACAAATGCATTTGAGAAGTTTAAAAAAAAATGTTTACTTTACAATTACCATTACCATGGAGTATTGCTCGCACATTTGGGGTTCAGCACCAAGGCATTCTCTTCGTCTTCTAGATTCCATTCAGAAAAGAGCCATTCGCTTGATAAACAGCTCAACTCTCACAGATACCCTTCACCCTCTAGAACATAGAAGAAGAGTTGCAGACCAGTCATTGCTCTACAGATATTTCCATGGCAGATGCTCCAGAGAAATAAAAACTCTTGTACCACCATTGGCCACATTTGGCCGAAGAACTCGGCACGCTGATCAGTCTCACCCATTTACTCTCAAGATTGACACTACAAGGACCAATCTTCATCAAGAATCCTTCTTTTACAGGGCTGCTACGAGGTGAAATAGGCTTCCAAAATCAGTTTTTCCAGAGAACTATGACCGTTAACTTTTTAAAAAGCGTGTCCACTATCATTTCCTTTCTATAATCCCTTCCCCTTCTAATAGTCGCAGTGCGGGCCGTCTGTAGCTTACTACACGATAGGTCTACCCTTTTTGCGACTATTTTCATAAAAAAAAAAGCCAATTTTAGGATCTGAATTAGTTCTGATGGATTGGCGCACAGCATACTAGCCTCCGCAAACACCGAGAAGTGTCTCATCATCTACACGATATGTCGTGTCCAGAGCGAGTCGTGGATGATGAGGCACTTCTCGGCCTTTGTGGAGGACAGAATGCTGTGCGCGCGCACCTATTTTATGCATTAAAGTAATCATCAGGACTGATTCCGACCCTAAAATCGGCTTCGTAGAGTGTTTTCTAGACGATTACGCACTTCCCGACCCTTCTAGAAGAAAAGGATCAAAACCGGAACTCTGTCCCTGGTTTGAAAATGTTTGTTAGAACCTAAGGAACAACAAACTGTGCCAAGTGGCTTTTTTTTTACGAAATGCAAGGTTAAAACGGTTACTTGTGGTACTTATATTGCTGTAGAAAGTAAAAACAATCAACAGCGAGTATTATGTAATAACATTGCAGCGATTGAGTAAAAAAGTCAAGAAAATGAAAACTGTTTTATCAAGACAATGCACATCTGTTATCGCGATGGCCATAATCAATGTGAATTGCTTCGTTATGCACCTCATTTACCAGATATAACTCTATCGGATTATTTTCTGTTTTCTGACTCGGTTGTAAAAAATTTGTCAATAATAAAGAGGTGTAGTCTGCTATTTTGAGAAGCTCGGCAAGATTCTCACCCTAAATATTTGTCCCATTTTTTGGTGTTTTCTTTGTTAGATCGTGTACTTTGGTACTTTCTTCGTATAATTAATTCCTTTTTTATATTAAATAGGCAAAATATTTCCAATAATTAGTGTTGATGGTGTCATTAATTGAATTAATCACAATACGTCTTTTCAGTAAATCTTAAATAGTGTGTTAAAGAATTTGTATGTTAAACTTTATTGGAATTTTGAAAATGTTGAAAGGCAAAATAAATCAAAAACCAGTTTTAAGACGAGAATAGTTATATGGAAACGAATCTTTAATAAATTGATTAGAATTTCTGTGAAGCGTCATTGAAGTTTAGTAGAAATTACTGCTTTGTTTATAACAACATTTTTAGTTATTAAATTATTTTTTTAATGCAAAAAATTACCAAAAAGCACAGGTATTTTTGACTTTTTTATTGAACAATGATAATTTGAGCAAAATACTATCACAAATAAATTGTCTCACATCGGTGCATGCATAGTAATACACTCATACATACATACATATAGTCACGCCTTTTTCCCGTAGGGATAGGCAGAGACCACTTCCTTCTACTTTCGCTACGGTTCTTACACACATCTTTTGCTTCCTCTGCTTTCATCAGTGCTCTCATACATGCTTGTCGGTACTCTTGACCTGGCCCTTCTGCAAAACAATGTTGATCTGATCGAGATATGTTCGCTGAGGTCGACCTCTACCGACTTCCGTCCATTCACACTCGCCTTATAAATTTGTTTCGTCAATCTTCCTTTATCCATCCTTTGTACGTGTCCAAACCATCTAAGCTTTATCTATCTTTGTGACCACATCTTCTTTTACACCACAGCGTTCTCTTATATCACTATTCTTTACTTTATCCAACCGAGTCACTCCGGCCATACTTCTCAGACTACTCATCTCCGCAGCATTAATCCTATTTTCATGCTTCTTCTGCCAAACCCAACATTTACTACCATACATAAGTGTAGGAACCAACACACCTCTCTGCACCGCCAGACGTGCCTTTTTTTAAACTTTCTGGCTATTCATAAAGCTATGCAGTTGTTTTCCTGCCAACATCCTTCGCTCAATGTCACTGTCATACTTTCCATCTCTAGTAAATTTTGAACCCAAGTACACAAATTCATTAACTTGTTCCACTCTTTCTCCCTCAATCGAAACCCCACAGTTTGTCATGCTTTCTTCTCTTTCAAAAACCATTACTTTCGTTTTGCTCACATTTATTTTCATCCCTTTGATTTTCAGGGAATTATGCATAACATTAACCATCGCCTGCAACTCTTTTTCAGATAACGCTAATATGACTTGATCATCGGCGTAAAGAAGGCATTTGACGATCAAATCATTCATTTTTAATCCATACGCACTCCCTTTCAGATCTTTTAAACAATTGTCTATGTATAAGTTAAACATCCATGGCGAAGCCACACATCACTGTTTCACACCTTTTTCGATGTTAAACCAGTCCGTGCAAGCTCCGTTTATCCTGACACAAGCAGTGGAATCCTCGTAAAGTGATTTCAGTGCTCGTATTAAACTACCACTCACCCTATACATAGACAATGTAGACCACAATTTACTCCTCACCACTTTGTCATAGGCCTTTTCCAAGTCCATAAAAGCGCAATAGACCTTCTGACTTCTAGCCAAGGATTTTTCGACATACATACATACATATAGTCACGCCTTTTTCAAACAACATTTATAAAAAAGCATGCAGATTATTAACACTTTTTGGACTGAGGTACATACATATAACCTTTAGGGGTAGGCAGAGACCACTTCCTTCCACTTGCTACGGTTCTTACACACATCTTTTGCTTCCTCTACTTTCATCAGTGTTCTCATACATGTTCGTCGGTTTTTGGTACTCTCGACCTGGCCTTTCTTCAAAACAATGTTGATTTGATCAAGATATGTTCGCCGAGGTCGACCTCTACCGACTTGTCCATTCACACTCGCCTTATAAATTTGTTTTGTCAATCTTTCTTTAACCATCCTTTGTACGTGTCCAAAACCATCTAAGCATTCCTTTATCTATCTTTGTTACCACATCTTCTTTTACACCACAGTTTTCTCTTATCACACTATTCTTTACTTTATCCAACCGAGTCCTCAGACTACTCATCTCCGCAGCATTAATCCGATTTTCATGCTTCTTCTGCCAATTCCAACATTCACTACCATACATAAGTGTATGCACAGCCAGATGTGCCTTTTTTACTTGACGACGACTATAATCTACATGTTTCAAATGAGCACTAAGCATAAAAAAATGACAATTTTATTATCAATTTTCTCTGTTTCTAAACAGTCATATATTCTTAAATTTTAAAATACATTTCATGATGGTATTTCCTACCTGAGAGCTAATGAAGTCGAGAGCTTTAAACAGAAAGTCTAAATTAAAAATATATAATAGTATCATCAGGCCTGTTGTTACATATGGATGTGAAGCGTGGACCTTAATCACGAAAGATAAGCTACTCGAACGAAAAATCTTGAGGCAAATTTATGGACCAGTGCAAAACTAGGATGGAACATGGCGATCAAGAATGAATTTTGAACTAGACAACTTAATAGAGAGCGCAGACATTGTAAAATTCATTAAAAGTCGAAGACTGTCTTGGGCAGGGCATGTAATGAGGATGGATGAAAGCAGAAACCAAGAAAAATCCCGAAGTGGAAACCAGTGGATAGAAGAAACTGAAGAAGACCGAGGAAAATATGGATAAATGAAGTAGAGCGCGACCTAAAAACAATGAAAATTAAGGGC
Source organism: Agelastica alni (assembly GCA_950111635.1). Taxonomy (NCBI): domain Eukaryota; kingdom Metazoa; phylum Arthropoda; class Insecta; order Coleoptera; family Chrysomelidae; genus Agelastica; species Agelastica alni. The sequence goes on along the minus strand of OX467719.1, from coordinate 21,363,613 downwards.
TGGAAAAATTTGAGTAGAAACAGGACCGAATGGAAGAAAATTACTGAGTCGTTAAAGAATGATGTCCAGTGAACTAACAATAATTTAGTATTAATAATAATTTACTGAATACAATAATTCAACAAATATCGTAATAACTGTAAATAATGTATCATTACTACTTATTAATACGAATCGTACAGTCATACTAGCCATTAAATGATTGAAACAGTATCATTTAAAGAAAAGGTTTTAAGTCCTTCATGCATTTTAAAAGCCATCTCATGGAACAAAGGAAAAATTAATGCGGTTGTCTTCTTTTCGAGAATACAAGGACACAATCCAGCCAAAGTGCTGTTTATGATTTTGCTGCTTTTTTAAAAGCAATAATGTACTGATATTCATCATTAATAGATCAGTTTACAAACAGGTATAAAAGATTAACGTTATGTTTACCATATTTGTGCGGATTAACAATCTAGACGTTCACTGAACGATAAAACAAAAGCCGAACAAACAAAGTGTGTTTTATTAAAAAATACAGTTGCCAAAATGTTTCGATCACCTTTGAAATAGATAAGTAATTTACTTAATTAAAGTTAATTTTTACAGTCCGATAGATCATGGAGAAATATTGGGAGTACAATAAAGATATACATAAAATATTTGTGGACTTCCAACAGGCGTACGACTCGATCAACCGGGATCATCTCTGGTATGCAATAAGGGAGATGGTAATACCATTAAAGGTAATAAACATAGCAGAATGTGTGTTGAAAACTCGAAAGCAAAGGTGCGCAACTAACACCTGGTTTCGCTATGGATCGTGCAAAACTTATGATAACTGTTGCCGATGACATAGATGCTGTTGCGCAATAATACCAGAGATGTTCAGGATGTTTGACACTCAAGCTCAAAAAATGGGATTAAATATCAACAAGGCCAAAACTAAATACATGGTAACCTCGTAAGACTCAAAGGCAAAGAATAAGACAAAATATAACTATTAATGACTACAATTTTCCAGTCCTAAAAGAGTTCAAATATTTAGTAGCAACAATAACAGACGACCAAAGAAATAAAAAAGACGTAGCTGCTCGTATTGCATTGACAAACAGAGCCTTTTATGCACTATCTACATTCTTTAGATCCAAACTACTCACAAGTGAAACTAAGGTTACGATGTATAACATCTTATTACGACCTGTTAAAGCATTTGGCAGCGAGACATGGATTCTAAACAAACGCGAAATCGATAAGTTGTTAGTCTTCGAAAAAAAAAATATTAAGAGCAATATATGAACCATGCAGGGACAGTATAACAGGAGAGTTGAAACGCCGAAAAAATAACGAGCTGGAAGAACTATACGGCATGGAAAATATAGTAAGTTGGATCAAGTCCAGTCGACATCAGTCTTAGACATCATATACCATAAAGGGCCAGAGGGAAAATCTGTTGGCCGGCCTACGAGGAGATGGAAGGCCCCAGTTATGGAGGATCTGAAAAAAATGGGTATAGCACAATGAAAAATGGAAGCACAAGATAAACAGAGCTGGAGGGCATTAGTGGATGCGACCAAGACTCACGCGGAGTTGTAGTGCCAGCAAGAGAAAGAGAGAGAAAGTTAATTTTTCATTATTAGAACAGTATGTAATTTTTATGCTGAGCCCACTAAACTTTCAAGGTAAAGGAACATCCAACAAATCCTCTTTATATTTATGTAACGATTACAAATAAAGACACTGCAATTTAAATATAAACATGAACTTTTATTAAACATATTTTTAAAGTGAAACTTTTTCATTCTTCAGTTTAGCATTTAATGTGATGAATGAAATTGTTTCACTGATTTATTAATAATGCTCGTAATGCATTATACGAGGGCGGTTTGATAAGTCAGTGACTTTTTGAATAAAACAAATTTTTTTCCGAAAAATAAACATTTTATTTTTCTACATAATCAATTTTTAGCTCGATACATTTAGTTCAGCGTTTTTCTAATTTTTTTATTCCCTCCAAATAATAGGTTTTTTCAAAGCTCTCAAAATACGCGTTTGTTTCGGTAATGACTTCTTCATTCGACTCAAATTTCTTACCGCCCAGCCATTTCTTTAGGTTTGGAAACAGAAAATAGTCGCAGGGGGCTAAATCTGGAGAATACGCTGGATGGGGTAGCAGTTCGTATTCCAATTCGTGGATTTTGGCCATCGTGACTAGACAAGTGTGCACACGTGCATTGTCTTGATGGAACAGCACTTTCTTCTTCTTAGCCAAATGCGGCCGTTTTTGCTTCAAATCAACGTCGAATCTGTTCAAAAGTTTTGAATAATATTCGCCGGTGATTGTTTTACCTTTCTTGAGGTAATCGATATGAATGACACCGCGTACATCCCATAAAACTGTGGCCATGACCTTGTTGGCTGACAGACTCTGTTTCGCCTTCTTTGGTCCACGTTCACCCCGAGCAACCCACTGTTTCGATTGTTCCTTGGTCTCTGGCGTGTTGTGATGGATCCATTTTTATCCACAGTAACAAAACGGCGCAAAAATTCTTCCGGATTACGGCTGAACATCGCTAAACACTCTTTTGAAGTGGTCACACGATTGCGCTTATGGTCGAGTGTGAGCAATCGCGGCACCCATCTCGCAGAGAGTTTTTTCATGTCCAAATATTCGTGTAAAATATGATGCACCCGTTCAGTTGAGATACCTTCAGCATGAGCCAACTCACGCACTTTCATTCTCTGATCATCCAATATCATTTCATGGATTTTATCGACGATTTCCGGCGTGATCACTTCTTTTGGGCAACCTGGACGTTCGGCGTCACTAGTGCTGGTACGACCACAGCGGAACTCTGTAAACCACTTCTTAACCATTGAAATTGATGGTGCCGAGTCCCCGTAGTATTTATCAAGTCTTTCCTTAGTTTCAGTGATGGATTTTTTACGTAAAAAGTAATGCTTAATCAGCACACGAAATTCACTTTTTTCCATTTTCGTAAAAATTCACGAGGTTGTCTGCTTTGAACGGCTATCAAACACCAACTGCACGACGTAGCTTGCTCAAAATTAGAAAGTTGTCCACTGATAGATTATAGTTGACGACAGCACTGTTGCATTTGGAGTAACTGCGCGGGAAATTCAAAAAGTCACTGACTTATCAAACTGCAACTGCCCTCGTAGTTTGTTAATACGTTCGACAGTGTGGTGTTTTTTTTTTGTGCGCCCTTTGGTTTAGTGATTAAATTGTGTAATTAATATTTCTTTTATAAATACTAGTGACACAAATAAGACGTTATTAACTGTGAAAGAAAACTAATTAACAGCAAATTAAAAAATATCCTTTCGTGTCATTTCTCTCCTTATTAATTAATTCAGAGTAAAAATTTTTAAAGTAGATATTGCTGTAAAATTAATTCTAAATGTTTTAGTTTCCATACACATTTGTGTATTATTTTTTTATATTAGTTCCTTGAAATTGCATTACTTGTCGAATCAACTGTAAATTATCGGGAAATATCGTTAGGAAATTAAAAGAGGAAATGAGATTTTAGAACGAGCAAAGTTTTGTATGGAAATATTAACCGTTAGCATGCAGAATTTAAATTAATATATCATGCATTTAGTGTGATTCGATCTTTAAAATGTTTTAGAAATGTGATGATTAATTAAATTTCATCCATAATATTGTAACGTATTTTGTTCTTCCATGGGTTCGGCGATTTAAAACTCCCGATACAGTAACGAAACAATGTTTATTCCAATACAATAAATTCTTCTTTTATAAATCACTTAGATACCACTTTTACAACTATTTACATTTCATAAATCATAAACACTTTACTAAAAACTGTCCGCGGCCGCTGTCCCATACCCAATCTGGAAAACGCTCAACAGACTTCGCACAGGAGTCTCGAGGTGCAAAGAAAACCTGCAAAAATAGGGAATGCTACCAGAAGACGAAAACCCCCAGTGTTCCTGCGGAGAAATCCAGAACCCTCCACACCTGCTGACCTGCACCGACATGGGACAGAGCTGCACAGGGAACGAATTAATTTTAGCAAATGACAGGGCCATTAGTTTCGCAAACGGAACGACATAGTGTGATCCGGACACGAATAACTAACGTGTATTGTGAGCGGTAACTAGAAGCTTTCGAGATGTGGGCCTAACCTAGGATGTTAACAATATCATGGACAGAACATACGACCAATGTGAAGGTGTTGAGAAGAGAAAGGAGGCGTAGAGATTCTACAGGAAGTGAAAAAAATAATACTGCAACATCTCGGTCGCATCATGGTAGGTCCAAGGTATGGTATGCTGCAACTCATAGTCCAAGAAAAAATAGTGGGAAAAAGATCTATTGGAAGGAGAAGAATATCCTGGCTTAGGAACTTGCAAGAATTGTTTAATGTCACGTCATCTGACTTATTTAGGACCGCAGTTTTCAAAGTCAAAATAGAAATAATAATAGCCAACCTCCGAAATGGAGATGGTACATGAAGAAGAAACTTAAAATTGGTAATAGGCTTTCTTTCATTTGTTAGTTAGTGTTAGTTTTTCACGTCAATGAGATTAATATTCTTCTAAACCACTGTTGCTAGTCTTTGACCTTGAGGCCTTGAAAATATATTTACATATTAGTTTTTCTTTCATTTGTAATATTTTTCATGTCAAAAGTACTATTTTCACCTAAATCACCGTTACAGTTAGCTAAAGACTCGTAAAGGTTAGGTTTTTGTTTGCTTTATGATGAACATATTTTGAAGTTTGGCGTCGTTTCAAATATTTTTTTCTTTATCCTAGTAGATTAAACAAATCGTAAAATGAATGAATTTTTTTTTTGATGAAAATATGAGACAATTAATTTAAGATGAATGATGCAAACACCTGAAATATTTTGAATACCGTCAACAAACATACCAAACAAATCGATTACACGATTGAAAAATGTTTTTGGCAAGCGTATAGTATTAATTTTTGAGTTTAAATATTTATTGAAGCGTTCAAACAAACGATGACAAAACCACCGAATGTTATCGTCATAAAAAAACAGTTAGTTAGTCACATATGGTGTTGAGATATTTTTTTTTTCAAACATATGGCGATTATTTAAAAAACATCACATTACCGGTTTTTTTTTTCTTTTTTAATCATCGTCATATTAAAAATGACAACGATCGCCGTCGCTTATGGTTTAATTAATAAAAATTACTTGTACCGAATGTCCCAAAATTCTTGTACTGATCAAATGTTGCTATCCTTTACCAAAGCTTATTGTTTAACGGCAAACCATTCTCATGTTACGAAACTTTTATTAAAACAAATATTCCACAATTTACTGCTCTCCGTTTATTGCAACACTGTCCAGTGGCGGCGCAAGACCTAAACTTAATTTGGGCAAGGTACATTTCGCGAGGCGCTCTGATGGTGCAAGAAGAAGAGAAAATAAAATAAAAAATCACACCACCCACGCCTTACGCCGGCGCCGCCTCTGCTACTGTCAATAAACATGGTTCAAAATACTGCGCTCTGAATAACCCAAACAAAAGCTCGTTAAATAAAAACTGCCCACTTTCGTATTCCGGCCAGCATTAAATACACGCGACTGTTGAGCTATGCCAATCGAGAAGGACTGGATTGGAAGGATTCATAAAATCATCATAAAATCTACAAAAGCATAACATTTCTCTGGTTACTTTTTTTTGGATACATTTACATACATTTTTCTGGTATTACTTTTACTTCAATTTTTGAAGTTAACAATTTCAAAAAATACGGTTAATTGAAAGTCAGTTTTACCAACGCATCAAAGTATCGACGTACAGCCAATCAAAAATAAGAATCATGAAGATCATTGAGATATTTTGGGTACATGGTCATAATCACTTAATTTTTATTAATAGACATTTTGGAAATTTAAAATTCGTGCAAGGTTTAAAAAGTTTGGCTCTGATGATGAGAGATGATTCACTCTAAAAATAAATTGTATAAAAAGACATTTCTGTATATTATAGCTTTATGAACAGCCAGAAAGTGTCGAAGAAGGCACGTCTGGCTGTGCATAGGAGTGATGGTTTCTTATCTTATGCATGGTAGTGAATGTTGGGTTTGGCAGAAGAAGCATGAAAATAGGATTAATGCTGCGGAGCAGTGCAATGCCGAGCCGCCCTGAATGAGGTAGCAGCTAAGTTTAAAGTTCACATTGTCTGGGTACCCGGAAATTGGCAATTGTAAGGCAGACGAGCTAGCAAGAGAGGGCCCCACCCTCCTAGCTGTATCTATCTGTCTTATCTCAGCAAGGAGTACCGATTGCAAACTGCCGGCTTCTCCTGCACAGCAAAGCAGTTCAAAAGTTAACATGAGGTGGCAAAATAAACCCACATGCACATACAGATTTGGCCTAAACTAGATCTACGTAGAACTAATGATGTTTTAACTCTATTCGGGGAGTCCATTGGAAATGCGATCGCGGCCATAACAGAACACTGGGCAGGTGGATCCCATGCACGGCGCATGGGAATCGCAGAGCTACGTCACGACTTCTGTAGAAGCTATCATTATGAGGAAGAGAAGGAAACAATGGTACGTCTTCTCTGCCACACTTTTACTTAAAAGTTTCAACTGGTTCTCACGGTAGTGGGTTTCATTCTAACCGCTGTTTTAACCTAACCTACAAAGATATATTAAGAAATGCTTAGATGGTTTGGACACGTAGAAAGGATGGATAAAGGAACATTAACGAAACAAATTAATAAGGCGAGTGTGAATGGACAAGTCGGTAAATGTCGACCTCGGCGATCTTATCTAGATCAGATCAACATTGTTTTGAAGAAAGGCCAGGTCAAGAGTACCAACAACCGAAGAGCATGTATGAGAGCACTGATAAAAGTAGAGGAAGCAAAAGATGTGTGTAAGAACCGTAGCAAGTGGAAGGAAGTGGTCTCTGCCTACCCCTAAAGGTTATATGTTTGTACCACAGTCCAAAAAGTCTTAATACACTGCATGCTTTTTTATAAATGTTTTTTGTTATTTTTAACATTTCAATAAAATATTTCGCAGCTACTTTTTAATTAATTTATTATTGGTTAGGCCTAAAATAATAATATAAATTTTATTTGTCATGGTTCCAGTTAGCTGGTTAAACCTAATAAAAAATATGTAGTGTATGGAGACTTTTTGGACTATGTAAATGTGAACCATTAAATGGATTGCCCCTGCCAAAAAATAAACATCTCGCAAGTTTTCAAAGACGTCTCATTTTATTTCGCTTCAAAATAACAATAAAATGAAACTGTGTTTAAAAATAATCAACGATAAGAAACGGTGTCATAGAAGTTGTGTGACACGAAAATAATTTCGTTCTTATAGATTTTTCTTTTTAAGGCATTTTTATCATATTTAAGATTTAATTTAATGAAATAATCTGTACCTTGCTTTCGGTCGAAATCTTTTCAAACCAAACGAGTTCGGTTCGTTGGTTGATTACATTATTTTGAATAGGGCCAACAAATTTTAAAATTTGCATAATTAAAGAATTTATGGAATTTGAAATTAAAATTTCCTTGATTTTTCATTCGTTTAAGTTGGTGTTAAAAGATTTAAAATTAAACCATTTTATATACAGTGCTGTAATATTGCCGATTATAGGGATTTTATAATTCCATCTCCATTTCCGAATGAATGACATTTTTACCGTTCGTGATTGTTTGCAGATAAGTTTCACATCTAATATCTCAATAAGTAATGGGCGGAATTTTAAAATTTAAAGACTTTACGCCGGGGCGACGTCGACCGAGCAGTTGCGAAAGCGGCTAGAGAGAGGCGGTGAGGTGTGGGTAGCTTGACCGGAACCTCTGGGGGACCTCGACGTACTCCTGCTGTTGACGGCGTCTTCCGCACGTTGATGTAAATTTCCTTCGATTGTCAGTCTGGCTGATTCATGGTTGTATACGTGCTGTGGTTTTTCTAGGTTCTTTGGTTTCTTTCGCCGTGAATTTTGTTTTTAAATTAAATAAAACACACACTTGTCATCGATACTATATTGAAGAATTTATTCAAGCTTCCTGTATCTTCAGAAAAATATCACAGGCTGTCGACTTTAGATTTTATCTGATTACGTTGATGTACATTTTTCACCACGTGTTGTTTGAAAGCGGTGCTCTTAACGGTGAGCGTTGTGTATTGCTCGGAGGTTGGAAAGGTGGAGAGGACGTCGGAGGGTCAAGAGTGACTTCGCCCCACTTTCGCGCTCAGGTCTGTTCTTTTAATTGGTCAAAAGCGTAACGGTCTTTTTTTTGCGGATTATTATAGTGGGGTTACTAAAATGCACGTGTTTCAGCTGCACGGCGTCAGGGCCGTACTGAATGGTTTTAAAATCAGACTGTATAGAGAATTGTAAGAGCTTTTGAAAGATATCTTATTTGACCCCAATGCCATTTAAAAATTTTGGGGTGATTCTTACCCTCGCTTGGGGTTGAGAGTAATGAAGTCAAAATTACCGGAAAAGAGTTTCTTTTAATAAAAAATCGACGGGTCTCACTGAGCTTTTTTCTAAAATAATGACGAGGTTCCTGCAAATGGCTCTGTTTCGTTTTAGGTTGGCCACCTTGTATATCTTTTTAATAAGGATTTCAAAATACGAGTACAAATGTAAAAAAATAATGTTTTTGATAAAAAAAAAGTAAAGTAAATAGTGGGACAACTTGAGCATTGAATTACTTTTCTCGATTCATGACTTTACTTGTCTAAAACCGAGAACAAAATTTGATCCATAAATTTTGTAGGTTATTTTTTTTAAACTCCTACACATTAACACATCAAAATGAACATCCAAACGCCATCCAACCGACAGATATTTCCCTCGGAATGTCTTTAGACCCACATGGCTGTTATATGTGACCTAATAAGGTTATTCAAGGTTAAAAGCGTAATTAATACTTTTGTTTTCTCATGTTTCTTACAATACAACCATCATCAAATTTATGTCCCTGCTGCATTTACCTCAAATGAATATTTTGTACCATTTTAGGTACCACTGGGGCTTTGTGATTTGCATTTTTACCATCATTACCAGCTTATAAATATATAGGATGTTCGTGAAAACGCGTTGAAACGCTAATAGTTTTTAGATAATAACTATTTTGTAATGTGGTCTCGAAGTAACTAATGATTATTATACTATTTTTATTGCCACTCTGGGTCGGTTGCACCCAGTAACCACTCCCAGCTAAATAAACGCATCAATATTTTTCAGTGTCATACATAGTTGAAAAATTAATTTTTCTCCGCTACAATATAATTTTTTTTTTTTAGTAAGAGAAGTATATTGTATATTTTTAATTTCATTTCCTTATCTGATATAAAGTCATTTTTTTATTGTTGGTCATTGGCTCACGTGAAATCAAAATGGCCAACAATGCTAGGCTTCACATTAAGCAGGCGAAGACAACAAATATCAACCGATATGAAAAATCGGAATGGACTAAAATTTGTTGCTGAAAAACCAAACTAAAATAAATAAACATTTTTTTTTGTTAAATTTACACCGAATTTGCTTACTTAAATCGCGATTTCCACCTAATAAATAAACTATTTAATTTTGTTGCTCATCGCAGCAAATATTTTTAGGTCCTTAGAGTCAGCAACAAAATAGAAAACTGGAAATCGGATTTTATTTTGTTGCTCAATGGCGTGATAATCGCTGATGCCTAAACACTCAGCAACAAAATCGATAACCTGAGATCGGATAACTTTTTGACCGAGCAACAACATTTATTATTTAAATAACGGAAGTAGCAAATTAAGCTGGCGTAGACGTTTTATAAGTATATCGGTTGTAACGTGCCTTTTTTTCCCTTCCACAGTTCCATTATAATTGTGTCTCTGATAGTTTTGTATTCCTCAGGTACTCGTAAATAGTGTCGCGTGCCGTATTTTGTTGTAACTTAAATATATCATTCGTTGTAAATAGTGTTGCATACCTTGTTGTGATAGGATTCGATTGTTAATGGCTTTGGCATTTTTGTTAATCGCTGGAGATTGAGTGGGGGTTTTCGTTATTGGATTTTGCTTTGGTTTTTGGCCTCGATTGTTGTGTGTTGTCGGTTATATTATTGTTTGGTTTGCATTTCTGTGTGGATGGGGCTGGCTATCAACACGGACGAGCGCGATTCTTGATGTGGAGCATGGACTTGCGAATATTGTTGGTTGACGTCGGTTCCGTGTCATTTTTTGATATCCAGCTTGGGGAGGTAGGGCAGTCGGGTGGTGACCGTCTTGGGAGTGGTGTGGTGAGAGTTTTTGGGGCGGTGTAATATTAACAAGTGTGCGGAGCCTCTACGGTTTTCTTTTCATATCTGGCTGTATTTGGGCCATCTTGATTGGATTTTGAAGAAAAACCATTTAATTTTTAACTTGACCATTCTATCTTACCTTCGTTGTTGATATTTTGGATTTTGGTGTCGAGTTAAAATAACCGCATGCGGGATTTATTTGAGGGAAGCCATTGTTAATTAGCAGGTGCCGTTCCATAACCAAACCGGCCACAGGAGTAGTGCATTCGTATACCCAAAGGTTACAAGTGATTTATTTTTAAATATTTAACGACGTGACTTATTTTTGACACCACGATTAAGTTTTGTTTTAATTTATTAATATAATACATTATTAATAACTATTTATTGCATTAGATAATATGCCAAAACTGAGTACTTTGATTTATTGTTAGCTGCTAATTTTGACTATATTTGTTATAATGTTATTATTGAACTGAGTACTTTGATTTATTGTTGGCTGTTGATTTTGACTATATTTGTTACAAGTTTATTATTGAACTGAGTACTTTGATTTATTGTTAGCTGTTGATTTTGATTATATTTGTTATAAGTTTATTATTGAACCGAGTACTTTGATTTATTGTTGACTGTTGATTTTGACTATATTTGTTATAATGTTGCTATTGAGCTGTGTATTTTGATTTATTGTAGGAGTAAAGTATCCAATATATTTTAGCTATAATTTCATTTATTTGGTTCACCATAATCTCAGTTGTTTATCGTGTGGCTCTGCTAGTGCCTATAAGACCTAGGGGTTTCCGGCTTGAACCGTCTAAGTCGGTGGCGCGGCTCACTTTTATATTTTTTTTCTTCTACCCTCTACGGCTGAGCTCGGGCATAATTTGCCAGTAGAGAGACCGCTGGCAGAGTACTCTATAGAGAACGAACAAGACGTGGCACGGTTAATTAGCAACAAATTGAGCAACTTTTTTTTTAATTTCTCCAATTTTGTACCGCCAGTTTTATGGAGCTCGATAACAACGTCAATGCAGTTTCAACAAAAAATATTGTCAAAATTCAAAATTATGATAAACAATGAGAGCGACGATCTAACTCCTCCAGATACGAAGGAGGCATGCTTACATTTAATGCCGGAAGTATCTAAAGAGAAGAATGAAAAAGCTTACAAATTCTTTACTGATTGACAAAAGAAAAAGTTTACCACTTTGACTTCAGAATGAATATGTAAATAGTAAATTTCTAAAAGCTTAAATCAGATTTTTGTTTAGTAAGGCATCTGATACACATAGATACTGTATCTGAGGTACGCGTACCTCAAATAGAGTATCTGCTTGTGTCAGAGGTCTTAATTTTTTTAATTTGTTAATTGTAAATTGAAATGTTTAATACAATTTATGCAATTAAAATTGTAGTTCAAGTTTTAAAATAATTTTGCTATTTTATATAAAGTAGAAAAGTATAGTGTACAACTCACACGAAATATTCATTTCCCACGAGTATGCTACGGTTCATGCTGCATACTCGCGGGAAATGAATATCATTCCGTGCTCGTTGGGCAATATACTATTTTATTTCGTCCAAAAATCCAATAGTAATCATGACCAATAACCTCCGATGATGTATTCTGGTTACATTTTGCGTAGTTGCTATTGGAAATCATAACAATTAATTCTTTAAAGATAATCTTTACTTCGTCAGTAGCCGAAACTTTCTTAAAAATTGATTCCTGTTAAAAGTTAAGAAGAGTACTAAATAATGCTTGTTGACACGCGTATTGCGTATCTAATTGACCCACCCTTTTATCACATTCTTCCTGCATACAACTGTACTTACAACCATTCTTACTTATTAAGATTTTAACATTATTATCTCTTTTCCAATTTGATCTGAATGTAAAATAAGGACAGTTGTACCATTCTCTTTGCCAACTTGTAGATCATCCCTAAAGATCATCCCTCCTAGAAATGTGACCAGCTTATTATTCAAAAGTTCCCTCAGATTAGCCAGGGTTAGTCATCTTTTTCAAGAATATGGATTCTCTGATTGATGTGACGACAGGTTTTTTATTTAGCTTCATGGTATTAATTTGCTTCAGTATTGTACAGTGCCCTGTTACTATCTCAGTAAGGAAACGTCTGTGCAATGACAGAGACTCCGCCGTTCCTTCACTGTAGATTGTAGAGTCGTGAAAGCTATGCATCCTCTCAAACACCTTGACCTATCAGATCTTTTGTGCATGACCCTTAATCTATTCGAGGCCCGGGATTCCAAAACTTCGTGCAAAGTTTTTCCTAGGGGCTAAGTTTCTGTTATCGAAGGGCCTTAGGAAGGCCAGAAACTTGAGCCTCATGCAGAAAAGCGCTGGGCATTCGCATAGCAAATGTTCTGCAGTTTCAGCGAAGTTCTTGCAGTACTGGGTACTATCACGCTATGTTTGCCCATCTTTTTTAGATGATACCTCAGAAGGCAGTGTCCAGTAAAGAGTCCTGTCACCAGTTTCAAGTCTTTCTTGTCCAACTCAAGAAGCCGTTAAGCTTTCCTTGGCGGAAGGCTTACTAGCCTTTTTGCTTGTCTTTGTCCTGGCACTTTATGCCAGTGAGATTTTATTTGATCTGCTTTCTAACCTCTTCTTTCAAGTGGGCTTTGGAAAGTCTATAGAAGGGTTCTGGGCCAAAAAAGATTGTGTATTTGCCACTTCTTGCAAGGCAGTATGCTTCTTCGTTGCCTTTAACTCCCTTGTGAGCTGAAACCCACATCAGAGTAACCTGATTGTTTGCTGCCAGTTGTGTCAGGGATTGTTTACTATCACAAGTCAGCTTAGACTTTAGAGCTTTTAGTGCTGCCCTTTGGGTGTTCCTTTCAATGCATTCCTGGGTACATATCTCTATGGCATGTAATTCTTCTTGAAAGATGGTTGGGGTTACCAAGAGATGTTGAGAGCTTAAAATTCGGCCCTGTAACGGCCACTCCAACCCTTTCATTCATCTTGGATCCATTCGTGTACCACACTAAAGCCTCTCTTCCTAGTTGAGGTCTCTTCTCTGTGCAAACTTGGTGGTTGTTTATGACCACTTAAACTGCATTTCAAAGTCGTATCTAACTAAAATAATATCTGTCGGCTTAGAATTGCATTCTAGGGAAATATCCTTTACTGTGGTATCTTGGTTAAAATAAAACCAAAAACGCCTATTGTATTAGTTTTATAAATATGTTTGAATAATTATCTTTTATTATCATAATAGTTTTTATTAAAGTTTAATGTCAAGATCAAATAGTGAAATGAAAGTTGGTTCATTTATTATTTGTAATATTATCTTGAGTTTATGTTTCCATCGCGTAAGCTGCTTTGTATAAAATTAATTAGTACTCTAATTTCACAAACACTCTGTGTACTTTGCGAAGATATGTTTAAAGCGGTTGTCCCATGATATGTTTTTGTTGTTCTCGCATTGTTATTCAAAGTGTTTAGTGTCGCAAGTCAGTTTCATTGACTATTCATTTACAAATGTAATTTGAAAGTCTAATAAGCCCAAGCTGCCTACGTAACAGTATAATTGTGTGGTTATTTTGAAACCCGGCCGATTTTGTTAGTAGGTTTTAAAATAATATTGTCATTCGTTGAGGTCAATAGAAATTAATATGTTTATTGATTTGCGTCTTAATGTGTTTCATACTACAGAATAGCCAACCGAAAACGAAACAGAGCCATTTGCAGGAATCTCGTCAACATTTAAGAAAAACGCTTAGACCCGTCGATTTTTGATTACATGGGGACACTCTTTTCCTATATTTTTGAAGGACGAATAAGACAATAGTCCCTAAATTTTACATTTCCTCCCAATACTTTAAAAAAAATTACATGTTAAAGAAATCGAGGGGCGATAAATCTGGCGATCGTGGAGGCCATTCAATGCTGCCTATGCTCCCAATCCAATACCGCGGAAAACGTTGGTCTAAATACTGACGAACAATCGCCGCATAATATGAAGGAGCACCGTCCTGTTAAAAATAAAATGATCTTCGTCATACTGTGGATTATTTTCAAATATATCAGTCAAGGCAGGGTCAATAGCGTTGCCACGTCTTTTTTCGTTCTCTAAAGAGTACTCTGCTAGCGGTTTCTCTACTGGCAAATTATGCCCGAGCTCAGCCGTAGAGGGTAGAAGAAAAAAATATAAAAGTGAGCTGCACCACCGACTTAAACGGTATAAGCCGGAAACCCCTAGATCTTATAGGCACTAGCAGAGCCACACGATAAACAACTATGATTATGGTGAACCAAATAAACAAAATTATAGCAAAAACATGTTGGATACTTTACTCACACAATAGATAATTAAGGTACACAGTTCAATAGCAACATCATAACAAATATAGTCAAAGTTAACAGCTATGGTAAAATTTCCTTGCTAAAACAAACCAAAAATGTAAAATTTACAACTTTATAAAATGACCAGAACAGCAGTAAGAGTAACAGACTTTACCAAGTTACAACAAAACGTAAGACATATATAAATTAACTCATTAATAACACTAATTCAAACATTTACATAAAGGCAAAGAACAAAAGGTAAAACATATATATATATATATATATATATATATATATATATATATATATATATATATTAATAACACTAATTCAAACATTTACATAAAGGCAAAGAAGATTCACTAGTTAACCGTTTACATAAAGATTTTCACTGCCAAAACAATCGAGTTCATTTAAAAATATCTTTACAATGGTTGACCTTTAAAATATCAAGATTGTAGGATATTTACAAATAAGTAGGAAGAAAATATATTTTTACTTGGACATAAAGAATTATTGAGAAAGTTATTTTAATCCAAGTTTAGTTTTGGCGTATTATCTAATGCAATAAATAATTTCCAACAATGTACTATATTAATTAACTAAAACAGAGCGTAATAGTGGTGTCAGAATGAGTCACTGCGTTATATATTAAAAAAAATAAATCACTGATAACTTTTGGGTATGCGAATTCACATGTACTCCTATGGCCTACTCCTGTGCTACTCCGGGGCTACTCCTGTGGCTGGTTAGATTATGGGGCGGCACCGGTTAGTCAACAATGGCTTTCCTCAAATAAATTCCGATAACGGTTATTTTAACTTGACGCCAGAAATCCAAAAAAAAATTCCACAACAAGGGCAAGACAAAATGGTCAAGTTAAAAATCATATGGTTTTTCTTCAAAATCCAATTAAGATGGCCCAAATACAGCCAGATATGAAAGAAATCCCATATAGGTTCTGCACACGCAGCAAAACCGACAGTCCGGTTGTTGGTTCAGACCTATCTTTCTGAGGTGGTATCTTTGACGACAGTGTCCTGTAAGCAGTCCCGTTAGAATACGCAGGTCATTTCTGCTCCATTCTAGGATCTGCTTAGTTGTGTTTCTCGATGGTTTAGATAGAAACGCCTTCGAGTTGGTTAACCCTGGTATATCGGACCAGTACGTGAGTATTTTCCTCGCTGCCCAGTCCAAAATAATTGTTTTGGCGGCACTTGTGGTGACTCCAAAAACCGGTTCTGGTCCAGTGAACGTAGATTCGGCCCCCTGTTTTGCAAGGGTGTCGGCTTTTTTGTTTCCCTCTACCCCCTGGTGCCCAGGTACCCACAGTAGGGTCACCCTGTTGTTCACACCAAGGTACTCTAGTGATTCGATGCAATTCCATACAAGTTTAGAATTTATCTTGTTGGAGCTCAGTGCTTTTAAAGCAGCCTGGCCCTCAGGAAGGTAGCTTGTGTGCCATTGAGATTTAGGTCTGCCACCAGTTTTTTTAACTTGTAATATATATGCGGATGTACTTAAAACTATACATAGACTTTAATACTTTCTAGAGTTTTCAAAATAGATAAAAAATTTGAGACCTTTTCATGAAAGGAGTTATTTACAAATGAAAGTGCTTCGAATATTGCTACAACTTCTGCTGAAAATGTTGGGAATTTGTACAAAGGCATTTCATCAATGGTTGGTGACAAGTGACTTATTAAAAATTTTTATATAAGTATATTTATCACGGCTCTTTTTGCAATGTACATTTTTTCATCTGTCAAAAGAGGGTTGGTCACTTGATCTTGATCCTGGACCTAATAAAGAATCCTTTGTTTATTGGATTTTATCTAAAAAAATTTATTAAATAATACAGAGTGGGTCATAAGATTGTTGTCAAAAATATAAATTCACTATCAGCATACAAATACGAGTACAGTTAAATGAATCTACAAAAGTTACTTGAAGTGTTTTTCTTGCTATTCTGAGCTGTTCTGCTTATTTGCAGTACTGATTTACAAATTTTGTTTGTTGTACATTTTTTGGGGCTGTAGTCGACAACATTAAGTTTATTTTCTGTAGTAACGGACTTTGGCCTTTTCTGAACGATGAAGCTCCACTACTGACCCAGTCTCTGCAAATATTAAATTTAATTTGGAAATACCCTGTCCAGATGAAGGTTGGATGTTTATGAAAACGTTCTCCAAATAAATCACAAACATTAGACTGCTAGTGTCAACTACTCAAGTTTACAACTTACTACCACTACACTAATCAATACAAAGTCTTAAGGATTTTTAGTGATAACTAACTTATGGCCCCCGCTGTATATTCTAACTTTTATAATACCCATTATCTCTGTGAAAATGACCTTCAGGTTGTTAAATTGATGGTTTCATGAAAAAAACAAAATGGTCAGTGCCTGGCATTTACCAAATACTCAAACTATCATGATTGGTTAGCAGGCATGTTTTGAATGCAGTGCCAACGTTACATCTTGATCTAATTCTCGCCGACTTAAAAATCCATTCGAAATATTATTAATAAAAAAATTTAATTATTTTGGCATGCAAATGGTCTAGTTAGTTGATTTGTATGAGAAATGATCTCCGCTATTTTTATCCATAGGCGTGTACGAAATATTTGTTAAATTTTTAATATCACTGGTGCAATTGGTATACTGTATAAAAATTCTAAACGTTTCAATAAGAATTACTTATTGAGCGATATAAACCGGTGAGACTCTTTTAAACCAGCGAATAAACATTTAGAATCTAAATGGTCACTATTTAAATCAAAACTTTATTAGTGGGATTACTATTGCGGTGAGAAAATTAAGTTGTCGATCTTTTAGTCTTTAAGTAGTTAACGTAAGAAAATGCGGGAATCCAATATTTTACTTTAGGATTCAAAACCATTTGAGTAGAGTTTCGTCGAGTCCGAAATGATTGTTTTGGTGGCACTTGTAGTGACTCCAAAGACCGGTTCTGGTCCTGTGAACGCAGATTCGGCCCCCTGTTTTGCAAGGGTGTCGGCTTTTTCGTTTCCTTCCACCCCCTGGTGCCCAGGTACCCACAGTAGGGTCACCCTGTTGTTCGCACCAAGGTACTCTAAGGATTCGATGCAATTCCATACAAGTTTAGAATTTATCTTGTTGGAGCTCAGTGCTTTTAAAGCAGTCTAGCTGTATTATACTAATGTTTTTGTTTGCTAGAGTTCTGTTAGTAAGTAAGCTCTCTTACATACAATTAAATAGCGAAGAATTCAGCCTGAAAGATTGTAGCATACCTGCCAAGACTGGTAGATATTTCAATCTTTGGTTTTCTGCTGAAAAAACCGGCCCCAACTACATCTGAGGCTTTTGAGCCATCTGTGTACATTAAGTATTCAGTCTCTGGGAAGAGGATTTCTCCTCTCACCCATTCGCCTCTCTTCGAAAAGAGGACTTTGAACGATTTTTCTACGTGTATTTTTGTGGCTAGCATGTCAGGAAATATTCCGAGAATTTGGTGATTTTTTTGTTTTACTCAGTATCCCGGAGTGGTCCCCTAATTGCTCTGCATTAGTTTGCCTTTCCAGAGACAGGAATCTGTAGGAGACTATCCTGGCCTCCTACTCTAAGAGAACATCTAGGGGAGGAAGATTTAGAAGGTGTTCCATCGCTGTCGTTAGTGTGCTGGACATAGCTCCAGTTATGGCCAGGCATGCCAAAGAAAAACGACATTATTTAAATCATAATTGCCTTTATACGATAATTATTTTCATTGTTCGGACATTACCTATTCTTACGTACCAAGATTATGATTATTTTATTTTGCATTACCTATTATATTATGAATATATTTCTTGCCGTGACATTATTTATTAACTGGTAATTTACTTACTTCTATATTATTACCTGAAATATTGTTAGTTTTTTTTATTTATTTGTAATAAAATAAAATTTATTGTATAAAGAAGATAAACTTTTAATTTCTATTACTCTTTTTAGTACTCTATTAACTGTAGTATTTTTTTTAAGACAGATAATATTTTGTTTACCTCTGGCAGGAATGTTCAAAAATTGGCTTTCGTTAATTTAAATCCTGGCGCTCTAGTTAAATTTGAATAATACTGTAAATTTCTATAATTTCTATAATATTTTTTGCCGCGCCTATGGATTGCATAAAAATTTGTTTGTCTGTCTAATTAATTGATCTGAGCATTAAAACGTGATTGCGATTCCTTTGTCGTGACGTACAATTGCTTTAAATGAATGAGATTTTTTTTAAATTTTATCGTTGTTTGTATTTTAAATTATGATTGGCAAACTGCTTATTGTTTCCGGTGTTACTTTGCAGAATGATTTTCAAAATTTAAAAACAGTAATTGGCCGATTGTGCAGAAGCAGCAGAGCAACTTTTGATGATGTTTAATAATTAAAAAAAAAAACATTTTTTTGCCCACCAAAAATTAAACGAATTAACAAGAAATTTATCGCTTTATAAAAATACCTTTAAATAGTGCAGATCATTTTGATTTAAATTTGAAAATATTTAAAACTGCGTAATTACAAAGATAGATAAAGGAATGCTTAGATGGTTTGGACACGTAGAAAGGATGGATGAAGGAAGATTGACGAAACAAATTTATAAGGCGAGTGTGAATGGACGGAAGTCGGTAAAGGTCGACCTCGGCGAACATATCTCGATCAGATCAACATTGTTTTGAAGAAAGGCCAGGTCAAGAGTACCAACAACCGACGAGCATGTATGAGAGCACTGATGAAAGTAGAGGAAGCGAAAGATGTGTGTAAGAACCGTAGCAAGTGGAAGGAAGTGGTCTCTGCCTATCCCTATGGGAAAAAGGCGTGACTATTTGTATGTATGTAATTTTATCCAAGAAAATTGGCTTGTTTATATAATTTTTTTTAATTAAAACTTCATCAAGGGTTTTTAAATCAAAATAAAAAGTATATTTTTCTTTTAAAAGCCTTTTTAATTTGTTTAAATATATTTTTTTTTGTTTTAGGTAAGTGTTCCAAATTAATAACATCTTCAAGGTTTGGTAAGCATATTATTGTTATTTATTTCTCCAAAATACAACGTAAGGCCACTCAGCTTTAAATCTTTGCTCATGCTCTAAACGACTGATTATGCATTAGCGTCATAATAAACTATTAATAAATGGCACAATAAAAAAAACGAACAATGAATGAATTTTTTACATATTTTCTAAAAATTTGACTGAGAGCTCATCTTTATTCGTATGAAGTTACATGTTTGAACTACTACTCCACTTATAATGGGCTTGAGCCGACTTAATCTGGGATAAAGAAAGAAAATACGATTCTCGGTGAGTTGTTGGGGGTAGCGAAAAATATACATAATTTTAAACTCAAAACCCAAGTAACATTTCAGGGTTCCCATTGTTTCAACAAGTCAGGAAGAGGCTGGAAAAGTAATGAAATTTTTTAAAAGTCTAGAAAAAAAAAGGGAGGGATTTACGGAGATATATCTGGCAAAAATTTAATATTAGCAGCTAAATTTGTTTCAGCGTTGTTTTCCAAATAAAACATTTCTTGTATTATAAGGTGCATTAAGTACTTTTTGTCTTATTTCTAGTCTGATATTCCAAATATATTATAAATTTCAATCATGCATACATAAATATAGTCACACTTTTTTCCGGTAGGAGCCTGGAAAAAATTACCATTTTCCACTTACCTTATGGCTATTTGCCCAAAATTGGAACACTAAAGAACATGTCTGGAAATGTCAGGGAATTTCATAATAAAAAAAGTGGGATCTTGTATTTTCATTAACGTAAGTTAGACTAACTAGACAATGTTATGATTTGCCAAGTTTTTTATTTATATTTTCTGTTTTATTAAACACTTGGCAAATAGTTAAGGAAGTATTATGTCTTGAAGGGTAAGGATTTTAGTTACACGTGCCCTTATTTCGTGTTACCGTTGTGGAAATTATTCCAAATTTGGATAAAGTTCTTCTTCTTACGTTAGCACTAAGTCCTGTGTGCATCAATGGTTTGCCAGGGGCAGTTAAGATGCTAAAGACTAGCTTTCATACCATCTTATAGGTGGTCGTCCACTTGTACTACACTCTGATCGTAAATCGCTAGTTTTACATCTTTCGGTTCTCTAGATACTGTAAGGGATTTTGTTTTCTTTATGGATATTTGCATGTTGAACGTTTCTGCTATTTGTTGGAATTTATACAGAAGCCTCCGTAGGTCATCTTCGTCTTCCGAGATGATCACTGCGTCGTCAGCATAGCATATTATTTTTATTGGTTAAATTTAAAACAAATAATCTTTAGGCGTGGAATATTGATTCTAACTATGGCAATGTCCTACGTTACTGTCTACTGTCACACATTTTAAAATGCTCAGAATACGTTTTATATTTATCGCGAGACAAAGTTAAAATATTTTTTTAAATGAACAATTACTTTTTTTGGAAATAAATAGTAAGATTTTTTTATGTATTTTCGTTGTTTTAATAATCTTTATCGCTAGTTGCAAGCAAATTAAATATTTTATGGATTCAAATTTCTGTCGCACGTTTGCTTAATTTCTAATCTTGAATGCATGCCTAAATTGATTAAGTTGTCTTCCGAGAAGCGCTAGTAATGATCCACATTACCAGCATACATCGGATTCTTTGGCGCATTCCAGGTTACCAGCAGAAGTTTCATAAACCGCTAATTTAATTTTATAAAATTTATTAAGACCAGCATTACCTTTATTAAAATATATTAACTGTGAAAGATTAGTTGCGCGGGCTGTGGGTTAAAGAGAGCGCAAACAACCAGACTCTTATTAATTTTTATATCATAAATATTTATATTGATTTTAACTCGAACAAAACAGCGTGTTATTAGGTACATAAAATACTGATAAGTACAAGGAAATTCTTATCATAAATACACCGGTAGTGGCGTAAGAGATAATTTAATGGTTTTCCGTAAGAATAAAATAAATCTTAGATTACTTAGCTATTTTGCAATGTGGTATTACAGATAATTGTGGATGGCAAGTGATAATATTGTACATCGTTTTTAAATGTTAAGTTTCAGATAACGGTGTCCCATTGTTTAACTTTATATTTTTACTAGCTTTTGCCGAAAATGGTTCTAATAGGACCCGTTAGGCGATAAGTTTAAATAAAATACGAAACACGTCTTCCATTAATTCTGTTAAAGAATGTTTATGCAAAATTTGAAGTAGATTGGAACAAGGAATCACGCTGTCGTCCCATACAAACTTTGTCCCCCTATTTCACCCCCTTAGGGGTAGAATTTCGGGAAATCCTTTTTTATAGGATGCCTACGTCATACAAAGAACACACCCTCCAAGTTTCAGGTCTCTACGATCAGTGGTTTAGGCTATTTTATTTTCTTCGGTCCTGTTTCTACTCAAATTCTCCCAATCGGTAATTTTCATTATTTTTAGGTCGAACTTTACTTCATTTATCCATCTTTTCCCCGGTCTTCCTCTGTTTCTTCTATCCACTGGTTTCCACTCACGGATCTTTCTTGGTGTTCTGCTTTCATCCATCCTCATACTAGTTGTAGTTCAAAATTCATTCTTGATCGCCATGTTCCATCTTCGTTTTACACTGGTCCAAAAACTTCACATACGTATGTAACAACAGGCCTGATGATACTTTTATATAATTTTAATTTAGACTTTCTGTGTAGGCAAAGTAACTACGGTTTCCACTGATAACTCTTGCCTGAATTTCGCTATTGATAGAGTTCGATTGATTCATTTGGGACCTCAAATAAGAGAATTTTCCTACGTGCTCGAATTCATAGTTTTTATATTTAAAATTTTCTCTATTAATTGCTCTTTTCGTTACTTCCATGTATTTTGTCTTCACTTCATGTATTTAGAGACCTTTTGGGATTGCTTCATTTTTTAGTTTGGCAACAGTCTTCTCAAGTTCGTCCTTGTGCCTACTTATTATTGCTATATCGTCCGCATATGCGAATATGGAATATGGAAAATAGTATGGAAGATAGTGCTTCGCCTTATCTTACTTCCGATGTAATGTTAAAGCCGTCTGTTTATTCATCGTCAACTCTTACGATGGACTTGGATCTGTCCATGGTCATATTTACGAGTTTGACCAGCTTTTTTGGGATGCCTAGTATCAAATCATATATTAGAAAAAGGTCCTTGAGTTTTTTCGTTTTTATTAAAGTTTTGTAAGCCTTCTTTTTGAATCGATGAGTGCACTAACAAATAATATTCGTAACATTTTAGTAAATGTTGGCTTTTTCAATTAATTTTATTGTTGACTATCAAAAATTAATTACCATTACAGGATTCCAGAAACGGTCTTCGAAGAAAAAAACTGCAAAATCCAGAGCTCATTTTATGTTTATATTTTTAAAATAAGATGCAAGGTGGCAAAATATTAAAGAGACCTTTAAAAATGGCGTATCAGAAGCTGTTGCTTCCTATTTAAAAATTGGGGGTTATATATAACTGTTATAAAAAGGGAGTTTATTGTAGGAATACAATTTTTTCCAACATTTCATGATCTAAAATTAACGTGTTTTGATTTTTTTAAAAATATGCATAATAATTGTAATAATGAATTTATTCCCTTAGGCTGTATATAAGATGATGGCAATATAGGGTAAAATTAATATTGACTTACGATCCAAAACTTCCTTCTGAAAGTTTCTTTCGTGACTTTGTGCCGAGTTACTTTTGGTTTTTTTTTAATAATGTTCTTTTAGTCGACAACTTCGATGCGTCGTAAAAACGGTCTAAATATCCAATTTTCGTCAAAATGTCAAAAAATATTTCTTTGTGCCATTTGTTTGGTTTCGTTCCCTAACCTCCTCCTATAAATATCATGAAAAGAGTCCCATTTTACTTTTGTTTACTTCACGAGTTTGTTACGCTTTGCCGTAGTATTTTCAAAAAAAGGAATGTCTTTCGGGAGGAATTTTTTTAACGGAAATGTGGTCCCTTTTTGTTCTCCGTTTGATATTTTTATGGAAAAGTTTTTGCATTTTTCTTTGTGAACTAGTGCGAAATAAGATAAAACGTCAAAGAAACGAGGGTCTCCCTCGATAAAAGGACCATCTTGGGAGTAGTAGAAAACTACGGTTTGGTACGACATTATTTATTCTACATAATTCGTACAATGTATACTTAAATCACTAATTTAAAAAAAATTGCTTTTACCCTGTCTTCTCAAGTTCAAAATGACATTAATCAAAATCAAATTGGCAACATAAATTTCAAACTGGCATTAATCAAAAAGAAATTGACAATAATCAAAATCAATTGGCATTAGTTAATTTCAAATTGATAATAAACAAAATCAAGTTTACACATGCCAATTTTGAGTTGGCATTAAATAAAATGCGAATGATATATTAATAGACACAGTAAATAATATAATTAATTGAGACCAGTTTTAAATAACATATATTTTTTAAAAATCATATCTTGCATATCCAATAAAGAAAAAATAAATTTTGCACAGAAACAGTTCTCTTGTCAATATTTTGTTTGCTTTTACCTGCCTTTAGTACAGACCATGCTTGTTCAATGGGATTAAACATGGGGCTATACGGACTTATTGTGATGGCTAAATTCGCCCTCTACGATACTGGAGTGGCATGAAGTATTATTAACGACTAACACAAATTTAATTGGTAAATTTTTTGTGCTCCTCTTAAGCACTACCGCACGAATTCGTTTGCTTCCGGCTTCTTGAAAGAACCGCTTCTAAGTTCGGAATGAATAAGTACCATGGTCCATCCTATTGGGTAAATATTCACTCCTTTGCAACTTTTAGATATATACTTGTGCAACGACATTTTTTTTAAAGGTCCTGGGTCCGCAATATGAACAAATTAAAGTTAGTTTCGTCCATTATATAATAGGTATATTGTGTGCCTGAATATCTATTTTTCAGCATTCGCTGCTTCTGTGGTAGTTAGTTCATGATTGCTCTGAAATCATAAACTTGTGAGTCTAAGCTGACTTGGGACTGTAAACAATCCTTGAGACAACTGGGAGTTAAAGACAACGAAGAAGCAGACTGCCTTGCCAAGGAAGAGGCAAATACCCAATTTTCCGGACCAGAACCCTTCTGTGAACTCTCCAAAGAACACTTAAAAGAAGAGGTTTGACGCTGTGAAACATATAAAATGAAATGACCGCGTTTGGCACCAGGCAATGTTAAGTAAATTATCTGCCTACGGTCTCCCAACCAAACTGCGCCAATGGCTCTTGAGCTTCATGCAAGATTGCTCCTTACATGTGGCAGTGGACGGTATTTCTTCTGATGCGTTTTAAACCAATGCCGGGGTCCCCCAGGGTTCCATCCTGTCCCCCACCTTATTTCTTTTACACATCAACGACCTCTTGAAAACCACCACGAACCCCATTTATAGTTTCGCAGACGATAGCACACTTGTCTCAACTTTCACATCATATCGATCTTGTTCAGTTCAACGCCCAAAAAACACAAAGTGCCACGTTTTCCAAGAAAGTGAATGCCTCAAATCATCCCATCACAATGTCCGGAATTACCCTTGAACCAAGTCCCGAGTATGGGGTCTCATTTGAACACCTTTGCCAGACTTTGACAGTAGTACGGACATTAAGGAAATAATATGGTTATGTTGTTGATCAATTAATAACCATACTTTACCATTAATTAGTCTAGGACATTGCAATAAAACTGAGAATTTTACCTAAACATCAGGTTTTTAATAAAAACTATTCAAGTTAGTTTATTAATGCTTCATTTAATTCGAATCAACATAAAGTTAATTAAAGGCACCAACAAAAAAATAATACTAATTATAATTTTATTAATAAAAATAATACAGGTTAAAATGTTTCACAATAAAGCTTGTGACTACATTTAATGTATGTAACATCACTTGTTTAATACATGTTGTAAATAGTATTTCTAATAGCACTTATATCTAATGTTGTGGTATTCGTAACTTTCTTTACACAAGAACGCGTCTTTGTAGGCGACTTAATTGGTTCATTATTTTTCACAGATTGTGAAATTCCACTAACGGTCCTCATACGCTATTGAATAGCTTCAGCTACTCGCTAAAAGAAAAAAGATTGGACTGGACGTTATTGAAAATGTTTCATACTTGAACTTACCTCTCGTACAGCCGTTAGAGGTAGTTAGTAATGGTCCATTATTTTCACGTTCTCGCTCAAAATATTCAATTAATGATGCAACGAGTTCTTTGCAAAAAAGTAGACACATGCGCACATTTAATGAAATTATTTCTACCCGAGTAAAAATGAGGCATTTTCTTCTCTGGAAAAAGGGAAAAAATTAAAACTTTTTACGCAGGTGTGGTAAAAAATGTATTTTTTTTCAAAATAACATAATGCACACTTGACACTGACAAAGAAACTTAAAACTGACAGGTATCAATTTAATCTAGATTATTGCCAATTTGAAATTGACTAATGCCACTTAAAAATTTATATAGCTAATTTGATTTTGGTTCTGATTGCTGCCAACGTCCATACATACGTACTCACAAACTTTCGCGTTTATAATAGTAGTAGGTTCACACAATATCTTTATAAATTATAGCCTATATATTATTCTGATGTATAAGCTGCATTATTGTAAAGTTTTATTAAAATCCAATTATTAGTTTTTGCGTGGAAGAGTAACAAACATACATACATACGTACGTCCTCCTCCTCTTTTCATTGTCCTCCAAAGGATGTAGTGACACCATTTATATTTGATTCAGCAGTTGATTCCATGCTTCCTGTGCAATCCCTTCGGCATCATGAAGTCTCATGTTTATTAAGGGTTTTGTTTGGTCTACCCATCTAGTTGGAGATCCTCCTCTTGAGCGTTTGCCTTCTACTTTCCCTTCTATGATTAGTCGCTCCATTGTTCCTGATCTTATAGCTATATGCCCAAGGTACTGCAGATACATGCGGTTCATTCTGGTTAGCAGCCTTGAACGTGGACCAATTTCTTGAAATACG
Organism: Agelastica alni; assembly: GCA_950111635.1. NCBI lineage: Eukaryota > Metazoa > Arthropoda > Insecta > Coleoptera > Chrysomelidae > Agelastica > Agelastica alni. The sequence continues at coordinate 21,337,021 of OX467719.1, read as the reverse complement.
GATACGTTGGTTTGGTGTTCTGTCCACGATACTCTTAAGAGTCGTCTATAAACCCACATTTCAAAAGCCTTTATTCTGTTGCGTACGTTACAATGGGGAAGACAAGAGCATCAACTAGACGGAGTTTCGTTGTTTTGGTGATAGATTTGTCTTTCCATATTTTATTTAGCTTGGTAGTCGCTGATCTTGCCATAGTCAGGCGACGCCGTATTTCGCTTTCACATTTCCCAGTGTTGGCAATCAAGGAACCAAGATAATTGAAATTGTTTACCACTTCATAGCCTGCAATTTCTGATATTTGTGGAGAATTGTTGTCTTGTCTATCAACTATCATTATTTTCGTTCTAGATTTATTTATTTTTAAGCCATATTTTCCGCTAATAACTGACAGTCTGCTCACAAACATTCGCCTTTATAATAGTAGTAGGATATTTTCTTCCTTTAAAATTCTTAATTTGTTGCTTTTACTTAAAGCGTTAAATATGTGGTATGTTAAGTAAATAGGGGTCGTTACAGTTAAAGTAACAGTAACGTTTACCCCCTTTTTGGAGGTATTTGTGTTTACATTAAGCGCATTAATCTTGAATCGTTTTCAATTTATATTTATCGTCACACGCCCGCAGCTAATATAGCAAAAAGAAGGCCTCAATTATTCAACATGAGGGCAATTAACCGACTCATTTATTTTTGTGCATTTCTTCTCCTCCAAAAAAAATTCGAAAAAGTTATGTAATCGTTTAAACGACTCGTTTTATAAACCACAAGTAAATTCGTTTAACATTGGTATAATTGGTAAATTCAAATGAAAATTTTAAAACTACCCACGTTCTGTTTTCTTCCTACTTGCACAACCAATATAATCGGTCACATATTACGAGCGCCTTCCCGTTTCAGTTGGCCCACCCTAGGATTTTCCACATACGAGCCTCTGTCAGACAAACTACGAGTACCACAGTTACTATTTTTATTTTTTTTAGGTAACAACACCTTTAGCTTTCGTTAAGTAAAAGAAACACGTCAAGTCTAATAATTTAATACAAAATAGAAAAAAATAATAAAAATGTGAACAAATACATAACGTATGAAAGCCCCATTTATAAGTTACTATTGGGTAACATCACCTTTATTTTTTATTACAGTCAAAATTCTTTGTGGCATTGTATTAACCAACCCTTCGCAAAATTGTTGGGTAAACGAATCCCAAATTTTCTGTAATTTTGCTTTAACTCAGGGATTGTTCTAGCAGGATGTGTTCGTAGTGCCTTTTTCATCTCATGCCACAACGTTTCTTCTTCTTCTTGAAATTCCGCTCCTATCGGAGATTGGAAATCATCACCACTACTTGGACCTAATCAATCGCCCGCCTGAAGAGTTCTGCCGACGTGCAACCAAACCACTCCCTCAAGTTGCGCGGCCAAGAGATTCTTCTTCTGCCAATCGTTCTCTTGCCTTTTATTTTGCCTTAAATAATTAGCTTAATATTATATCTATCTCCTCTCAGAACATGTCCTAGATATTCTAGTTTTCTCCTTTTTATGGTGTTACTAATTTCTTTGGCTTTATTCATACGGCGTAGTACTTCCTTATTTGAAACATTGTCAACCCATGGTATTCTCAGCATCCTCCTATAACACCATATTCCAAATGCTTTTATGTTCTTGATATTTTCTGATTTGAGTGTCCAAGCCTCCATTCCATACAATAGAATGGAGAATATATAGCATTTTAGCATTCTGGTTATCAGTTCTAATGTTATATCTCGGCTGCAGAGTATTTTATTCATTTTTATGAAAACGCTGCGAGCTACTTCAATTCGACAGTTGATTTCTTTTGTGTGTTCTGCTGTTTCAGTTACCCATGTGCCAAGATATTTGTAAGAGGATACCTATTCCAGGTTGTCGTTATTAATATTTATAGATGGTCTATTGTGATTTGTGCTTTGCTTTTTTGAAGTTGCCATGACTTTGGTTTTCTTTAGGTTCATATCTAGGCTATATCTCTTTCAGAAAATGCTTGTACTCAACCAGATGTTGTAGGTCTTCCAGACTGTCGGCGAAGATAACGGTATCGTCTGCGTATCGCAAGTTGTTAATTCTTTTCCCGTTTATGACAATACTACCGGTTTCCTCTGACAGCGCTTCTTTAAAGATGCCTTCACTATATACATTGAACAAGAGAGGCGACACAACACATCCCTGTATACACAACGTTTCAATAGGAGATAAATCTGGACTACAAGAAATTCATTCTAAAAGTGGTACTTTTAAGTCTTCCACTCATTTTAAAGTTCTTGCAGATCCGTCTTGCTGAAACAAAAAATCTTGTACGGATGTCAATCAAGTATTGTATTTCTGGTTTATATTTATTTCTATTACATCAATGTTAAGATCACGATGGAGCGTAGAGATTTTCACATACCAGGGGGCATTTACAATTGATCTTAAGACTTTATTCTGAACGATTTGGATGAGATTGGTATCGTTTCTCTTTGTACAGCTTCATAGTTGTATTCCATTCGTTCCACAGGTTTCAGCAGTTTATTGTGGAGGCACTTGTTTTAGAAACCTATTTTTGAATGACGACCACGGAGCTAAACTGTGGATATGAACTTTATATCGAGTGCTTATTTTTGACGTTTTCTGTCCATCTTTATATCGTAGCTTCGCATCTAGAGTTAAACCAAGATATTTAGCTTTGTAAATGTTTAAATTTACACTGTAAATATCAATTTTGTTTATGTTTGTAATTTATCTATTGCCAATAATAGTATTTTTATTCAGTTGGTAAATGTTTATCTAATTACTGAACCAATTAAGTAGGTACTAAAGCGGTTATCGCTTTAGTTCGTTGTGTAAGTCAGGAAGCACTAAACGTTTTAAGTGTTAGTGATTATTAAAGAATGAATACTTCTTTTATTTATTTTGTCTAAACAGTGACATAACGTTTTGCGAATGAGATATTTTTATGTTTAAAATACGACGGATATCAATTGACTGCAATCTCCAGATTTGGACGGAATTTTTTTTTAATGGAAGTATTTTTTAATTAACTATTTACAACTTTTTTTACTAATTTTCGACCTTCAATTGCGTCTAAATTAAATCTTTCAAAATATTAGTGGTCTGGGTGCGTCCCGAAAGGTCCACACGACTAACTTCCCACTGGAAAGAATGAAAATATACCATATGTGTTGTTGTTATAATTATTATTAAAAGTATTATAAAAAACGATTTCATATTGTTTATAACAAATTATAATTGTCATTAACAATATTCTGTTTATTTCAACTGTATGCTTTCAAACTTTTTCTTATCATTTCATGAGCGGGAGCTATTTTCAATTGTTTATAACAATTGAAATTTTTTTTATTATTATAATCAGTAATCATTTGTTAGTAACAATATTCAATTGTTATAAACATGCTCTCGTGAGCAATCGCCAACTTATTGCACTAGTTGCACAATTACATCCATTATATCATACACGATGTGTGGTGTTGTTGTGAATTTCTGTCATTATATAGTTTCGCAGACGATAGCACACTTGTCTCAACTTTCACATACTATCGATCACTTTCGGTGAATGATACAATAGACTCAGACAGGAACAGGTTGATTCCATCATCCATCATTCCAATCGTCGAGTGGGGAACCAACAATCTTGTTCAGTTCAACGCCCAAAAAACACAAAGTGCCACGTTTTCCAAGAAAGTGAATTTCTCAAAGCATCCCATCACAATGTCCGGAAATACCCTTGAACCAAGTCCCTCCATCTCGATTTTGGGAGTCACGGTGTCCAATAATATGTCTTGGCATGACCATGTTGCTAACATCGCAAAGTCGGCAAGCCAGAGGCTAGGTTTTCTGTGGAAAGCCAGAAAGTTTTTTACTCCTGATCAACTGTTGACGACGTACAAGGCTTAAATCCGACCTCTACTGGAGTATTGCTCGCATATTTGGGGTTCAGCACCAAGGCATTCTCTTCGTCTTCTAGATTCCATTCAGAAAAGAGCCATTCGCTTGATAAACAGCTCAACTCTCACAGATACCCTTTTCACCCTTTAGAACATAGAAGAAGAGTTGCAGACCAGTCATTGCTCTACAGATATTTCCATGGCAGATGCTCCAGAGAAATAAAAACTCTTGTACCACCATTGGCCACATTCGGCCGAAGAACTCGGCACGCTGATCAGTCTCACCCATTTACTCTCAAGCTTGACACTACAAGGACCAATCTTCATCAAGAATCCTTTTTTTACAGAGCTGCTACGGAATGGAATAAGCTTTCTAAATCAGTTTTTCCAGAGAACTATGACCTGCAACTTTTTAAAAAGCGTGTCCACAATCATTTTATTTCTATAATCCCTTCCCCTTCTAATAGTCGCAGTGCGGGCCGTCCGCGGCCCACACGATGGGTCTACCCTTTTTGCGACTATTTTCATAAAAAAAAAAAATCACCCATGTTTTCGAAGCGTACCAAAAAACAGAATACCAGTGATTTTACTAGAGCTTTTTTTGTTTTGATCGAGATGTTGCGATCTTTCCATACTCTGGTGAGTTGGCTCATAGCTGTTTTACCCAGTTGAATGCGTCTACGAATTTCAGGTTCACACACTGTGGAAAAAATACGAAGCGCTGACTAGCAAAGTTTTTTACTAATGTCCTCCAATCCGAGCAGTTCCCAAACGAATTCAAAAGAACAAAAATCATTGCCATTCTTAAACCGGATAAACCTGCCAACTTACCCGAAAGTTATAGACCAATTTCCCTGCTAAGTGTCACATATAAACTTCTAGAGCGCCCGATATACAATCGAATAAGCCTACTAATTCTAAAGATCCTACCCATAGAACAAGCTGGATTTCGACCTGGCCGCAACTGCGAGGATCAAGTACTTGCGCTAACAACATTTATTGAAAGAAGCTTTGAAGAGCACAGCAACACGGGAGTAGTCCTTATAGATCTTACGGCTGCGTACGATAGTCGGAGAAGTCGTATTTTAGTTGTTAAGTTCAGAAAGTGGCATTTAAACAATTTCGACATTTTAAGGAATGCAACACGAGCTCTCTCTATGCGACAACGTATTTCGAAAGAATGATCCCAACTCTCGTTGATCGTAGTTCCCAAATATGTTGTAGTCTCTACCTATTCAATGACTGTATTATTTATAATAAGCTGCCCGGGTGGTGGTGGATTTTTGCTTATCACCATGTATTTGGTTTTATTCATATTTATATTTATTCCATATTCCTGACAATGCATTGAAATCTGGCTCATCATATTTTATAGGTCCTCTAGTTTGTCGGCGAATATTACTGTATCATCCGCGAATCGGATGTTGTTGATTCGTTTACCATTTATAAGAATTCCTGCTGATGAATCACACAGCGCATTATTAATGGTATATTAGATTTAAAAACTGTTTGTAGTCGACCAAATGCTGCCCGTACTAAGGACAATCCTCTGTTTAAATCTGCCTTTAGGTTATGTTTGGATAGTTCGATTTTTTGTCCTAAGTATATATACGACGTTTTACCATTTACTTATTTAAATGTACAGCATTTTTATTGTTTTTTTTTGCGGTGATAAAATAGGCATAAAATTGTAACAACTGCAGGAGGTAAGCGGTTAGTCGTAACACATTTTTTATTTATTCACTTAAAAAATACATTAATTTTTATGTGCACCAATATAAGTTACCTGTAATGGCATAAAATTGGTAAAGGTATAAAAAATATACTCAAGAAAAGATACTTGATGGTTTTTTTTTTGGGTGGTAACGCTTTTTGAGTCGGGTTTGTTCCCAAAAACGTTGTAAATAAATCAAAAGTCGAACACACACACACACACATGCTAGAAAATGGACAAAAGAAATTTGCAACATTATTCGTTTTTTAAGTGTTTTTCTCGTTCGTTTGTCTGCTGCGTGCAAAGAAGTTCGTGACCCTGGCGATTTTTATCGCTTTTTCCGTTACATTACTTGTAAACACGATGTTTTTCCGAGTATTTTGTTCTTTCTGCTACAGATTGTATCTTGCGATGTAAAACTAATAAACCGTCTTTTTCCTGTCTGAAAATATAATTAATTATACATTATTTATAATATGCTCAACATTTCGAAATTTGACAATAAAGATCTAGTAGTACTCGTTGCTTTAAAAGACACTCTGCAATTAAAATGTCACTTACCAAGTCATGAAATAGGTCTATGCGAAGATGGTTCGAAAAACCTTTCTTACGATCAAAAAGACTCTACTTCTTAGTCCATTACATCATCCATGATGTGTGGTGGTTTGTTGTGAATTTCTGTCATTATCCAGTCTGTTCAGGACGTGACTAATAATTTGTTGCCACCGTTGCCTACTGTTAGCCTCTCTTGTTGCTGTCTCTAAATTTAGGCCGTTGTCTGTCCATCTCGTTGGTGATCGGCCTCGTCGTCTTTTCCCAAATGGCATTCCCTGTACTATGAGGCGCTCCACATTATCGTGTCGAATTATGTGGCCGAAGAACCTTAGAGCTGAAGTTTGGCTCGACAAACGGTGCTCTATTCTTACTTGTTTTAATATGGATGCGTTTGTTCTTCGAGCAGTCCATGGGATTCTTAGCATTCTGCGCCAACACCACATTTCAAACGCATCGATTCTCCGTCGATCAGCGGCCTTGATCACCCACGTTTCCGAAGCGTACCAAAAAATTGAGAATACCACTCATTTTATTAGATTTTTTTTTGTTTGGATCGAGATGTTGCGATCTTTCCATACTCTGGTGAGTTGGCTCATATCTGTTTTACCCAGTTGAATACGTCTACAAATTTCAGGTTCACAATCCCCATTTGATGGTACGACATAGCGATTTGCCACCTTGTGTGGTTGTGGAGCACCTTCTTGTTTTCGGTTGATAATCATGATCTTCGTTTTTTTGTAGTTTATTTGTAACCCATATCTTAAGATTCGAGTCTTTCGAGGAACATCGTCAGTTCTTTTTCATTACTGGCAACCAAAAAGACACGCGCCCAAAAATATGCTTAGACATTCTGTAAAAAAAGTTAAAATTTTATCCTGATTTATGAAAAATGTGATCGTTCGCAATGAAACTTAAATATTTCCATTATGATCCATTGGAATTCACCATAATAATCTAAAAAAGAAAATCAAGATAAGCAAAATATGATAATTAGTTTTTTTGACGATTCACTTCAAAGAAGAGTCTAAAAGACAGTACGTCAATTAAACTTTAGAGTACTAGTGGGAAGTTTTGGGAGGCAACGTCGTCTTGATTTGTGTCGGGAGAAAGCTCGAAATCTTTCTTCAATAGAACAATGCACCCGCCCACAAATTTTGGCTAAAAAACAAATCTCTATCCTAAACCACCCTACGTATTCGCCTGATTTAGCTACCTGTCTCGATATAATGTTTCCAAATATAAAGGATTTTCATTTTTTCACTATTATAAACAAAGGGAGAAACGTATGCAACGGTGTGTTGACAGGAAGTAGGGGTATCTTGATGGGCATTAATGCTGAGGTCGTGTTTCGTTCATGATCCATTCTGGCACCCCTTCTATTCTTATTACATGTCAATGACTTGAGATCTGCCCAGGAGTGCATCGAAAGGAACACCGGAAGGGCAGAAATCTATATTTTATCAGATAGCCAAGCAGCACTAAAAGCTCTGAAGTCATACACTTGTGAGTCTAAGCTGACTTGGAACTGTAAACAGTCCCTGAGACAACTGGCAGCAAACAATCAGGTTACTCTGATGTGGGTTCCAGGTCACAAGGGAGTTAAAGGCAACGAAAAAGTAGATTGCCTTGCCAAAGAAGGGGCAAATACACAATTTCTCGGCCCAGAACCCTTCTGTGGACTTTTCAAAGCCCACTTGAAAGAAGAGGTTCGACGCTGCGAAACAGATGAAATAAAATCCTACTGGCATAAAGTACCAGCTCAAAAACAAGCGAAAAGGCTAGTAAGCCTTTCGCCAAAAAAAATTTTCTAGTTGGAAAGGAAAGAATCGAACTAAAAGGCGAAAAATAAATTATAGTTTAAAAAAACTAAAAAACACGCTCTTCGACTTAATCAAACTATAAAGTAAAAATTAATTTTTAACATAAGAATAAAATTACTGACAGAAAATTAATGTAACTGTTCTAAAAGCGTGGGGTGCTTTGTATAACATTTTTAAACTAACTCTGCGTTTCGGAATGAAAGCACCCCACTCTTTTAGAACAGTGACATTAATTTTATCGTCAGTAATTTTATTTTTAAGTTAAGAATTATCTTTTACTTTTTAGTTTAATTAACTCTTAAAGCGATTTTTTTAGTATTTAAAACTATAATTTATTTAGACTCCAAAAAAGCCGTTTATCATTCAAACTATTATGCACCTTTATTTTACAACAAATTGCCTGCTGAAATAAGGGTACTTACCGTTTTATTTAACAGCTCTAAGTTTTTGCTTAAAACAGCTTTATTAAATACATTTTTAGGCCTGAATCTAGCTAGAGATTGTTTTTAGATGTAACAATATGAGTATATTTTTATGTTAATAAAATTTTAGTATAAAAATGTCTACAATTCGATCATGTCAAGTATTTTAGGCTGTATTTATTTTAGCTTAGTTTTGTGACCATTACGTACTGTATTGTCAGACCTCGTATAGATGATCTCTTTCTCGTAAGAAATAACTAAGCAATCATCATTGTTTATTGTGCTGATGAAGGTCAATTAATGGTTTACGAAATAGGTGAGGTAACATTTCGTGCTGTTACATCGCATATTTAGAAAAAAAGGTTTCGGTCATACAACTGCATGTTCCCATTTTCTTTTTTAAATACAAAGATCTTTAATTTTACCCGATTTTAGTTGACATAATTGACTGCTACAAGATAATATAACTAAATAGTCCACACAACGGCCTGAAGACGGCTCAGTAGCCTGAAACTAGTTATCTTTAACATCTGTACCAAATTTAGAGTTCGCGTTTTATTGTTCGCTGTTTCGATGTAGTTTTAACTTGTTCTTTTTTTGTCATGAAATATTAAATAACGAGCTCCGTATATTACGGATTCATTCGACAATATTTTACGATATTTATTCGTTCGGATATCATTATTTGACGTTACTTCTTCGATAGAAATTATGACAATGGCAGTCAAAGATTCTAAAAAAAGGTTTTTAACGCGTGTCAGAAAGCTCTTAACAATTTTTTTGTGAACTTTCCATTTCCTCGATGTAAGCCAAACCGGATCACGGCGGGCACCATTTTTTGTTTGATTATTACATCATTTATCCAAAACGTTGTCAAATATAATTGTATAAAATTGTAAAAAACAAAAACGAGCGAGTCTTACAGTAGTCGCTTATGATGTGTAACATTTGACGTATCACCTTAGTAATAAGCAATTTTAAAATTATATTTTTGATATCTAAGAATTGATCCGTGTAATTAACTAGTTTTTTTTTCAATCATACATACATACATATAGTCACGTCTTTTTCCCGTAGGGGTAGGCAGAGACCACTTCCTTTCACTTCCGCTACGGTTCGCCGAGGTCGACCTCTACCGACTTGTCCATTCACACTCGCCTGATAAATTTGTTTCGTCAATCTTCCTTTCTACGTGTCCAAACCATCTAAGCATTCCTTAATCTATCTTTGTAACCACATCTTCTTTTACACCACAGCGTTCTCTTATCTCACTATTTTTTACTTTATCCAACCGAGTCACTCTGGCTATACTTCTCAGACTACTCATTTCCGCAGCAATAATTCGGTTTTTATGCTTCTTCTGCCAAACCCAACATTCACTACCATACATAAGTGTAGGAACCAACACACCTCTGTGCACAGCCAGACGTGCCTTTTTTGATACTTTCTGGCTGCTCATAAAGCTATGCAGTGCCCCATTTATTTGTTTACCTGCCAACACCATTCGCTCAATGACACTGTCATATTTTCATCTTTCGTAAACTTTGAACCCAATTACACAAATTCATTTACTTGTTCCACTCAATCGAAACTTCACAGTTTGTCATGCTTTCTTCTATTTTAAAAACCATTACTTTCGTTTTGCTTACAATTATTTTTATCCCTTTGATTTTCAGGGCATCATGCATAACATTTTCAATTAAATTTAAAAATATCAATGGAGAAGATTCCTAAACATTAGAATCAACTTTTTTTTTTTTAATTCGTAAGATCATAAAAAAAGATCAAATTTAATAAAATAATTTTTTTAATACCTTGAAAAATGAGAAAGTTACTTATGAAAATATAAGTGGTCTGGGCCCGACCCGAGAGGTCTACACGACTAACTTCCCAGTGGAAAGAATGAAAAAATACCATGTGTTTTGTTGTTATAATTAATATTAAAAGTATTAAAAAAAACGATTTCATATTGTATGTAACAAATTATAATTGTCATTAACAATATTCTGTTTATGTCAACCGTATTCCTTCAAACTTTTTCTTATCATTTCATAAGCTGGAGCTATTTTCAATTGTTTATAACAATTCAAATTTTTTTCTATTCTATTATAATTAATAATCATTTGTTAGTAACAATATTTTATTGTTATAAACAATGCTTGGTTATTACTAATAATAATTTTTCACTGTTATAGCATCTACAATGCTATTCTCTTAATACTGACACGAGTTTAAAATTCTCTAATTCCTATGTTTGTTTTTTAAAACTATCTCTTTTTATGAAATATTGTCATCATATTTTTCATACAAATATTTCTAACATGCAATAATCATATTATTTAAAAGATCTTAAAATTCTGTATTAAAAATAGCATAATTTATAAATTGCAAAATTCAGGTAGTTTACCATTTTTTCAGTTTTTTTTTGGGCCCATTACTATAACTTTCCCCTGTGAAGTTAAAAAAACACAATGCTTAGTACGATTTTCTAATATGTTAAAAAAAATACGGAAACTTTTCCATTTAAGCTCAAAATTTAAGAAAGCTAAATACTGAAATATTTTATTCGAATAATTATTTATTATAATTTACTTGAATTTTTTATTAATGATCTGCACTTTATTGAGGCTTATTATCAACAGTAAATATTTATTTATATGGTTTATGCATATAACGGCAAACTTTATACACAACACTGTAACTTAAGTGCACAGCTGATGGTTGACAGTACCGACCTCTCGGAAAATTGGTTGACGGCTATCTGACGGCCAATTCTACCACCGCGTACCACCGCGCGCTCATTCGTCAAATCAAATATCGCGTGCTTCCGCGACTTCCTGTTACACTCTTCCGTCCCATTTCACGAAATCTCTCCTACAAATTGCAAGAATGCGAGAGAAAAGATGTTTGTTACACTTCAACAAAATATCCTATAAAGTACTGTCTAAATTTTATTCTTATATTTAGAGCCTGATGTTTTGAATATTAGTATTTGGTATCACATTATTATTGGGTTATTATTTTTAGTAGTTTTCTTCCACCAGGTATTAAAGTTCCATGTTGTTTTATCAAAACATATATGAAAGGGTAATCGCAGAAGCTGATAAAATTTTGAGGGTTAAAAATTTAATCATAAATAATCTTAAAATGTCATTTTTTTAAACAATTTCATCCCATAAACACATTTTTTAAATAGAACCCATACCACAGTTGGTGCAACGAAGCAATATCGATCGATTCTTGCATGGCATTTTATTCGATAATTATAAAAGTTAAAGGATATGACAAAAAAGGAAAAAGCCAGAGTAATAAATTCCCTTGAGGGACTCTTCTACACTCTCCTGTGTTCCCGCTAAAAATAAAAGAGCAAGGCTCTCAATTACGTTGAATGTCTTGGAAAATATTATAACGGGGCAGGTGGCGCCACCTAGGCTCGTCAAATGTCAATCTCAATGCGACCTTTTTGTTTTTCCGGAAGGTTGAACAAATTTAATTGGAACGAATTTTTTATCGCTTGGTTAATAAGTTCAAATGAGCAATTTAATATTGTGGCGTTTGTTTGGGAAGTTTAAATAACTTCTGGTTGTTTTTCAAACGTCCATGTTTAAATTTTCTTTGTCATTCTTGAAATTAATCCTTATCGTTAGATTGACATTAAAATTTAATTAGCCAAACTCGTTTACACTTTTGTTATGTCTTTGAGATGACTGTAGCTATCAAAAAAAGTCAAAAGATGTAGAACTCTGCTAAAATAAAATGCATGAACTACATCAGATATCCCAAACTTTATGTCTCGCAGATCACGTGCCAATATTTTCTATTTTGGGTAGACCAGCCTGATAATTCTTTGATAGCAAATTTGGACTTCAATTTAGTTAGGTTTATCCTCACTGGACACTGCCCTCTGAGGTATCACCTGAAAAAGATGGGCAAAACAGAGCGTGATAGTAGTCTCTACTGCAAGAACTTCGCTAAAAATGCAGAACATTTTCTTAGCAAATGCCCAGAGCTTTTCTGCAAGAGGCTCAAGTTTCTGGAAGGGGCCTTCTTGAAGCCCTCCATAATGCAGGATACGTAATAGGTTTGTCTCTCTAAAGCCAATATTGCTGAAATCCCTTTCTAAACTGCTCATGAGTTCTACGTTAGTTTAGTCCGATTAATTTTTGTTGTGATCACGAATCGCAACACTTCCTTTTTAAATTTTATTTTTTTCAGTTTTTATTCTTTACGACGCCAATGCCTTAAAACTGTTTTGCCCCAGGCAAAATCCGCTGCCCTACACCTTACCCGCGATATCTCTGACCGGTATGGCAGTGTAACAATTAATAAAAACTAGAGGCTACAGTTTACTACCATATTTGATTCCATCGCCCCCATGTATAGGCTGTACGTTCCACAGCACAAATTCTAAATTTTTGCGTTCTCCTCGTATTAATTTCTCTCGTCTGCGACCATCGTGAACCCAAAGACTCGTTAGATAATAAAAAGTGATCTAGCTAACTTTGCAAACACTTCTAACACTGGTTGATGAAAAGTTCCATGATTCCAGAAATCTTTAGTAGGGTATCTTATAAAAAACGAGAAACTATTACTCAGTTTATACCCCCAACCCCATGTCATAAAAGCTTCCGCTGACTGTGCAAGCATTTCGGGAAACTTGGCTTGATTAAAATTTGTTGTGAAAAGTGGGACAAAACCAAGTTTTTCATTGTATAAAAATAATTATATGCTATGCGGTTTGCGCGAGCAGGTTGTTCAAATTTTTGAAACTCGACGATCCGGATGTTAAATTTTTTGAAACTCGACGAACCGGTTGTTAAAATTTTTAAAACTCGACAAACCAGATGTTAAAATTTTTGAAACTCGGCGAGCCGGTTGTTAAAATGTTTGAAACTCGACGAGTCGGATGTTAAATTTTTTGTAACTCGGCAAGCCGGATGTTAAAATTTTTGAAACTCGGCGAGCCGGTTGTTAAAATTTTTGAAACTCGACGAGCCGGTTGTTAAAATTTTTGAAACTCGGCGAACCGTTTGTTAAATTACCCCTAAAACCAAAAAATAAGCCATTTTAATAGTATATTTATGCAAAATATGCACTTCGCGTCGATGTGTCACACACTCGCAAATATATCATGTGCGCAACACATAATACACATCATGTGCGTACGTAAAATACGAAGTGCTTGGATGAGGATAATAATGAGAACAATGACACTGATAACTATAAAAAATAGTTCTTCGAGATTTTAGATCCTTCTACCTGGTCATTAGATAAATCATTGACACCATGGCTAGAAGGTGAAAAATGGTTAGAAAATTATGTGAAATTTTAAAGTTTCAATTAGATGTTAATGATTTTCGTGACTTTGTATATATATATATATATATATATATATATATATATATATATATATATATATATATATGTATATATATATATATATTCCAGGATATCTACAGCTGTCGCTGCCTTCCTGCTTTCAGCCCTTGTCTCCAGTTGTCCTTGTCCTGCCAGTCTCCGTCCTGCAGGTTTCTTAATTCCATCGCCTCATCCACTTCGTCTCTCCATGATCGCCTTGGTCGACCTCTCTTTCGTCTGCCTAAAGGACTCCACTCAGTTACCCGGTGTATCCAGCGATCCTCCGGAGTTCTTCTAACATGTCCGTACCAAGTTAGTTTCTTTTCCTTTACAACTCCTTCTCCAAAAGTCCATTTCTGTGGCTACAATCTTTTCTTTGTTTTTTTTGTTGATCACCCACATTTTAGCTCCATAAGTCATTATGCTGTGAACTATTGAATTGAATATTCTCGTTTTATTAGTCTTGGTTATGTGGCGGTCCCATAATATTGGGTTTAATTGATTAATACATGCCCTCGTTTGACCTAGTCTATTTTTTATTTCTTCCTCTGTTGTTTCACTTTTTGATATTATAAACCCTAGGTACTTAAATTTTCTGTTCCTGAGATCTGTCGGTTATCATCTATTTCTAGGTGATATATCCTGTCTTGTGCCGTTGACATATATTGGGTCTTTTCGAGGTTGATTTCCACTCCATTTTTCCCATATTCCTCCTCTAGTTTCCGCATCATAAAACCTAAATCCTCCTTATCTTGAGCTATGATTACTTGATCATCGGCAAAGCTTAGAGTATACAGATGATCATTCCTAATTGGTATTCCCATTCCTGCACATTTTCTCTTCCATGGTCTTAGTGTCTGTTGTAGAAATATTTTGAATAGTGTGGGTGATGTTGAGCAGCCTTGGAGGAGACCCTTAGTTGTTTTGAAGGCATTTGATAGTTTATTTCCTTCTTTAATCCTTACGGTATTTTTTTTGTACATTTTTGTACATAATAAATTTAATTGCATCAAAATTAAGAACCAGCCTTAATGTGGAACAAATATCCAATCTAATGACAATAAATTTATTAGGAAAACCAATAGCAAATAAACAAGGCATACGGACTCTACACTAATTAATTAATTATGCATATAGTTTGTTAAATTTAAAATTCATCAGTGTTTTGTTACATTTATTAATTATATATTTTATACTGTACAAATATATATATATATATATATATATATATAGTTCTTCTACCGTAAAAAGTTGTGAGATCCATGTAATATCAAGTCGGTTAATTTATTCAGTCCCTACTTAAGGGTCATTCTGTCTTAAGTTACTACGTAATTAGCTAATCTAACAACTACTTATAGTGACCATATCAATATTAAAACTCTTTTAGGTTGTAAATAAATAGATTGACTTGGCTATCGCATGAAAACACAATGTATCTCACAAGTATAACTCCACAAGCGTAAGGAGTAACTTGGAAATGCGCGACCGAAAGAGAGACGCAAGCTGCCCGAGAAAATATAGAAAAATGATCGATGCCGCGATTGTCTCTTGGCGCATCCGGGGTTCAAGTGACTCCTTAAGCTTGTCGAGTTCTAATACATATTATATTAAATTAGATTGTTTAGTGCGATTGCCAAGTCAATTTATTTATTTAAAACAAACAGTTCTAAGTTGCGTAATTATGCGTCGAATGCAATTGGTCCCACGTCGATATCATTTATTGTTCTCGAGATAATCGAGACGAAAAGAATTCCGAAATTTTACCATTTTTTTTCAGTTTTGTGATTCTCCATAAAAAACAGCTCGACCGATTTTGCTGAAAATCTAATCAGTTCTAAGTTGCGTAATTATGCGTCGATATCAGATATAGCTACGTCACGTGCGCTTCTTCTTATTCTAAAATATTTCTATAAAAAAATTTATTTGAGTTAAGAGTAACCCTACATATGCCAAGTTGGAAAGAGACTGTGAAAGAAGGAAATAATTTTGTTCTCTTTCAACGGTGACGGTCGTGGCTTTTCTTACTTGAAGCGGACTTACTCCGACCCCAACAACAACACGTAAAAATTGATTTTGTATTCTATTTCTTGTATTATTTATTTTTATAAAACCTAAAATTGATCTTTTTATTAAATCACCAACTTCCGCAACAACTTAAGCACCAGGGAGATTACTTTTGAAAATTTTTATTTTCAGATCATAAATATATTTCATGTGTATTTTTTAAAGCGTTACAAAAGTTTAGAGTGTGTTTGTGTGTGTTTGCACCCGCAAATAAAGTTTGCTGAAAAGACCATCCATTTTATATTCACATCCAACAAATCCTCTCCACACTGTCAGTTAAAGTATAAATCTTATACGTGATAAAAACTTGTGTTGAAGGATAAGCCGATAAAATTGAGAGTTGAAAGAAAAATGAAAGGTCGACTTTTCGGTTTTCGAGTTTTCCGACTTGTTTGGCATCCGTACGGATAATATCCTTATCTTCCCCCAAGTCCCCATTTGTATCTGCATGGAAACATTATGCTTGAAATAATTTTGTTTTTCAGCAGTACCAACTTTTTTCTTCTTGAAAATGGACTGTTTTTAGTGGGTTTATCTGTTTTGAGATGTGGGGTTGTCTTTGATATGTTAAAAAAGAAAGAAACGATCAAAGAGAACGTCTCAAATAAAAAATAAAACTTTCAAAATCAATTTAAATACGCACAAATGCTTGAATGGATTTTTAAATCATTTAAATTATTCTAAAGAGTGAATAAAGAGGTTACATAAATTCACAATGCTCTAGGATCTACTTTCTTAAGTTTGGGATCTAATAATTATTAGCTTTTAGATAAAATAAATGGATGAGTAGACGTTTTTTTTAAATGTTTAATTTTGGTGAAAGAAAAAATATTGAAATTATCTATTAAAAAAATAAAGAAGTTTACGTTGGACGAAAAAATAACTACTAAAGGATAATTAGGTGAATCCCAAAAGGATTAAGAACTAGAGGAAGACCTAGTGCCAGATGGAAAGAGCAAATAGGGAAAGATCCGAGATTGCTAGAAAATAATGGGCAAGGTCAAGGCTCTACAAGGGCTGTAGAGCACCACGATTATGATGATGATCGAAAATTTGTCGAATTGCAGAAATATTTGAATTACTTTGGCAATAAATAATTTAAATGAAACGTAGCAAACGTCAGTTCGTACACATCTCTTATACCTATCAAAAAAAAGGTAAAAATTTAAAGTAGTTTTTTTTTTCTGCAGTAGATGAACCAAATGAAGAAAACTGTTTACATTTCTAATTATTTTTGCGTGTTCTGGTAAAACTTAAATAAATTTCTTACTACTTGTAAACAAACCGTCATCAATAGTAGTCAGGGAGATTCGATTTAAAATTATTTCTAAACAATGCTGACTGATTCGTTTTTACCACGTAAGATACAGGGTGGCCAACCGAAAACGAAACAGAGCCATTTGCATGAACTTCGTCAACATTTTGGAAAAACGCTCAGACCCGTCCATTTTTTATTGAAAAGGGGACACTCTTTTCCGGTATTTTTGACTCCACTACTTTCAACCACAAGCGAGGGTAAGAATTACCCCAAAATTTTTAAATGGCATAGGGGGTCGGATAAGATGTCTTTCAAAAGCTCTTATAATTCTCTTTACGATAGTCTTTAAATTTTTTATTTCCTCTCAATACATTAAAATAAATTTAAATTACATATTTTCAATTATCTTAGTTGCTTATTTACTACTTAATTGATTAAATGTTCAAACAATAATAAAGATTTTTTTTAAAAAGTTCACGCACATTCCGAAGAATTTCCGGAGTAATTCGACGGCACTCGTCAACGATTCTTTGACGCAAATCTTCCAACGACGCTGGTTGTGTTTATTTAGATTTTACACTTGAGATGTCCCCACAAAAATTAATCGAGGGGCGATAAATCTGGCGATTATGGAGGTCATTTTCCCAATCCAAGGCTGTGAAAAACGTTGGCCTAAATACTGACGAACAATCGCCGCATACTGCGGAGGAGCACCGTACTGTTAAAAATAAAAATGATCTTCGTCATACTGTGGATTATTTTCAAATACATATCAGTCAAGGCAGGGTCAGTAGCGTCTTTCAGTAATTGCAAATACATTTCGCCAGTCAAATTGCCTGGTAGAAAAAAAAGACCCACCAGTCTGTCATCGCAAATGCCAGCCCATATATTTAAATTATCCGGTTGCTGTGTATGCACCACGTGAAAATATCTTAAGTTTGAATCGGGCCAATAGCGGCATTTGTGGTGATTTACCGTCCCGTGCAAGAAAAAATTTATACCATTTGGCGTACTTAACTCTATTGAATGACATTTTTACCGTTCGTGATTGTTTGCAGATAAGTTTTACATTTACAATCTAATTACTCAATAAGTAATGGACGGAATTTTAAAATTTAAAGACTACTGTATAGAGAATTGTTAGAGCTTTGAAAAGACATCTTATTCGACCCACAATGCCATATAAAAATTTTGGGGTAATTCTTACCCTCGCTTGGGGTTGAAAGTAGTGGAGTCAAAAACACCGGAAAAGAGTGTCCCCCTTTAATAAAAAATCGACGGGTCTGAGCGTTTTTCTAAAATGTTGACGAGGTTTCTGCAAATGGCTCTGATTCGGGTTCGATTGGCCACCCTGTGTAAGTTGATTAATAAATCAAAGTTTAATTAGTAGTTTTTATCAACCAATGGCCATAATTTTTTCCTATTTTTCACAGTACTCAAAAATAATTCAAACTCAAACATGACGGAGAAAGTTAATCTTGCCTAACTATCTATACCTTCCCAAAAATATTCAAAACCAAATTCGTTAGGATAGACATAATACTTCTTTTCCTTCGTAATTTATAGATTATTATTATATTGGTATAATTTTCATGCTTTTATCACACACTAAACATTACATTTAAACGTTAAAAAAAATGTATTTTTTTTTTGAGTAATGTTAATTTTTTTTTTTTTTCAGGTAAGTTTCCATTTTCTTAACATCAAATTTACACAGGGGTAAGTTTTTTTAAAATATAGAAGGAATTCGGGCGAAAAATATATTATAATAATTTTTTTTACAAAAACTTATGTTTTGCTTTCGTTTTAATTTTTTTTTATGAAAATACGACTACATATTTTTCTGTTTTAACTTTTTTCCCTTTCAACTCATAGATGATAACTTTTTCTAAAACAAAGTTCGGTTGTTTTAATATTGAAAAGTAGAGTAAAATATAGAAGAGCCAAATTTATGGTTATGTTTCAGTTGAAAAGGATGCAGAACAATGTGATGGCACAAAAGCGTCATCGGATTTGTAATAAATGCAGTTGCAAATTAAATTCGACTATATTTATTTATTGTATGGCACAAATCAAATAATATGTCGTAAAAATTAACGGTACGACATATAGCTCAGAAAAAAAAAACTCAAAAACATAATTCACAGTTGAATGTCTAAATTATTAATATACTCGATTGAATCTGTGTCGCTGTCAGGAAGTGATCCGGATGTCCTCCATATACCCTCACGTTGCAATGTTCCATGATGTGACGGATCATCTGCCTTTCAGCGCCGCAGTTATACTGTGGGGAGGATGTTATGTTTCACCCGTAGAAGGCATCAGCACATCTGCCATGGTTGGTTCTGATCCTGTTAAGTGTTTTCCATCTTACGTGGTACGAGGGCAGTTTGATAAGTCAGTGACTTTTTGAATTTCCCACGCAGTTACTCCAAATGCAACAGTGCTGCCGTCAACTATAATCTATTAGTGGGCAACTTTCTAATTTTGAGCAAGCTACGTCGTGCAGTTGGTGTTTGATAGCCGGTCAAAGCAGACAACCTCGTGAATTTTTACGAAAATGGAAAAAAGTGAATTTCGTGTGCTAATTAAGCATTACTTTTTACGTAAAAAATCCATCACTGAAACTAAGGAAAGACTTGATAAATACTACGGGGACTCGGCACCATCAATTTTAATGGTTAAGAAGTGGTTTACAGAGTTCCGTTGTGGTCGTACCATGACGCCGAACGTCCAGGTCGCCCAAAAGAAGTGATCACGCCGGAAATCGTCGATAAAATCCATGAAATGATATTGGATGATCGGAGAATGAAAGTGCGTGAGTTGGCTCATGCTGTAGGTATCTCAACTGAACGGGTACATCATATTTTACACGAATATTTGGACATGAAAAAACTCTCTGCGAGATGGGTGCCGCGATTGCTCACACTCGACCATAAGCGCAATCGTGTGACCACTTCAAAAGAGTGTTTAGCGATGTTCAGTCGTAATCCGGACGAATTTTTGCGCCGTTTTGTTACTGTGGATGAAACATGGATCCATCACAACACGCCAGAAACCAAGGAACAATCGAAACAGTGGGTTGCTCGGGGTGAACGTGGACCAAAGAAGGCGAAACAGAGTCTGTCAGCCAACAAGGTTATGGCCACAGTTTTTTGGGATGTACGCGGTGTCATTCACATCGATTACCTTAAGAAAGGTAAAACGATAATCGGCGAATATTATTCAAAGCTTGTGAACAGATTCGACGTTGATTTGAAGCAAAAACGGCCGCATTTGGCTAAGAAGAAGAAAGTGCTGTTCCATCAAGACAATGCACCTGTGCACACTTGTCTAGTCACGATGGCCAAAATCCACGAATTGGGATACGAACTGCTACCCCATCCAGCATATTCTCCATATTTAGCCCCCTGCGACTATTTTCTGTTTCCAAACCTAAAGAAATGGCTGTGCGGTAAGAGATTTGAGTCGAATGAAGAAGTCATTACCGAAACAAACGCGTATTTTGAGAGCTTTGAAAAAACCTATTATTTGGAGGGAATAAAATAATTAAAAAAACGCTGGACTAAATGTATCGAGCTAAAAGGTGATTATATGTAGTAAAATAAAATGTTTATTTGCGGAAAAAAATTTGTTTTATTCAAAAAGTCACTGACTTATCAAACCGCCCTCGTAATTCGAAGCCGGCTGGGGTAGTTGTTATGCACGGCATGTTGCGAAGTTCCGGTTGGGCTGCTTGGGTCCATTCCTGCCTCCACTCGTTTATTGGGTTGAAGTCAGAGGTCACCAGATTTATGTCGTCGATATCTGTGTTTGTGCGTAGTTGTGGATTTTGAAGAACCTTGTTGTACTCTCAGACAAATGCAGTGGATCTGCTTATAGCTGGGGGTGGCATATGGCTTAGGACTGGTAGCCAATGGCTTGGTGTAGATCTAATTGTGCCCGAGATTAAAAGCATCGTATGGTTCAGATGAACGTCGACCATTTAAAACATGTGGGCTGTTTAGCCAGTCCGGAGCACAATATTCCGCCGTAGAGTAAACGAGCCCCGAGACTGAGCATCGAAGCGTGGTGGCAGAGGATCCCCATGAAGTGCAGCACAGTTTTTGCATGATGTTATTTCTCGTTTTAAGTTTTAAGGCAGTGTTAGTTAGGTGTTGTTTGAAGGATAAAGTTCTGTCTAGAGTTACTCCTGGGTATTTAGGATATCGGTTGTGGTGCAGCAGCCTGTTATCGAAGTAAACATAGAGTTCTCTATTGGCCACGCGGCTGTTTACTAGGTTGCAGTCTCCAGTTGTGGAAGTATTCTCGTAGCATGTTCAAGTCATCTGCTAACGTTTTCTTTATTTTTTCCATTGATTTGCTTCTGGTTGCTATTGCTCAGTCATCAGCATAGCCAAATTTTCTAGAACTTGTTGTTGGCATGTCGGCAATGTAACAGTTGAATAGGAGTGGAGCTAAAACTGATCCTTGAGGAAGGCCGGTATTGATTTTCTTCCAGTCGCTTAGTAACTCGGAATATTCTATTGCTCAGCATATTATCGATTCGTCCCAAAGTTGTTTTACTGGGTATTTGACGGAGGAGTTTGTAGAGCAGTCCTTGTTTCCATACATCGACTATAAATTTATCATATTTAATAAAAAGACATCCACTCAATAACCTATTGCTAGAATAACAGTACTTAGAAATCACTCCCTATTTAATATTGCTCGTACATTAATAATAATTTTTTATCGACGCTCATCGATGCCCTGAAAAGGTTCCGATTTCAATATAATTAGAATCCTAGTTCATGGAAATGATTCTATGTAATACCCGTGATTAATAGACACCTAGTTTCCAATTTCAATGCAGTGCAATCGATAAACCGCATGAATATTCCTGAGCGAAATCTCGTTTGATGTTGTTTCTCTATATTATCAATATTAGCCGCCAGGCACTCTTATGACTGACGTATAACCGATCAACAAAGGATTCAAACAAATCAGAATTAATTATCACTGACAGCGTATTATTATTATTACAGATTACATTAAGGGATTAAACTTTTCACTCCGCCAACATTAAGATGTTATTTTAGTAAAATTATTATGGGTGTTAGTGAAACTATTCTCTAGAAGCTAATTTTAAATTCCAAAACAACCACCATTTTTTTATCGAAATTACCCGACGTTGCCTCGAGGCGTTCTAAAATTATGCCTAAACCCTGATGGAACATTCTGGAAGGCCGGCGTTGGCGACGGACATAATTAGAAATGTCATTATCAAACTCAGTGACCCTAAAGACTAAGAATTCGATACTAGTATCGGCCGTTTTTGATAGTTTTTATATTTCATCCTCATCCCAAACCTTTTTTAGAAGTTTGTGGCTCACCTCTTTAGTATTTGTTGCAGGTAGTAAGATGTTATATGCACAAAGTTTGGTTTAAATGGCTTAAGGCGTTCTAGAGTTATGCTTAAACTCTGGTGGAACATTCTGGAAGGCCGGCGTTGGCGACGGTCATAATGTCAATATCAAACTCAATGACCCCGAAGACTTTGAATTCGATACTAATATCGGCCGTTTTTGATAGTGTTATTTTTATTTCATTTCCACTCCTTTCCTAAAGGTGCTGGGAATGGGTCACCTCGTCAGTATTCGTTGCCAGGTAGTAAGCTATTTTATGCTGCCACGTCTTTTTCGTTCTCTATTGAGTACTCTGCCAGCGGTCTCTCTACTGCCGTAGATGGTAGAAGAAAAAAAGAAAATAAAAGTGAGCCGCGCCACCGACTTGGACGGTTCAAGCCGGAAACCCCTAGGTCTTATAGGCACTAGCAGAGCCACACGATAAACAACTAAGATTATGGTGAACCAAATAAATAAAATTATAGCAAAAATATATTGGATACTTTACTCCTACAATAAATCAATGTACACAGTTCAATAATAAAATTATAACAAATATAGTCAAAATTAACAGCCAACGATAAATCAAGGTACACAGTTCAATAATAAACTTATAACAAATATAGTCAAAATTAGCAGCTAACAATAAATCAAGGTACACAGTTCAATAATAAACTTGTAACAAATATAATCAAAATCAACAGCTAACAATAAATCGAAAATCCAAAGTTTACGATTCCATAAAATAACCAAAACAAAGGTAAGAGTAACAAACTTTATCAAGTTACCAAAAAAAACGTATACAAGTCAACTTTTTAATAATACTTAATCAAACGTTCACATACAGCTGCTAATTTACTCACGTTTTTACCATTTACATAAAGATTTACACTGTTAAAACAATCGAGCTTATTTAAAAATATTTCTTTTTACAATGAATGCAAACCAAACAATCGAATCCTATCACTACAAGGTATGCAACACTATTTACAACGAATGATATATTTAAGTTACAACAAAATACGGTACCTGAGGAATACGAAACTATCAGAGACACAATTAATAATGGAACTGTAGAAGGGAAAAAATAGGCACGTGACAATGCTTAAAGTTTAAATTACTGTAGGCGTTCCAGAGCAGCGAAAAACACCCACAAAATGACACTAAATTTTAGATCTTCAATAGTAATTTCTTTTTGCAAGACTTCCAGATGAATGGAACCGTGCTCGCTTTTTCTCGGGTTATCTTGTCGAAAATGTACTACAGTCATCATGATTTACGTAAACATTTAATTTTGGCATTGGAAACATTCGTTTAGTCCACGTTAAATGCGGTAAAGCTTTTTTTAACGTCAGTAGATAAGCGTTAGATAAGCTAATTGTTTAAAGGAAGCAAGATTACCGTTATTGCTCGCTTAACATATAATTTTACTTAAAATATATTTAAATAAATAAACAGTAAGTATGTGGCAACAAAGTATATCGTACCATCGGCTTATCTTGATGTACTTCCTGTGGGTTTCGTTTCCAACTGTGTCTGAATTTTCTTGAAAGTTAAACTTCGACAGTCGCCAAACCGCTAACCACAAAAACACATTTGTCAGATAAATTACCGACAAACGTCTCTTGTAAATCATTCTTTTGCAATTTACCTGGACATGTTGATATTCACTACGTCAACATTAGTGATGCACGATCTCGTAAATGTACATACGTTGTCTGCGATGTTGCGTTGTTGGTCTCATGTTGCGCAAGCTTTGGGGAAATATATGGGTCAGCAGGCCATTCTAACTGATCTGAATAAAGCGAATCTTACACGATCAGTAATTATGTCAATCTTCCACTTGCGATTATGTGATTTGTTCTATTTGACGATTTCCTGTCTCCGAGAAAGCAAATCGAAGGGGAGCGACTCGGGTATACTGAGTGTAACAAAAAACCACCAAATACTCGGGATGGTTGGTAACACGCTAGCCACAAGAATACACGTAGAATAGTCTGTCAAAGTTCTCTTTTCGAAGAGAGAATCCACTTTCCAAAAACTGAATACGTTATGTACACAGATGGCTCAAAAACCCCAGATGAAGTTGGGGCCGATGTTTTCAGCAGGAAACCCAAGACTGAAATATGTACAAGTCTAGGTGGGTATAACAAAACCAGTTTTTGGTGTCACCACAAGTACTGCCAAAACCATTATTTTGGACTGGATATTGTCGTCTAAGATACCACCTCGGAAGGATAAGTCTGAACCACAAACTTACTGTCGGTTTTGCTGCGTGTAAGACGAAACTGCTGAATACATACTATGTTCATGCCCCTGCTTAGAAAGAATAAGGTTCAATATACCTACCACAGAAGTGGACTTACAACATTTATGGCGAGTGTATTATCCGTAAAGCTACAGAAGGCTGGGAGGGAGGTATTTCTGTGGGCGGAAGAACAATCAATACCCTTAGGTATGCTGACGATACTACTTTATTTGCCAGCAACGAGCAAGAGCTAGCAGAACTGTTACAGCGGGTCGAGATGACTGGTCAGGAGGCAGGGTTAACTATTAACAGATCAAAGACAAAAATAATGATTATCGACCGGCCAAGAAACAACAGGCCAGAAACCAAGGAAATAAATGGTATAGCTGTGGTTAATCAATTCGTGTATCTGGGATCGCTTATAACCAATTCAGGGGGATGCACATCGGAAATCAAAAGGCGGTCAGCAGTTGCAAAAGAAGCCATGGCAAGGCTTACTAAGATATGGAAGAGTCATGACACAACCCTATCCACCAAGACCAGAATCGTTTAAACTCTAGTATTCTCAGTCTTCTCATATGCATCAGAGTGCTGGGCACTCAAGGAAACGGATAAACGCGCTATCGATGCTTTTGAAATGTGCTGTTGGCGAAAGATGTTACGCGTATCATGGACACAAATAATAACAAACGAGTCGATTCTAAACCAATTGAAGATCAAAAAAAGACTGCGCACTATCGTCACTGAGCGAATAACATCCTTTTTCGGACATACCGTCCGAAGAAACGGACTGGAAAAACTCACCGTCCAGGGGAAGGTACAAGGAACGAGAAGCCGAGGTAGATCACCAATCAGATATGTGGACCACATTGTCAGGGAAACCGAAATACCACTCAACGACTGTTTCATAGCCGCGGAAGACAGGCGCATATGGAAAGATCTCACAGATCATGATGGCACGATACCCGAAACGGGTGACCGAATAGAAAGAATACCTATTTGGTTTTACCAACTTGGAACCTACTGATTTCAAAAAAATCTCACCTTTTACAACCATGAACTTCGCGAGAAGTAATGTATTGTGCGGTGAACTGTAACCTCTAGGGGTGATCCACAATAGACCCATCAAGGGTCGCAGTAGAGGGGCTACCTTACTAAGCCCCACTCATATGATACCTAACCTAACCTATTTGACGATTAATTAAGTAATTATGGAATGGTATGAAAAATATGATAACAATATTTCATAAAAAGAGATGGTTTTAGAAAACAAAAAAAGGAATTGGATAATTTTAAACTTGTGTCAGTATTGAGAGAATAGCATTGAAGACGCTATAACACTGAAAAATTATTGTTAGTAATAATCAAGCATTGTTTATAACAATTAAATATTGTTACTAACAAATGATTATTGATCATAATAATTCAAAAAAAAATTGTTAGAAACAATTGGAAATATCTCCCGCTTATGAAATGATAAAAAGTTTAAAAGAATACGGTTGACATAAACAGAATATTGTTAATGACAATTATAATTT
This sequence comes from Agelastica alni, assembly GCA_950111635.1. Taxonomy (NCBI): domain Eukaryota; kingdom Metazoa; phylum Arthropoda; class Insecta; order Coleoptera; family Chrysomelidae; genus Agelastica; species Agelastica alni. The sequence goes on along the minus strand of OX467719.1, from coordinate 21,310,744 downwards.
GTTATAAACAATTTTAAATCTTTTTTTATAATAATTTTAATTATAATAACAAAAAATATGGAATTTTTTCATTCTTTCCACTGGGAAGTTAGTCGCTCTCGTTTCGCACCCAGACCACTGATATTTCTAGAAGCAAATTGGTTTTGTTGATTATTACACACTTCGTTTTATTTAAAGTGTCTGAGAATAATTTTCGTAAAAAAACCTTACGACGGACATTCGTCTTAATTTAAATGACGGTTTTATTTTCCTGCGGGTCACCGTAAATCTAGATAAAAGGAAAAATATCCCGACAAACTGCTTAAGTAAACCCACGCTTCATTAATTCATTCAGTAACAATAAATTATCCCGTTTTATTTATTTTTTTAATTTTCAACGATTTTTTTTAAGAAATGAGTGTTAACGAAAACGTTATCAAAATTCGCCATCTGTAAGAAGTTTAATTATACTAAAAATCTGACTCTTTTATTAGTATAATAAAGGTCGGTTCCCACTGCAGTCAAAAACTGTCAGTCATAGTCCGAAATGTGCGCAATATATTCGCTTTGGATTACTGCTCACAATCCGGACTAACACGGACTATTTTTGACTACTTTGGGAGCTAAATTTAAAAGATTTAATCAATTTATAAAAGAAAATTTTTTAATTGAAGCAAACTATTCCGAATAGAATAAACTATATGTAACCTACTTCTAGAAGCTGCAACAGAAGCTCTTGGCACCCGAAATATAAAACAACAAAAACACGGCCCCAATAAAACCCCATGGTTCTGCAACGAAGTCACAGAACAATGCATCAAAAAAAGAAAGGCTTATTTAAAATACATGACAACTAAAACGCCTGAAGCCTTTAATGCCACCTACACACTAATAAGGCAAATAAAATAACAGTATTGGGAATGGAAAATTACTTTTATGGCTTCCAAAAACAGATGTGGAGATTCATCAAACGCCAGAGATAAGAAGCAAGTGAATTTATTAGCACAAATCACATAACGAAAGAAACTTGGGTCCAGTATCTTAAAGAACTATATAAAAAGGAAGATACAGAAAGCATACCGGACACCCCAGAAATCGCAACTAACGAAGTAACTGAAATAGAAGAAAAGGATATAGAAACGGCATTAATGAAAATTAAGAACAGAAAAAGTCCAGGTCCAGATGGTATTCCAAATGAACTTCTTAAATACGGCGGGAGAAGCCTGAAACAGCAGCTAACAGCCATAATTCGCACTTTTTGACAGGGAGAGAAGCGAGGACATTAAAAGAACATGTGAAATAGACAATGTAAACGAATGAATACTGGGAAGAAAGAGAGAGTGGAACGAACACATAGACCGGATGAATGACGACAGAATGGTCAAAATAACCAGAGACAAGTCGCCCTTAGGGCGCAAAAGCGTTGGAAGACCCCGCAAGAGATGGAGCGACAACCTTTCTAATAATTGAACGGCAGAGGATACGAAGAAAAACGAGCAAATTGCTTACATTAAAGAAGGAAGAAAAAGAAGAAATATGTAACCTACATTTTTTTCAGAATGATCCATTTTACTAATAAAGATTTGTAAAAAAAATGGACTTTTTACCATCTAGAGCCCTTATTTTTCTGTGATCGATGACCCATCTAACGACACTTCACTAAAAGACAAAATCCTTTCAGCTCTAATTAACTAGACACAAACATACTCTCTAACTTTGAGCGGATGCAATGAACATCAAAAGGAAATTTTGTATTCCGGATGTGAATAGAACCATTTCAAATTTTAAACGATGTTTGTTGTGTCTAAACAAGTTTAATTTCGCTCGCTCGCTATTAATGATGCAATAAACGATATTTATCATTAAATAATTAATATTTTACGGTTTGTTAAATCCTAACAATATTTTAGCTTCTAAAGGTGTAAGGTCCTTTAATAAGTTTAAGAAAACCAAAATAGGTGGCTTACTGGATTTACCTACAAATTTTACTAGAAAATACAAGTAGGCTCGGTCCTACACTGGTGTTTTGTCCATTCGCTTCAGTTAAAAAGAATCACATTATGCAATAGCGAGAAGCTCTGATTGGTTAAAAGTTGTATTGATCCCCTACATAGGAAGAAATATGTCATGTAAAGGGATAATTACTACTACATGCATGTGTTAATTTATGATGATCTTCACCAGATTCTTGCCCTTAGGTTAGGTTAGGTATAATGTGAGTGTGGCATAGGTCGCCTCTCCACTGCGACCTTTAGTAGGTCTATTGTGGCTTACCCCTAGAGGTTACAGTTCACCGCAAAATCCAGCCCTTCTTACGAAGTTCATGGTTGTATGGGGTGAGATTTTCTTGATATCGATAGGTTCTAGGTTGGTATAACCAAATATGTTAAACCTTATTGTTCCCAGGCCGGGGCATGAACATACTATATGTTCTTCCGCGCAGCAAAACCGACAGTCCGTATGTTGATTCAAACCTATTCTTCCGAGGTGGTATCTTAGACGACAGTCCGTCCTGTCAGCAGTCCCGTTAGAATTCGCAGGTCATTGTTGCTCCATTCTAGGATCAGCTTAGTTGTGTTTTTCGAGCGTTTAGGTAAGAACGCCTTTGAGTGAGTCAATCCTGGTATTTCGGACCAGTACGTGAGTATTTTCCTCTCCGCTTAGTCCGAAATAATTGTTTTCGCGGCACCTGTAGTGACTCCAAAAACCGGTTCTGGTCCAGTGAACGCAGATTTGGCACCCTGTTTTGCAAGCGCGTCGGTTTTTTCGTTTTCCTCCACCCCCTGGTGCCCAGGTGCCCTTAATAAACAAAAGAATCTTTTAAAAATATGAACAAAAAAAAATAAGAAATAGTTACAAATTCTAAAATACGAAACAAATAAATGAGTATCCAAATACGACTTAGGAACTTCAACTAGAAAACGGTAGTGTAGGCAGGGCCTTAAACTTTTCTGTACACATAAATATGTAACAAACATTATTTGAGGAAATGATTATTATTTAATCAGTTTCTGTAGATGACCAAAAGTTAAAGACTTTTGCTTATATTGTCTTGTTTTCATGAAAGCGAATCATTTTCCAAGTTATTCAGTCGCTTTTCGTCGCCGAATTCGCAATGAAGCAATTGTTAATGAGCTCATTAAGTTCTGACAATAAGAAAATGGACGCATATTCTGTCTATTGACAAATATCGCCTGCAGAAGAACAAAGGAATATCTAATAATAATTGGGTGGTTTGTTTAATTATACGTTTGCAACATCATCAAAGTATCTTCTTCGCATTTTGCCAATTACTCCTCTCTCTTATTTTCAAAACGCTAAATGGTAAGTCACTTCTTATTGGAGCAAGGATAATTTGAAATAAGAGCTTACCTAATTGTTCTTTGCTGATGGTATTAAATACTTTTTAACGAAGGTAAGGACGAGGTTAACACTAAGGTCCTATTCTGTAATTTTTCTTTTGATTCGATCACATACATATCCTGTATTTGGACTTATTTGTAGGTTCATCCCTTAAGAATTATCTAACAACCCTTTCGAGCCACGGTGCTTACAATATCTTTGTTTATATTATGCACCGTTTCTTTTAGTAACGCCCCTTTCGTGTGTCTCTTTATTAGGAATTCTTGCAATCAAATTTTAGTTTTATGAAAATGAGAATTTAGAGTGTAAAGAAATAAACGTTTTCAGTTCACTATTTACCTTATTTTATTTCATTGTACAAGCTGTGACCATCTCAATGTGTATCTATCTACATTTCATTACAATAATAGATGATACTATTTGCAATAATAATGCATCATTTTTTCAAAATATTTATGTTTTCATCTTTACATGTATGTCTCATCAACTAATGCAAATTCGAAGTAATAAAATGACCAAATCTTCGAAAATGTTGATGAAATAACATACCTGAACATTAATAGTACACATAAAATGAGTTCATTAAGAATATTTTTCAAAAAAATTATACAAATCCGAAAATATATCATAGTTTTTTTTTTTTATGAAAATAGTCGCAAAAAGGGTAGACCTATCGTGTGGGCCGCGGACGGCCCGTACTGCGACTATTAGAAGGGGAAGGGATTATAGAAAGGAAATGATTGTGGACACGCTTTTTAAAAAGTTGTAGTTCATAGTTCTCTGGAAAAACTGATTTTGGAAGCTTATTCCATTCCGTAGCAGCCCTGTAAAAGAAGGATTCTTGATGAAGATTGGTCCTAGTAGTGTCAATCTTAAGAGTAAATGGGTGAGACTGATCAGCGTGCCGAGTTCTTCGGCCGAATGTGGCCAATGGTGGTACAAGAGTTTTTATTTCTCTGGAGCATCTGCCATGGAAATATCTGTAGAGCAATGACTGGTCTGCAACTCTTCTTTTATGTTCTAGAGGGTGAAGGGTATCTGTGAGAGTTGAGCTGTTTATCAAGCGAATGGCTCTTTTCTGAATGGAATCTAGAAGACGAAGAGAATGTATAAAGAAGAGAAGTATAAATTCATGCATAAACATTGAAGTTATCATCGCCGAGTATTGGCTGCGACAGGAATATTGAACAAAGTGTTTCGCAGTGTTCGCGATAAGGCTCAAAGAGTAAAAAAAAAGTAAGCAACCTTGTGTCTCATCTACGAAAACATAACGAAAGGCGTACAAAAACAACGGCCGATTTTCGGAGCATTTTTACGAATACACGATGCACAAGTAGTTTTTAAAGATGGGCAATCAACTTTGTCGTAAATCAGTACTTCCAACTGTAAAATTCCTTTTTGAAAAATTCCTTGATTTTCAAAACTACTCAGTACGGCCCTGACGCCGACAAAAATCAACTAAAAGTCACGCATTCATTACGTGGAAATTAGCATTCGGATATAAACAAAGGGTACCGTGCAATTAAGAACACGTGCAGTTATTATTCGAGAACATTCCGAAATGGTCGCGCTCAATTTTTAGCAACCGGCTGTACGTTCACGTGACCATGCAATGACCAATCAAAAATGCTGAATTTAACTCTAGAAAAAGCCACATTCAAAACAGTTTCCGGCTTCTCGCCCTCTTTCCCGGCTTTCAAACATTACGTGGTAAAATGCTCATCAATATAATAAAATAAAATACATCAAATTCAACCTAACAACCATTGAAATTATTCCGAAGATACAGAAGGCTTAAAATTGTAAGCTCCATGTATTATAGGTAACAATATATTATCGATGGCAAGTGTGTTGTTTCATTTACTGTGATAACAGAATTCACAGCGATAAAAGGCAGTAAAACCCTTAGCCTATGGTAGTAAAAAAAAACAGATCGAGCCAGCGTTTACTGAGTTATCGAAGGATCCAATATCTACGCAGTGAACGATGTCGTCGAAGAGCAAGTGAGTCGGCAGGAAACAGAGGTTCCGGTGGTGAAGCTGTCCATACCTCAAAGCATTTCTACAGCTTACCACGCCCAAACTACTCCTCGTCGTCGGCGCGCAAACTTTGAGAAAAGTTCTCTTTCAATTAGTTCACAGCTCAATATAAGATGCGAAGGATATATATGAAAATAGCTAATCCACTGTTAAAATCATGCTAGCGAGTCATTGAGTAGTTGAAAGCGTTCAGACATAGTGCAAGAATGCCCGCTAAGGGTATTCGCAGGTGACCCACAGGACTTCCTAATGACAACCCAGGAATTAAATACATATCTAATTTAGACATTTGTTTGTTATTCGACTTGTGCTTGACTATATACAACTTAGTGTATGATATGTCCTTATATGTAATCGTATATAATGTGTTTTTGTTTTTCTTTATTATGGCATCCCAGCTACAACTCTAAGAAATTGGAGAACAAGGCAGACACCTTAAAAAAAGGAAGAAGAAGAAGGCCTTAAATATTTTTTTATGCCGTACGAAGAATAAGAACATTTACTTTCGGAATGGGACTTTTTGAGCGCTACACTCGATGTTTCGTCTTTAAGAGGGACTCATTTAGAACGTCTGACTGTTCGTTTCCGAAGGAGCGGCCATTAAACAATTAATTCAATCTCTATTCTATAATCGATTTATCGGTAAACGCTCTCGAAGATTTATTTTTCTAGTTATATGAACTACTTCATTTTTTGTATTAAGTTTGTTTGTTTTCAATCGATTGAAGTATAAAAAAGATGGAGCGTTCGAGGACGAATTGTCGGGCATAATATTGATCTGCAATGGAGAGAGACACCTTTCGTGTTGGAAAATTATAAAATCCATAAACGTACAAAAAATCAACCAGGTGAAATTAATGATAAAAAGGGAAAATTTGAAACCGCCCATTATTTATGGTTTTGTTGTGCTGTTGTTAATATTAAACTGGAGAATTTTATAAAACAATGGGAGGAAAGCGATGAATGAAATTAGGAAATTTTAGTTATTTAATAACAAACGCCCCATTTTCATCCAGTACTGATAAAGCAGATTCACTCTCGTTGTTATCTTCTTTAACATTTATTATTAAATTTACCGCATTCATACGAGAATAGTTTACAAATTTTTGTCCCTAAAACATAAAAGCAAACACATGAGAATAATGAAACTAATTTATTTTTCAACAGTCACCTGCAACGCTTATACACTTGGTAGGTCGGTGTTGAAGTGTTTCAAACCTTTTAAAAAAAAATAAAAAGTTTGAGTCTTCAGCCAGTGATCTACCGCCGATATCACTTCGTTATCATCAGCAAAGCGGATTCCACGAAGATGTTCTGTTAATATTGGGAAAAGTACACCTTGACTCATTTTCCTCTTTTCTCCATTCTCTAATTGCTTAGCGTACTTTTGGTATTACATAATATTCACCTGTTATGGTGCGCCCGCGCGGTAAATAATCGACGAAAATAACACCTGCAAAATCCCAAAAAACTGTAGCCATGATCTTACCAGCTGATGGGACAACACGAATTTTTCGGAGGGGAGGGGAACCCCTCTGCTTTGTTTTTTTAATTCTGGATCAAAGTGATGAACCCGTGTTTTGTCGACCGCAAGAAAATTTCGCTTTAATTCATCTACGCTGCAACCTGGCTTCTGGTCTGCCGCTCCTGCACCTGGTTGATCTGTTGACAGAACTCTCTTTCCAGTTTAAAATCTCGTGACCAGTTCTTGATTACCTGGTACGAAGAGACATTCTAGATTGTAGGGTGGGTTGTGTGGGCTATGCTGCCTCCCAAGCACTTCGACCTATCAGATTCTTAATCTACTCAAGGCCCGGGATTCCGAGACTTTGAACAAAGTTTACCAGTTTGCTGTTTTTATTGCCTTTACCGTGATCTTTCAACTAAATGATTTTTTTTCCCCAAATCTCTTTAATTAAAGCTTTGCAAATTCTTACTTACTTAATATTTTTAGACTCGTACTTCGTGGGCTTTACTTTAAAAATGGTATAAAACTAGAGAAATACGTGAATAATGGTGATAAATCATTGTTGAAATTACATTTGCCTACATTTGAATTCGCAACCACAGTGCAAAGAATTCATGAACTGATATAAAACTGTAGAATCCGAATTCTTTACATACTTTCATAATTTTCCATAAATTTTCTTTATCGTGTATAAAACATGCAAATATTCGGAATAAAAACGAGAGTATTTGATTTCATAAAAAAATGTCAATTCAACGTAGTTGTTTAAAATATTCTTTTTATCAACCTTTTATCGTATTCTTGTCGTTTTCTAACTTCAAAGAAGTAAGTTGGACGAAAGTTTAAATTACTTTGTTTTTCGCTCAGTTTTTATTTTATAGTGAATGTTTTTAACTCGTTTTATACTTTAACAATGCATTTTTTTCCAACTAATAAAGTAAGTTGGCAGCGCCTTTGCAATTTTACTAGTAAAATTATTTTTGCTATATGTATACAGAGTGAACCAAAAGTCTGAAAACGGACAATTATCACGGTACCTAATTCTAATGCAGCTGTTCGGCTATATGCACAATTATCTTGTTAATTGCTGGTCCGATTGTACAAAATTTGGAATAAGCCCAATTTGAGATAAGGAGATTCCAGATTTTACATTTGCAATGTTGTCAAATTTTCCGTATCTCTAATATTATTAGTCACTAGTGGACTTTTGATACAATGTCTGTCCATCTAGATGGGGAGCGTCCGCGTTTCCTTTTGCCGAAGAAGTTCAGTATTCGCGCTGATGTCAAGCTACTGAGACGGTTTGATGGTCCAATCTCGTTCAGCACTGACACATTGGTGCGATGTGCCGTCCACGGTATTCTTAGCATTCTTCGCCATATCGCCATGTCTCGGAAGCTTACCAGAAAATGGAGAATACTAGGGCATGGACCAGTGATTTTTTGGTATTGATGGATATATATATATATATATATATATATATATATATATATCGATCTTTCCAAATTTTATGTAATTGGCTCATTGCTGTTCGGCCAAGTTGAATACGACGGCGGATCTCCATCTCGCAGCTGATGAAAGAGTGGATAAGGGCACCCAGATAAACAAACTGATCTACCACATCACATTTGGCAATGTGATGTGGTCTCTTTGCTGTCTTATCCGATCTATCAACTATCAATACTTTAGATTTTGCATAGTTGATTTTTAGACCATACTCTTTTGATGTTCTCTCGAGTCGTTGTATCAATTCTGTAAGTTCTTCTGCTGAGTTAGCGATCAGAAGAGTGTCGTCAGCATATCTAAGATTTGAAATGTTTTTCCCATTTATGGCAAAGCCTCCTTCCCACTCATCAAGTATCTCTCTCATTAAACATTCCGTATATATATTAAACAAGAGAGGTGATAAAATAAACCCTTGTCTAACTCCCTTTTTGATATCTGCTGTTCTGGAAATACGATTGTCAATTTTGACGACTGCTCTACTTTGTTCATATAATTTTTTTTATAAGATTTACCAGATGAGTAGGTACTCCCGCAACGCACAAGATCTTCCACAACTTTGACCATTTTACATTGTCGAACGCTTTTTCGTAGTCGACAAAACACATATACATGGATGCATAGTATTCCCTGGCCTTCTCCATAAGTATTCGGACGTTTAGTATTTGTTCTCGTGTACCTCGCCCTTTGACAAATCCTGACTGTTCAGGTGCTATTTGGTGATCGAGAAAGTGGACCAACCGAGATCGAAGAACATACAGCATTATTTTGCTCGCATGTGAGATCAGGGAAACCAGACGATAATTGTTACAGTCCATCGTTGATCCCTTCTTATGAATGGGTATTATAGTGGATACAGACCATTCGTCTGGCCACACTCCGTTGTTCCAAATTTGCTGGCATAACAGATGTAGGTATTTAATGTTCCTCTCCTCAAGTGCCTTCTAGACCTCCGCAGGGATCGAATCTATTCCGGTGGACTTTTCTTTTTTAAGTGCTCTGATTGCTGCGACTATTTCACTCAAAAGGATATTCGGTTTATTTTCCAGGGCTTATTTGCTCAAGAGATTTGTAATTATCATTATAGAGTGATGTACAGTAGTCTTTCCGTTCATCATTGGAATCCCAAATTTTGTACAATTCCGACTAGCAACTCACGAGATAATTTTCCGTTTCCAGACTTTTGGTCCACTCTGTATTTACTTGCTTTAAAGTGAAATTGGTAAAGTTCCATAAAAAATACATTACAATCTTTTTTACGTGCCCATCCGTTTGAATGTTAACTATTGTCATGGCAATTTTAACTTTGTGTCACTACGAAATACTTTGCTGAGCTCTTTCGCTCCTTATGATATGGTCTGCATAGAGTTTTCGGAATTGATGGCGTGAATGTGTTTCCTTATCTTTCTGAGAACTTCTTCGTTTTTTATTTTTGCAGTCTATGATATTTTCCACATTGTTCTGTAGAGCCACTTCTTCTATCTTTTTCAGGGTGGCTTCATTTGGTAGCCACGATTCCAAGCCATACAAAAACTATACAAATTTGCTGTTAAAAAATGTCATTCATTTGATTAAACATAAATCTTCATAACAATCCACATAATTATTAAAAAAACGAAAAACCATACCATAGATGGTGATAGTACACCAAAAATTAACACCAACCTTTATCAAGTGAATTCCAAAATAAAAAATGCATAATCCTCATTTATCCTTATTTTGTCCCTGAAAATAGTGCGTTCCTTGAAACGAGGTGTAGAATGAATAATTGGGAACAAAAAATTCCCATAAACTTTTTTCCCAAAAATTGAAAACGAAAATTTTGATTTAATTTTAGGTTTGGCAACCATGCGTTGTACTCTAGTAAACAAAAAGTTCACACAAAAAGTACCACCGATAAATTTAATTAGTTATTAACGTGTTACTCGCAAGAATACAACGATCGTAATTTTTGTTAAAATGCCTGCGTTTTCGATTCGCGAGTATTATTTGCATACGGAGAGGCTCACGGTACCTAATTCTAATGCAGCTGTCCGGCTGTATGCAGAACGTTATCCTACAATGTCCTAATGCCCGCAGTTTTTTTAATGTGTCGCAAAGATTATTGGCTACGGGTTTTGTGGTACCTAAAAAAACTAGTGGACGAACACGAAGCGCTCGTATTCTAGACGCAGAAGACAAAATAATGGATATTGTCGACAATAATCCAACAGTAAGTACCCGATCTGTTGCTCGGATAGTTGGTGTTTCTAAAAACATTGTCTATAGAACTTTTAAAGAACAACTTCCATGTCCATATCATTACCAACGAGTACAATATTTACATCAAGGAGATTTGCCACGACGATTAACTGACTAATTGTTATAAACAATTTAAAATAGCTCCTGCTTATAAAATAATAAGAAAAGTTTGAGATAATACGGTTGACATAAAAGAATATTGTTAAATACAATTATAATTTGTTATAAACAATTTAAAATCGTTTAATATCATACAGGAATTTTTTTGCAAAACTTTTATAACAACAAAAAATATGATATTTTTTTATTCTTTCTATTGGGAAGTTAGTCGTGCGGTCCTCTCGGGTCGCACCCAGACCACCGGAGAGCACTGATATTTCCTTATGTATACAAACAATATCCAATACAATATCTACACAATGACTACGTGCTACGATATGATCACGTGATCAGGTAATGTGGCTTAAGAATTGGTGGGGGAAAGTCGAAGGATTGCTGCCAATACTCTTTGATCTTTACTGACAACCTGTAGTGTTGACAACACAAAAAACTGCTGTCAAAAGTCTTTCTGGCAACATTGTCGCTAACTCTGGTATAAACGCAGTACCCGAAAATAAAATTAAACTACCGTTTAATTTATTTACAAAGAATAAAGCCTTGGTATGAATTTCAATGAATAGATAAATTGAAATGAAAATTATTAGAAATCCATAGAATACCAAACTCTGCCATTTGTTATTTAATTATCAAATACATTCAGAGTTAATCAAACCAAAGTTACCCGATGATTTCTTCGTCAGTTGTAGGAACCTGGAAACCGGTGAATCAATACGAGGGATCTTTGATGGGAACTTGGCAGCATTTCAGAAATGAAAGGAGTGGCAAGCCAACTGAAATAACAGATATAATAGTGATCACCCGGATGTTCAGTTAGTCTGAGTGTTGGAAGAGGGTTTAACATTAATTTATTACAGGGATATACTCCACAAATTTTATAACTTTCAAATGGGTATTTATGCGAGTTTAAACTTTCCCCAATTTATCTTGTTGTTTTACCTATATGTGGATTTATTTTTTTTTGTAACTTTATTCAGTAAAAGAAAAATTTGACGACTTGAGACTTTAATATATAAATTTTTATGTTTTAATCCTACAATTTACAGTGTTGCCAGTGAGAGATGATAGTTATTATTTTAAAGCTTAATTTTAAAAATAATTCAAACCAACAAATAATGAAATAACGATTACACATTTCTATGTTAAAGAGGTGCTATCCCATTCCGCTAAATTTAGTATATTTCCTACACAATTATTCTCTGAAAATGGCGTAGGATTTATTTTTTGAGTTTGTTCGTTTCCAATTTCCAACACATCATTTCCTATTATTTGAACTAACTTTGGTTGAATAAACAGACAAGCTCTACAAAAGCTCAATTTCCGTTGGAAAATTACAGTTTGACAGAGAAAAGCTTTAGTGGCAAACCCTTAAATTTAAAAAAAATCATTAATTGCAAATATTTGCACCGCTCCAGCAATGATTTGGCTAATTCGAATGAAAAATAATCGATAATTCGATTATAGGAATATTTCGGGTACTTACTTGTAGAGAATCATTTAAATTATTAAAAATAAAAACGGTATGTGTAAGTATTGCGAATAAATGAAAAATGATTTCAGGATATCGGTCTTATAAATATCTTGAATTTTCGAATTCCAAAAGTGAGAGATGTCTGTAGCTCTTCCCAGTAATGGATCATTCGATTATTGAAACCATTTAAATACTTATCCCTCGATTTTGAAAATAATTTGAATGTGGAAATTACTGTTCTAGTTCTAGTTAAATTCAAAATTTTAATTAAGTAGACTTTTATATTTAGTCCAGTCACCTTAGGCCATATTTTACGACGTTCTATTCAAGACAAATGGTCAGCATGGGAAATGAATATTTCATCAACATCTGATTTGTAAGGCAAAAATTAAGAAGATTAACATAATAATTAAAATTGAAATGATAACCTAGTAATCCTAGGTGCCTTTGCTATAAAACCTTATTTTGGAACGGTATAACGCGTTGTAGCGTTATAAAAAAATACCTTTCCAAAATAACGTTCCACGAATACCGACCCATCCCTACTTTTATCGCACGCGCACGATATTATTTCCAATACATCGAAATACATCGATAACTGTGATGGCATAATTTCTCGTAAAGGGAATAATTTGATTGAATTCCATGGCCGGAAGCGTAGGAATTGCTGATGAACTCGAATTTTGCAAAAATCTTTAGTACAACAATAGAAAATTGAACAACCGTAAACACATTCATATATCGGGCAGTAATCAAAATATTGCAAATTTTTTTTTAAATTGTTCGTTTTTCAAAAACGTTTTAGATGGTCCAAGAATTTTTCAGCAACTTTGGTCGGAATTGTTAATTTTTTATAATCAAAAATCTATAATCGCCGAAAAACAGTATCTATTTTCAACAAAATTTTTTTATCAAATCGCTCCTCGATTTTTTCCATCATATGGGCCTTAATCGGGAAATTCTATTGAAGGGCAAAGATTTTTCGATGATCGCAGATTGTTGCTAAACTATATCTCGTAGAACGATAAATCTTGCACGATTTTCTTGGGGTTTGGCACCTTTACATCATGTACGAGTTTCAAACCGATATGTTGATAGACACCCGAATGCGGTTGCAAAAACGAAATGTAGAATTTTCATTTGCCATTAACCGCTTAACTAACAATGTTTGCACTTTTTTTTTCAGGACCTTTTTTAAAGAGGACGTTATGATGGACAAAATTTTATTTAAAACTTCTATAAAAATTATCTCAAAAATATTTTATTTTTTAATCTTCAATAATTTTTTATTGCTAAAATATATCCCGGCAGTGGCCGGAAACTCGGGAATATATTCTTGTAGGTCCAAAGAACATTTAAAAAATTGGCCAGAGGGTGCGCCTCTTGAATAGGTCTTATGCTAAGGTGACAGAACTAATTTGTTAATCAACTAACATAAAAATGTGTTTACGAAAAAATCTATAAATGTTAGAGTTCCAACAAAATAGTTAAAAAAATACATACAAAATGGTTAATCGATAATTTCATCCTTCTCTCTTCGTCAATTTCTCTTCTATTTTCTATTTGAAAGTAAATATTGACTGTGTACGTGATGGCGAACGAAGAACGTCCACGGTATTGGTCTGCCAACATTGGACTGACAACTACAATATTTGTCATGTGGAAAACAAATAACTTACACGAAAAAACCAGCGGCGTCACATTTATCGCGTCAAATGTACGTGTTCTTAATGAAAATTACAATTATCTAGTTTTTTTCAGTTGACAAAATTTTGTGGTAAATCCTTTGCAGTAGCACAGTATGTATCTAGAGGTTTTTCCAATTTCTTAACAGAACCTGCATTTGGTTTTGTTGTTCATGCGTCTGTTTAGTCTACAATGCCCTTATAAGAGCCCAACTATGATCTTGGTTGATTGGTATTGCATCCAAGTACTTTTGTACATTCTTCGCTGTGCCTTTTCTTCACCACAAAAAGACTTTGGGCCAGTGTACTATAGAAACGTCTTGATTAATAAATCGACGAATTGGTTTACATATTTTCCTTTTGTGAAAAACTTAAAAGAATCATTCTGTACGTTTTAAGATTTGAATGGATAACTTTTTGGTAATGTTTCGGGTAGTGGGCATATTTTTAATGTAATCAAGAGGTCACATCGTCCAAATTAGTTAAAATGGGATTGTCTAATGATGTGATTGCTTGATAATAACGTACACCAAATGGCTCAGGCCAATCCTGTTTCATTTGTTTGTATAACTAAAAGGAGTGACAGACGTGCTATCGTTTCATTAATGCACTTGTTTATCTTAAACTATTATCATCCTAGTTCAATATTTGTTTACTTCCATACGTTTCCACATTTTGCACTTCATCTACTAAAAATGGATTGATAAGCTCGTTAAACGCCTAAAATAATATGGGGAATTGATAAAAACCTAAACAAAAATTTTGATACATATAGTCTCTCTTTAATATATACATATATTTTTAAATATTTTAAATATTTCGTCCAATTCCACGTCCAATTTTTCGTACGGATGTCTCTATTCATAATCGGCATAATTTATACTATGATGTCTTATCAATTAAGTTTTAAATCATTAGGCATTGAATTCCCTTTTAAATATTTTTTTTTTATGAAAATATTCGCAAAAAGGGTAGACCTATCGTGTGGGCCGCGGACGGCCCGCACTGCGACTATAAGAAGGGGAAGGGATTATAGAAAGGAAATGATTGTGGACACGCTTTTTAAAAAGTTGCAGGTCATAGTTCTCTGGAAAAACTAATTTTGTAAGCTTATTCTATTCCGTAGCAGCCCTGTAAAAGAAGGATTCTTGATGAAGATTGGTCCTTGTAGTGTCAAGCTTGAGAGTAAATGTGTGAGACTGATCAGCGTGCCGAGTTCTTCGGCCGAATGTGGCCAATGGTGGTACAAGAGTTTTTATTTCTCTGGAGCATCTGCCATGGAAATATCTGTAGAGCAATGACTGGTCTGCAACTCTTCTTCTATGTTCTAGAGGGTGAAGGGTATCTGTGAGAGTTGAGTTGTTTATCAAGCGAATGGCTCTTTTATGAATGGAATCTAGAAGACAAAGAGAATGCCTTGGTGCTGAACCCCAAATGTGCGAGCAATACTCCAGTAGAGGTCGGATTTGAGCCTTGTACGTCGTCAACAGTTGATCAGGAGTAAAAAACTTTCTGGCTTTCCACAGAAAACCTAGCCTCTGGCTTGCCGACTTTGCGATGTTAGCAACATGGTCATGCCAAGACATATTATTGGACACCGTGACTCCCAAAATCGAGATGGAGGGACTTAGTTCAAGGGTATTTCCGGACATTGTGATGGGATGATTTGAGGAATTCACTTTCTTGGAAAACGTGGCACTTTGTGTTATTTGGGCGTTGAACTGAACAAGATTGTTGGTTCCCCACTCGACGATTGTTTTAAGATCTCTATTGATGGAATCAACCTGTTCCTGCCTGAGTCTATTTGTATCATTCACCGAAAGTAATCGATAGGATGATACTAAGTCTGTTAAAATCCATAAAGCAAAACAAAAGTTATGACTGTTTTTTTAAATCACAGCTTTCTCACTCACCCCTATCAGCTTTTTTACAAGATAGAGCAAAAAGTACCGGAGTAAACTTACGTAATATGATCTGAAGATTACGAATATTCAAATGTTGTGGTACTATCACTATGTATTTATTATAGAAAAATGATGTTTTTGTATTATTGTGAACTACGCCCACTAGCGGTGAAGTAAAAATAATTAATTTCCAGCAGTTTCTCGTATGCGAATTTGTAGTACAGAAATTTTTATTCCTAGGTTGTACGATAAATAGTTTCTAGGATACAGCGGATTAACTCTCTTAATTTCTTCTTCTTATAGTGCATCTCCTATCGGAGATTTGTTATCATTACAGCTATCCGGACCTTATTGACTGCAGCTCGGAAGAGTTCAACATTGCTACAATTAAACCAGTCCCTTAGATTTTTAAGCCAAGACACAAGGCGTCTTCCAATATTCCTCCTTCCACCAATCTTTCCCTGAACTATCACCTGGAGAAGTGCGTATTTGGGTCCTCTCAGTATATGACCTAGATATTGAAGCTTTCTCTTTTTTATGGTGTTAATGACTTCACATTTCTTGTTCATCCGATTTAGGACTTCCATATTAGAGATGTTTTCTGTCCAGGGAATACGCCACATTCTACGGTTGCACCACATCTCGAAGGCTTGTAGTTTGTCTGTGTGATTCTTTTTGAGGGTCCATGCCTCTACTCCGTACAAAAGCGCGGAAAACACGTAACAACGCAGCATCCTCATCCCAAGTCCAATCTTGATATCTCGACTGGTGAACAACTTTTTTATTTTCGTAAATGTTGACCTGGCTAACTCTATTCTCGTTCTTATTTCTCTTGTTTGGTCACCTGTTGCTTGTTCTACTTGTTCTATCCAGGCTTCCAGGTATTTGTATGACTGCACATTCTCTATTAAGATGTCTGCTACTGACACCTTTACATGGTTGTGATTTTGGGGAAACTTTGTAACTACCATTAACTTGGTTTTCTTAAGATTTATCTTTAGACCGTATTCGTTACATCGATCATTTAATTTCTCTAGAAGATGTTGTATGTCTCTTTGATTGCTCGTTAACAAGACGTTGTCATCAGCATATCGCATATTATTTATAACTTCTCCGTTAATAACTATCCCTACCGATTCTTCTTCCAAGGTTTTTTAAAAAATGGCTTCGCTATACAGGTTGAATAGTATTGGCGATAAGATGCATCATCAAGATACACCACGACGGATTTCCATTTCCTCTGTTTCTCTTAATTAGACACCCGGTATTTGGTATTTTTTATTATTAAGTATGACAGTGACATTGAGCGAAGGGTGTTGGCAGGAAGACAAATGAATGGGGCACTGCATAGCTTTATGAATAGCCAGAAAGTGTCAAAAAAGGCATGTCTGGCTGTGCATAGAGGTGTGTTGGTTCCTACACTTATGTATGGTAGTGAATGTTGGGTTTGGCAGAAGAAGCATGAAAATAGGATTAATGTGCGGAGATGAGTAGTCTGAGAAGTATAGCCGGAGTGACTCGGTTGGATAAGGTAAAGAATAGTGAGATAAGAGAACGCTGTGGTGTAAAAGAAGATGTGGTTACAAAGATAGATAAAGGAATGCTTAAATGGTTTGGACACATCGAAAGGATGGATGAAGGAAGATTGACGAAAAAAATTTATAAGGTGAGTGTGAATGGACAAGTCGGTAGAGGTCGACCTCGGCGAACATATCTTGATCAGATCAACATTGTTTTGAGAAAAGGCCAGGTCAAGAGAACCAACAACCGACGAGCACTGATGAAAGTAAAGGAAGCAAAAGATGTGTGTACGAACCGTAGCAAGTGGAAGGAAGTGGTCTCTGCCTACCCCTATGGGAAAAATGCGTGATTTTTTGTATGTATGTAAGAAAAAAAATGTATTTGAAAAACATAGCTTGTCTAATCGTAATAATATATTTTTTTGTATTTGGCAATAATTGAATAGCGTTTAAGGATGTGTATAAAACTTGGATATTTTTAGATGGCTGCCTGAATTTGAAATATTTCACAGAGTAAATGATTCTGCATCGATTAAGATAAAAAAAATTGGTACCTTTTCGATTATTTAAGCGAAATAATTCATTTTTAAGTCACCATTTACTCTAATGTTATTTTTACCGGAAGTGGAATAATTTTTAAAAGAATCGACAAATTTATGTTTTTCTGTAAAACGTGTACGGTTAAAAAACTTATTGTTAGTAAGTTCAGACGATTTGGGATTTTTCGAGCCCACAAACAAGCGGGGTTTCCGATAATAATTGCAGAGAGATATTTTGTTTTGAAGTTCACGAAATTATAGGCTCTGAACTCACTACCGGTGTAGATGTTTGCAATATAAAAATCTGACAACATCGCACGGCAGCATGTCGATAATAACGTGCTCTTTATTTTCATTTCGTAAACAATATAAAATATACAACATATTAATATTACTGAGATAATTATTAATATTATTATATTAACACTTTTATGTGCATCACTTGTAATATCCATGACTGTCAAAATTTCAGGTTTATAAATTCAAATACACAACTTTCGGAGCGTCCAGATGGCACGCCGCCAGATTTTCTTTCGACTACAAACGCGGTAGTCGAATTCAATGTTAAATATTTTTTTATAATATTTAATCAAAAAATTTTTTTCAAAAAATCTTATAGAAACTCATTATAATTAACAGAAAATGTCGCTGTTTACAATTTACTACATTTTATTAAGTTTAAAAAATTAATTAGATGTACTACGTATACCTTATCCTTATTTCTTTCAGCTTCAAATCTAAATCGATCGTTCTACTCATCTTTCTATCTAAAATTATACACTCAACACTTCGACCTCAAACCCATTACGCGTACCTTTTAGAAGTAAACATTTAGGAATTTCCTTTCAGTTCAAGTGTCTCCCATTTTCGTTAACTTTTCTACGGCCCCCCACCGCCTCTGAGGTCTCCCGAGCGCTGGTGATTTTTTTGCAGAAACTGTTTAAGTGACGCAACATGAAACGTTTTGTCTTTCGTAGTAATTTTGTACGCGATATACCTAATTACCAACTACAAATAATTAACTTTATTTTTTCTGTTACGTACTCGTGTCAACCAAAAAAAATGTTATCATATCGAAATTTTAATATAAATGCAAAATTGTCGTATATTTGTACTTATTCAACTAGCGAGATTGCTACTGAAAATATCTTCGATGAAACTCGAAAGAATGAAGTGCCGAAGAACAAGAGTTTCAATTTTTTTTTGATTATGAAATTCCCTAACTTTTCCATATACATTCTTGTTTTCCAAATGTTAGCAAACAGGCATAATATAAAAAAAGAATCATCAAAATCGGTTGACCCAGTCGAAAGTTCTGAGGTAACAAACATAAAAAACCTCCTCCTTTTTTGAAGTCGGATAAAAAGGAGGAAATGGTAATTTTTACCGGACCCTGTTTTTGAAAGGGGGCTGATAAAATAATAGTTCTTTTCAAGCCGAAACTTATTTTGCTAGTTTCATTTGCAAGATATGTGTTACCGGGTTCATATTAACCCCCAAATCTAATAAATACTTGTAACTTATATTAAAATTTCTTGCAACTTACAGAATGAAATAAATGAAAACAACGTTACTGGCAATACAATGTTAAAGCAACACGAATAATATTTTAACTGAAATTTAAAGCTAATAGGTTTGGTATATCAGACTAGAAGCCAAGAGCACTTAATAATACAACTTTATAATATTTGCGTAACTTACAACATTAAAGCACACAATTTTTTGAGTAAAGCAAATACAACCATAATGCAGAAAACGAACAAAAATTGTGATATAATATTTTTGGTATCGGATCCACTGTTTCAGCTTTACGCCGAGGATGGCGGAAGAGAATTTTTTTTTAAAAAACTGTAAGTTATATTTGGGCTCCTATATTTGGAGAATAACATACATACATACATTTAATCACGCCCTTTTGCCGTAGGGGTAGGCAGAGACCACTTCCTTTTAATTGCTACGGTTCTTACACACATCTTTTGCTTCCTCTACTTTCATAAGTGCTCTCATACATGCATCCGTATTCTTCTTCTCTTTCATGTCCTTCCAATTCGATATATTTTGTGTTCTCTGATCGGGGTAACATCATCCGGAAATCCTAAGTTGTTTAATCGTTCTCCTTGAATCTTTACGTTCCTGTTTTTTTTACTGAAAATAGTCGCAAAAAGGGTAGACTTATCGACTATTAGAAGGGGGAGGGATTATAGAAAGGAAATGATTGTGGATCCACTTTTTGAAAAGTTACAGGTCATAGTTATCTGGAAAAACTGATTTTGGAAGCTTGTTCCATTCTGTAGCAGCCCTGTGAAAGAAGGATTCTTGATGGAGATTGGTCCTTGTAATGTCAATCTTAAGAGTAAATGGGCGAAACTGATCAGCGTGCCGAGTTCTTCGGCCGAATGTGGCCAGTGGTGGTACAAGAGTTTTTATTTCTCTGGAGCATCTGCCATGGAAATATCTGTAGAGCAATGACTGGTCTGCAACTCTTCTTCTATATTCTAGTGGGTGAAGGGTATCTGTGAGACTTGAGCTGTTTATTAACCGAATGGCCCTTTTCTGAATGGAATCTAGAAGACAAAGAGAATGCCTTGGTGCTGAACCCCAAATGTGCGAGCAATACTCCAGTAGAGGTCGCATTTGAGCCTTGTACGTCGTCAACAGTTGATCAGGAGTAAAAAACTTTCTGGCTTTCCACAGAAAACCTAGCCTCTGGCTTGCCGACTTTGCGATGTTAGCAACATGGTCATGCCAAGACATATTATTGGACACCGTGACTCCCAAAATCGAGATGGAGGGACTTGGTTCAAGGGTATTTCCGGACATTGTGATGGAATAATTTGAAGAATTCACTTTTTTGGAAAACGCTTTGTGTTTTCTGGGCGTTGTACTGAACAAGATTGTTGGTTCCCCACTTGACGATTGCTTTAAGATCTCTATTGATGGAATCAACATGTTCCTGCCTGAGTCTTTTTGTATCATTCACCGAAAGTGATCGATAGGATGTGAAAGTTGAGACAAGTGTGCTGTCGTCTGCAGAACTGTAAATGGGATTCGTGGTGGTTTTCAAGAGGTCGTTGATGTGTAAAAGAAATAGGGTCGGGGACAGGATGGAACCCTGGGTGACCCCGGCATTGGTTGTTAACGCATCAGAAGAAATACCGTCAACTGCCACATGTAAGGAGCGATCTTGCATGAGGCTCAAGAGCCATTGGCGCAGTTTGGTTTGAAGACCGCAGGCAGATAATTTGCTTAACAATGCCTGGTGCCAAACGCGATCAAATGCTTTAGATATATCCAAGGCTATTGCACGGGATTCACCAAACTTCTCAATAGTGTTTGTTTTATATTTAAAACTTTTGTCTATTTTTTTTTAAAAATTACAAATTTTTTTAATCATTTCAGACTTTTCCAGGAGCGGGAGACCCCGTTTATAATTATTAATGCGCGTACTTGATAAGTTTTAATTAGCTTTTGGTGCTTTTCAATTTTTCAAATATTCCAAAAGGCTGTTTTTTTAAAAATATTAGAAATATTTTTTTCTTTAAACGTGCTTTAAAGCTCTACAAAAATTATTTGTTTTATTTGTTTTTCTTTCTGCGGACGTTACGAGTCGATTTACCAATTAATCACAGTCTGCGACGTTTCGTCAATATTCCTCGGCATCCTCAGAACTGTAAACGATCGATTACGAATTTAATTGGTTTTCGTTTGCGCGTCTTTTTACCGAATTTCGCTTAATCAAGAAATGTGTTTTAATAAAAGGTTTGAGAATTCAATTCAATTGCATAAATTTTAGTCCGTGCTATTTTTATTTCGCGTGTAATAAAAAACGTTTATTTATTAAACAATTCGTTACCCCCATTGTTAAATGATTCGGATCATTTTTAATTAATAATACATTTTCTCCATAGCGTAATTTCAAATGCTGCCTTTTATTAAAAGTTACAATGGTTGATTAACGACTAAATAATAGTGTATTTCTTGTTGTTGCATTTTTTTAGTAACGCCTACTAATTTTCTCTTTTTTTTTCTCGTGTCTAATCTCGTTAATTGTAGATTTATTAACACCTCTCGAGTTGATAATTATTTACACCAACACTGAACCTAAGTTGTCGTCGTCATATGCATCACAAATTATCAGTTTTTTTTTTACTTTTGTCAATAGATTCCGGTAGTTAAAAATTGAAATCGAATTGAACTCACAGGTCGTGAATTTCTTCGTTCCTTTGTAACAACATTGTTCGTAAGAAGATCGTGTGAATTTATTGGTCAATGTGTTAGTCAATGCTGTCAGTTATTCTTTTTATGAAAAAAATATTGTCGTTAAGATACACAGTTGTTTCAGTTGTGTGTGTGTGTGTGTGTAGGGTGGGTTTGGCATTGGAAGAATCCATTTGCCACAGACTTTTGTTACGTTATAACTGTTAAAGGTCTAGACCAGGGATGGCGAACCTTTTTAAGCTTGAGTGTCCAAAAAAAATGTTTTTTCAATATATATATATCGCGTGCCACATGCTATAATAATAAAAATGCATGAAATGTTTGTGTAACTTTAGATTTTTTATAAACATAGCATTAATACATCGAAAAAAATATTTAAGCAGTTGTTAATGGAAAAAGAAAAGAAATAAAAAAAAAAGACTTAATAAAAAAAAATGTAGAACCCTCAAAACTTCATTATTAGTGAGATTTTTGTTGTGGGATGCTGGATGCCAAATTTTTTATATCGGGTCATGGCTGGTAGCTTTTAATAGAATACAAGCAGTAGTACTTTCGTCTGTAAGTCTATTTCTTACGTCTGATTTAAAAAAGTTCATTGAAGAAAATAATTATTTACAGGAATAAGTCGATGAAAAAATTGTTAAAATGTACATTGCTATTTTTTTAAGACAAGAAAAAGTTTCCGGGATGGATTGCCAAGTGTAAGTACTTCAATTTCGGCATTCCTCTGGACTGGTCCATAGAATCGATCTCGCTCAATTTCTTCCAAAATAATTCGTAAATCTTAAAATTTTTGTGTCCATATCGAACTCGACATCTACATTGCTTAACAATTGCTAGGCTTCGCCAGGTTCACATTAGTTTGTATAAAATTGTGCTTAAAGTAAGATCCGTGATATTTTGTTATATAAATTTACATTTACATCCCGTACAACAAGAACAAATTGTGTATTGGTTAGGGTTGTTGCAGCGTGAAGTGCCTGGAGTACGTGTCTGTTTTCGTTCCGATTTCGCTTAATTAATTCAGAGTTTTTATACGACAAGAAAAATGACGACGGTATGACGAAAAAAATATGGCATCAAAAGGTCTTTTTGGAGGAGGTTCGTTTTGTGTTTGGGAGTGAAATTTGTTTCAACAGCGCACTGACACGTAAGCGTGTTTTGTTAAAACAAAATAATGGCAGTTTTACAAAGTGTGAAAGATGGAAATAGTGAACAAAAAATTGAAAAATATAAACCCCGCCGATATCCAAAAACTGTTGACTTTCCCGAAGCTTACAAATATGAAATTCGCGACACTGCGTACAAAATAGATTTAATATTAGAAAAAGTAAAAGAAAAAGATGTATTTGAAATTTCTAGAACGAGTCTTTAGAGAATTTTAAAACATATAGGGTTTAAGATAAAAAATTAAGATAACCGAAAGGCTTTGTGTGAAAAACCTAGCGTCGTGCACAAAAGAAATAAATTTTTAAGAAATTATACTCCTGTAAACAAGAATGCTCTTCATTTGTTTATCTGGACGAAACTTGGATTTTTGCTAAAGGTTGAACAAAAAGTATTTGGCAGGACGATAACATAAAGTCTATAAAACACACCGACGGTGAAGGAAAAAGACACATTATTGTGCATGCAGGTGGAAAGCATGGTTTTGTTGATGGGGTGGTTTTATTATTTTTGTCAAAATTAAAATCGGCCGATTATCATGACAATATGGATACAGAGATGTTTCTGAAATGATTAAAAGAGAAAATATTACCATCGTTACATGAACTATCTATCATTGTATTTCGACTATACCTCGTAATGAAAAGACTGATCTCCTTCCTCTTCTAAATCCTGCTTGCACATCCCATATCATCTTCTCAGTTTGATTCGTTACTATTTTAATCAATATCTTTGCATACATTTTACCTATTGCTTAAATAAATTTATTATTATATGGGAGCTCAAACCTTTTATCTAATCTGGATCATTCCCGTTACTGCTGTGGGAAGAGGAATATCGCATCCTCGTCGCGCCGATTGCCTTTGGAAGATGTTATGTTGTGGAATTTTTACGTATTGAAAACTCCAAATGGCGATCGTGTCAGTCTTTCACATAAACCACCATATTTTCGTTATTTACAACGATAAAATTGCCAAGTGACTTTTTTAAAATAAATTTCAAATTATAAAAGAGTCCGAAGGATTGGCATTGTCCCAAAAATATGACAATCCAAATAACTACTTATAAATTCTTAACTGCGTTACTTAATGAGCAATTTCCAGGTAATCCAAAAATAATTTTTAATTCGTTTATTGGCAATACCTTGACAAATACCCAATGGAATCCGTTAGATAAAATTTAATGACATTATCGATATACAGAGCGGTCGATGATTTTAAATTATAATTCCAATTTTGCGTCGTTCATTTATTTCATTTAAAATGAATACCTTGAAAAAATCTCTTTCTTTCTTTAACTTTCCAATTGCGTTACATAATAATATTAATGTGAAAGAAAATTAATTAATTAATTGTAAAAGAATTACGTTTTCATTTATTTAAACAATAAAATTTACGTTACTCACTGGGTAAATACAGTTTTTACGACTAGCCCTTCCTTGCTCAGTCTATAAAGAGAGCCCAGTGCTCTATAGAGTGATCAACCCATATGATGAGTCTATGAAGATGATCCAGTCTCTGTGCTTAGGCTGCGGATATGGGCCAACTTTCTATGCTAAGTCTATAAAGAGGGATCAGCCCTATGCTCAGAGCATAAAGCGGTGTCTGCCCCCATAAGTCTATAAAAAAGGATCCAGTCTCAATGCTTAGGCTATGGAAAGCGGCGAACTTTCTATGCCAAGTTTATTAATAGGGGCTAGTCCCTATGCTAAGCTAAAGTATAGGTGTCAACCCCTATGATAAGTCAGTCCATGAAGAGGGAACAGTCTCCGTGCTAGGCTAAGAAAAGAGGCCAACTTCATATACTGACTCTATAAAGACTTGGGCTACGAAGAAAGGTTAACTCTTATGGAGATGGTTCAGCCCCCATAAAGCCGGAACTCGAAAACCAGGCCGAATATATATAGCATTTTGAAAAATATAATATAATAGGAAATTTTTTATCACAAGTTCTGGGAGTTCTGATGAAAGTTCTGTTCCTTTACCAAAGAGTTGTACCAAGAACTCCTACAACATTTTTCGATCAACTTAAATCCAAAATTCTACGGGACTTAAAGTTTACAAATTTTTTTGAAAGTTGCAGGAGTTCTGATGAGAGTTCTGTTCCTTATCCAAAGAGTTCTACCAGAAAGTCCTACAACATTTTTCGATTAAATTAAAATCCAAAATTCTACGGGTCTTTAAAAATACAAAAGTTAACATACAAAAAGAATTTATCAACCAAATTATTTATTTTTTGGTAACTTTAAAGTCCCGCAGAATTTTGGATTTTGAGTTGATCGAAAAATGTTGTAAAACTTTTTGATAGAACACTTTGGAGAAGGAACAGAACTCTCACCGGAGCACCTGAATCTTTAAAATTTTGAAAATAAATTTTTTTTGGGAAGTTGAAAGCCTCGTAGAATTTTGGATTTTGATTTTATCGAAAATTGTTGTAGGACTTTTTGGTAGAACTCTTTGGGAAAGAAACAGAACTCTCATTAGAACTCCTAGAACTTGTGATGAAAAATTTCCTATTGTATTACATTTTTCAAAATGCTATGATTTTTTGGATTTTGAATTTTATCGAAATTTTTTTATTGTAGAACTTCAGAAGTAGAACTCCAAAAAAAATTTACTTTTTCAAAAGTGGGGTGGAGCGTGAAGTGAGCTCCCCATTTTGGAAAATTGATTTTTTTACCCTATAAAGGTCAGAACTTTTCCTGATACCCATCAGGAACTCTAGAACCATTGAAACAGAACTTAAAACTCTAAAAAAAATTTCGAATTTTTAATAGTGGGGGTGGAACTTCACAGGGATTCCTAATTGTCATATTTTGGAAGACTTGTTCGTTTTGTGTCAGTCCAACAAATCGTATTAACACCTTGTATTTGTAATACAAAAAAAATGCAACGTAATTATGCAATATTATTTTGGTAGAGATTCGTGTTGACACGATAAAGTATCTTCAAGGAAAAACTCATTTATTTATTACGCTTCGAAAGGAGTACGCATAAATACGTGAACGTGATCTAATTTGATTTATCGGTGTTTTGATCGGCAACCGTTAGCTCGAAATAGTTTTTCAAATATTTCTGTTGCACATTTAATGTTTTCATATTTTCTGATTCGATGAGAAATTGTTATGTCGACGGTGATTAAATGAGATCCTAAATATTTTATGGTGCGTCCTCAAAATAAAAAACATTTTTAATTTATTATCGATTTTAGGCGTGGTAGTAGTGAACATGTTTAACACTAAAAAATATTTTTAGGATAATTAGAATCGTATCACATCTTATTTTTGATTTGTTATCAGTGGAATATCCCTTGGGACATTAATAATAGACGAGATAATTTTATGACAATCGAAAGCAACGAGCTTAAGAAATTGGTCATAAAATTATGAGGCATTCGTCAACGTCCTAGGGATATTCGGTGGAAAAATTTTTGACAAAAAAATTTATAACTCGACACAACGAATCATTTATTTATTTATTAAAAGTACAGTTAGTGAAAGTACCATTATTAAAGCAATTGTTGTTCTTCTACACCACTTTTTGCCAATTCGCTAACCGCAGTTGATTTATTCGAGTGATTTGTTATCTTTTTGTCTTTTACATTCAAGCCAATTACCTCAGCAGCAGATTTAATCCATTCATTTATTATATTTCTTCCAACAGGTACATTATCGTAACATTTGTCAGTTTTATTTTTCCTTTGTCGATTTGGTTTTAAGGACATTCGTGGTAAGGTAATATTGTCGCCTTGTTTTGCTTCTTTAAATTCGTTCCCGTCTTTCTTTATCATATTGACCACCCAATCTTTTAGTATCTACGCCAGTTCTTCTAAGCTTCTATGTTTATTTAAATCATATTTCCGTTCGCAGCCAAAATTCCATAAATATTCCCCAAATATATTTGTGACTGTAGGTTGTATTTCTGGACATTTTTTATTTGATTAGCGCATTTACACTGTGAACATTCGCATTGCCAAAACGTGACAGATTGAAATTTATTTGGATTGAAGTTGTCAAACTCAATCGTGTTGTCATAGTGATTGATAATTGCACTGAAATCAATTATCTTTATTCGCCCATAGTCTCCAGAACGACATGTCTCTATTTATTTAATATTTCTAAATTAAACACACCACACACTACGCCACTGATAGGTTTTCAAAGACAAACAAGATTATTCATAGCTTTGGTGCATTCGTAACTATTTGGCCAAAACAGTGCATTTGAGTTTACAATTCGATGTTTTCATTGGTAAACAACGAAGATGATGGATTTTGATGCACATTAATCAAGTCAACGTGGACTGACGTTTCGTTTGATATTTACCGCATTTTATTAGAGGGGGAAAATATATATATATATATATATATATATATATATATATATATATATATATATATATATATATATATATATATATATATATATAATATGTTCATGTGGGTCGATTATGTCTCAAAAAACTACTAGTCCTCTGGCTATATGCCGCGACAGGCATTGAATTACATCTGATATGTAATCGTGTATAATACCCCGTTTCGGGTAACAATATGCAGATGCAGATTTATCCATCCGAAGTAACCACCTATAGACCGGTTTCGGGGTATGTTGCCCCTCATCAGCATGGAGCAGGTCTACCTTGATTGGACACATCAACAGCTTCGACTCCTACTAAGTATACATGAAAAGCGCCACTCACGACATCTATACTTTTTAACAGATTTGTTGCAGATATATATATATATATATATATATATATATATATATATATATATTTGATCACTCCTCATATAACTGTGTTCTGCAATTGATAATGGAAGAACTAACTATACACAATGTGGGTTAAAATCAGCAATAAATTTATTTTTAATTTTAAACAATTTTAAAAATTGCGAACATGGTGAAATGATGGCATTTTATTAAAAAAAACATATTTTTGTTTTGTTAAGTAATGGAAAACTTAATAAAAGTTTAAGTTTTGCGTGTGACTTTTTTTGTAAGTCTGTTTCCCCAACTTATGTTACATTTCCACGAAACGTCCACAAAGTTTTGGCGGTTTTCGATTTTCATAGCCAATGCGAAAATTGCGAATGAAACTAATGTTTCGAGGTTCAAACTTTATAAATGTGCTCTTAACGTTTTATGGATACAATTTATAACGTGGTTTTTTGCGACAATTTTCAATTTAAACGGTTAAATATAAAATGAAAAAGTAATCGCGACGATCGAATAGATAATAAATTTTATCTTCTCCGCAATAACTTTTATGCATTAAATCGGTTATTTTTACTTTGCTTCATATACTTCGTGCACAATAATTAGTAACTACTAGCGGACCCGGCAGACGTTGTCCTGCCCAAACGATAGCTTGCCTGCTATCACTATCAAACTCGGCGACCCCGAAAACTATAAATTCGACACTTACATCGTCGTTTTTAAAAGATTTTATATTCCATCCCCTTTCCACTCCTTTCGCAGGGGTGCTTACAACATTGGAGGTGTCACAATTAAACTCAGCGATCTTGAAAACTACGACTAATATAGGCGTTTTGAATATTTTTCATATTTCACCCACTACCAACCCCTTCCGTAGAGGTGCTATTAAAATTAGGAATGTTGCCATCAAATTCAGCCACCCGAAAACCTATGAATTCGATACTTATATCAGCCGTTTTGAAAGTTTTTATATTTCAACCCCTACCCACTCGATGGGGTGCTAAAAAAATTAGGAATGTTACTTTTAAATTCAGCCACCCCAAAACCTATGAAATAAACGCTAATATCTGCCGTATTTAATATTTTTTAAATTCCATCCCCTTCTCACCCCTATCGTAGGGGTGCTAACAACACTAAAACCACCACTGGTATGTATAAAATATCTCCTAAAAATTTCATCCTATTTATTTGCAAAAATTATAGAAAACTTTAACGAAGATGATGGATTTTGATGCACAGTAATCAAGTCAACGTGGACTGACGTTTCGTTTGATATTTACCGCATTTTATTAGAGGGGGAAAATATATATATATATATATATGAATACTAGGTTTTCTGGATAAACCGCGTTCAGAAAATTTGTTTTCTCGACGTTTCGGCTCCCACTTTGGAGCCATTATCAAGAGTTAGGTTAGGGTTATGAAGGGTAAGGTTCAGTACGTTTTCGTGGTCTCAATCTGCCTACTCCTCATATATATCTATATGTTCATGTGGGTCGATTATGTATCAAAAAACAACTACTCCTCTGGCTATATGCCGCGACAGGCATTGAGTTACATCTGATACATAATCGTGTAAATACCCCATTTCGGGTAACAATATGCAGATGCTTGTTAAGTAAGAGAAGGATCTATTAGATTTATCCATCCGAAGAGACCACCTATGGGCCGGTTTCGGGGTATGTTGCCACTCATCAGCATAGGGCAGGTCTACCTCGACTGGACACATTAACATCTTCGACTCCTACCAAGTATACATGAAGTGCTACGCGAAAAGCGCCAGTCAACAAAAACTAATCGGATAAGCAAGTAAACATTCAAAACCTTGGTTAATAAAACAGTTAATAATTTTTAACATAAATCTTCTCTAACTTTTGTGGAGCAGTTTATTTGCTTAAATACTTTCTTCATTTCTTTGTCAAACGTTAAAAAAAATCTAGTTTATTTTTACATAACAATTTCACAATTTAATTGTATATTTGTCGTTCAGTTTATCTCGACCGTTAATAATTGCGTATAAATTTTTTTTATGAATAATTAAATAAACCATTCGCATTTTGTTTATTCAGACCATTGTTTTTTTTTAAATGTATGAAATCGTGTCTCTATTGTATTATTTTAACGTTTAACCGTAACTAATTTTTTTTTTATTTTCACTGAACAAATTGTAATTTTTGCTTTTAAATGACGGTTTATTAGTATCAATTTCTTCTTCTTTCGGTTTCATCTTCACCTCAGTGAAGGTTAGCAACAATCTCGGCGAAATGGAGACGGTCTTGGGCAGCTCGGAATAAGGAGTGTGAATCTACTACGGTCCAGTCTCGTTATATTTTTTAACCAGGAATGTTGGCGCCTTTCTATAGTAGAGGATCCGAAGTTAAGTCGACCTTCACCCATCTGTTATAAGTAATTTGGTATGTTGAAAATTATAAATAAAATGGGTTGCCTGAAAAAATCCTGGCCAGGCTATAATTAATTTAAAATTCAAAAATTTAATTTCTCTCTTTTCTTTCTACCGATGAGTAACGCAAAAATTTTACACCAACCGTTAATACAAAGCCTATAGAAATATGCAAACGTAGAGTTGCCTATATTTCTCCCGGTCTAACTATTGGGTTGCCAGGTATAACCAGGAATTTTGTTAATAGTTATTTAAGTACTTACCCATCCTTCTCAGGGCTTCTTCGTTACTAATGTGGTTTATCCAGGGTATTTGCCACGTCTTTTTCGTTCTCTTAAGAGTACTCTGCTAGCGGTTTCTCTACTGGCAAATTATGCCCTAGCTCAGCCGTAGAGGGTAGAAGAAAAAATATATAAAAGTGAGCTGCGCCACCGACTTAAACGGTATAAGCCGGAAACCCCTAGATCTTATAGGCACTAGCAGAGCTACAAGATAAACAACTATGATTATGGTGAACCAAATAAATAAAATTATAGCAAAAATATGTTGGATACTTTACTTACACAATAGATAATTAAGGTACACAGTTCAATAGCAACATCATAACAAATATAGTCAAAGTTAACAGCTATGGTAAAATTTTCTTGCTAAAACAAACCAAAAATGTAAAATTTACAACTTTATAAAATGACCAGAACAGCAGTAAGAGTAACAGACTTTACCAAGTTACAACAAAAAGTAAGACATATATAAATTAACTCATTAATAACACTAATTCAAACATTTACATAAAGGCAAAGAAAAAAAAGGTAAAACATATATATCAGTTAACTCATTAATAACACTAATTCAAACATTTACATAAAGCAAAGGAAATTAACTAGTTAACCGTTTACATAAAGATTTTCACTGCCAAAACAATCGAGTTCATTTAAAAATATCTTTACAATGGTTGTCCTTTAAAATATCAAGATTGTAGGATATTTACAAATAAGTAGGAAGAAAATATGTTTTTACTTGGACATAAAGAATTATTGAGAAGGTTATTTTAATCCAAGTTTAGTTTTGGCATATTATCTAATGCAATAAATAGTTTCTAACAATGTACTATACTAATAAACTAGAACAGAACGTAATAGTGGTGTCAGAATGAGTCACTGCGTTATATATTAAAAAAAATAAATCACTGATAACCTTTGGGTATGCGAATTCACATGTACTCCTGTGGCCTACTCCTGTGGCCTACTCCTGTGCTACTCCTGAACTACTCCGGGGGCTGGTTAGATTATGGGGCGGCACCAGTTAGTGAACAAAGGCTTCCCTCAAATAAATTCCGATAACGGCTATTCAACTCGACACCAACTCCAAAAATATCCACAACAAAGGCAAGACAAAATGGTCAAGTTAAAAATCAAATGGTTTTTTCTTCAAAATCCAATTAAGATGGCCCAAATACAGCCAGATATGAAAGAAATCCCATAGAGGTTCTGCACACGTGCTAATAACACACCGTCCCCAACAACTTTTACCGACCCCTGGCCTTCAAGACTCTCAAAACACGACTGCTGCTCCTATCCCGGAAATCAAGAAAAATGGCGCGGAATAAACGTCAACCCACAATCTTCTCAAATATGTGCCTCGTCCGTGCGGATTTCCAGTCCCAATTACACAGAAATTGCAAACCAACTATCGAATCTTACCCCTACAAGTTATGCAACCTTATCTACAACGAATGATATATTCGAGTTATAACAGAGTACTGTATGCAACACTACTTACGAATGCTTCTAGTCGCCTTGGTGTGTCGGCCTTTAGGGTCCAGACTTCGCATCCGTACAGTAAAACAGAATAGACGTAACAATTTACAAAACTTAGGCGTAATTTCAAGTTCAGTGATCGGTTGCAAAAGCGCTGGTCTCATAATGTTGAATACTGATCTGGCCTGTTATCAAATTACTTATATTAAATTACAAAACTTAAATGGGGCCCCGCAATAAATAGGTAAATTTTCATTTCGTAAAGTTCCCATTATTTTTCCATAAATGTTAAAATATTACTACTTATAACTATATAAAAAATAATCACTGACTTACATAATTTTTTTACGACTCGTAAGAGTACGCTTGTCACATTATTTTCTTCCTACGAACACCATTTCTGTCTAAAAAACTATCAACGAAACACAAGTAGGTAGTTTACAAGGTGATTTTGTGTCAATGTTGTGCTGAAACACTCGACACTAATCATTATTCCAATAAAATAAAACATCAAGGTCACTTTTTGATTTAATAATGACACCAAAGAATAAAAAAAATCCGTCTATTATAACTATCGAATGAAACTTTTGTTATAATTTTAATTTGCATTATTCTTTATGTTTCAACTGTGTTGATCTGTACAATTTTTATTTCAAATAAATTTCCACTAATCAAATATTTTTTGCCTATAAAATCAAAGTTTTACAAATTTTACAATAAATATACAAAGTTGCAAATGAAAGCCGAGCTCTAGGTCTCGAAATGAAGTTGGACAAGACAAAACTAAAGATCATTGATAGGAGTAACACCTTACAGTTAGGAAATTTGCAAAATAGAATTAAAGTAGCAGAGCAGCAGTTCTCAAACTTTTGTTATTCACGCCCCCCTGTTTTAATTTAAAAAATGTTGCGCACCCCAA
The DNA here is from genome assembly GCA_950111635.1 of Agelastica alni. Taxonomy (NCBI): domain Eukaryota; kingdom Metazoa; phylum Arthropoda; class Insecta; order Coleoptera; family Chrysomelidae; genus Agelastica; species Agelastica alni. The sequence continues at coordinate 21,277,739 of OX467719.1, read as the reverse complement.
TCCGTAGACCTAGGAATTTGGACTAAAATAGGCAACATTGTCTCGTCGAGAGCGCCAAAGATGCTGTCGGAAAGTTCGCGGCGTTCGTGCCACGTATTCAAGCTTCCTGATCTTTCTCGAACTGTCTGAACGCGACTATAAATACAGAAGCGCACATACGGTATTCTCAGTCTCTCAGTGAAGGTGTTTTAACACTAAGCAAGCATTATTGTGAAGTGTGAGTGTATAAGTAGATGTAGTATGGATAAATTTTTAAAACGAAAACTTGAGGATGACGGGGCTTGTACATCGACAGGTTCAGGTGGAAATCGTCCGAAATCTAAAACAAGAAAATATGACCCATTATACCTAAATTTGGGCTTTACTAGCCTTGAAGTAGGTGGCGAAGAAAAACCACAATGCGTTATCTGTTTAAAAGTATTGGCTGCAGATAGCATGAAACCAAATAAATTACAGAGGCATCTAGAAACGCTGCACAGAGAATATGTCAATAAACCGCGAGATTTTTTTGTGGAGAAACTCAGATTGTTTAAAAAACAAAAATCCAGCTTCCATAGAGTACTGGCAGTAAATGAGAAGGCTCTGTTGGCATCATATAAAGTGGCATACAAAGTAGCTAAATGCAAAAAACCGCACACTATTGCAGAGCAACTTATTTTACCCGCTTGCAAAGACATTGTAGAAATAATGTTTGGTGAAAATTTTACTTCACAACTTAACAATATTCCTTTGTCAAATGATACAATCTGTCGACGAATTTACGATATATCAGTTGATATGCAGCAGCAGCTTGAATCTGAGCTTACTGGAAACTTGTTTGCTATACAACTTGACGAAGCAACTGACTCTAGTAATGATTCCCATTTGATTTGCTACATTAGATTCTGTCAATGTTCTAAAATATGTGAAGATTTATTGTTTTGTAAACAGATTGAAGGAAGAACTACAGCCACCGAGTTGTTCAAGATTACAAATGATTCTATTACTAAAATGAATTGCAATGGAAAAATTGTGTTGCGATTTGCACCGATGGAGCTCAAGCCATGTCTGGTAAATACAACAGTTTAGAAGCGCTAGTAAAAAAGGAATCCTCAGAAATTACCTGGACGCACTGCATGATACATCGGGAAGCGTTAGCATCAAAATCTAAGCTAAGCCCTGGACTAAACATGATTTTGACAGTAGTTATTGAAGTTGTTAACTTTATAAAAACCAGACCACTAAAAACAAGGATGTTCTCTGTTCTGTGTGAAGATATGGGAGCTGAGCATCAATCTTTGTTGTTTTATTCCTCATCCAGATGGTTGTCACGCGGTAAGACGGTTAAGCGTGTCTTTGAATTAAGAAGGGAAATAGCGATATTTTTAAGCGAGGAAGGTCACAAGCATTCAACAGATTTTTTCGACAAATTATTTTTACTGAAGCTTTCTTATTTAGTAGATATTTTTGAAAAACTTAATATACTTAATCTTCAGCTGCAAGGAAAAGACGTAAATATATTTGATTTAAGTCAAAAGATTGATGCTTTTTGTAAGAAATTGCAGTTATGGCATAACAAATTGAAAGAAAACAGTTTGGAAATGTTTCCCACATTTTGCGATTTTGTGCAAGATTCCCCATTGGAAGATATTCATAAAGCTGTGATGCTAAAAACCATAGGAAGCCATTTAGAAAACTTAACTGAGAATTTCAAGCGATACTTTTTTGCAGAGAAAGATATCAAGTTGTCAGACTGGAGCTGGGTTTTAAATCCATTCGAAAATAGACCTGTCGGACTATCACTGCAAGAAGAAGAACAACTGATAGATATTTCAACAAATCCCTTACAAAAATTAAACTTTGTTAACAAATCTTTAACAAACTTCTGGACTGAACTTCCGAACGACTACTCCGTTATAAAAGCCAAAGCGCTTAGAATTCTGTTGCCTTTTCCAACGTCCTACCTTTGTGAAACTGGATTTTCTGCACTTGCTGTCGTGAAATCTAAATACAGAAATAAACTTAAAGTAGAAAATGAACTCAGAGTGGCCATCTCTAATATAGAACCAAATTTAGAGAAGTTGTGCGCCTTAAAACAAGCTCATGTTAGCCATTAGTCCTTACAATGTTTCTTTGTCATCATTAAGTAAGTAAAATTTCAATAAAGATTTTTTAAAAATCTATCTGTAGCATTTTATCATTACCATTTTATTTTTAATCTGTACTGCGCCCCCCCCCAATCATGTAAACGCGCCCCCCTTAGGGGGCGCGCCCCACAGTTTAAGAAACGCTGTAGTAGAGGAATTCATCTATTTAGGATCGCTAATAAACAGCAAGGGATGTTGCGAAATAGAAATAAGAAGACGGATAGTATTAGCGAGGACAGCAATGTCAAACTTATCCAAGATATGGAAAGACAGATGCATAACCAGAAACACTAAAAGAGCCCTGTGTAACACCTTAGTGTTTTCGATATTTTCATATGGTTCCGAATCCTGGACAATAAGTCGAGCGACAGGCAACGAATAGATGCATTTGAAATATGGTGCTGGCGGAGGATGCTTCGCATACCCTGGACTGCGCACCGGACCAATGTGTCAGTATTAAGCGAATTAGGAATCAATGATCGATTATTCACCAGTTGCCGACGTCGCATTCTGGGTTACTTCGGACACATCACCAGACAATGGTATTGATCAGTTCGCCGTTAATCTTAACTCCGCAATCCTGGTCATGCAACGCCTGTTTAAATATTTTATCAGAATATAGGTTGAACAACAGTGGAGACACTATACATCCCTGTCTCACTCCACGCCGAATCTGGCTCCTCAATATATCTATAAGTTTTTCATGTTGTACCCTGTCGAATGCTTTCTCGTAGTCTAAAAAGCACACAAAAACGTATGCTTAAGGCAAACATTGCTTCCCGGGTACCAAGAGAGTTTCGAAAACCAAACTGGGTTTCGTCCAGATCACTTTCACATTTGTTGCGTAGTACATACAAATCCAAATACTTTTATTTAGCAAATACAGTCCATTGTTAATTATTGCACTCCTCCGCCACTGTAGCTTATTGGAGTGTGTATAGTGTAAATCTGTGGGCATTTTTGTTGAGAGTTAATTGAATTTTAGCGAAGTGATTCTGTCTGTTGGTGCGTTGGTTGACTTCGAAATGAAACCATTTTGATTGGTGATGCGTGTCCGGCACCGGACCAAATATTTACAATTTTTACAGCGGATCGCTGGAGATGAACGAATGTTAATTAGAAATTTATGGGACATTCGAAAATACGACACGGATTGCGAATGTAATCGATTATTTTTTAAAACCAGAAAAACCTAATATTTACTGCATAAATAGTTTTAAAATATATTCATTTTGTGGCTATTAACATTTTTCTAACGCATTGCATGTGAACATAATGGATGGGGGACTGAAAATCAATGTCAAGAAAAATAAATGTATGGTTGTTAGCAAAATGGATGTTTGCCCGGAAAGAAGAACACTTGATGGCGAGAATATAGAAAAAGTTCAACACTTGAAAGCTGGATCAATCGGTCGATGGATTTAGACGAAGAAATCAAGGCTAGAAGAGCATTTCTGAAACTCAAGCCGCTACTCTGTGCCAAGCAACTTAACATTCATCTGCGGGAAAGGTTTACCGAGTGCTATGTATGGTCTATTCTGTTGTGTTCTTGCGAAACATGGACGCTTCACCAAAAATTATTGACCGCATCAGTGCATTCGAGATGTGGCGGTACAGAAGGATGCTCAAAATTCCGTGGACAAGCCGAACTACCAACGAGAATGTACTCATCAGAATAGGGCACGATAGAGTGCTCTGACATGTGATGCGTGGACCACGTTATAGTCTGCTTCGGCTTATTCTGAATGGCAAGATCAAGGGGAAAAAATGGATAGGCCGCAAAAAGCTATCCTGGCTTCGAAATCTCCGACAATGGACAGGGTTAACTGCTGAGAAACTTCTCCACGCAGCTCAAGATTGAGATAGATACAAAGAAGTAGTCAATATGGGAGTCGTCAACGCTTAAGAAAGCAAGACTCTCTAAAAAGATGTGAACATTAATTATTTATGAATAAATTATTTTTTTATTGATTAAATCGATGAAATTCATTTTTATGTTAAACTATTGTGGGTTAAAATATTTAAAGAAAAATAATGAAATGAACGGCAGGATTTAATTTTACCCTTCTCGAAAGCCTTTTAGGTCTAACCTTTGATCTCAAAAATTAACCACAATGGGGGAAGGAATAGTATCGAAAAAAAAAACTTCCCCGTGCCTTAATAATATTTTTTTTATAAAATAGTGCCCAAATATTATTTCAGTTTTATCAATTCAAAATCAAAAGTTATCTATTCCTTTCTAACGGGTTAGGCCGTTTTTGTAAGTTTAATCGTGAATGTCATGTAATGTGTCGCAAGAAAAACGATATGTAAAATGTTAAATGCCAAAAAAAATTATGTATAAAATTTCGCAGACTAGAGGCATTGGCGAATCACAACAAGGTCACTCTTGTCAGGGATCCTGGTTACTCGGGAATCAAAGGAAACGAGAAGGCTGATAAGCTGTCAAAATCTGAATTGGAGACTTAGTTCGTAAGGCTCAGGGACTGCAGACACTAATCATACTGAAAATCCTGTTTAAAATGGTTACCATAACTAAATATATTTCTCGCTAAATCTATCCCTTAAAAAAAAACTACATTGTAGATACATTTTTCATTAAACTTCAATACCAAATTCCCATGGTTAGGGAATATTATCTCAATGGTAGAAACATACAATCTATCTAAAACCTCATAAGGCATCACTGTAAAAAAACTTACAGGAATGCTCAAAAATTTTAAAACATCTATCTCAAGCTTGTTGCTTATAGGCAATTTTGTTTTGTTTTGTTTCGACAATTATTAATGTCCTTGGGTTATTACTACTGAAAATTGCATTCAGTGCAATTATCAATCACTGTGACAACACGATTGAGTTTGACAACTTCATTCCAAATAAATTTCAAAATGACTGGTTTTGGCAATGAAATGCAACATACAGTCACAAATATATTTGAGGAATATTTATGGAATTTTGCTTCGAACGTGGATATGAATTAAATGAACATAGAAGCTTAGAAGAATTGGCGTTGATACTAAAAGATTGGGCGGTTAATACGAGAAAGAAAGACGGAACCGAATTAAAAGAAGCAACGGTAAAGACAATGTGAAACGTTTTGTGCAAACTTTTGAAAGAAAAGTACCATAATGACTAATATTATGATTGACCCGTTTAACAATGTAGTATTTTAACCAGCCCAAAATGCCCGCGATGGAATTAGGAAGACACTACAAGCAGATCCATGTAAACGTAAGTCCCGTTCAGTTTCGTCAAATTTGTCTGAAGTTAACAAAGTAATATTGCTATGAGGTGAAAATACTTCTGAAGGTCTTATTCGTAAATTTTACTATATTTCTGCTGTAGATTTAGCGTGGCGAGGTGGAGAGGCAGTTGCTTGTCTGGTGAATTCATAACAAATCGCATTAATTACAATCCGGTGTTCAGTAAAACGTGGCAAGGTGGTTCTAAAAGCTGTATAAGTAGTAAAGGGTTGGTTTTCAATAGTGAAAGACAAAGATGCCCTATACGTCTTTTTCATAAACTGATATCAAAACGATGCGACAATATTACCTTACCACGACTGTTCTTAAGACCAAATCGATACTGAAAAATGAAACTGACAAATGGTACGATAATGTACGAAATGTAAGAAATACAATAAATGGATGGACTAAATCTACTGCTGAGGTAATTGGCTTGTTTGTAAAGGACAAAAAGATAACTAATCACTCGAATAGATCAACTCCTGTTAAAGAATTAGCAAAAAGTGGTGTAGAAGAACAACAATAATTGCTAAATATTACTGGTTATAGCAATCAAATCTTAAGCAAGAACACCACAACAAGATCATAAATATTATGCGTGGTAATAGATCAGTTCTATAACTGTACGTTTAATAAATAAATAGATGTTTCGTTGTGTTGAGTTGTAAATTTTTTAGTCAAAATATCCCTCGGACATTGACAAATGCCTCATAATTTTATGACGAATTTCTCAAGCTCGTTGCTTTGGCTTCGGGCTGTTACCAAGGAACGAACTTTTGATTGTCATAAAATTATCTCGTCTATTATTAATGTTCTAGGGATATTACTACTGTTAATTGACATTAATCGTTAGACCATGTTCCGAGATATAGTGTGTTTCTAAAATGTATACAGTGGTAACACGTAAACAATGGTATCATGACATTACGATTTTGGTTTGATTGATTCTAGTAAGATAAATATGAATTTACGCCGACAAAAAATAAAATCAGCTTATTTTTCATTTTAAAGATAACAAATAGATTTTGCTTCCGATACTAAGAGCTTAGTTTTATTATTTTTTTCCGTATTTGGCATACTACGATTGTATACTCAAACCAATTAAATTGGTTCTTTGTTCAGTCTAATCGCCGTATCGTATACCGTCTATAATCCTTTATCTCCTGCTAACAAAGAGTCCTTTTCATATCTTCGATTATTATTACTATAGTACAATTCATCTATGAGACAAATTACAAAACCTAGAGCTCATTTTATGTTCGTATTTTGTTTAAAATTAACACCTAATTAATTCTGTTCATAATGAAACTTTCACAAGAAGGTTGATAGGAATTAATACTTATACTATATCGATCCAAAGGGTAAACATATTATATATTTAATTACCAATAAATATACACTGCGGTCCATATGTATGGAATAAATTCATTTTTAGCGTTATTGTGTATTTTATCAAAAAATTCTAAAACAGGTCAATTTTTATTGTCAATTTGACAATTTACAGTATGAAAATATAACCCCCTTCTTGCACCCGCTCTGAATTATGAGCACCCCCTCAAAAAATTTAAATGAGAAGGGGGTCGTGTGACATCTTGTTCGTAAGGGATTTTCATTATCTGTTCAGCAATACTAAGTTTTTCATATTTGGTGCAACCATAACTGAGAAAATTTGTTATTAAAATTTAAAAAATATAGACACTGTAAATCATGTATCCGTTGAAAAAACCTGAAACGGGTCGATTTCTATTCTCAATTTGACAATTTACAGTATGAAAATATTACTCCCTTCTGGCACCCCCTCGGAATTATGAGCATTCCCTCAAAAATTTTAAATCAGAAGGGGGGTTGTGTAGCACCTTTTTTGAGAGAGATCGCCTTGCTTATTGTCAAGGAGTGAATGGTGGTAATTTTGAACATTTCATTTAATTGTAAAATAAATTGAAAAACACTTCCTAAAATATATTTCCTTCATTCTACGTGAAGTATAAAAATTTCACATTTTCAAAACAAATTTTCTCAGCTGTAATTGCACCACATTTTAAAAACTTAGTATTGCTGACTAGAAAATTGAAATCCCTTTCGAAAAAGGAGCAACACGACCTCCTTTCTTATTCAATTTTTTTTAGGGAGTGCTCATGATTCAGAAGGGGTGCAAAAAGGGGGTGATATCTTCATACTATAAATTGTCAAATTGAGAATAGAAATCGATATGTTTCAGGTTTTTTAAACAAATTCATAACTTGAGAGTATAAACATTTTACATTTTTAAAATAATTTTTTTCGGTTATGATTGCACCAAATTTGAAAAACTTGGTTTAGCCTTCTCATTTAAAATTTTTGAGGTGTGTGCTCATAATTCAGAGGGAGTGCAAGAAGGGGGTAATATTTTTATAGTGTAAATTGACAATAAAAATCGACCTGTTTCAGTTTTTATTGAACAAATATATAATAACGCTAAAAATGAATTTATTCCATAGATATGGACCGCAGTGTATAATACAAATGATTTAAAGAAAGTAAGTAAGCCTATTTAGTAAAATGGATTACATTTTGTTCCAACTCGACGGTCTTATATGTGATACTTACTATATCATATCGCTTTACTTAGGATCCAGTCCTGAGTCAATAGAGGTTTTCATTGGCGAGGTATCATCAATATACCGGAAATTTCTACAGTTTATAGAGATAACAAAGTGAGTTATCGATTTTAATACGCTTGTCTTTGTATAATCAATGCGCGTCTGTTGTAAAGAAAACACAATAAAATGACGCCATCGATAATTGAATAAATGGATATATCAACACACATTGTATCAACTTACGTAATAAATCATAGTTAAGTTGATTTAAAGTGTGTGCATGAAAGGGATAAAATGTTTTTTGGATATTTTGTTGAAAAGTTTTTTTCTTTATACAGGGTGGCCAACCAAAAAGGAAACAGAGCCATTTGCAGAAACCTCGTCAACATTTTAGAAAAACGCTTAGACCCGTCGATTTTTGATTAAAGGGGATCAACACTCTTTACCGGTATTTTTGACTCCAACCCCAAGCTAGGTAAGAATTAGCTAGGGTAAGAATTACCCTAAATTTTTTAAATGGCATTGGGGTCGAAAAAAGCTCTTACGATAGTCTTTTAATTTTACATTTCCCCCCAATACTTTGAAAAAAAAATTACCTGTTTAAATTCCAATTATTTTAGTTGCTTACTTACTACTTAATTGATTAAATGTTCAAGCTGATGACCTCCTGCTTCCATACAATAATAGAGATTTTGTTAAAAACGTTCACGCACATTCCGAAGAATTTCCGGTGTAATTCGATGGCACTGGTCAACGATTCTTTGACGGAAATCGTCGATTGTTCGTCAGTATTTAGACCAACGTTTTCCACGGAATTGAGGCAGCATTGAATGGCCTCCACGATCGCCAGTTTTATCGCCTCCCGATTTTTTTTATGGGGACATCTGAAAAGTAAAATCTATAAAACACAATCAGTGTCGTTAACGTTTTAAACAAAATCTTTATTATTAGCAACTAAAATAATTGGAATTTTAACATGTTATTTTTTTCAAAGTATTGGAAGGAAATGTAAAATTTTGAGACTGTTGTAAAAAGAATTGTCAGAGCTTTCAAAAGACATCTTATTCGACCAACATGCCATTTAAAAACGTTGGGGTAATTCTTACCCTCGCTTGGGGTTTAAAGTAGTGGAGTCGAAAATACCGGAAAAAAGTGTCACCCTTTAATCAAAAATCGACGGGTCTAAACGTTTTTCTAAAATGTTGACGAAGTTCCTGCAAATGGCTCTGTTTCGTTTTCGGTTGGCCAGCCTGTATAATATTTATGAGTGGCTTACAACAAATAAAACGAAATGTTTTTTTTAAACAATATTATTTCAATACAATTTCATTGTCTAGCCTCTATTGTTACACCAATATTAAGAAGTAAAAAAAAACCAAAAAATAATAACCATTAAACTTTAAAGTGGCTATCTTAGTAGTTAACATTTAATAATTCACATTTTTTTTGGTCCAAAAAATTAATAAAATCCATCCGAAATGGTAAACTTTTTAATTTATTCATACATTTATTATGGGTTTCAAATTTATCGTTACTAAGAAGTAAAATATTAATTGATACTTTTAAATACCTACGGGAGGTTCTAAAATTTGAAAATCATAAGAAATTTATTTAATATTTTTTATTTATTTATTAAAACGTTGTAGCTTTTTAATCCATTAAAATAGTTTAAATTGGTAGGAAATTATTTTTTAAAGTAATGTGTTTTTTAAATTTGATACTTAACTGTTCAGATGTATAGATAATTAATATTTCATTTTTTGCACTCCTGACCTAAAACATATAGATTACGTCCGTCTAACCGACACGTTAAATATATTGTTACGAATTGTGGTCAGCGATTACGCTCCTGTAGCCATTATTTGACCCAAAATGACGGCGAGTTGTTTATAAAAGGATTTATGATTTTTTTCAATAGCATCAAATGTCCGACATATTAGCTGATGATTTATAGCCGCGGGCGGCAGTTGGAGACCTTTTTTTTCATTAAGGTGTCCCTAGTTGCGGATGTTGTGTCCTCGTCCCGGCTGTCCAGAAGGGTTACTCCGCCGCTGAGCGACCATCACCTGAGCGCCTACCAAAAGAGGATGGCCGGGATAGACGCCAGTTATGCTTACCGTGCCATCTCCTTGTCCGCTGTCTAGATAGGCCACTAATCGCTTTACGTTCTCTTTGCCGGTGCACTCTTGCCTCCGACTCTTTTTGTTTCATTACCCTTGTTAACAGGTTTATTATTGCCTAAGCCTTCTCCTTGCTTTCAAATATTTGTTCATTTAAGTTATCAGGGATATGCTGCCCGCTACCCAGTGCAATGTCTAATAACTCTCTTCTCTTTTCTTCTCTTCTAGTTTCCCTCCATCTCGCACAAGTAAATATTGTTTGCTCTGGGGTATCCAATTCATTGCAGTATAAGCAGTTCTCATTGGGACTCTTACCCATTCTAAAATTGTAACTTCGAAAGGACCCATGACCAGTTAGAACCTGGGTAAACACATGGTTTACCATATTCTTAGCCTCCTCCTCTATACTATTTTTAAGATCAGGGATTAACCTCCTCGTCCATGAGGATCCTTCATGATTGGCTACCTCTTCTTGCTACTCTTTTAGCGTTGTCAGCCTCTCTTCTATCTTTACTGAACCTATCTTGCCATCCTTCCTCTTTCTGCCACCAGCTGATGGATAGGGAGTAACTACTCCAACAATTATCTGGACAGAATTTAGAATTTTCCAGAAGAACGTCTTCTTTCTCGAACGACTGTTTCATAAGCATTTAAGCAACCGCGGTGTCTCGAAAAAGTTAAGGTTCTGTTAAAGTATTGTTTTGTGGACACAGAGTCTTGCAAAGTGATTTTCAAATAAGCGTTCTAAGTATTTATGGATTTATGGTGGTAACAATAAAATTTATAAAAAATCGATTTGAGGAGTTGGAAAAACTATGCTAAGAAAAAAAAATCATACATCTTTTCAAAAACAACTCGCCGTCGCTTCGGATCAAATATTGGCTACAGGGACGTACTCGCTTACCACAATCCTTAAAATGAAAAATACGATTTTATTATTTTTACCAGCTACGAGGAAAGGTTTGAGGCATCTCTGTGTACAAACGCTTTTACAATCGATTGAAAAATTTAAACATCTAACCAAATAATTCGATCATTGTTGTGACATCATTTTGCAAATGTTATAGATATATTAAGACAACATATTTCAATGGCAAAACTTGGTCAGTGATCTAACTACCCTAATAATAACTGATAAATTATAAATTAAAAAAATTTAAATTATTTTTTAAAACACTCGATCGATCTTTTAAATACATATTTTCAAGAAAAAGAGGCACTTCCTACGCTCTGTAACATATTGACTGGAACTATGCTGAGATTTTTTCTTTAATATACCAATTCTTATTCCAAAAACATCTCATTCAGTTCTGATACTCAATCGTACATTTCCGTCTAAGCAGATGTTGCACGAATAATAGAAAAACTAAACGTGGCTGCTCTCTATGCAGTCGAAATTTAAAATTACGCATTCTGTCAAAAATGATTTCTGAATATCCTTTGGGGTTGTTGAATGTAAGAAGCGGATTAGAGTTCGCGTAATAATTTATCAACGGCAGTAACGATCCATAGCAGTTACGATATTAACTGTTAATGAAAAATTTATAGGTATATAACGTCGACTTAATAAAGCAGGAAATAATTTGAGCAAAGATTTGCGGAATATAGAGAGCTTACAATGCATTTAAACGATATGCACTCTAGCGAGTAGACAAGCACAAAATATAACAGATAGTCGCGATGGATAATCAAGCAATCAACTGGAGTTTATAAATTGTGTTTCATGTCCAAAACATACATTGGTCAAACAAGAAGATCTTATCTAACTAGAATCAAAGAACACCAAACATCATTTAGTTAAAAAGACAACAGATCAAACTGTGCAGGGCATCTAAATTAAGAAAACCATCATTTTAAAATATTGCATTGTACATGTGCTTTGTAATACACCTACGTGGCATTTATTAGTTCTAGACCTTACAGAGATGATGTTACCCCGATTGTTTTATATTTTTTTTTATTTTAATGCGGAATAACTTGCAATATAAACATTGGGAATAAAACAATGTGTGGAATGAAAGTAAACAAAAATAAGACAATTATAATAATAAATGGAGAAAATACAAAAAAAATTAATAAAGAAATGGACACAAAAGTAAAACGGAAAAAATTGGCAGTTTTTAGGAACCATAAGGGGGGATTAACATTATCATATTTAAAAGAAATGGAAATCAACAAAATAGTTATTTATGTACCACGGACGAAAAACTGTATATTATGGTCGAGTCTGCAAATTATCCTCCTATTTTGGAGGCAAACAGGTATTGCGGATCGCTGATTACCATCGCGGGGAGACACAATGGAGATTTTTCCGAGTGCCGTTGGCGGGTTTCAGAAGAAACCGCCCCCCAGCTCATTATTATTATTAACGTAGATATGTTATAGTTAAGGTCTAATTTAGAGTAAAACTCCTTAATAATGTAACGTCAGTTGTTCTAAACAGTGTACGTTAGTTTGCGAACTCATTACACAACCTACATGGATAAATAATTCCTTAAACCGGTAAGATTGACGTACTTGGTTACCACGGACTAATTATGCCTTACTGAAAACTCCATAAAATTTATTAACTGAAAACTGAAACTCGAATCTAATCTCCTCTTTGTGTAGTTAGTCTTTTGAAGTAAAGTTTGGTAATGAAAGTTATTTAAATAATGAAAAATAAAGTTGGCAACATGAGATTCATTACTTAAACTCTTGCTAAGAGTTATATCGGGAAAGAATAAAAGGTTTTTTTAAAAATAATAAAAAAAAACAAGCTTATCATAAAATTGTTTGATTTCTCCTTCCCTAGGAATCATCAACGTAACCTAAAACAATTACTAAAAACCAAAGGTTCAGATTGAAACTGATATAAATACGTGCTTTTGATCTGATGTATCTATAGAAAGATGATCTTTTTTTATATATTACAAGAAAATTAAGAAAATGGCGTTAATAATTTAAATAAAATATGCGCTCTTAATCTTTGGTGATTACTTGACGAATTAAAATATTTGTCTAGTCGATACTCTAACGGTAATTAATTTAAGGTCATCATCATCATCATCAGCAATGAGCCCATAGTCGTCCACTGCTATACATAAGCCTCCATTGATTGCCTCCACATTCTTCTATATTGTGCCTCCTGTATCCAATTTGTGTGGATACGTTTAATATCATCGAACCATCTAGTTGGTGGTCGTCCCCTGCTTTTGTATGCTTCCTGTCTAGGCCTCCACTTGGTCCATCTGTTGTCCCGCATTCTCGCAATGTGTCCCGCCCAATTTCACTTTAGGATTGCTATTCTTTTACTACGTCAATCACTCTGGTTCTTTTACGTAACTCAGCGTTTGTGATGTGATCTCTGACCCAGTATTGACCTTTCCATTGCACGCTGTGCCACTTTGATTTTCTGTACAGCCTCTTTTGTTAATGTAAAAGTTTCGGCACCATGAATTGGGACATGCAGAACGCATTGGTTGGGTTAGGTTAAAACGGCGGTTCGGAGGGAGCCTACTTAAGCCTTTTGGCCCGTTGTGATACCGTGATGGACGGCGGTGCCTTTCCCCTCTGCCGTGAGAACCGGTTGGAACTTTTAATAAAAAGTGTGAAGTCTTTAATGCTAACTGAGCTGAAATCGAATAAGTCATCAAAGTTCGGTTGGACTCACTGGATAGAGTTAAAACATCATTACTCAGACAATGGTGGCTCGGCATTGCACCGCTGCCCTAGAGGTCATGTATACTGAGTTCAGTGATTTAATAGCAGCCTGGCTGTCGTAAAGAATGGATATCTCGCTGAACTTTTATTCGTTGCGGAGTGTCCAAAGAGCTGCCTCGGTAATGGTTGTCATTTTGGCTTTATACACACTACAGTAATCAGGCAAACGAAACTTCAGGCTACTTGAGTGGTCTTCTGAGAAGATACCGCAGCCTACTCTCCCCTCTAGTTTAGAGCCCTGCGCCTTGAGATTTAACTAGGTTCTCGACCAAATCTTCTCTGGATGGGATTTCTAGGAAAAGGTCGCCTTCAAACATAGGGATAGGTTTAGTGTAGTCAGTGTTTTTTGTGCACGGGTCGTATTTTCTTGGGATTCTAGAGTGACCATAGTGAGTTTCGGTCCATGGGGACACAGCATTGAGTCTGAGAGCTGCACATTCCCAAACAGATCTACTGGTAGTAGATGAGAATCGTTTTAAGGGCTTGTTAAGGTGGTCTGGAGACAGCCTGTGTGTGATCAGCAGACATGCCAATCTCTGGACTTTTTCTGACTTTTTATGGTTGACTCCCTTTTCTAGGGCTGGCCACCATACTAACGATCCATAGGTTAGAATCGGTCATATGACCGTAATATAGAGCCAAAGAACAACATGGGATTACAGCCCCCATTGTTTGCCGATGGCCAAAAAAAAAATAGCACTAAATAACAATTATAATATGCGACAAAAAAAAAATAAAATGTTTATTCCATTATAGGATACAAAATATTTTTAAATTTGTCTTAGTTCGAGCTTTTATAGTAACAGAACAGAATTTGCTAAGTGAATGTTATTACAAGTACGAATTTGAGCATAATCATAGAACAGTTCGGGCTCTTACCAATCCTAAAATTTTCAACTTTTACAGTAAATGAATGTTGTTTCCAGAGACATTTCCGGTTCGTAAGTATGATGCCAGATGTAAAGTTTTAATGTACTTTCCCGTTATGTACTCTTCGTTAGGTATGATCCAAATTAAAGTTTTCCATCGAGAGTTATGGAATAAACATGAATTTGCTAAAAATTTACTTCGACGCTGTAAAAAGGTAATCGAATCAAAAACTGAATAGAAGTGTTCCATTAAGGAAATTAAAAAAAAAAGTAAAAGCCACTTAAGTCTGCTGAATTATTAATCTCGGTTCATTTTCTTTCGTTTTTTTTTTTTATCCTGTCGTTCAATTCGTAAGAGTTTCTTTTCTTCTTCAAATAAAAATAAACGACCCACCTTTATCTAGACTTACCAAAAGGAAGAGAGATTGTGTTCAAACAGCCATCAAATTGATATACCGAAGGTTATTTTAATAAATTGCAAACATAAAAGTGTGTTAAACATTTCCGGGTATAATAATATATGTAAACGGCCAGATTTTAACACACTATAGAAGTTTTTTTTTATTCAAACGCCATCTTAGTATACGGTAGCATATAAAGTAAATTCCAAACGAAAGGAGTATATTCATTATTACAGGGAGTTCTACTTGGACGTTTTATAGAAATTTGACATAATTAAAATCTGAAAATTTGAGGTGAAAGGTTTATGCCGAATCGATCTAAAATATTTAGAACCTCCAACTGCTTCCGGTTATACCGGAAGTTGACTATAACTTGCTTATTTTAAACATGACTCCCTGTATATTATTACGTATTTCGATAAAGCTACTCTTGGGGATTCTCCCAATATATGATTTTGCTACCTTATATCCAGTGTTTTACGAGATATGACCATTTTAATCACGAAAAAGTGTCCGATATCATTATAATTAATGTAAATTTAAACACTTTTTTTTGCATTATGTTTTTCAATATTGTCTATTTTTACTAAACTTGGTCATTTTGTTAATAAAATAATTATTATTGTACAGAGTGATTCAAAACGCATATTTAAAGATTTCTTAACTTTCTTAAATGGATCACCTTGAATTTTGTAACGTTGTTAGACAGAACTTTTACTGCCCTTTAAGTTTTGTAAACAACTTTCTATACCTAAATCAATGAATTTGCAACACATGGTCCATCCATAACAGCGAAGCGAAGGAGAATGCGCAAAATTTTGAAATAGTGATTTTGCATGTGGATTAGGCTTACTGATAATACCACGATAAAAAAAAACGCACCGCTTACTCTACCTTAAAGTTGTGCGCAAATTAGTTTTTTGGCCAAAACGCGTGTTGAACTACAATTTGCGGTATTCGTACGCCAAAACTTTACGAAAAAAAAGGTTATTACATAAATTGTAGGAAATTTTTTTCAGTTTCATTTTGTATTTAAATGTTTTTATCGTGAAATAAGTCGGAAAGAAGATATTGTCAAAAAACTGCTTTTAGGCGCCATTTTTAAAATTCCCAGAAAACTTTCCAGGTAAAACTACTAAATGACTGTACTATCAGGACATTAAATATATATTCGACCCACATATACCTATTTTAAAAATAGGTACATACAGCAGTTACAAATCTCACACCTATTTACGCTGTCGGAACTTTAAAATACTTTTTATAGTTTACTGCAATAGTATTACAGTTTTCTATAATTTTTGCACACTACAGTATTCTCCGTTTTTGGAAGTTAATTACCGGGTTGTGCTTGTTAAAAAGTACAGATGTCGCGACTAGCGCTTTTTGCGTAGTTCTTCATGTGTACTTGCTAGGAGTCGGAGCTGTGAATGTGTCTGTTCGAGGAAACCCACCCTATGCTGACGAGGGACAATTCACCCCGAAACCGATCCATAGGTGGTATCTTCGAGCAGATAAATTTAATAGCCCTTTCTTTTACTTAACACCTCTGTATCTTGTACCCTGTGATGAAGTAGCATACACGATTATATATCATATGTAATTCAATGCCTGTCGCAGGTATATAGCCAGAGGAGTATTTTGTTTTTTGATATATAATCGACCCACATATACCTTTTTTAAAAATAGATACATACAGCAGCTACAAATCTCAAATGAAATTTAATTTAGATCACGTAATTGTTGTTACATTTTATGTCTTTCATCGTTTATAACTTTTTTTATGCAATGTATACTAATAATTAAATTTTTTTTTGCAGGTAAGTCACACACTAGCTACGTTAGAAAATGTATCTTCTAAGATTACGTAAGTTTTACTGTTAAATTAAAAAAATAATTTTTTTGGTCATAATTTGTGTTTTTTTAGTAAAATATCAAATACATTATTTTATTTAACAACTGGATTATTATGAATTTTTTAAAATATGTGAGTGAAAAAATACCATACAATTTTCCTCAAACGACACGAAAATAATGCGATTCCTCAAATTATTATTCTGTTGGTGTAATTTTTGCAAATTTGTAATTTGTAAATTTGGTCTTGTAAAACATCCCATCATCACCAACATTTCTTCTTCTTCTTCCTCATATTGTAGGCCTTATGCCTGTAATTTCCAACTTAATTCTCTTGAGATGTTAAGGTCCATGACTCCATCCATCTCTTTTGAGTTCTTCCGGACGGGGGCGTCTTGTCCATGGTCTTCCATTTCTAGCAATTTTTGCCAGTCTTCCTTCTGTCATCCTGTCCACGTGGCTCTTCCAGTCCCTTCTACGTTTGCGTCCCAATCTAATGATGTCTTTACATTCGTGTCTTATGCCTGTGTTTCTTTTTTTGTCTCTTAGTGTGTACCCTAAAATGTTCCTGAGTATTTTCATTTTTGTTGTTCGTAGGGTGTTTTTTGTTGTCCCAACGATAATTCGTTTACCCTAATTAATCGTTTTTTTGAGCGCTTCTTCTTGAAGTACCAACTCCACTGATAAAGATCGGCAACAATTCTGGCAAATTCTTTTTTATCCTGTACAATCTCTAGTGTTCCTTAACCATGAGCATTGTCTCCGCCCGGGGCCCCGTTTGCCATCGATTTTGCATTTTGTTATAAGCTTTAGAAAGGCATATCTATTTCCTCTCATTAATTATCCGAGATAAGCAGTTTTCCTTTTCTTGATAGTGTTAATGAGATCGCGTTCTTTGTTTATTTACCGTAGAACTTTATTGTTAGTAACGTGGTAAGTCCAGGGAATTCTTCAGCTTACTAGTTTTAGCGTCCATAGACAGTGTCGAAGTCCGTCTTGGTGTACGTCTGTCCGTCCTTTTTATCATCGTCCCTTCAGGTGCCTAAGGTCCAGTGTAGATAGGCGTTGTGTACCTCCGTCCGGTCAGGCCGTTAGTTTTATGACGGTTCGTAGAGGATGCGTAAATTGGTGGAAAGGAATTAAGAGTCATAAAGATTAACATCGGTACTGCGAGTGTACGTGAGTAGTTGAGAAGAAAACGAGCTTATGGTCGTGAAGTTTAGGATCGTATACGTGCGTTATTGAAAAGGAATAGAACCAAGGATCGTAAAGATTACGGTAGTATACGTGCTTTCTTGAGAAATATAAGACTTGGGATCAAAGAGGTTTACGGTGAAATTAGTTGTCTGAATTTTGAGGATTCAAAAAATGGAAAAGTTTTGTTTCGTCGTATGTGCATAAATTGTTTGTATGGCCGCTACAAATCTGTTTGGGGTTAATTCCCCAAGATTTGCAGCATATTTTTTTAAGATTCCAGAAAGAAAACCTGGCGTTTTACAGTTGGGTACACTCTTATTCTATAAGATTCTTTTTAAAGTTTTTTTTTTCAAGTTATCATTGGACTCTGCCGCTTATATATGCGTATTTTAACGATATTATCACACTATTAAATTACTTGGGAAGTTGCGTGGGAAAGAACTTTTTAGGTCAAACTAAATTATCGTAAACCAAGAATGATTTGTAATAGAGGAGGGTTGAAATATTCGTAAGCTAATAGGGGTGAATTTTATTATTTTTTCGGAATAGCAGCGTTAATGGTAGAGTAAAAATTAAGATAAATGGCTCCTAATTGTATTATTTGTTAAACCGACAATTGGGTTAAGAGTCTGTCAATTTTTATAGGAAAACGAAACAAATAGAAAAAACAAAAACTTGTAAGTTGTAGTTTTTTTACGGTTATATGTAATCATTACTTTGTTATTGCAATGGGCGATACCTTAATATTTACTTGGAGAATCTTATACTTATCAATCGTAATATGAAAATAAGTTTTTCCTATTTATTATAAAGACTTTTTTTTTTATTTAAGAAAGTCGCATCCACCCGACGGTACATACATAAGTCACGCCTTTTTCCCATAGGGGTAGGCAGAGACCACTTCCTTCCACTTGATACGGTTCTTACACAGATCTTTTGCTTCCTCTACTTTCATCAGTGTTCTCATACATGCTCGTCGGTTGTTGGTACTCTTGACAGCTGGCCTTTCTTCAAACCAATGTTGATCTGATCGAGATATGTTCTCCGAGGTCGACCTCTATCGACTTGACCATTCACAATCGCCTTATAAATTTGTTTCGTCAATCTTCCTTCATCCATCCTTTCTACGTGTCCAAACCATCCATCCTCTCTACGTGTCCAAACCATCTAAGCATTCCTTTATCTATCTTTGTGACCACATCTTCTTTTACACCACAGCGTTTTCTTATCTCACTACCCGACGGTACATTCGATAATTACAAAATTATATTTTATTTAAGAGACCAAATATTTTTAGGTAGTCGTTGATCCTGTTAAAGTTGCGATGGTCTGCTGGTGTGGCTTTTAAGTTATCTTTCACTAGCACCTAGCAACTACAGACCTATCGCACTGCTATCTATTATTTCAAAGGTCATGGAAAAAGCCATCAACATCGAGCTCATGAAATATCTGGAAGACTCAGGAATTATCAATGATAGGCAATATGGCTTCCGCCATCAGAGATCAACTGGTGACCTGCTCGCATACGTCTCACATATATGGCAGCTATCTATTGAAAAGTATGGAGAAACTTTAGCTGTGGCATTAGATATCTCCAAGGCGTTCGATCGAGTTTGGCACCAGGGACTCCTCGCCAAGCTTCCATCTTATGGCTTGCCCCCTCAGCTGTGTTCTCTGCTTGCTAGTTTTCTCTCAAACAGGTCTCTCCATGTAGTGGTCGATGGAGTTTCATCTGACACTCTACTCATAAATGCTGGTGTTCCGCAAGGATCCATTCTAGCACCAACACTATTTTTACTTCACATCAACGACCTATTGAAAGCAACTTAATGTCCCGTACACAGCTTTGCCGATGATAATACCCTCCATACCGCTTTCTCTTCCAGGGCCCCTATATCAGCCCGTGAAACCAGAAATGGACGAGGAAGAAATGTTAACAATATAAATATGGACTTAGCAACAATTCTCGAATGGGGATCCATTAACTTGGTAGAATTCAATGCAAACAAAACACAAGCATGTCTTTTCTCTAGAAAAGCCGATCTCACTGTGCCTAACATAACTTTGTCAGGAGTAACCATACCACTGAAGTCATCCATATCGATGCTTGGTTACTATCAGCAATAACCTTTCCTGAGAAAATCACGTGAGGTCCATTGCCAAAAGTGCATCCCAAAAACTTGGTTTTTTGTTTCGTGCCAAGAGCTATTTCACCTCCAGTCAGCTGCTTATGATCTATAAGGCACATATCCGACCTGTACTGGAGTACTGTTCCCATATTTGGAGTGCAGCACCCAAACATATCCTGAAGCTACTGGATTCTGTCCAAAAAAGGGCAATTCGTCTCGTCGGTGATGCCTCGCTTACAAACTCGCTCACTTGTCTGGAACACCGTAGAAAAGTTGGCGATTTGTCTCTATTTTATAGATATTTTCATGGGCGATGCTCTTCTGAAATATCAACAGTCGTTCCTCCTTTGGCAGTCTCTTCGAGATTAACCCGTCAAGTTCAGTCTTCACACCCCTTCGTGGTCACTTTGGAGACCTGCAGAACATGACTTTCCAAAGACTCATTCATCCAACGAATTGCGAGGCTTTGGAACTCATTGCCTAGGGAGGTGTTCCCCGAGGCATACAACCTCCAGAAATTTAAGAAGAACACCAACTCCTACCTTCTTTCCCTTGGTTCCCACGATGTTCTCTGAACATTGCAGGATATCCCTTTTCGAGGGAACCAGAACATAAAAAAAAAAAAAAAAAAAAATCTGGTATTATTATCTGGTAAACACTCAAAAAAAATGTAAATTGGTTATAAATAATTTTACATTGCGAGATGCAGTAAAGATAAAAATCTTATTGATTTACTGAAAAAATACTGCTCTACTTTAATCCAAACAATTAGCTTGAGTGTGTGTGTGTGTATAATTTACATCAAAGTAACTTTTAAATTTTTTAGATCGTTTAATCCCCATTGACGAGAAAATCGATTTCATAAATCAAATGATTTACAACGTGCTAACTGTAATTGATTACAAGGAAGATAAAAAAATTAAGGTCAAATGACACACGCGTTGTTTTTGAAACGCTTAGCTCGCCTCATCAGAAATCACAAACAAAAAAAGCTCATTAAGAAAACGAACCGTGCAAAAATGTGTCCCTTAAATAAAATAAAAGAAGAGAAATCACCTCCACAATATTTTTTCATCATACTTTAGCTCCACGACAATCTTACCGAAACCGTTTTTCTAAATTTACATTTAAAAATTAATTTCTTATTATATTATCATTCTCTTTCTCCTCAGCCACTGTTTATCCACACCTGGACATATGCCTTCCCTAGTTCCTTCCACTGATTCCTATTCTGGGCTTTCTGATACCAATTTCCACCTAGGTTAGGTTAGGTTAGGTTTTATGTGAGTGGGGCGTGGTCGCCCCTCCACCGCGACCCTTAGTAGGTCTATTGTGGCTCACCCCTAGAGGCTACAGTTCACCGCACAATCCAGCCCTTCTTACGAAGTTCATGGTTGTATAGGGTGAGATTTTTTTAAAATCGGTAGTTTAAAATCGGTGTTTTCAGCAGGAAACTAAAGATTGAAATTTCTACCAGTCTTGGCAGGTATGCTACAATCTTTCAGGCTGAAGTCTTCGCTATCGAATTGTGTGCAAGAGAGTTGACCAACAGACCTCTAGTAAACAAAAACATAAGTATAATATTAGACAGCCAGGCTGCTTTAAAAGCAATGAGCTCCAACAAGATAAATTCTAAACTTGTATGGAATTGCATCGAATCCCTAGAGTAACTTGGTGCGAACAACAGGGTGACACTACTGTGGGTACCTGGGCACCAGGGGGTGGAAGGAAACGAAAAAGCCGACACCCCCGCAAAACAGGGGGCCGAATCTGCGTTCACTGGACCAGAACCGGTTTTTGGAGTCACCACAAGTGCCGCCAAAACAATTATTTCGGACTGGTCGGAGAGAAAAATACTCACGTACTGGTCCGATATACCAGGGTTAACCCACTCGAAGGCGTTTCTACCTAAACCCTCGAGAAACACAACTAAGCAGATCCTACAATGGAGCAGAAATGACCTGCGTATTCTAACGGGACCTCTTAAAGGACACTGTCGTCTAAGAAATCACCTCAGAATGATAGGTCTGAACCCACAAACGGACTGTCGGTTTTGCTGCGTTGAAGACGAAACTGCTGAACATATACTATGTTCATGCCTCGGCCTGAGAAGAATAAGGTTCAACATATTTGGTTACACCAACCTAGAACCTACCGATTTTAAAAAAATCTCACCCTATACAACCATGAACTTCGTAAGAATGGCTGGATTGTGCGGTGAACTGTAGCCTCTAGGGGTGAGTCACAATAGACCTACTAATGGTCGCGGTGGAAAGGCGACCACGCCCCACTCACATGATACCTAACCTAACGTAGTGTATCATTGGCATATCTGATATTATTAACGTTGACCCTGTTAATGTTAATTCCTTCAGTGGCATCAGTAAGATCCTCATTGAATATTTTTTCTAAATAGAGGTTGAAAAGCAGGGGTGATAGAATGCAGCCTTGTCGTATTCCCGGGAATCCGAGACTTCGTACAAAGTTTATCAGTTTTATAGGAGCTAAGGTCCTAACATCGAAGCGCTTTAGGAAACTTGAGCCTCTTGCAGAAAAGCGATGTGCATTCACAAAGCAAATGTTCTGCAGTATCAGCGAAGTTCTTGCAGTAGCGGCAACTATAATTCTGTTTTGTCCATATTTTTCAGGTGATACATCAGAGAGCAGTGTCCAGTAAGGAGTCCCGTTACCAGTTTTAAGTCTTACTTGTCCAACTAGAAAAGCTGTTCAGCTTTCCTTGTCGAAAGGCTTACTAGCCTTTTCGCTTGTCTTTGTCCTGTCACTTTATGCCAGTGAGATTTCATTTCATCTGTTTCCCAGCGTCGAACCTCTTCTTTCAAGTGCGCTTTAGAGAGTCTACAGAAGGGTTCTGGGTCGGAAAATTGTGTATTTGCCCCTTCCCTGGCAAGGCAGTCTGCTTCCTCGTAAAAAAAGTTTAGTTAATGTTTTAATTTCTTTCTCGTTTAATTTTTTAATTAAAGATTTGTAAATTTGTTAAATGTTTTGTCATTGATTGCAATTAGTATTTTATTCTCTTTTAGAATTTTGCGTCCCAAATACATTAATTTAAACTTTATTTCTCGATAAATCACGATTAAAGAATTAACAGAGAGACACCTGCAATGTAATTTTTTTAAAATCGTTTCTGTACGCGACATAGACTAGGTACACTCATTTTTCACATTTTTTTATTTTAATTAAAAAAGTAATTAACAAAACGAATTTCGTACGTACATTCCAAGAGTAATTATAAACATCGAAAGTATTCGGTAAAGTTGGCCGAATTTTCAAAAAAGTCCCACGCCACGCAATCGTTTGATGAAGTTTTAATTTCGCCCGGACGCAAATTTGTCTCAAACTATCACGAATTTTAAGTTTTAATTTGCATATAGGCCAATCCATACACTGAAACGTACGTAAGTTTTCTCCAGAAGAATCAAATAATTCTTTAGAGTATTTATTATAACTAATTATCAAATAATAGTTAATTTAAGTGGTTAGTTTAAACAAAAATACAAATAGTTTGTACTTGCCCCGATGAATTTTTTTTTTAAATCTGCAAAAAGGGTAGATCTATCGTGTGGGCCGCAGACAGCCCGCACTGCAACTATAAGAAGGGGAAGGGATTATAGAAAGAAGATGACTGTGGACCCGCTTTTTGAAAAGTTGCAGGTCGTGGTTCTCTGGAAATGGGCGAGACTGATCAGCGTGCCGAGTTCTTCGGCCGAATGTGGCCAATGGTGGTACAAGAGTTTTTATTTCTCTGGAGCATCTGCCATGGAAATATCTGTAGAGTAATGACTGGTCTGCAACTCTTATTCTATGTTCTAAAAGGTGAAGGGTATCTGTGAGAGTTGAGCTGTTTACCAACCGAATGGCCCTTTTCTGAATGGAATCTAGAAGACGAATAGAATGCCTTGGTGCTGAACCCCAAATGTGCAAGCAATACTCCAGTAGAGGTCGGATTTGAGCCTTGTACGTCGTCAACAGTTGAACAGGAGCAAAAAACTTTTTAGCTTTCTACAGAAAACCTAGCCTTTGGCTTGCTGACTTTGCGATGTTAGCAACATGCTCATGCCAAGACATATTATTATACACCGTGACTTCCAAAATCGAGATATAGGGACTTGATTCAAGGGTATTTCCGGACATTGTAATGGAATGATTTGAGTAATTTACTTTCTTTGAAAACGTGGTGCCTTGTGTTTTCTGGGCGTTGAACTGATCAAGATTGTTGGTTACCCACTTGACGATTGCTTTAAGATCTGTATTGATGAAATCAACCTGTTCCTGCCTGAGTCTATTTGTATCATTTACCGAAAGTGATCGATAGCATGTGAAAGTTGAGACAAGTGTGCTATCGTCTGCGAAACTGTAAATGAGTTTCGTGGTGGTTTTCAAGAGGTCGTTGATGTGTAAAAGAAATAAGGTGGGGGACAGGATGGAACCCTGGGGGACCCCGTCATTGGTTTTAAACGCATCAGAAGATATACCTTCAACTGCCACATGTAAGGAGCGATCTTGCATGAAGCTCAAGATCCATTGGCGCAGTTTGGTTGGGAGACCGTAGGCAGATAATTTACTTAACAATGCCCGGTGCCAAACTTGGTCAAAGGCTTTAGATATATCCAAGGCTATTGCACGGGATTCATCAAACTTCTCAATAGTGTTTATCCAGAGCTGAGTGACATAAGCCAGCAAATCTCCAGTAGACCGAAGTTGTCGAAATCCATATTGTCTGTCATGGATTATCTCAAATTTCTCCAGACATTTGATGAGTTCTATGTTAATCGCTTTTTCCATAACTTTGGATATGACTGAGAGCAATGCAATAGAGCCATAATTCGCAGGAATAGTCTTCTTTCCTTTTTTCGGAATCGATTGGACTTAAGCGTTTTTCCACATGGACAAAAATACTCCTTTGCTGTATGATAACTCGAAGAGTCTACAGAGAACTGGGGTAAGCTCTTGAGCACAGGTCTTCAGGACAATTGTTGGAATTCCATCTGGTCCTACTGCCTTATTAGAGTCAAGATTTCGTAGGATTTTCCTGATAGTGCGATGGCGGATAGCGACCTCAGGCATTGATGCGTTTATTCTAGGTATCGTTGGGGGTTGTTTCCCATTGTTATCGAGGGTGGAGTTGGAGCTGAACATTCCGGCCAGCAGATCCGCTTTTTCCTTGGAAGATACGGCTGTCGTGCCGTCGGACCTTTCGAGTGGTGGTAAAGAAGAAGTTGTGAAATTCTTATTTATGGCCTTAGCCAAAGACCAGAAGGTCTTTGATCCAGGAGTGGCGTTGACAAGCTTATTGCATATTCTCGTGTCGTAGGATTCCTTGGCATTCGTACCTAATTGACAAAAATGTAAAATAATTAAGAGGCACTCACCAAAAAGTAGTTTTTCGTTTGTTAAAGCTCAAAACTTTTGGGCAGTACGCGTAACGAAATTCGAAACAACTATGTAAGAGGCAGTTTTAAAGTAGCACCTGACAAAATGTCCAACGACATACCTAAAACGTTCAAATTATCCATAAATTCGTCGCGAGTTTGGCGAATAACAAAACATAAATTTCCTTCGCAGAAATTTTTCTTTCATACCTACTCGAAATACAACTTGGCTGTGCGCAAAAGGTGCCAACACCAGAAATAATAATTCAATTACGGAGAATATTAAGAATGAATAATTTGTTTTCGTTTTGCTTTGAGCAAAAATATTGCGCACAGCAAATATTTATGCAAAATCGATTAACTAGATTTAACTTAAATCTTCTTCTTCATAAACACACTGTATCATATTAAAATTGTTGTTGAATATAACCCATTAAACGAGACATTTTAAAACAGGCAGTTGGATGCTACTTACAACCGAAATCGGAAGGATACAACAAACAAACTCAGTAAATTCGTTAAAGAAGTTTTAGATGATAATTTCAGAAATTTCACAAATAAGTTTCTTTAATTGCACTAATTTATATTCATAAAAAGGATTGCTACTAATGATGTATTTTCATTCTTGTTAAGATGTTTGAACTGAAATAAATTTTATTTCTTTTTATTGGTCGCAGAAAAAATAATGTATGCAACGCTTATGTAATTAATACACACGCACAAGATTTACGACCTACCTTGTGCACATGTATTCAACCCTCATTACATAATCGTTGCATAATGTACTATTTTAGTATGCACGGACTGGTTTAACATCGAAAAAGGTGTGAGACAGGGATATGTGGCTTCGCCATGGCTGTTTAACTTATACATAGACCATTGTTTAAAAGATCTGAAAGAGAGTGCGTATGTATTAAAAATGAATGATTTGATCGTCAAATGCCTTCTTTACGCCGATGATCAAGTCATTTTAGCGTTATCTGAAGAGGAGTTGCAGGCGATGGTTAATGTTATGCATAATTCCCTGAAAATCAAAGGGATGAAAATAAACGTGAGCAAAACGAAAGTACTAGTTTTTGAAAGAGAAGAAAGCATGACAAACTGTGGAGTTTCGGTTGAGGGAGAAAGAGTGGAACAAGTTAATGAATTTGTGTACTTGGGTTTAAAATTTACTCGAGATGGAAAGTATGACAGTGACATTAAGCGAACGGTGTTGGCAGGAAAACAAATGAATGGGGCACTGTATTGCTTTATGAATAGCCAGAAAGTATCAAAAAAGGCACGTCTGGCGGTGCATAGAGGTGTGTTGGTTCCTACACCTATGTATGGTAGTGAATGTTGGGTTTGGCAGAAGAAGCATGAAAATAGGATTAATGCTGCGGAAATGAGTAGTCTGAGAAATATAGCCGGTGTAACTCGGTTAGATAAAGTAAAGAATAGTGAGATAAAAGAACGCTGTGGTGTAGCTCAGCTCGTCGCCAGCGCACGCACGAGCACCGGTCCTTCCCACCGCCGGCCGAGCGTGTGACCAGCCGCGCGCTTAGCTGTATAAGCTCAAAACGGCGTCCTAACATATTGTAATAGACTTATCCGCACGTCTTGCTTATAAAGGCTGCTAGGTAACCACTTAAGTCAAATTTTGTTGGAATAGTCATATTAATTAAGTTGTGTGCACTTTGTAAATATACCTTAAAATAACTAAAACGGAAAAATTATTTTAAATAAATATTAATTGAATAAATACACTATAAAGTAAATACTAAATTCTGGACATTTCTGACATTTCTGACATATAAGGAACGTGTACATTATCAAAAAACTTGCGACATTTATTGCGAAAGTAGATGTCAGCATCTTGGAAAACTTACCCGAGACCTAGTCCGAGTGGTTGGTATCTTTATTACACAGACGTTGAGATCTATTTTCGCAATAAATGTCGCAAGTTTCTTGCTACCGTACACGTAACTATACGCTAACATTACTGATTCGTCGATATTTTCAGTATACTCTTTGTAATAAATAAATAAATGACTAGATTTCACAGGATTTAAGTTCAAATCGGCTTTAGTAGCTAAGTTTTTAATTTCCGTCGTCAAGACTTTACGCTGACGATTTAGTAGTCTACATAAAGGGCTCCAACAATAAATCAATGGAAACAATCTTACAAACATTGTTAACAAATCTGGACTCGTGAAGTGAGGAGACAGGTTTTATATTCTCAACTTCCAAATCCAAAGGAATTATATTCTCCAGAAAACAGCGGAATCCAACACCAAATTTAAATCGGTACCAACAACCACTACAAATCAGGGGGTCTATTAGATTTCTCTGAGAGCGTTTTTCTAAAATGTTTACGAGGTTTCTGCAACTGGCTCTGTTCCGTTTTCGGTTGGCCAACCTGTATTTTTTTCTACAAAGAAATGATAGGTTACTAGATCCGATTTAAATTTGACCTCTAGGTTTTACGAGCCTTCGAATATTGAGATTTGGCTGGAATTGTCGTTTTGTCATTTCCATTTTAATACTAAAAGCAAAAATAAAGAAAAAACAAACAAACAGCTCACTCCACGTGAGTTTTTTTTCTACTCTTAGTCGTTAATTCTTTAAGATACGATACTCGTTTACAATTAAAAATTTAAATTAGGGCATCGCCCACGTTAGTGCCCAAAATGCAAACGTGAAGTAGACTCGTTACGGTTTTCATCAAATGTAGAGGTTAAAATTCGGAACGATCAATTTATCAACTGGCAGAAAAAAAAATAAGCTCGTATACACAGAACTTATAAAATAATCAGAAGATCGTGATATCATTGACTAACAAAGTAAAATTATGCCTCTGCCTAGAGAGGTTACCATGATATAACCTAAATGTCAAGGATCATTAATTATTACAACCTTACTCTCGTATTCCGTTACTTGTGAGTTTAACTAACCATTTATTTTGATTTATTTTTATGTACTTACAGGTAATTTCTCAATTTTAGTAAAATCACAATCAAAACTGATAGATCGCATCAACGTTTTCTTTATCGAAACTAACTCTTAAACGATCATTTTTATAAATGTAACAAATGACAATAAAAAATTTAAATTTAACGTTATTTACAAATTGTGAAAGGCTTTCGCGGCCATCGTTTATTGGTGAATGGTTCTTCGGGTTTATAGGCCGTCGTAGGTCTGAGTTAATACTCGACGTTTCGCCATCTCGAGTGGATGGCATCTTCGGGAGATGTAATGTCTGCTTTTTTAAGGCTGACAGTTCATGACATTTGTATGTCACGATCGCAGGTTATATACGTTTTGGTGGGCGAAACATATTTGAGGGCTGTTAAGGACTTGGTCACGTTCCGGAGATTGATTCTTCTTGTGTTTGTAAGGACTCTTCAAAAGAATGAAGATCAAGGATCGAAATAGCGCGTAACCAGTTTCCTAAGGATGAAGCAGATCAGTACCTGTGGGCCACGTTACGAGAGGAGAAAGATTATACTCTGTTACAAGTGATTATGCGGGGCAAAATTGTTGGCAAACCCAGCATAGGTCGAATGTCGTGGCTGCGCAACTTGAGAGAGTGGTTCAATTGTTCGTCAGTCATGATGGTAGCCAACCTAAGAAGAAGAAGACCCGCTGTTAACAACCCACCTTGATTCTTTTATCAATTAACTATACACTGTTGAGCTATTGACTTTTTTGCACCTATGCTGCCCATGCTACTCGATCAAATCATTCGTTCTAAAATATTCATTAAACCAAATCCCTCTATTATAGCGATCGTCATATTTAATGTATTAGAATTGGATTATATTATGTTAAAAAAAAAAAAAAAAAAAAGTTCAGATTTTTCCGATGATTTCGTGTCGATTAGATGTGAGTTTGACATCTCCGATCTGAAAAATTTTTGTCATTGGTATTTTCACGTGCCGCCGATTTTCAAAAATTAAATTACGTCTATCATATTATTTTCGTTCGCCATTCATTCGTCCATTCCACCAATGTCGGGTGTTGTTTCCGAAATTGATGATTTATTCGAATGGCGTACGTATTTTTCAGTCTGTCCATGCCAAACTGTCGGTCGAATTTAAATTTCAGATTTTGGATGGATAATTTTTAAAAGCATTCCAAACTTTCGCAGCGGTTTTTAGTCAATAAACAAGAATATTTAAACGTACAATTTTTTGCCTTACATATTAACATAATCCGATTGGGATGAGAAGATATTAATGAATTATTAAAAATATGCTACCATCTCATCCCGACTAACTTTTTAACCCTTTTGAAGCTGATTATATTCCAGTCAATCATCTCCAACGTTAGACGGTTTAACAACTGGAATATTGTCGATTTAGTAAAGTAAATTTTGCTTGTTTTTCTTAATTTAATGCATTATACACTCTAAAAAACAATAAAAAAAGTAAACATGGGACGCCTAGCAGATGTGTAACACTATCAAACTCAGCGATCCCGAAGACTATGTACTCTACACTAATATCTGTAGTTTTTGATAGTTTTTATATTTTATTCTCTTCTCAACCTTTTAGTAGGTATGCTGGGGGTAGGTCACCTCTATAGGAATCTTTGCGCGTGTACGTAAAACAATTCACCCAAGTTTCATCAGAATCGGATGAATGGTATAGGAACATATAGAGATGAAACATACAAAGAAACATTTATTTTTACACGCTTTATATTAGCTTGACTCGTACCTATATATCTATCTACATTACATTTTTGCGGTTTGGCTATTGGTATAGGCACCTATGTCACCCAGATCTTTAATCCTCTGTGACCACCGCTGTGTCTTCAGGGCATCAGAATTCCAGTCCGCCGGTTTTGGCAAACCGCAGGATTTCTGTTGACCCTGTCTCATTTAGGTCACTTGGCTCCAGGTTTGGTACCTGTACACCGCTAGCTTCTGACAGCTACACAGAATGTGTATGCTGCTCTCTTCCTCTTCGTCGCATAGTCGGTAGTTTTTCTCAGCCGCTAGCTTAAGTTTGAAGAGGTGCGCCTTTAGTGTGACGTAGCCAGTGAGCACGATAAGCGTGCTGCTTAACCTACTCCGCTTCATCGTCCAGAGTGCGTCTGCCCTCTTCTGGAGAGGTTTTTTCATCAGCTATCTTGATGTTCTGCAGCCAGTATTTGCATTCCACTGATCACTATGTTCTTGCTCAAGGATTAGTTTCTACTCATGTTTCGCTTCGGCAATTGGCAATCCGACCAACTGGCTTTTTGGTTCCACATTTCTTGCCAGTTTATCGGCTACCTCGTTGCCATTTATGCCTGTGTGCCCAGGAATCCATGTAAGAATGACCTTATTTGCTCACTCAGTGAGTGCCTGCATGCAGTCCCACACCACCGATGATCTTGTGGTACAACTCACGAGAGCCCCAATGGCCGTGCGACTGTCAGTGAGAATATTAATCTCACTGTTGGTCACTCTGTTTTCTGTCAGGTGTGTGGCACACCTGAATATCGCATAGACCTCGGCCTGTAAGACCGAGGCGTGTTTCCCCAGGGGTATGCTTTCCCTCTTGTTGCAGGATGCTCCAAACACACCTGTCCCGTAGCGTCCCTGGTTCTATCTATCTATGTAACGGAATTTTTGGACACGATTTTACCCACTTAAAAACATCAGATCGACTTGAAACATTGTATACTTCTAAACGACCGATGACAATACAATAATTTCATAAATTTTTTTAAAGATCTTGGCTAGGATCAGTTATATTTAAAAAAAAAAATGTTTTTTATGGATTAAAAATGGCTGATATTTCCCATGAATTCAATTTAAATAGACTTAACTACTCTCCAACAGATGTCACCAACGCATATCACCATTTTTAATCCTAGTAATTTTAATATCTCCTCGTGTTTTTTAAACGCTTTATATTAGCTTAACTTGTAATTTTTTCAAAGATCCTGGCCAGGATTATTAGGATATTAAAAAAAAACCGAACTAATAAATGAAAAATAAATAATACTTTAAAAAAACTAAGACAACACGCTTTATAAGAAAACCGAACTAAAAAATAATAATTAATAAAAAATAATTTTACAATCAAAAGCTTGGGGTGCGCTATATCAATTAATATATTTTATAATAAATAGATATTGGTAAAAGTTAAGTCTTAAGTAAAGCACCCCACGCTTTTGATTGTAAAATTATTTTTTTATTATTATTTTAGTTCGGTTTTCTTATAAAGAGTGTTTGTTGTCTTGGTTTTTTTAAACTATTTTTTATTATGTATGTAGAAGATTATATTGATTTAAAGAGTACTGCAAAAAAATATATGTTAGTTTTATTCTTTCAAATGATGGTAGACAATGTGTTGGCAAAAGAAATAAAAAACAATAGCCAGCCACATATTTTCCTCCATATTTAATTTGTACATATTTATTTTACACAATTACTCAACGCCTTGGCCTATCGTGGTACACATATACGAAGTATTTGGTTTTCATAATAAAAATAAAGTCTCTTTAGGTGTAATGAATGAAATATGAGGGAAGAGTAATTAGTTTATAAAACAAAGGATTATTAATGATGCTGCTTCCCCTTATTCTCCTAAATTAATAAACCGTCTAATTATTATAAATGGATTTTTACCCAAGCTTTAATAAAATCATTTCGTATACGTTGTTAAATTTTTTAAATTTTATCTCGGATAACCGATCATTAATGAAATAAATTCATCCTGTATGTTTTTTAATGTACTTAATGTAAAAATAAAAACACATATGGTTTATTTCTATACAGAATGTATATCCTAACTAGCCAAATCCGGCTTATTGGGAAAGTACATAAAAGTATTCTAGCATAAATTTACAGAGAAAACGCATCATTCAATTTAATACCCAACTTTGCGTTGCTGTGGCTGGGCTTTAAAATGAAAGGATAGAAAGAAAAAAATGTTTTTACTAAAATTGTAAAGCTAGTAAACATACATTTTTTTGTTTGTTCGTTTTCTGTGTGAACACAAAGATCAGATGGTTTACCGAATCTGGAACATGCGACATATAATTGCCCATAAGGGAAGCATTCGTTTCCTAAACCGCACACTTTTGAATACAACCATCTAAATAAAAGTAACTCACTTTATTATTTTAAATAACAATCAATTAAATCATTTGCATACATACATACATACATACATACATAAAGTCACGCCTTTTTCCCATAGGGGTACGCAGAGACCACTTCCTTCCACTTGCTACGGTTCTTACACACATCTTTTGCTTCCTCTACTTTCATCAGTGCTCTCATACATGCTCGTCGGTTGTTGGTACTCTTGACCTGGCCTTTCTTCAAAACAATGTTGATCTGATCAAGATATATTCTCCGAGGTCGACCTCTACCGACTTCCGTCCATTCACACTTGCCTTATAAATTTGTTTCGTCAATCTTCCTTCATCCATCCTTTCTACGTGTCCAAACCATCCAAGCATTCCTTTATCTATCTTTGTAACCACATTTTCTTTTACACCACAGCGTTCTCTTATCTCACTATTTTTTACTTTATCCAACCGAGTCACTCCGGCTATACTTCTCAGACTACTCATCTCCGCAGCATTAATCCTATTTTCATGCTTCTTCTGCCAAACCCAACATTCACTACCATACATAAGTGTAGGAACCAACACACCTCTTTGCACCGCTAGACGTGCCTTTTTTTGACACTTTCTGGCTATTCATAAAGGTATGCATTTTTTATAAGTGTTTACCATAATAAATCATTTTTAAACCATCCGTTTTTTAAAATTTGTCGGCTTAGACATGGATTCTAGGGAAATATTTATCTTTACGTAAGTTAAGGGTTATTTTATTTGGTTTTTTCCGGACAATCTCAGCCGATACAGGGGTGGTTCGGATTTTAGAACTACATAATATACAGAGAAACATTGTTTTTATGCACCAGGATTTAATTTTTACCATAAACGACGAATATCTTGAATGATTCCTTCCTCAAAAAAAAATTAACCAAAGAGATTGGAGTAGTAAAAGTAAAATTTAAAAATTCATATTTCTAAAAAAAATCCACTCAAAAATTTCAGAATATTTTCAAATCAATTAGAGGCATTACATAAACATTTAATAGGTACTGAACTTCGATTTTTCAAATTTCAAAATTCTACCAATTCATTATTTTTCGAAAAGAAATTACAAAATATTTATTTTTGTTTGTGCCCGAATATCCTCTTTAAAACAAAATTAAGTCAATTTTTGTAACTATAGTAGTTTTTTAGACGTTTAAAAAATAACTTGGAAAATTCAAAAAATGTTGAAATATTTAATTTCGAACTTTTCATAGTTAATTTAAAATTCTAGTGTATCATAAATGATTCCAGAACTTCATTGTGGTTTGAAAATGTCACGGTATCTTAAACAGGGTTCCGGTGTAGAAGCTTAAACATTTCAACGCCATAAACAATAATATATTTATTTAAATGAAAATAAATATTCTTCCGTAATACAACAGTAATCGCACAAACATCGTATTTGTATTAGCAGATTTTTTTATGGCAGTGAACTTGAATTTTCAAGACACGTCGTAAACGTATCCAAGAATCCATGCCATTCGAGGTCGCTGACCTCTTTTCTACCTTCGTCATTCGTTCACCCAACTCTTACATAAATGGTAAAGGTATTTCATGATATCGTTCGTTTGTGACCATCTCTAAAAGTAACGAGTATTTCTTTTGTACTAAAACTTTGGTTAATAACACCGATACAACGCTTGAAAAATCTTCCTAATAATCATCGACAATTCTATTTGTTGGTAGTTTAAAGAGAGTGGACGTGAAGCGGTAAAAATGCGAAGCATTTATTATATTTTTATAGATTTTGTTTGTATTTAAATATACCTTTTTTAATTGGTTTGTGATAAGTCTTATTACCCAATTCCCCCTATAACTGTTACATGTCGCTCATTGATATTGTCAGAGAAGTACCGTTTCAATTTTATATGTGTACACAAGATTCTTCAAAGTTAACGGTATAAAGAAGATACGAGGCAAAACGAAGAACGTTGCTAAGTGACCTACTAACAACGACATGGATGATAATTTGAAAGATGCATAAAACAATTCGTAGAACATCGAACATATTTAATTGGTATAAAAAAAATGACAGAATTTTATTGAATGTTTTGGTTGGTTTAACATTAAAAAATGCAACATTTAGGGTGCATTTATAAAAAAATTTAAGCATATAACGTCCAACATTTATCACTTAAGATTTAAGACATTAAATTGGATTATGTTATAAAAATACTTAACATTTAAGACTGATAGAAGGTTTTTATACATCAAACGCCGAAATCATAAACTGGATACATAGCACAACATAAATCCACTACAAGTAGTACTAAGTACAAGTACAAATCCAAATAAACTTTTTTCTTTTTTCGAATTCTTCCCTAACCTCACAATTAATTTTGAATAATTGTGGAAACATATAGGTGTGATTTTTAAGATCGATTCCTTAAGTTGGAAGTTGGTCATCTTCTTAAATCTTAAGAGTAAAATCATAA
The DNA here is from genome assembly GCA_950111635.1 of Agelastica alni. Lineage (NCBI taxonomy): Eukaryota > Metazoa > Arthropoda > Insecta > Coleoptera > Chrysomelidae > Agelastica > Agelastica alni. The sequence goes on along the minus strand of OX467719.1, from coordinate 21,242,600 downwards.
ATCTAAAAGGTTTTTATAACAATTACAATGCTATTTCTATATTTCATCTGTCTTAAATGATAAATCTTAAATCTAAAGTGATAAATTTTAGGTGTTAAATTCTTTTATAAAGTCACCCTTACTGTTTATTTGTCTCAAATTTAGTTTTATTAATTGGCTTTTTTTTTGTTGCAGGTGAGTCTACTTTTTTACTAATATGAAGTGAAAATATCCAAATCCTCAGGTAGAGTACGTACTATTGGATTTATACAATCTTAACATAATATCAAACATAAACTGACTTGAAAGTAAAATTTTCTCCTTTTCTGCAACAAGTTAAAAAAACCATATTTTTAAAAGAGATTTCTTATTACACTTGAAATATATTAATTATGTTTTTGTGATAAAATAGTTTGTAATATTGTCTAGGGAAATTCGCTCAGGTCAGCTAGAGTTGTTCATAGTTTTTACAATACGAATTCTCTTAACAGAAAAGTCACAGATCATGCGAATATTGTCTAGGAAAATTCGTTCAGGTCAGCGAGAGTTGTTCATAGTTTTTAGAGTACGAATTCTCTGAACAAAACAGTCACATATCACGCGAATATTGTCTAGGAAAATTCGCTCAGGTCATCCAGAGTTGTTAATAGTTTTTACAGTTTGAATTTTTTGAACTGAACAGTCACAGATCATGCAAATATTGCCTAGGAAATTTCGATCAGGTCAGCCAGAGTTGTTCATAGTTTTTACAGTACAAATCCTCTGAACAGAACAGTCACAGATCGTGCGAATATTGTCTAGGAAAATTCGATTAGTTTAGCCAGAGTTTTTCATAGTTTTTATAGTACAAATCCTCTGAACAGAACAGTCACAAATCGTGCGAATATTGTCTAGGAAAATTCGTTTAGGTCAGCGAGAGTCGTTCATAGTTTTTACAGTACGAATTCTCTGAACAAAACAGTCAGATCATGCAAATAATGTCTAGTGAAATTCGCTCAGAGGTCAGCCAGAGTTGTTCATAGTTTTTACAGTACGAATTCTCTGAACAGAACAGTCACAGATCATGCGAATATTGTCTAGGGAAATTTACTCAGGTCAGCCAGAGTTGTTCTTAGTGTTTACAGTACGAATTCTCTGACCAAAACAGTCGCAGATCATGCGACTGAAACATGATATGGTTCCGTATCTTGCTGTCACAATTCCAATTAGGAAACGCAGACAAGAAGCTCAGAACATCGCCAGATAGGTCCTTGCCATTATTTGTTATGTTTAGTTTTGTTATTTGGTTGTTATAACCAAAGTAAACTGAATTAATATTTCTATACAAGTACCAATTGTTGTGAATTATAGTAGAACTAAGATCGTGCCTTTATTAATAAAAAAATTATTATTTGGTTTTAGTAGTGGTTATATTATTTATTATTAATTTTTCCGAAAAAAAAGTAACAAATTTACATCATCCTTTTTTTGGAAAAGGTAATTTTGCATTGGTGATTTGAGAATTTAATGATGAGCAATAAAATTTGATTACGTTATTTTCATTGTCATCAGATGGCGCTGCAATGACATTTAGCATTAGGGAAAAACATTGCCAGATACCCTAGTAAATTTATTATTTTGAAAGTTTAATTTAAATATATAATCCCTTTGGAAATGGCAAAAGTTTAAGTGACAATCCTTGATATCATAGAATATATTGGTAATAGATATAAGCCACCAAAAAAAGTCCTCTGTCTTGTAATTAGCTCCACTCACTAACTTTACTGTATATTAATGGAAATATTGATATATTTTATCAACTGAAATCCGAAAAATCCCAAAAATACATTAAGAACAAGCCAAAGTAGTAAACAACACATGGATTTCACAATATTTTTCGTATTAGTGTAGTACCATCCAGATGGCGCACGCTTCGTGAAAATTGAAAATTGCCAATCGTGTTTCTGTTTTGTTTTCACTGCATATTTTTTATTAGAGAGATCTCGTTAAAAAATGTTGATACAATCGCTTTAAAACTGGTTCTAAATCAACTGGAAAATGTGTCGAATATTATGTGTAGAGTGTCCGATTTATCTTACACGATGAATAATGGCTTATGGGATTTTTGAACGTTGGTTTTTTTATAGAGGTTGCTGCTTTAACACTTACAAATAATAAATCACTGTATTCTTTATTATCTGACACAAACGAAGCCTTTTCCTTTAAATTTAAGAGTTCTCGTTGCTTTGTTACTTGCTCTATTACGTTAAATTTTAAAGTAAACATTTGGGACATTCGGAGAAACTCTAATTGGTGAATAATTGTATGTGGGTGTATCAATCCACTAAACCTCCTACAGAGGGAGAATACTATAAGAAATGATATATCGTTAAAAAGGACAAGTGCTACAACGTGCATGTGTTAATTTATTATGATTTTGACCAGACGAGTTATATACTTGCACTTAAAACGTCAACGAAGTCATAAGGAGCTTAATAATACGTTTTTTAGATGTCGAAAGTAAGAAATTTAAGGGTTCACTTGTGAGATTCCCAAAACATGTCAATTATGGCACGATAACGAATTTTTGATAAACAGATGCAGAACCTTTGGATTATGTTGGAGAATATTTAAGAAATATAAACAGAAGTATGAAATAGTTTGAAAATCTAAACATGCATAAAAAAATAAACAAATATCTAAACAGTTAGTTTTCTTCTAACAATATAATTCTGATGTTCTATCAGCATCTATGCAATTAATTATGTAATAGGTATGCTCAGTAGTTCAACTAAGCAGATCCTAGAATGGAGCAGAAATGACCTGCGTATTCTAACAGGACTGCTTACGGGACACTGTCGTCTAAGATACCACCTCAGAAAGATAGATCTGAACCAACAAACGGACTGTCGGTTCTGCTGCGCGGAAGACGAAACTGCTGAACATATACTATGTTCATGCCCCGGCCTGGGAAGAATAAGGTTCAACATATTTGGTTACACTAACCTAGAACCTACCGATTTTAAAAAAATCTCACCCTATACAACCTACTAAGGGTCGCGGTGGAGGGGCGACAACGCCCAACTCACATGAAACCTAACCTAACCTAACCATGCTCATTAGTTGAAGATTATTTTTTATGTTAAGAACTGCTTCATTCTTCCCTCCGATATTTGTTAAATGTTTAAATTTGATTTAAATCCTGCTAGTTTCATTCATCATCATCATCATCCAGCCTTTTTCAGGTCCACTGTTGGACATAGGCCTCCCCTAGTTCTCTCCATTCGTCTCTGCTCCTGGCTGATTGTAACCAGTTTGTGACAACCGACGAGCATGTATGAGCGCACTGATAAAAGTAGAGGAAGCAAAAGATGTGTGTAAGAACCGTAGCAAGTGGAAGGAAGTGGTCTCTACCGACCCCTATGGGACAAAGGCGTGACTATATGTATGTATGTATGTACAACTGACAAAGATGCCAACAGAAACAACAGACACGAAAATATTTAAAAGCGTGTAGTTGACAGTTAAGAAAATTATATGAAAGTTCACCAAAGCTCCTGTTGTGACGTTACTAAACAAAGCGTTATTGTAAATGGATTGTAGTTTTTAAATAAATACGAGTATATAGTAGAATATATAATATCAATATCACTAACGTAAATTTTTATTTAAACTGAAAGAATGCAGGAAATTCAATTTATCCAATTTCATATCGCTCAATGTCTGTCGGATACAGAAATTTATAACCCCCATTTTAGTATTAAATTTAAATAAATTTTTTTACTAAAGAACGACTACCGTTCTTTATTATTTTTTCTATTCGAAAACATACTTTGTTAAAGAAGCAGACTGGTCTGAAAGTAAATTTTTGGGTACAAAAAAACCATTGGTTTTTTTAAAGCTAAATGATTATATTCTTTTAAAAATATCTTAAGCTTTTGTACAGAAAAAAGTTAAGGTATTATTTTCTTACATTGAGTTTAATAGCATCGTTCGAGAATAAAAAATATACTTATATTGTTCGATACAATTTTAGAATTCTCTTATGTTAAAAAAAATAATTTAATTTGGAAATGAATTTAAACAAATTTTCAATAACTTAGCAGCCTCTTCTACGAAAAAGCTATTTTTATAATCAATACAATTATTGTTTTGAAAAAATATATCTGGAACAGTTAATAAGTTGTAAATAACTTTTGATGCGGCTCAAGGAAATATAATATTTTCCCCATTTCCTTTTCGACGATAGTTTCAATGTTACAGTGTGCGAGAAAAGCGTGATAAACTTTGTGTGAAAATTGAGTTTCCTTCATAAGATAGCCGATCGGGAATTGTGGGAAGAGGGGTCGTCGAGCGAATGGAACTAGAAGTTGAAAGAGAATTTAGAGTGAAAATATAAAAGTTTTAAAATAATATTCTTAACGAACTTACAGTCCCTTCGAGACAATGACTTTTCCACCTTTGTACTGGCTAAAAAGTGACGAGCATGTTGGTCCAGAACCTTTTTGTAGTAGAATAGTTATTAAACGGCTATAAAAGATACCAGGTCCATGCAAAATCGTCTGGGATTACTCGGAAATCCCACAAGAAATGGGTAGTCAAAATAGACTGTCTTTAACCTAGGTACCAAGTCACACAGGTTGCAATGGCAATAAAGACGCTGATTTACTAGCCCGTATAGAAGCACGATATGCTAAATTTGGTCCAGAACCTTTTTGTGGCATAAGAAAAAACGTATAATAGCAATTTTGTGAATGGTGTAACAAGTCGAATGAGACAGATCAAATAGTTAGTTAAAAAACCATCATTTGCATCATTTGCATAGTACCTACTAGTTAAAAAACCATCACTTGCATCATTTGCATAGTACCTACTAAGCCAGAATAGGCGATCTACCAGAATCGTTGTCCTGACAGGGCGTTCTATGGTTGACATAAACATACTTATATTCTGCAGGAAACCTCTGAATACACATACTGTGCTACTGAAGGTCTGACAAGGCTAAGATTTTTGACGATAGGAGAGTTTAAAATACAAACCCTCTCTACGTATTGTATATTGTGGATTTTAAAAAGGCATTCGATAAGGTAAGATGGCTGAAGCTGTGGAAGATTCTTTCGGAAATGGGAACACCAAGACATTTGGTGCACCTCATTCGGCAATTATACTCTTCCGGCATAGCGACGGTAAGAGTCAATGATAACCTTTCAGACGAGTGTTCAATAGCTTCCGAAATGAGACAGAGATGCATTCTGTCTCCTCTCTCTCCTCTTTAACATTTACAGCGAGTATGTCATGAGAGAGATCCTCGAGAACTGGAATGGAGGAATTGCAATTGGCGGTAAAAAGATTAGCAATCTGCGATATGCTGACGATACCTTGATAATAGCTAAAGACGAGGATGAACTGCGAACTCTAATGCAAAGATTAGAAAACCAAGTATATGGTCTCGAAATAAACAAGTCTAAGATCAAGGTGATGATCGTAGATCGCATCACAAGGATTGCTGACTTCGAAGTTGCCAACCGCTTCGAGTATCTAGGATCTATTGTGACGAACACCGGCAAATGTGAGCACGAAATCCAAAGGCGCATAGCGATGGCGAGATTGAAACGCATCTGGAGGGATACCGCAATGACCGCAAGAACCAAGGTTAGGCTGGTCCAGTTACTCATTTTTCCTATCGCGACCTATGCAGCAGAGACTTGAACAATAAAAATAAAAATTGTCAGTCAACAGTACCTCAAATATTTTGGACCGTTGTCAGGAGAGCAGAGGAAATGAAAAAATTAATCATCGAAGGAAAAATCGAGGGACGAACACCTAGGGGACACTCACCATCACGATAGGTAGACCGACATAAAACTTTAACTGTGGAGAATATGCAAGAATCCGTTCATAATGCCCAAGATAGGAAGTTGCCACGTCTTTTTCGTTCTCTATAGAGTACTTTGCCAGCGGTCTCTCTACTGGCAAATTATGCCCGAGCTCAGCCGTAGAGGGTAGAAGAAAAAAAGAAAATAAAAGTGAGCCGCGCCACCGACTTAGACGGTTCAAGCCGGAAACCCCTAGGTCTTATAGGCACTAGCATGAATGAAATTATAGCAAAAATATATTGGATACTTTACTCACACAATAAATCAAAGTACACAGCTCAATAGCAAAATTATAACAAATATAGTCAAAATCAACAACTAACAATAAATCGAAGTACTCAGTTCAATAATAACATAACAAATATAGTCAAAATCAACAGCCAACAATAAATCGAAGTACTCAGTTCAATAATAACCTTATAACAAATATAATCAAAATCAACAGCTAACAATAAATCGAAGTACTCAGTTCAATAATAAACTTATAACAAATATAATCAAAATCAACAACTAACAATAAATCGAAGTACTCAGTTTTGACATATTATCTAATGCAATAAATAGTTTTCAACAATGTACTATATTAATAAATTAAAACAAAACTTAATCGTGGTGTCAAAAATAAGTCACGTCGTTAAATATTTAAAAATAAATCACATGTAACCTTTGGGTAAACGAATTCACTACTCCTGTGGCCGGTTTGGTTATGGAACGGCACCTGCTAATTAACAATGGCTTCCCTCAAATAAATCCCGCATGCGGTTATTTTAACTCGACACCAAAATCCAAAATATCAACAACGAAGATAGAATGGTCAAGTTAAAAATTAAATGGCTTTTCTTCAAAATCCAATTAAGATGGCCCAAATACAGCCAGATATGAAAGAAAATCCGTAGAGGTTCTGCACACTTGCCAATATCACACCGTCCCAAAAATTCTCACCACACCAATCCCAAGACTGCCACCAAACGACTGACTGCTTCCCAGGCCGGATATCAAGAAAAATGACACGGAATAAACGTCAACCAACAATATTCGCAAGTCCATGCTCCACACCAATAATCGCACTCGTCCGTGTTGATAGCCAGCCCCATCCACACAGAAATGCAAACCAAACAATAATATAACCGATAACACACAACAATCGAGGCCAAAAACCAAAGCAAAATCTAATAACGAAAACACCACAGCCATTAACAATCGAATCCTATCACTACAAGGTATGCAACACTATTTACAGCGAATGATATATTTAAGTTACAACAAAATACGGTACCTGAGGAATACAAAACTATCAGAGACACAATTATAATGGAACTGTAGAAGGGAAAAAATAGGCACGTGACAAAATCCTAGAAGAAGCTTATTCAAAGAGTCGCGACATGATGTCAGGGTTTGATCAGGAGAGATGGAGAGAGAGGTCTGGCTTATAGAGACTAGTATTAAGGAGTCTAACACAACATGAGGTCATAAGTCATTTAGAAATATAATCTAATCTACTGCAAAACATCAGGAAATATTAATTTTGTACGATGTGTCCTTGCAGAAATGGGTAATTAAAATAGTTGACATCGATAACCCTTTTTATTAATTTAAAATTAACTTCCATGTCAAGGCTTCTGCGGTATTTTCAAGTTCGTCGACCTCGATGCATTGGCATGGAACCGTGACCTGGCGACCTCTCTTCTTCCTTACCATCATTTTCTTCTTATTCTTTGTCCGAGCATCGTCGAATGCGTACACACGGAAAAATTAATGCTTCGTATCGAAAACGCCGACGTCAATAATCTAATGAATTTTTCCTAAAATATTATAAAAGTTTTGTCTACAAATTGAATTCGCCGATTCTCCGTTAGGTAATTTCTGGTCTATTTACGAAATACTGCGTCTTTTCGAAAATCTTAAACTTTAAAAAAACGACAGTAATCAATTTTTTCTTCTTTTATTAGTTTGAAATGATATGCTTCTATAACACTTATTACAGTTATATTTCAACTTGGGACGGAAAAAATTTTATTCCAACATCATTCCGAATCACTTAATTCCTGAAATTACGTAATAATTTTGTATTATTTTTGCTTATGCACTGTAGTGTTAAAGTTACTTTTAAAATTTACACAATAGACTCTGCAAAAGGGTAATTAAATTGTAAAAAATAGGTAAAAAAGTAATGTTTTATAAATTACTATAGTAATGTAGTGCAAAATACAAATAGGTACTTTATTTAAAAAATTAAACATTGTAATAAAAAAGCAAGTGGAAAAATCTAAAAATTTTACTTTCCGTAAAATATTTTAAGCTTGTTTTAGTCTTATTTTTTTTATTACTTGTGTATTTATGGTATAAAAAATCTTTAATCTTACAAATAGTCACGCATTTTCTTTTGGAAACCCATGATGTGGGTAATATATCGTCGATGAGACTGCAAAACAGCACTCTGCAATACCGCGTAACTACAAAAGTCGCAAAATTAAGATTTGGTGCTATTGGCTCCTAGTAAAACTCACGCGATTGAAGTTAGCCAATAAGGAACGTCTATTTAGCCGTTAAAACAATTCCGCGTATCAGTAGTTGGCGTTACGGTTGGCGAGTATTTGGCAGCAAAGCCGCGTATTTACCGAATGCTAGAAAAAGTCTTGTCACGAGTAGCGCGTCTTTCTTATTTATTGTTATGTATTTGTGAATATTTCTCAAAATCTAATAAAGATATTGGTAAATTTAAGTCACATTCGTATAAAATAATAGTCATACAAATCACGAATAGGTTTAGTAAATGTTTCGTTAAATAATAGCCAAGATAATCAGTTTTTTTTTTCCTCCTGTAAATACGCGAAAATATAGATACGCAGTATTGCAGACTGCTGTTAAGCGGTTTTGCAGTGTTACCGACGATATATACATACATAAAGTCACGCCTTTTTTCCATAGGGGTAGGCAGAAACCAATTCCTTTCACTTGCTACGGTGTTTCAGTGCTCTCATACATGCTCGTCCGTTGTTGGCACTCTTGGCCTGGCCTTTTCTAAAAACAATGTTGATCTGATCAAGATATGTTCTCCGAGGTCGACCTCTACCGACTTGTCCATGCATACTCCCTTTATAAATTTGTTTCGTCAATATAATTTAAAATTCTTTTGGTGATAAAGGTAGTTTCCACACAGAATACCTTAAATAAGTGGAGTCTTAATTTTCACATTGTTTGCCATAAGTATGGCAATTTTACAATTATTGTGAATGTTTAGAGCATTTTTTATTAAAAACCCACAAACATGGCCAAGTTTTTTTCCTTCAACTATAATTCGGGTATAATTCTGGTCTCTTTTGTTCATTGCTATTAAAAACATATTTTTTGAGGAAAATCTTCAAAAATACACCGGTCACTTGACGTTAGCATGTAGTATGGGATTTTTACCCACTAAAAACCTCCTCTCGCCCAAGTACCCAGCACCACGAAACCGCGTTAGCATTACTTCATGGTACTGGTACTCCTCCTCATCGCTGCTCTACGCGACCTATTATTATTATTTCTATTCTATTCCTATTCTATTATTCCGGTAAATGTTTTCTATTGTTTTGATTATATCGAGGGGTATGTTTCTTTTATATAGTAGGTGGACGATATCTTCTAGTCTTATTCTATCGAAGGCTTTCGTTAGGTCAATGAAGCAAAGGTATGCGGGCTTGTTATACTCGAGAGATTTTTCCTTTACTTGTCTGATTACAAACACGGCATCCGTACACGATCTTCCGCTTCTAAATCCTTGTTGTTCCTCAGCTAGCGTTAGGGTGGTATTCATTTTATTTGTTATTATTTTTGTAGTTAATTTTAAGGTGGTATTAAGTAGGTTGATTCCCCTGTAGTTTCTTGGGTCACACTTTTCTCCTTTTTTAAACATCAGTATCATTATACTGGATCTCCACTCTTTTGGTATTTTGTGTTGTTCTATAATTTTATTAATGAAATCTGTTAGTTGCTTTGTGAGAGGCAACCCACCATATTTTAATAGCTCATTAGCTATTCTGTCCTTTCCTGGTGATTTCCTGTTTTTAAGTTTTTTAAGTGCTGCCTCTACTTCTTCTCGTTTGATGGTTGAATCCTCATTTGTTACTATTTCTGGTGCTTTTGTCTTCCTTTCGGTAGGTCGAGGTGTAGAATTGCATCGTAGAGAATGATCCAAAGTTCAGGTCCTAGGGCCTGAATAAGCGATCACTTAAGTAATCACTTATGATACGGATGAGATACTCTGAAGTAGTATAATTTTAAAACAGAAAAATTATATTTGTTTGGTTTTTTAAGTTAAATTAAAAACTTTAAAAAAAATATTTGTATAAAGCGAAAAGCTTTCAAAGTGGGAGATTAAAGGAGTCGGTATTTTTTGCCATAGTCGGATTTGCTTCGAACTCCATATTTTTGGTCATGCGCGCATTCAAAAAAACGTTTGCTCCAAACAGGTGGTTAGTTATTCTCGGATGATATTTTTTTAAAATTTCGCCACAATGATTTATGATGTTTAGATTGAACTTTATTACACCTTTCTCTACTAAATAAACAATATGGAAAGTTAATTTCGAATGCAAATTTAACCGTGCTAGGTTTACTCGAAAAATGTACATCATAGATAAATTTTTCGTTAATCACTTTAATTAGCTTCATCATAAAACTAAATAAAAATTAAAAATTGGCTATAGAGTTTTATAACCAACAGACAGCGTGGCCGTTCAGTTATTTTATCTTTATTATGAACATTACAGGAACGCGAAAGCTAAGAATTAATGTAATGAGTCCTCTGTCCTTTTCCTTTAAATTTAAGAGTTCTCGTTGCTTTGTTACTTGCTCTATTACGTTAAATTTTAAAGTAAACATTTGGGACATTCGGAGAAACTCTAATTGGTGAATAATTTTATGTGGGTGTATCAGTCCACTAACCCTCCTACAGAGGGAGAATACTATTAGAAATGATATATCGTTAAAAAGGGCAAGTGCTACAACGTGCATGTGTTAATTTATTATGATTTTGACCAGACGAGTTATATACTTGCACTTAAAACGTCAACGAAGTCATAAGGAGCTTAATAATACGTTTTTTAGATGTCGAAAGTAAGAAATTTAAGGGTTCACTTGTGAGATTCCCAAAACATGTCAATTATGGCACGATAACGAATTTTTGATAAACAGATGCAGAACCTTTGGATTATGTTGGAGAATATTTAAGAAATATAAACAGAAGTATGAAATAGTTTGAAAATCTAAACATGCATAAAAAAATAAACAAATATCTAAACAGTTAGTTTTCTTCTAACAATATAATTCTGATGTTCTATCAGCATCTATGCAATTAATTATGTAATAGGTATGCTCAGTAGTTCAACTAAGCAGATCCTAGAATGGAGCAGAAATGACCTGCGTATTCTAACAGGACTGCTTACGGGACACTGTCGTCTAAGATACCACCTCAGAAAGATAGATCTGAACCAACAAACGGACTGTCGGTTCTGCTGCGTGGAAGACGAAACTGCTGAACATATACTGTGTTCATGCCCCGGCCTGGGAAGAATAAGGTTCAACATATTTGGTTACACTAACCTAGAACCTACCGATTTTAAAAAAATCTCACCCTATACAACCATGAACTTCGTAAGAAGGGCTGGATTGTGCGGTGAACTGTAGCCTCTAGGGGTGAGCCACAATAGACCTCCTAAGGGTCGCAGTGGAGGGGCGACCACGCCCCACTCACATAAAACCTAACCTAACCTAACCTAACCTCTGTATACAAGGTGGAAGTGGAAATAAAGTTCTATTTATTTGTATAACATTTTTAGTTAAAAGTCACTTAAATTCTTTCACTTACGAAATAGTATATTTTACAACAAGAGATGAAAATACTGTTTTTTTCTTGAGGTGAGAGTTTGTCCACGAGCGTAGCGAGCTTCAACAAGATAAAAACTTGTATGGAATTGCATCTAATCCTAAGTGTACCTTGGTGCGAACAATAGGGTGACCCTATTGTGGGTACCTGTGCACCAGGGGGTGGAGGGAAACGAAAAAGCCGACACCCTTGTAAAACAGGGGGCCGAATCTGCATTCACTAGACCAGAACCGGTTTTTGGAGTCACCAAAAGTGCCGCCAAAACAATTATTTCGGACTGGGTTAAGAGGAAAATGCTCACGTAATGGTCCGATATACCAGGGTTGTCTCACTCGAAGGCGTTCTTACCTAAACCCTCGAGAAACACAACTAAGCAGATCCTAGAATGGAGCAGGAATGACCTGCGAATTCTAACGGGACTGCTTACAGGACACTGTCGCGTAAGATACCACCTCGGAAGGATAGGTCTGAACAAAAAACGGACTGTCGGTTTTGCTGCGTGGAAGACGAAACTGCTGAACATATACTATGTTCATGCCTCGGCCTGGGAAGAATAAGGTTCAGCAACCTAGAACCTACCGGATTCAAAAAAAGCTCACCCTATACAACCATGAACTTCGTAAGAAGGGCTGGATTGTGCGGTGAACAGTAACCTCTAGGGCTGAGCCACAATAGACCTACTAAAGGTCGCAGTGGAGGGGCGGCCACGCCCCACTTACATGATTCCTAATCTAACCTAACCATATTTCATTTAAGCACCGCAAAGTGTATGGAATTTTTCCCTACGTATAAAAATGCTTTCAGAAATTTTGTAGATAATCGTAAGAAAGTTTTTTCGGAAACGTCCCTAACACGTCATAATAGTAACGACATTATCATATATGTACCTTACAATTATTGTGGAAAAACAAAAGCGTGAGGTTGGGAAACAAAACACAGGCGAGATGCGAACATTCGTTCGTATTATTGGAGCCGACGGTTTTTATGACAGGTGGTAGCACTGATAAATATCCGGTGTACGTGTGTAACAGCTTTATGTTCATTGATAAATAGCACGCTAGAGAAGGATGGGAACAATGGATAGACGTATGGAACGCTTGAAAAGCGTAAATGTAATTGTATGTACGGTATGCAAATCGTTTTGTTTGGTATGTAGAGTTTCGCAGTCGGAACAGTTGGTAATTTTGCGCTGACAGACTTTTTGGCGCTAACGCGCATTTTTCTGACTCGCTGCCAACCGTAAAATTCATTGATACCGAACAAATTACGAAAAATAAAATAGATTAGCCTTTCACGAGAAAAAATCACACTGGAATATTCAAATTTCGTTTACTGGTTTTCGAATAATATTTGGCATCTTTCTGTCCATCACAGGATATACTCTCTTTGTTCTAAGAGTCTCGCATAATGTGCGTACAGATAAAAATTTAAAAAAAATTACCAAATGTACTCTTTACGAAGAAAGTTTACGATTTGTTGTCCGTAACATAGTTTACGTTAAATGACAAATGCAAATAAAGTGTCAGCGCATTAGTTCGTCTGTGTTAAATATAGCTCATACAATACAAATGTGCGTACACGTCATAAAGCGAGTATGAGGTCATTTTGAACAACGTTGCCAGACTTTCACAGTAGTACGGACATTAAGGAAATAATAAGGTTTTTGTTGTTGATCATTTAATAAACATTAATTAGTCTAGAACATTGCAATAAAACTTTGGGAATTTTACCTAAACAAAAGTTTTTCAATAAAAACTATTCAGGTTAGTTTATTAATGCTTTATTTAATTCGAATCAACATAGAGTTAATTAGAGGCACTACAAAAAAATAATACAGGTTAAAATGCTTCACAATAAAGCTTGTGACTACATTAATGTATATAACATCACTTACTTGTTTGATACATGTTGTAAATAGTATTTCTAATAGCACTTATATCTAATGTGGTATTCGTAACTTTCTTTACACAAGAACGCTTGTTTGTGGGCGACTTTAACGATTCATTGTTCTTCACAGTTTGTGAAATTCCACTAACGGTCTTCATACTCAATTGAAAATAGGGTTAATGATTTCTCGAGCTTTTCAATTTCTCGAGTCTCGAAAATTCTCGAGGCTAATTACTCGAGGCTTTTCGGGTTGTCGAGAAATTTACATTTACGTACGTTTTCTCATATTATTTGGTTCCAATATCGTCAACAAATTCAGTAGTTTTTCTCTCAAATAAAAGTATCAAATTAATTATAAAACTTTTCTTGATTATATTCAAAAACATTAATCTTATGAATAAGCTAATTAACTTTTTTTAAAAAAAATACAGAAATAATATTATTCAGACTCATAATTATAATGACAGCACCATTTTTGGCTGGTTATTTGGAACTTATAAACAAAAGTAGCTTTTATTAAACTTCCTGCGATCGACAGCCTTCATCGACCATGTTTCTGCTCCATATAGAAGTACCGGGAATATCAATTTTTTAATGATAGTTTTTTTGGTGTTTAATGTGATAGCACTATCTTTCCTTTTTTTTGAGGCCTTACGCTGTCCCTCTAGTGATTTCGCATCTACGAATGATTTCCTAAGAACAGCCACCCTCATTTGAAATCAATGCTCCCAGATAGATGTATTGGCTCACAACTTGGCATTGACCCAGGTGAAGGATGTCTGGCATATTATTCTGGACCCTGTCGATGATCATAACTTTGGTCTTTGAGTAGTTGATGGCCAAGCCAAAGTTATTACTTTCCATTTCTAGTTTATGCAAGATTTCCAGAAGTTCCTCTTGGGTATTTGCCAGTAGGACGGTATCGTCCGCATAACGAAGATTAGATATATCTTTATTCCACCAACTGCAATTCTGCCGTTCCATCCGTCGGTCACCTTTCTCATAATATATTCTCCATAGATGTTAAATAGAAGAGGCGACAGGATACATCCTCGACGAACTCCTTTTTCTATTTTACAGAGATAAGATAGTTGATTGTCGACTCTTACGACTGCCTTACTGGTTACTACACTTACCTTCAATAGAGATCTTAAAGCAATCGTCGAGTGGGGAACCAACAATCTTGTTCAGTTCAACGCCCAAAAAACACAAAGTGCCACGTTTTCCAAGAAAGTGAATTCCTCAAATCATCCCATCACAATGTCCGGAAATACCCTTGAACCAAGTCCCTCCATCTCGATTTTGGGAGTCACGGTGTCCAATAATATGTCTTGGCATGACCATGTTGCTAACATCGCAAAGTCGGCAAGCCAGAGGCTAGGTTTTCTGTGGAAAGCTAGAAAGTTTTTTACTCCTGATCAACTGTTGACGACGTACAAGGCTCAAATACGACCTCTACTGGAGTATTGCTCGCACATTTGAGGTTCAGCACCAAGGCATTCTCTTCGTCTTCTAGATTCCATTCAGAAATAAGCCATTCGCTTGATAAACAGCTCAACTCTCACAGATACCCTTCACCCTCTAGAACATAGAAGAAGAGTTGCAGACCAGTCATTGCTCTACAGATATTTCCATGGCAGATGCTCCAGAGAAATAAAAACTCTTGTACCACCATGGGCCACATTCGGCCGAAGAACTCGGCACGCTGATAGTCTCACACATTTACTCTCAAGCTTGACACTACAAGGACCAATCTTCATCAAGAATCCTTCTTTTACAGGGCTGCTACGGAATGGAATAAGCTTCCAAAATAAGTTTTTCCAGAGAACTATGACCTGCAACTTTTTAAAAAGCTTGTTCACAATCATTTCCTTTCTATAATCCCTTCCCCTTCTAATAGTCGCAGTGCGGGCTGTCCGCGGCCCACACGATAGGTCTACCCTTTTTGCGACTATTTTCATAAAAAAAAAACCTCGACTAAAAAATGCATATTGTGCGGTAAAACTAATATCTATACCACGTATGCAACCTACCTAGACGACAATCCTGCATCACACATACTTGCGTCCTTTTAGAGTCGATTGTTCGTAGTCTAACAATATTGAGGAAGATCACCAGCAGTTCAAGTTTGAGCACCCCTGAATTAGCGCGTTTAAGCGCAATTACCATAGTAACTGCACCTCAAAACCCTCGACAGATGAAAACATGTAAACTAAGCTTAATTTTAACGTAACTGCAGTTATATTTATAAAAACCAAAAACTTAATAAAATGTACTCAAGAAATCTTTGAAAAAAAAAAACGATCCGGTATATATGTAATACCTAAGGCGTGGGATAACACGAATTTATATTTTACTCAACAGTTATGTAGTAGTGTTTTGGTTGTGAAATTGTGTAATATGTAAATGTGTTTCAACTCTTTGATTCGACTCGAATTCTTTCGTTGAGTCCAAAGTAGTCGTCCTTGACTTGCAAACAAGCAGAGCAATTGTTTTAAAAGCAAAACTTATGGAAATGCGTGGATGAGTAAT
Source organism: Agelastica alni (assembly GCA_950111635.1). NCBI lineage: Eukaryota > Metazoa > Arthropoda > Insecta > Coleoptera > Chrysomelidae > Agelastica > Agelastica alni. The sequence continues at coordinate 21,226,481 of OX467719.1, read as the reverse complement.
TGGGGAATCGCAGTATCGGTAAATACTTTTAAAACGTTTTAAAAGTTACATTAGTGGGCGTGTTCTTTTCTGATTTAACCGCACGCTGTTTCTAGAGAGAACTGGACAGACCTGGTCTGGGGTCAAGGAACTTGCTGGAGATTTTTGGCGTGGCAGTATGTTTAACGTAAAAAGATTCTTTTTAAATCTAGTTCACACCTCATTCGCATTTCTTAATTCATGTATTTGCTACGCATAAGTTGGTCTCGGCGCTCCGGCAAGAATACAGGGAGTATTCCTGACAGAGGATTTTGGAAGTTGTAGGATGTTGTATGTCTTTGCCTCTGTTGAATCTCGCCGTGCTTCGATTCGATGTTAATTCTTCGATAGCTAGTTGAGGCTGGTTCGTAATTCTCTTTTGCTGTCAGTTTTTTCTGGTTTTACCGACGTGAATTTTTTGTTGATGTAAATTAAACACTTTTCTTGTTTTATACTATATTGTAAAAATATGTACACTGAGCTTACAGCTTACAGTAATGGTCCGACCGCGCGCTGCACAAAGGAAGCGCAGCTAACAGGTTTAATCACACCTGAGCATCAGCTTACAGCCAAATGGGATAAATTCGATAACGAATAAATGAGAGCGTGTTAAGAAAAACGCTTTGACACGTCGATTTGTATTTTTAGATGCGCATTTTTTTCAAAAAAAAATAATTATATAGGGTGTGTCATGTGACAGTGGCCGATACCAACTTTCTTATTTTAAATACAACCCCCTGTATATAATTTTTTTTTTGGATTCTTCAGAAAATTCTAGATATAATTCATGTACAATGTCCCATACCTATCTTCAACTGTTTCGGAAATATTAAGTGTTTTCAGATGTATTACAAAAATTAACATTAAAAAAAGAAAATTATTTTATTTCACAAATTCGCTACATTACACTCAATACTTATTTCCCATTTAGCTCTTATTATTGAGAAAATAAGCAGAAACCATTAATGTGTTCCTTTTTACTGATTTCACGGTCATGTTAATCGTCAAAATTGCCGCTATTGGTCTAATAAGAATCCTCACTGGATGAGAGAGGAACATACGCAATATCCTGAAAAAGTTAATGTTTGGGCAGGAATTGTTGGAAATCATATCGTAGGTCCCTTTTTCATTGATGGCAACTTGAATGGAGATAAATATTTAGAACTGCTCCAAAATAATGTCGTGCCAACTTTGACAAACTTATATCCTGATCCAGCAAACCCACAAGTTCCTGCTAATATGCTATGGTCTCAGCAAGATGGAGCACCGCCCCATTACCAAATCAATGTCCGGCAGTACCCGAACCAAAATTTTCCAAATCGGTGGATAGGAAGGCGCGGATCGATAGAATAGCCAGCACGATCTCCCGATCTGACGCCATTAGACTTCTTTTTGTGGGGATATGTCAAAAGTATTGTATACAAAACTAAACCACCCAGCTTACATGACTTAAAAAGACGAATCACGCTTGCGATTAGATCAGTCACGCCTGAGATGTTGAGTAACGTTAGAAGACATTTCTTACCAGATTAGCATGTTGCCAAGAAGTTCGCGGCGAACATTTTGAACATCTCTAACATTGAAATTAATGTTTTTTTTTACATTATTTTTGAAATAAAATAATTTTCTTTTTTTAATGTTAATTTTTGTAATACATCTGAAAACACTTAATATTTCCGAAACAGTTGAAGATAGGTATGGGACATTGTACAAGAATTATGTCTAGAATTTTCTGAAGAATCCAAAAAATAAATAATATACAGGGGGTTGTATTTAAAATAAGAAAGTTGGTATTGGCCACTGTCACATGACACACCCTATATAATTTTTTATTTTTAAAAAATTCGCATCTAAAAATACAAATCGACGTGTCCCAGCGTTTTTCCCAACACGCTCTCATTTATTCGTTATCGAATTTATTCCATTTGGCTGTTCCTCACTGTATAATGTTCAGCCTCGGTAAAATGGTCCGATTTTCAAAATTTTTGCTACATATTCATACGCGCAGCTAACAAGTTAAATCACAGAAATTATGCAGCTAACATGTTTTTTCCCGATTATGATTCAATCATTTACCTATCTGCAAATTATGACCTTCAGTAAAAAACTCCGAAAAGTATTATTTTCTCACGAGATCCGCAGCCTCCCACCATCTTAAGTCACGGAGTCGCGTCAGCTAACATATTTTTTCTTCACTTTTAGAGAGAAAACTAAGGTATAAAAGGATGGTTATTCTCAGTAAAATCAACCATGAAAATTTGACGCTATCTCCCGGACTATAATGTTAACCAAAACAAATAAAAACTTAAACATAAATAAAAAAACGAAGAGGGCATGCATTATTAATTCGAGAATGTGATGTAAATTTTATAAGAGTAAAATTGTTGAATTCTCCAGACGAACTCCTTTTATTAGGTTTAAGATAAATACTTTTTTTCTGAAAAGGCATTAATTATTATTTTATTTTAACAATAATGTCAAAACCCTCAAACGGTAATGAGAATAGAGAAAAGGACAGATATAACAAATTTACATTTATTTCCTATTTGTAATGAAATGCCTAATCAATATTGTGCAGGACCGTCCTTAAAAAAATATTGACAGAAAACAAAAAAAAAATCTTTTAAATAATTCATACATTTTTAATTTTTCTCTACTAGTTTATGAATTGAAAAATAATTGTTAAGTTACTAATTTAATTTTTGGTGTGATATAAATTTTAACAACAAATTTAATAATCCTCGAAAAGTTTGTTAATAATAAAGTATTTAATTATTAACCAATTAACAATTATTTTAATTCAGTATGACCTGGGAGTCAACTTAATTTGAAATAAGTATTGAAAGGAAAATAAGTGAGGGGCTTACTGCGGCCCTGATTTTGCAGAAAAGTCACGAAAAATGATTTATTTGCCTTGTTGGAAGGAAAATACAGTCACTTTGACGTTACTCACTTTTCTTTTGAAAAATGAGGGCGCAGTTTTAAAATATCAAATTTTAAGTGGAATCATCCGTATCGGCTGAAACCGATAAATTAGTTAAATTTAAAGAAGAACCAATTCGATTTTTATCAAACAGTAAGTAGGAAAAAATCACAAGGTAACAACGCCGTGTTATAATTTTGGAGCTGGACAGATTAATTGAATTTCCGCTTAATACAGGGTGTTTCAAAAAAGGTGACCCCGTCTCTAGGATAGGTAGAAAACTAAAAAATAATCGGGGTTTGCTTAGTAAAAATTTTCGTAACGCCATCCGTATTCAAGATAAAGGGTGTTGAAGAAAAAAAATGAATACACATTTATTACGATTTTGCCGAAACTACTGGAAACATTGTAATGCAATTTTATACCAATAAGTTTTAGGAGCTGATACATCCAATGAATTTGTTTTTATATCTGACTCTCATAGAGGGAGCTAGTAACACGATTCGTACTTTTTTAAGGTTAGATTTATTAATTAAAATTTCAAGTGAACTTAAACATCATTCAATTTGACACCAAAAAGGTACTTTTGGTAAAACTCGATACTGTGTACCGTTTTCGGAATATTTTGATTTGAAAATTATGAAGTAATAACCGATGATGGTATAAAGTAATGATAAAGTTATTAATTATTATTATTATTAATTAGTATGCATTATGTAAATTAAAAAAATTTTGTCGCGTAAATAAGACCTCATCGATAAAACGGATACATGTTAAAATAATTGGGATTAAGGGCTTTCCTTTCTTGTAACGTTTCACAAAAATCCATTCTAATTGGTATATCTTGATTTTCTCCAAGTTTGCCATGGAAAACTGACATTGATTGATAGTTATGACGAAAAGTCAACAATAATTAGATTTTTGAAAAACCTTGTTATTTGTTAAATTAGATATTTTTAATCAAAATGTGCTCAAATGTTGAATACGCCGACATGTTATTAACCTTGGGCGAGTGTTTAGAAAACTCTAGTGCAGCTGTTACGCGTTATGCAGAAAAGTTTCCTAGAAGAAACATAACGAGATGTCTTTCTTTATTAAATGGTATTTTGGTAAAAATGTTCTTCTAATAACACTTATGAAAATAAATGAATAATTCACAGGATATTATTTAATATAAGATACCTAAACAAGGTGTCAATCATCTATTTCCTTTAACCTTTATAAAAAGCTTATTTTTTCAGGTAGAAGTAAAAAAAAATTTAATTTAAGAAAGGCATTAATCATTTTTTAAAAAACGTCATACTGTCTATTTAATAAAGTTTAAAAGTAATTTTTCAGTTTACAAAAATATTAAAAAGTTGAGGAATCCATTCATTTTACGTGTATGTAAAAATGTAATGTTAGGTCAGGTCGAAATTGTGTCAATTATTTTTTTCATTTCGATTTTGACCGGTCATTGTGCAGTATTCGAGGTCGTTCTGATTATCTCTATGACCGGAGAAAAATGATCGGATATTTCTAAAATATTCAGCTAAAATCAAATTAAAAAATTAACCCACCGTACGCCTCGACCTTCGAAATTTATCGCCTAAATTTCCTTGTGCTTGAAAGGTCAGGATAAGTTTGGCATTAAAATCCCTTTCGAAGCAAAACTCATTCCAGCATTTGCTACTACGTGTAGGCTGTTAAATTTTTGCCGTCCTACCTTTATAAATGTTAGTTCCTAGATTATTGGTTAAAATTGCAACCAAATTAATTTTTGGGTATATTTATGTCCTAATCAAAGCTCATCATGTATAACTTTTAGATTTTAAATAAGCAAAACTTTTGAGTCGTGATAAGTATTAAAATACCACGCACTATGCATTCTGGATTGTAAACATGCGACATTTTTTCCTTTTTGCTACTACGTAACGAAACTATTAATTAATATTCATTTTAAAAGTCATGAAAACTTTTGCTTTAAAATTACTCGCACTAGACCTTCTGTATTTTAAATAAGCAAAACTTTCTTTTTTTACTTCTATCAAGAAGTATTTGATAATTTTAAGTCATAAGTTGTGCATTTAAATACTGTAAACTCTAGATTTCTAATAACATATACCTTCCTTGCTACTACGTAATGAAACTATCAAGAAATATTTGATAATTTTAAATGTCATGGTAAGTTTTGCATTAAAATCCCTCGCGCAACGAATCTCGAGAAATATTCAATAATTTTGAAGATTAAGAAAAGTTTTGCTTTAAAATCACTTGCACTATGCCTTCTGTATTTTAAACAAGCAAAACTTTTTTTTTTACTTTTAGGTCGTGAAAATATCAAGTATTCGATAATTTTAAAAGTTATGATAAGTTGTGCATTTAAAATACTGTTAACTCTAGACTTCTAATAATATATACCTTCCTTTGCTACTACGTTATAAAACTATCAAGAAATATTTGATAATTTTAAATGTCATGATAAGTTTTGCATTAAAATCCCTCGCGCAATGAATCTCTTGAGAAATATCCAATTATTTTAAAGGTTAAGAAAAGTTTTGTATCAAAATCAATCGCTTACCAGGGTCTAGGTTTTAAATAAACAAATTTTATCCCTGTCTTTTCTAAGCAATGACACTGTCGATAATTTTGAAGGTCTTAACGGCTGATTATTTATTTGTACTGTATCATATGTTAAAAATCATAACCCACCAACATTATTTCGAGTCCACCTGAAATAGACTTTTCGCAACAAAGTGTTATATTTTATCAAACTATTTGTACGAAAGTGAAAGTTAATAATGCTTAACAATTCAACGCGATAGAATTCATTACTAAAAACAGTTTGTAGAAAAATAAAGTCTGATAAAAAAGAATTAATAGACCATGATAAAAATTGCTATAGCAACGTCAACAAAAATTATGAAGTTATGCAATGTAAGGAAAAAATGATGTTGATCTTTCGAGAGAACAACATTAGTAACCGCCGGTTTGTAAAACGTTAAAATAAAATTATTACTAAAAAAAAAAGAACTACTTCAATTGAAGTTTTGGGTGCATAAATAATTACAAATCTAAAATGTATAAAAATGATTTTTAAAGAACCAGCTAATTTCGCTGCATGCAAACCGATACCATTTAGGTCGATTATTCATCAGAAAACAACTACACTCCTGGCTATATGCCTACGACGAGCATTGAATAACAAATGTTAAATAATCGTGAATAATCCCATTTCGGGTAATATGCAGATGCTTGTAAATTAAAAGAAAGAATTATTAAATTTATCCATTCGAAGTGACCACCCATGAACCGGTTTCGGGGTGTTGCCCCTCATCAGCGTAGGGTAGGTCTTGACAAATTCATGTTTGCCCTTCGAAGAAACAAATCAACAATTCCAACTCTCACCAATTATACATGAAGGACCACACGAAAAGCGCTAGTCACGACATCTATACTTTTTAATAGTTTTCTTTAATTTTTATATTTTAATTACAAATCATGTAAAAAAAAACTAACATTAGTTCACCCCATCATTATTGGCTGGTAAAAAATTTGCGCAACTTTCTAACAAGCAACCAGGTATGGATATGGGAGTCGGTGAAATCGCGACCAGCTTTTCAACAAGCGGTCTTCGTCTTATCATCAAACAGGTCAACTTATCGCAGTGAGAGATGGGAATTTTAGTAAAAACTAATTTAGAAAAAAGTCATATAAATATTGTTTGTTTATAATATAGCATGTATGAGAGCACTGATGAAAGTAGAGGAAGCAAAAGATGTGTGTAAGAACCGTAGCAAGTGGAAGGAAGTGCTCTCTGTTTTAATTAACATTATGAAGATGCTATTTAAAAAAAAATGTTAAATTCCGATTAAATAACATAAATAAATTGAATTTTGTTATCAACCAATTAAAATTATTTGTTTATTGACACAAACTGAAGGTTAACAAATACTAATTTTACGAGAAATTTAATCGAGAAAATTTTTTATTTAAATATAATCAACGTTTCGTAATATTTAAAACTAAAAGTTTTATCTTTATCTTTAATTTAAATTTTAATACGAATTTTAAACGTTTTGAACATTTCCGGAGTTGATTGTTGGTTTTTAATATTTTTTTAAATATATTTAAATAATTAAATTATCGAAGTAAGTTTATCCTGCAGTGGGTGTATCTCAGATAACTATTTTTTTGATTAAATTAAATACCAAAAATAGTCAGTTAACACAGTTATCATAACTGTTAATTTGTAACTGTTACTTGTGGATATTGTCACATCTCTAACTAGCATTCGAGAGTAACAATTTTCCATATAAGTGCGGTCAGATAGTCGATTATAAAATGCACCAGTCGTGCATTCTTAACCTACAAATCGTTTTGCTATTGTGCATACAAAAGTATTGAACTTTATGTAGGTTATGTGTAGAATTTTTTATTTTTACAGTGCATTTTGTTTCAGGAATTTGCAACGTCGTCAATTTCTTGAAACTCTTGAAAAATTAAGTTTTAAAATCAGTGCAAATTTTCATGAAAGTAGCCTTCTTCGAGAAAGTTTTACACTAAGTGCAAAGTCGAACAAAAGTATCTGTGAGTTTTCAGATCATTTATTTGATCAAACCCAATAAACTTTTATTTTTTCACAATCCAAATATAAATTCTACTTCAATGTTAAACTCATTTACTTGTTTGATTTTTACTCGAAAAGATCAGATTCAAATAAAAATTATTTGTGTCAGTTAATAATTTAATTCAAAAATATTTTTCAAGACGATCAAGTTGTTTTAAAAACAATGTGTTTGTTAAACTGTTATGCCTGCACTACATTATCGCCGATGCGACCACGAGAGTGTACTAACCGGTCTCGTCTCGTCTTGTCTCGTCTTGAGGTCTCGTTTTGTCTCGTCTCGTCTCGTCTCGTCTCGTGTCCTCTTGTCTCGTCTCGTGTCCTCCTGTTTCGTCTCGTGTCCTCTTGTCACGTCTCGTGTCTTCCTGTCTCTTCTCGTGTCCTCCTGTCTCGTCTCGTGTCCTCCTATTTCGTCTCGTGTCCTCTTGTCACGACTCGTGTCTTCCTGTCTCGTCTCGTGTCCTCCTGTCTCGTCTCGTGTCCTCTTGTCTCGTCTCGTATCCTCTTGTCACGTCTCGTGTCTTCCTGTCTCGTCTCGTGTCCTCTTGTTTCGTCTCGTGTCCTCTTGTCACGTCTCGTGTCTTCCTGTCTCGTCTCGTGTCCTCCTGTCTCGTCTCGTGTCCTCCTGTTTCGTCTCGTGTCCTCTTGTCACGTCTCGTGTCTTCCTGTCTCGTCTCGTGTCCTCCTGTCTCGTCTCGTGTCCTCTTGTCACGTCTCGTGTCTTTCTGTCTCGTCTCCTCTCATCTCGTTTTGTTCGTCTTTTTTGTGTCGTTTCGTTTGATCTTCTCTCTTCTTGTTTTCTCTCGTTTCGTCTCGTCTTAACTCGTCTCGTCTAACTTCATCTTGTCTCGTGAGGAGTACTCCTTTCGCAAATCTCTTGTCTCCATACATGTATTGTCTGTTTTTCGTTTCTTAATTCCTTGTGTGTATTGTAGTCATAAGTAATAAAAATGTTTAGAAATCTAATTTTTAATTTGAAATATTATTAGTTTCGACCACAATAATGTTAATGCAGTGGCAAATTTTTATGAAATGTACAAATTGCAGTTTTGTGTGAGTATAATGGTAGCAAACTTTTAATGAACCATAAATACAGTTTTTAAAACCACCATACGAAAAAAACATGGTCAAGGGACGCATACGTGCGTGCCATAACATGCGCTCGTTTATTAGATTTTAATCTATAATCGATTTATTAGTCCTTAGAATGTGTACTTGGTCCTAATTATACATAAGTTAAAAAAACATTTCGGAACTTTACTAAAGTTTTAATTACGGTTTTGGATACCGTTAGATATATTTCGACTCAACGAAAACTTTTTTCATTACTTTAAGAACAAAACTAAAATTAATCACCGTTTAATATGAACTCAATCCTGTATAATCCCACAATATTTAGCACTTTATCTTTCGCAATTCGAGAGATATTGTTTTAAAAACTTAATCATTCGATTTTGCTTACTTCCATCATCAGTGTTCGTCCAATGAGCATTTCGAAAATTACAACATGTTAACTATTATTTTTTTAATGAATATAGTGCAACAAATCCAATTAATAGTTGATCGTCGTGGTCAATAGGGATCTGTGGTATTAAAATTTTGTAAAAAATGACACTTTATAATTTTTTTTGGCATGCTTCTTTTGTTATATCGAACAAAAAACTTGTAACGGGCAAATTTAAAATTTAATTTGGGAGCCAGGATTTAATGTTATCCTAAAACTTTAAAATTTCCTTTCCTTTAAAATCAACCAAAAATAGAGAGAGAAGTAGTAAAAAGAAAATCCTACTATTAAAATTAATAAAATTAAAAATTTGATTTTGTTTATACAAAGAATCCAGTTGTTTTTAAATTTTATTTTATAACAAATAAGTAAAATCAACGCAAACAATATTCAAGGTATCTAATAATATAAAATAACAAAATGTTACTCTATAGCATAGAGTCTATACAAATGTTGGTATAAAAAATTGTTTTTTTTTTATTTACAAAGCAAAAATCTTGTATAAACACCCTTTACTGTCAACTGGATTTAATAAGTAATGCAAAAGTAAATCAAATAATCATCAACTGATACTTACTTTTCGTGTCCGTCACATCACATTTTTAAATTTTGTGTTTTCAGTGGTTTGCCATCTGGATTGCCTTTTCGTTTGCCACTGTCCACAGACGAGTAGCTATTCGTGAGTCTGCTCCTGTTCACACTCGCATTTAGCTTCGTCAGTGTAGCCCCATTTTCTTGGGTTGTATCTGCATCTGGATATGTCGGATCTTAGGCGGTTTATTGACTTCCATGTGATGTAGATTTGTAGATTGTTGGGAGGGTCGTGAAGGCTATGCAGCCTTTCAAACACCTCGACCTATTAGATCTTTTGTGTATAACCCTTAATATATTCAAGGTCCGGGATTCCGAGACTTCGTGCAAAGTTTATCGGTTTCCTATGAGCTAAGTTCCTGACATCGGAGGGCTTTAAGAAGGCCCCTTCCAGGAACTTGAGCCTCTTACAGAAAAGCGCTGGGCATACGCATCCATGTGATGTAAGGTAGGTTGAAACCAGGTGGAGGTTCTTCCTTTTAACTGAATGTAATCTTGAGTGAAAATTATGCCTTAAACACATTCCTGTAGAACAGTGTAAATAAATAAATAAATAAATAAATTTTTATTTAAAATTATTTTCCCATACAAGCAGCACATTTTGGCGAGGAAAAAGTCTTTATCGTCAATTATTATAGATTAAACCTACAAGTAGTTATTTATGCAAATCTAATAATGTATTTAATTTATTGTTATTTATTTTATTTGCTTTTTTATTTATATTTATGCGTACGTAATGCATCGTTATTTTTTTGTAATTTTTCTGTGTCTATTGAGGTAATGTGAAATATATACAGAGAAAAAAAATATCGGAAACGTTTTATGATCTTTTTTTTGTCAGAATTTAATGGGCAGTAAAATTTTAAAACCAATGAAAAAATGTTAATACCGCATGGTATATTTTAAAAATAAACTCGCTTATTAAAAAGTGCATTAGCCGTCTTACCCTTTAAAATACTCAGATTCAGGACGTTTTTTCTGTGATAATAATACTATCGAGTAAAAATGGACAAGTTGATTTATTTCACGATGAAAAACTGGAAATAAAATGCACCAACATACAATTTCTGATGTAAGCACAGACGAGATGGTTTAAAATTAACAAATGAAACAAAATAGAAATGAATTTTTTTATTAATTATATTTATTCTGTAACAAATAGCTATTTATGTTAAAAAGACTATTTTTGTTAAAATATGTAATATTTAGATCGATTCATGAACTCAATATAATTGGCTGTTGATAAATATTAAGGTTTGTTTAGCCATAAACGCTTGTACTGTTAAAAATCTAAGATAAGGAAACAAAAAGAATACAATCATCATTAGATCAGAGAGTCAAGCGGCTTTGACATTACGGAGAATAGACTCAAAAATTGTTCGGGAATGTTCCGTAAACCTATGAACCTTGGCTAACCATAACAAGGTCACTTTGTTGTTGGTCTTCTTCTTTTTCTAGGTGCCATGACCGTTTAACGATCGTTGGCGATCATTCTGGCTATCATATTTGCAATCATTATTTTGTTGGTAGCCGCTCGAAAAAGTTGTATAGTGGTGAGACCAAACCACTGTCTGAGATTTTTGAGCCAGGAAGTTCTTCGTCTGCCGGGGCGTCTCTTACTATTAATCTAACCCTGTACTATAAGATGTAGAATGTCATACTTTTCTGGGTATCTCATGATATTTCCGAAATATTCGTTGTTTTACAATATTGACCATTTCTCTATCTTTATGCATTCTTCTAAGCACCTCCTCGTTTGTGATTTTTTCCACCCAACTTATTCTTAGCATTCTTGTGTACAACCACATCTCACATCAGCTTGTAGACGTTTGAGCGTGGCTTCTGTTAGTGTCCAGCTCTCAATTCCGTACAAAAGAACTGGAAAGACATATGCTCATGCATGCATCCTCATTCGCAGGCAATCGATAGATCGTGACTGGTAAAAAGTTTTTTAAGCGAATAAATGTTGCCCGGGCACACTCAATACGTATTTTGATTTCAAATGATGGATCCCAGTCCTCGTTTATCCTGCAACCAAGGTATCTCGCACTTGAAGCTCTGTCTAATTGTGTTCCGTTGACGTAGACACTAGCAACTTGATTATGAATTCCTTTGCTTATTAGCATGTATTTGGTTTTTGTCGAGTTTATTTTTAAACCAAATACTTCGCAAGCTTCAGTTACCCTATTAATAAGTCTCTGTAGGTCATCGATGGACTGCGCGAGTATTACAGTGTCGTTGGTGCCAGGGCATAAAGGTACTTCTGGTAACGAAGAAGCGGACAAACTAGCTATGCGGGGCTCTGGAACTCCATTTATTGGGCCAGAACCAGTAATAGGGATACCCAAGGCCAGCGTTAAAGCAGCGATCAATGGCTGGGTCCACTCTCAGCATCAGCTGAAGTGGGCACAGCAAGTTAATGCTGAAAAAACCCTCACCCAAGCAGACAGGAAAGCTGCTCTCGCTAAGTAGGGAAAAACTTACAGTTGTAGGGCTTTGTACCGGACATTGGTTTTTAAGGAAACATCTGCACAATATAGGCGTGTCTGACACAGAACCTATATGCAGTATATGTAATGAGGAGGAGGAAACAGCCACTCATATTATCTTCGAATGCGAAGCCACCGCCCAGTGGAGGCACTACCAAAGGACCAAAGGAGTGATCCACCTGGGGCAATAGCAGTACATAAGTTTCTACTCCTTAATAGGAGAATTAAAGATATGGGATTAAACTAAAGAGCTGGAAAGGTACGAAAAGCAGACAACGCTGCAGTGGCTAGTGAAAAATAAGACCTCTTCCACAACTCCTATTTATTCATTCATTCAAGGTTTGTTTATATCTACATACATTGAGCGAGTCATACACGTGCCGTGGCAGATAAAACAAATAATTTTTTTTATTTTTCACAATTATAACCGAGTTTAATTTAGTTTTTCCCGAAGGTTAATATTAATCTAAAATTGTATTAAATTTTTATCGGAACAATCCGTGGACTTTTTGAATGATGATTTTGGTTAAAATTAAATTGATTTCTCCGTATATCAAATTATGATTTACAAAATTACTTCAGTTACTATATAAGTGTTTCAATCCACTTTAAGTACTAATTTAAAACCACAAAATGCGCATATCTGGACATTCTAATTGCAAAATGATACATTAGATGGAAGTTACTAACAACTTCCCGGTATCAGAAAATACTGTGGAGAAAATTGTCTGTTGTTAAAATAAGCAAATCCCTAGCACGATTTCAAATCAAGATTTTACTAGTAATGCGTATTTCTCTATTTCCAAAATAAAAAAAATTTATTTAAATAAGTTACCTTCTACAAACATTCAATTTGGAATTTATATATATCTAGCATAAAAACCACGAACTACTTCGCATAGTTCAAAATGCGTATTAATAGTTTATAAAGATTTTTCTATATTTTAAAGGCTTACGTAGACTCGATATTCTTGTTCACATCATCGATGCATTGATGTCTTCGATGAACTAATATCGATGTTAAAACATCGATAATTCAATAGGTTTATTTCCATTGCAGTCAGAAACAGTTCGTTACAGTTCAGATTGTGCGCAGTACGAGGATAGTTCACGAACTGTTGTGCTTAACAAAGTTGGCGTTGAATGACAAATGCAAATAAAGTGTCAGGCAAAAGATTATTGTAAGACATTAGTGTGTGTCAATTAGCATCAGCGCATCAGTCCTGTACCTATGTTAAATGTGAATTTTTTTCTATTAAAGTGTGCGTGATTTTATAAAATGGACAAAATTGATATAAGAAGTGCGATAAAGTATCTGTGCAAAAAGGGGTTATCACCGCTAGAAATTTATAAGAACATGGTATAAGTAATGGGTGACTCTGCCCCTTCGTACGAGATAATCAAGAGCTGGTCACGAGATTTCAAACTAGGAAGAGAGTCATGTCAATCGACCGCGGCTAGGGTCCGTATCGACGACAGCTGCGTGGTCTGGCAAGGTCGAGCAACCTCTCGAAACCGCGAAGTGAAGCGAAGCAGGTAGAATGATCTGGAATCGTAATATAGAAGTATAAAAAGAGCAGCGATCATAACAAGGGACAGTATTGGTTTTAAAAGTGTTAATGAATTAAAAAATGTAAATAGTTATAAAAAGTTGTAAAAGTTATATATACATACATACGTAAAGTCACGCCTTTTTCCCATAGGGGTAGGCAGAGACCACTTCCTTCCACTTGCTACGGTTCGTACACACATCTTTTGCTTCCTCTACTTTCATCAGTGCTCTCATACATGCTCTTCGGTTGTTGGTACTCTTGACCTGGCCTTTCTTCAAAACAATGTTGATCTGTTTGAGATATGTTCTCCGAGGTCGACCTCTACCGACTTGCCCATTCACACTCGCCTTATAAATTTGTTTCGTCAATCTTCCTTCATCCATTCATTCTAAGTGTCCAAACCATCTAAGCATTCCTTTATATATCTTTGTACCACATCTTCTTTTACACCACAGCGTTTTCTTATCTCACTATTCTTAACTTTATCCAACCGAATCACTCCGGCTATACTTCTCAGACTACTCATCTCCGCAGCATTAGTCCTATTTAATTTAATCTTATTTTCATCCCTTTGATTTTCAGGGAATCATGCATAACATTAACCATCGCCTGCAACTCCTCTTCAGATAACGCTAATATGACTTGATCAAAAGAAGGCATTTGACGATCAAATCATTCATTTTTAATTCATACGCACTCTCTTTTAGATCTTTTAAACAATTGTCTATGTATAAGTTAAACAGCCATGGCGAAGCCACACATCCCTGTCTTCCACCTTTTTCGATATTAAACCAGTCCGTGCAAGCTCCGTTTATCCTGACACAAGCAGTGGAATCCTCGTTAAGTGATTTCAGTGCTCGTATTAAACTACCACTCACCCCATACATAGACAATGTAGACCACAATTCACTCCTCACCACTCTGTCATAGGCCTTTTCCAAGTCTATAAAAGCGATTAATAAAAGTAGAATTTATTGTATTGAAATAAACATTGTTTTGTTACTGTATCGAGAGTTTTAATCGCCCAACCCACAGAGGAACTAAAAGTCTTAACACTATGTTAAAAATTATTTTTTACTTTTTAGTTTGATTAACTCTAAAAGCGTGTTTTTTAGTTTTTTTAAACTATAATTTTTTTAATTAGGTAGTTATCGTGTTGAAAAAAAAATCTTTATGAATAGAACGTCGTTGATTGCACTCTAAAGCTCATCCCCGCTAAATTAAGCGAATCCCTTAGAGCGGATTAGAACAAATTAAGGCCTTTATACGCACGCATTCGCGCAATACGTTACGAGTCTGTCGGGAAAATTCGCTTAAAGGGGTGCATAATAAAGTACTCGAATTATTCACGTGGAATTTACGTTAGAAACATCCCTATCTGACGATCTGTAGAGACTAGAAGCGTCAGAAAAGTTAATTTTTTTTACTTGTATTAAAGTTTATCAAAACTTCTCAACAGACAAATACAAAAACAACGCAACTACATTTTACTGTAATGATAAACGACGAGACGTATCGAAAAAGTGGCTGTTTTTTTTTTTTATTTACAAATAATCGCTTTAACCTTTTGGGTCATTAGCGGTGAAGTTGGTGAGATACAGAGTTACAGTTTGTTGTCCAAATTCAAATCATTTAAGAACATTATGATATTATTACTATTGCTATAATTTAACATTTCCTTAAAGTCATGGGATATACGAAACGTGTCTCTTTGTATCTGAAACATGGGACATTGCACTATAATATGTTTCACTGTTTACCGAACTTCACAAATATCACATAATGGTTCATTTTGACCAGATAAATTCATGGGTGTGACATAAGCGAAGTCGAGTCATAAGCACCTGCTCTCTTCTGTTCATCAATGTGTTTTGCCATGGTCCAATGTTAAGTTTGATTTTCCGGAGTTTTGAATATGAGGCTTGCCACTTAGTATTCCAGACATCCAGTAATTTGTGTTTAAAATATGTTTTCTTATCGATCGAAGGTGTGAACTTAGATGCTACCTGATTCGCATTATCAATTGCTTTTCGTGAACTCACGTCAGCTGCTTCATTTCCAGCTATTCCAATATGGGACGGGACCCAGAGAAGTACCACTTTTTCTTTTATTATTTCTTGATATTAAACACGAGAATAACAAACCGACGGGAAGCTGCAGCTTTGTCGGAACATTTGATGTTTGTGGGGTCGATTTTCAGTGAACTTCCTACACCTTAAATACATAACACTGCATTACAAAATAAAGATGGGCGTCGGAATTGTTTCCTGCAAATTAATACGCTACTGAATTACCCATATTTTAATAATATAAAGTCAAATTTATAATGAATAGTATAGTATTTCCAATCTCAGTTTAAAAAAGATTATTTTACCAGGGCACTGTGATATTCCGGTAATAAGCTTTACTGAGTGTAATACCGCTAAATTTAGCAAAACATATCGGCCGCCTCTTGTTATAAGCTACGGGTAGCACAGCTTATTTTTGAAAATCAACCACTAATACGCATTCTTAAAATCATCGGTCGACTATCTAGCTCGCACGTGTTTATATATATATATATATATATATATATATATATATATATATATATATATATATATATATATATATATATATATATATATATATATATATATATATATATATATATATATATATATATATATAAACACGTGCGAGCTAGATAGTCGACCGATGATTTTAAGAATGCGTATTAGTGGTTGATTTTCAAAAATAAGCTGTGCTACCCGTAGCTTATAACATATATATATGAATACTAGGTTTTCTGGATAAACCGCGTTCAGAAAATTTGTTTTCTCGACGTTTCGGCTCCCGCTTTGGAGCCATTATCAAGAGTTAGGTTAGGGTTAGGAAGGGTAAGGTTCAGTACGTTTTCGTGGTCTCAATCTGCCTACTCCACTGGTCGTACTGCATCGCAAAGTCGGCAAGCCAGAGGCTAGGTTTTCTGTGGAAAGCCAGAAAGTTTTTTACTCCTGATCAACTGTTGACGACGTACAAGGCTCAAATCCGACCTCTACCGGAGTATTGCTCGTACATTTGGGGTTCAGCACCAAGACATTCTCTTCGTCTTCTAGATTCCATTTAGAAAAGAGCCATTCGCTTGATAAACAGCTCAACTCTCACAGATACCCTTCACCCTCTAGAACATAGAAGAAGAGTTGCAGACCAGTCATTGCTTTACAGATATTTCCACGGCAGATGCTCCAGAGAAATAAAAACTCTTGTACCACCATTGGCCACATTCGGCCGAAGAACTCGGCACGCTGATCAGTCTCACCCATTTACTCTCAAGCTTGACACTACAAGGACCAATCTTCATCAAGAATCCTTTTTTTACAGGGCTGCTACGGAATGGAATAAGCTTTCAAAATCAGTTTTTCCAGAGAACTATGACCTGCAACTTTTTAAAAAGCGTGTCCACGATCATTTCCTTTCTATAATCCCTTCCCCTTCTAATAGTCGCAGTGCGGGCGGGCCGTCCGCGGCCCACACGATAGGTCTACCCTTTTTGCGACTATTTTCATAAAAAAAAAAAATTTGTCGCCATAAAGAAGAGGAAAACCGCGTACTTAGGACATGTAATTCGGAGTGATCGAATGAAGCTGCTGAAAATAATAATGGAGGGCAAAATAGAAGGCAGACGAGGTATAGGAAGTCGCCAACATTCGTGGTTAAAAAATATAAGATATTGGATCGGACTAAACTCACATTCCTTATTCCGAGCTGCTCAAGACACCCATTTCGCCGAGATTGTAGCCAACCTTCGATAAGTGAAGACGGAACCGAAAAAAGAAGAAGTACGATATTGATAACTAAATAGAAGCTATTGCTTAAAAATTTGACAGTATACAGCTAAAAAATGCTTCTTGTCAAAAAGTAATGTCACATCACACTGCGAATGCCCTTTGACGGATTTTCTTAGCATTTAATGACTTCGTATATTAATTTTCTAATATCGTGCTAATTCATTTTTTGATTTATTACATTTCTAAGTAACACCAATGTTAAGTGAAATTTAAAATTCAAAAATTTATTTACCATTTCATTAATTTGCATTATTTTTCTTTTATTACCACTTAAGGTGTATGGCATTTCAGAATAACCGATTCCATAAATCTTTTAACCATTTTTATGAGAGGATGCAATAAAAAAATTTATGCTTTAGTTAAACGCAAGTGTGTCCTACATTTATGATTACCGCGAGTCGATATGTTTGTGCGGAATACAGAATAACCCACTTGACTTTACCATTGTTTACAAGTTTCATTGAAAACGTACAGAGTGTCCTATAGGAAGTTCATAAAATATAGCAATACACTTTTTCGCTTTTCTCGTCTTATTTGAGAAACTTTGCATTATAGTTCGTGTGCTTGGAGTGTATGGCACGCTACCCGAACGATATCAAGAAAGAAGGATGCATTTTCAGAAATTTTCAAAAACCGTCACGTTTATAAATGAAGAATAAAAATATTTCGTACAATATTGAAACTTACAGGCTCCATGGAGATACAAGTTGGTCAAACTAAAATAAGATAAAAGCATAAAAATGGGTGTTTGCGAGTATACATGGCTGTTTATGTGAATTGTAGTCGACATTATCTACGTATGTAATGAGCGGTAGTTTAATACGAGCACTGGAATCACTTTGAGAGGATTCCACTGCTTGTGTCAGGATAAACGGAGCTTACACGGACTGGTTTAACATTGAGAAAGGTGTGAGACAGGGGTGTGTGGCTTCGCCATGACTGTTTAACTTATACATAGACGATTGTTTAAAAGATTTGAAAAAGAGTGCGTATGGATTGAAAATGAATGATTTGATCCTCAAATGCCGATTATCAAGTCATATTAGCGTCATCTGAAGAGGAGTTGCAGGCGATTGTTAATGTTATGCATGGTGACCTAAAAATCAAGGGGATAAATAAAATGTAAGCAAAACGAAAGTAGTTTTTGAAAAAGAAGAAAGCATGACAAACTGTGAAGTTCTGATTAAGGGAGAAAGAGTGGAACAAGTAAATGAGTTTGTATACCTGCGTTTAAAGTTTACGAGAGATGGAAAGTATGACAGTGACATTAAGCGAAGGGTGTTGGCAGAAAAGCAAATGAATGGGGCACTGCATAGCTTTATGAATAGCCAGAAAGTGTCAAAAAAGGCACGTCTGGCTGTGCATAGAGGTGTGTTGGTTCCTACACTTATGTATGGTAGTGAATGTTGGGTTTGTCAGAAGAAGCATGAAAATAGGATTAATGCTGTGGAGATGAGTAGTCTGAGAAGTATAGCTGGAGTGACTAGACTGCATAAAGTGATGAATAGTGAGATAAGGGAACGCTGTGGTGTAAAAGATGTGGTTACAAAGATGGATAAAGGAATGCTTAGATGCACATATGACATGTGCATTTTGCCGGTAACAACAAATGACCTCGAAACAATGGCAATCACAAAAGGCAGTGCAGACCGATTGAAAACAACACAAAGGGCAATGGAACGAGCAATGCTTGGAGTTTTCATGAGAGACCGAATAAGAAACGAGGAAATAAGAAGACGAACAAAGGTGACCGACGTAATCCGCCACATGGCCGAGATGAAATGAAGGTGGGCAGGACATATTGCAAGACAAGATGACAGTAGATGGACCGACAAAGTGATCCACTGGCGCCTCACATAAACAAAGAGAAGTAGAGGAAGACCGCAGAAGCGCTGGTTGGATGATATCAGGGAGGTTGCCGGTAGAAACTGGGCACAACTAGCTCAAGATCGACAGAAATGGAAAAGATACGAAAAGGCCTACGTCCAGGAGTGGACCGACTAAGGCTGAAGAAAAAGAATAGATGGTTTGGACATGTAGAAGAAATGATGGATGAAACAAATTTATAAGGCGAGTGTGTGAATGGTCGGAAGTCGGTAGAGGTCGACTTCGGCAAACATATCTCGATCAGATCAACATTGTTTTAAAGAAAGGCCAGGTCAAAAGTACCAACAACCGAAGAGCATGCATGAGAGCCCTGATGAAAGTAGAGGAAGCCAAAGATGTGAAAGTGGTCTCTGCCTAGCCCTACGGGAAAAAGGCGTGACTATAAGTACGTACATTTATTTTACATAGCGCCACTTTGTTAAAAATAAATTTTCTTAGTAACGTACTATAGACGCGAAGCGAACAGACTATAAAAAAGCTACATTGTGCTGTTAAATTGGATTCAATGTAATGTAAAATAACAATTCATTTAGTAGACTGCCGCTTTGAAAGAATAGAGCAAACTTTTTAAAAGAGTTAACTTCAATCGAATTAAAAAAATTGATATCTGCAATTATAAGAAAACCGCAATGAGATAAAATAAACTTACCAAATGTAATCGAATCTGTACCGATGCGCAAGCATTCCCCCAAAAACAAGCTATCGTCACAAAGCACGAGAAGTCTACCCCCCCCCCGCGGACACATTCCAATTAACGAATGGAATTCTCCCGTGTGGTTTCCAGTTTCCAATTTTCATTTCGTTGAAAATCCATCTCGGTAGATCCTTACGGCGTGTCATGCCTCCCGAACACCTGATGGATGAGACTCGAACGGAATAACGAACAGAAAAAAAAAGTAAAGCAATAGAAAGGAAAAAAGGTTTTACGTATTTCGGAAACTCTACGGTAATTACGTGGAGCTTTTTAAGTAAATACTCGGCAATTAACTAGCCCAAACCACTACTTTATTCATTTAAAATATGGGGAAAAGATTACTTCAGTAGTTGCGAAAAGCTTGATGGATGAACGAGAAAGAGCGTGTAGACTGTAATAATTAATAACAAGAAAAAAAAATAATCATTTGCGTATGACGAGAAACTCCTGATCGCGTAACTTTAAGCCACTTACCTGAATTGCTTGGAGTTCTGTTTGTACGAGTTTTGCTTAATGTCTCCGCTGTCGGCACTGACACAACAATGTTTCGTCTACAAGAATATTGAAAAAAATGTAATATGTATGCCCAAATCGCTTAAATAGAGTCAGTGGTTTAGATCCGACATGAAGGACCATTAACATGAATAAGAAAGAGCGCGTGGACTGTAATTTTTAGGTAATGATAATCGCACAGTAAAAGAAAACAATCAATTAACGAGAAATTTCGCTGTCGGCACTGACACATTTATGTATTGTTTTACACGTGTTTGTCTACGAAATGAGAGTTAGTTTGTCGAGTCGGTTTGCCACTGGGACGAATTTCTTCTCTCAAGGCTGAATCGACCAAGGGGTTTGAGCTTTTCCATTCCCCTCATTCTTTCTATAGGCTTTCGCGGCCATCGTTTATTGATCAATGGTTTTTCGGGTTTATGGGCCGTCTAGGTTTGAGTTAATTCTCGACGTTTCGCCATCTTCGGGAGATGTAATGTCTGCTTTTTTAGGCTGACGGTTTGTGATATTTGTATGTCATGATCGCAGGTTATATACGTTTTGGTGGACGGGGTATATTTGAGGGCTGTTCAGGAATTGGTCACGTTCCGAAGATATTTTAAATAAATTGATAATTGTAATAATATGGCTTTGAAACAAAATGAATCGGCGTTTGTTTAAATTTTACTTTCTTATGCTTATCATTATCATCCTATAACGCTTCAAATAAACCATTAAAATTGGACGTCCTGATTGTAGAACCAACTTTCAGATGAGATTTGTTGTTCCATTTACATCCATTACTTATATACATTACTTCCACGGTACGTTCAGGACATGTTCATCACAAATTATCCTGTCTATAAATTACAACTTCAAATTAATTTTAAATGTAAATTTGAGTCGTTTATTCTTTTTTGTGCAGATTCATTCGTGACGCCTGGAAACACTCTTTGTACCTCCATTTTTCCATTATGCAAAATATTGCTTTGTTTATATTTATGAACATTAAAAATGTTTTGGTAGCATCGCGACATGTTTATGTGATTATCTGCTGCAGTTCCAGAAGCGAGACATATTTGGTTTTACAAACAGCTGATTTAAATTGACCCCATAGAACGGTAGAGATCATGGAAATTCTCATGAACTCAGCAATATCACCAACGTCGCATTTTTAAGTCGATTTCGCGTTTTATTTTCAAAAGCATCGTAAAATCTTTACCGATGTTTGATCGTGCTGTGGTACAGTTGGTTCTGCAAACAGTAATAAATTTCCAATATTTCAGGATATCCATTGCTGAATTACTTATCACAAATTAGAGTTTTTAAGTTAATAAATTTTTTTTAAGAATCGTAATACCTATTTGCAACATATTAGGAAAAAAAAATAATGCTTGTCGAAAAAACCGGTTAAAATTAAGTTTTCATTTTGTTGCTGGCTCTTGGCATTCTTTTCGTTAATATTCTGGTCTAAAAAAACGGCCAATCATTGGTTGCCATTTTGTTGTTGACTCTTAGCATACTTCTTTTTAATATTCTAAACAGCAATAAATCATCACAGTTTAAATAAATCGGGTATCAAGATATAAGAGACAAAAAAAAATTGCTGGTTTAAAAAATCGGCCAATCTTTAGTTGCTGGCTCTCAGCATACTTCTTTTCATTAATATTCTGAGCAGCAACAACGTCTTTTAATCATCAAAGTTTAAATTAATCGGGTATCAAAGTGGTATAAACAAAATATATAATGCTGGTTTAAAAAAACGGCCAATCATTGGTTGCCATTTTGTTGCTGGCACATAGCATTCTTTTCATTAATATTCTGAGCAGCAACAACGTCTTTTAATCATCAAACTTTAAATAAATCGGGTATTAAGATATAAGAGAAAAAAAGAAAAAGCTGGCAAAGCCTTTCGGTTGTCCCCATTTTTAAACTTAAACCCTATATGTTCCAAAATTCTCCAAAGACTCGTCGCGAAATTCAAATTTGTCAGCTTCGGGAAAGTCAACAGTCTTTGGACGTCGGCGGGGTTTATATTTTTCAACTTTTTGTTCACCATTTTCATTTTTCACACTTATTAAAACTAAAGTTAATTTTGTTTCACCAATACCCATCGCATCACACACACACACGCGCTTACGTATAGATAAAACTGGTAGCAAAGGACCTCCATTGTTCTTTTCCGCAGTAAAATAAGCGTGTACATTCAATATTAGTGCACCTACATCTAAAACACGTCGCAGCATTTTCGCGGTCCATTAGGTATACATACATACATATATATAGTCACGCCTTTTTCCCGTAGGGGTAGGCAGAGACCACTTCCTTCCTCTTCCGCTACGGTTCTTACACACATCTTTTGCTTCCTCTACTTTCATCAGGGCTCTCATACATACACTACTTGTAATTGCAATCGGTTCTATACGATTTTAATGTCGGTACCCACTACAATAATAACCCAGGATTACTTATTACTTTTCTAGAAATCCAACAAAAAATCTAACAAAAATGAATCAAGAAGCCAAATTAGTGCTTAATAGCTTAGTTAATTAGTGAAATTTGTTTGGATTACTTACCTATCGTTAAGAAGAGATCTGGTTGCAAAATTAACCGTGCTAACAAATAAAAATATTGACCCTTAATTTTCAAACAAGTCTGTTGCCGCAGGGTGACGTATTGTAGCGTTCTTAAACCGACTTCCAAGTAATCTAAAAAAAAAAAACTACTGAAGGCAAGTCTGATGACCTAGACGTCAACTCACAAGAACTTTTTCCAATTCATTTGTTTGAATAATAATGCATATACAAATTAATGAGGTGCTCCTGTTTGTAGAAAGTATTTCTGCTCTAGGATAACTATTAAATACTATCCTAGAAATGGTTTTAAGTAATGTTTTGATATTGTTTTTAAATTTTAAAAATTGCCACTTTGTAGTAATATAGTTCGACATAAGTAATTAAAAATCACTGTCATAGAACAAACATCATCGCATTATCTGTAATGTAGAATATTTTGTGTTTTATGGGCGTGCGTTAAGTCAAGGACACAATTCCGTCAGTTAGGAAAACATTGTGAAATGACGAATCATGAGAAAAAAAAATGACAGCATCGTCTGCTTTTTATTCTAACAACAAAACTGCGGCCAACAGTTAGTAGTACACCTGTCTTCATTATTGGAACCGAAAACAAAATGAAGATAGAGTAATGTTCTTTATTTATCAAAGTCGATTGTTTCGCGTAATTAGAAAGAGACAAATCGGTCCGAAGCAAATGAATCATGCCGAGTCGCTGTAAGACAGAGACAGAACGAATCGCAAATTTCTAATTGCAATTTACAATTGTGTCACACACACACACACAAGTAAAGTAATATCCAACCTAGGGTGGGCTGCTTAAATAATATATTTCAAATGTCACTGCAATGCAATGTGTAAATTACTATTTTGTTACAAGAGATTTTAATAATACACTAAATACAATACAAAATCCCATGCACGAAATAAATGAGTTGTTTATTTGTAAACATTTCGTACGTTCAACTACTAATTTGAGTGGAATATTTGAACCCATAATTTATAAGATATGTGATGTGGTTATTTAAAAACAGGTGATTAAACTTTTGGTAAAAAATACCTGATAATGATAATTATAAAACACAAAAATTTTTAAAATAATTGACGTAAAAACATTCTTTAGTTTTAATATACAGGGTGGAGAAGAAAGAGTTCCCCGATTTGGAAAGCTAATAAAAACTAAACTAATCTAATCTAGATGTGAAAAATAACTGTATTTGTTAATAAGCGTACATAATGCCATTTGAGTGAGCTTCTCCCAATAATTTTTTATCTCTCTGCGGATAATTTCAGGCGGAATGGCACAGCGGTTACATTTGCTGGTCATGTCTCTTTCCAAGTTCGACCAAGAGATTTTCTTTTTAATGCCGATCCTGCTTCTCGAAAGTTCGACACCCATTTACCAATTATTGTCTTTTTATCGGGAACCGGATCATGTCGCACGCGCGCAGTTCATCGCTTCGGTGTTTCAGTGGTAGAATGCTCGCCTGTATTCTTTTTGTGCTTTTACTATTTAATACATAATTTTTTTAGTGAGAAAAAAAAAATCGAACTAAAGAGCGAAAAATAAATTATAGTTTAAAAAAATCTAAAAAACACGCTTTTAGAGTTAATCAACGAACTTCAAATATATAACTTAAAACCATTTGTATATTATTGGTGGAAATCCTTATTTTGTAAATATATTTTTGTTTCTTTAGCGAGTATAATTATTTTCATTTTTAAATTTTTTTCCTGTTCATTATTTCTTTCTACGTATGAAAGTAATTGATAGTTTTTATCAATAAAAAAACATATTTGTTTGTTTTTTTTTTAGTTTTAATGACTTGATGCTTGAAATACATATGCGTTCTTCTAGTATGTTGTTTTGGTAATTTTCCTATTAAACAAATGAACTAGGTTAGGTTGTAGAAAGTATAGAACCATTTTTTTTGTAACGTCTAAACAAAATAGATTTCTACTTAATAATCGTGCAAATTGCCTGTTGTACTCTAATTATAAAGGTAAATGTCTGAAAAAATAATAATACTTTGAAAAACCTATCTGGATATTAGTTTCAATTACTTACATACATACATAAAGTCACGCCTTTTTCCCATAGGGATAGGCAGAGACCACTTTCTTCCACTTGCTACGTTTCTTACACACATCTTTTGCTTCCTCTACTTTTATTAGTGCTCTCATACATGCTCGTCGGTTGTTGGTACTCTTGACCTGGCCTTTCTTCAAAACAATGTTGATCTGATCGAGATCGATGTTCGCCGAGGTCGACCTCTACCGACTTCCGTCCATTCACACTCGCCTTAAAAATTTGTTTCATCCATCATTTCTTCTACGTGTCCAAACCATCTAAGCATTCCTTAATCTATCTTTGTAACCACTTCTTCTTTTACACCACAGCGTTCTCTTATTTCACTATTCTTAACTTTACTACTCATCTCCGCAGCATTATTCCTATTTTCGTGATTCTTCTGTCAAACCCAACATTCACTACCATACATAAGTTTTAATTAACTGATGGAAAATGCATAAATTACGTATTAATAATTATTTTGACAAAAGAACTTGTATAATTAGTTCTAAATATAGTTGCATATCGCCAAAACATGTAACAGAATATTTAATTACAATTAATTGCGATGTCTCCACAGTTTATACAAAACAAAATTAAATTCATCAATGATGTTGCAAAGCAGTAATATTATAAAATAATATTGAAATATTCAGTTGGGCTAACGTTCATCAGTACGCGCAAATTTTTGTAAAACGTATTATTAAAACTAAACACATTGTTCCATAACAATTTATACTGCTGTATTATTTTATTCATTATTTTAGTTCTATAAACAACATTAATCAACTATAAAATGAAATTGCTTGCGCCTATGACACATTTCCGTGCGACTCAAAACATACGCAGTTGGCGGCCTTGTCGATAAAAATGCATTGTTGTCGCTTTAATTGATATATTTTCAGTCCGTTGTTATGTTTTTTCAGTATGTTTACAACCTATTTGTTTATCGTTTAACTTTTAATTTGTTTATTATTCATAAAATACTGTTTTAGAAAAAAAAATAGTTTTACATTTAAAATGGCAATATTTGAAAAAATTTCCCACAATTTCTAGTTTCTTCTACAATTCTTAGAAAATTGTATTTAAAATATTTTGACTTTTATTTTGCTTTGAAAGATTGTTTAATATCTGTGATAAATTTGTTTTTGTACTTTATCGTTTTTCCAGTTGTAATATTTAAATAAAATAAATAAAGTTACCTTACCCATAGCCTACTACATACATAAAGTCACGCCTTTTTCCCATAAGGGTAGACAAATCCTACTATCCTACTACTATTATAAACGCGAATGTTTGTGAGTATGTATGTATGTTGGATGTTTCGTTACTCTTTCACGCAAAAACTACTGAATGGATTTTAATGAAACTTAACAATAATGTAGCTTATACATCAAAATAACACATAGGTTTTAATTTATAAAGATATTGTGTGAACCTACTACTATTATAAACGCGAAAGTTTGTGAGTATGGATGTATGTATGGTGTCAAGTGCGTATTATGTTATTTTGAAAAAAAAAAAATACATTTTAGTTATTTACTATATATAAACATAAACATAAATATAATATCAGACAGCCAGGCTGCTTTAAAAGCACTGAGCTCCAACAAGATAAATTCTAAACTTATATGGAATTGCATCGAATCCTTAGAGTACCTTGGTGCGAACAACAGGGTGATCCTACTGTGGGTACCTGGGCACCAGGGGGTGTAAGGAAATGAAAAAGCCGACACCCTTGCAAAACAGGGGGCCGAATCTGCGTTCACTGGACCAGAACCGGTTTTTGGAGTCACCACAAGTGCCGCCAAAACAATTATTTCGGACTGGGCGGAGAGGAAAATACTCACGCACTGGTCCGACATACCAGGGCTAACCCACTCGAAGGCGTTTTTACCGTTACAACCCTCGAGAAACACAACTAAGCAGATCCTAGAATGGAGCAGAAATGACCTGCGTATTCTAACAGGACTGCTTACGGGACACTGTCGTCTAAGATACCACCTCAGAAAGATAGATCTGAACCAACAAACGGACTGTCGGTTCTGCTGTGTGGAAGACGAAACTGCTGAACATATACTATGTTTATGCCCCGGCCTGGGAAGAATATTTGGTTACACTAACCTAGAACCTACCGATTTTAAAAAACCCTATACAACCATGAACTTCGTAAGAAGGGCTGGATTGTGCGGTGAACTGTAGCCTCTAGGGGTGAGCCACAATAGACCTACTAAGGGTCGCGGTGGAGGGGCGTCCACGCCCCACTCACATGAAACCTAACCTAACCTAACCTAACCTGTTTACTGTATGGACATAAAAACTACTGAAAGAGGCCTACATTCAGGAGTGGACGGACATGGGCTAGGGATGACGGATGACTATATAAACGGGATAGAGGCATCATTATCATTAATATATAAGTGTGTAAGTTATAAACGAGCGCGTAGCATGAGTTATGTAAGCACACGAATGAGTATTAAATTTTGGTATAAAGTAGATGGATGAATTTCTTGGAGAAGAAAATGAGCTACACGAAGGACTAATCCAACGCAGACTAAGTCGCGGGTACCATCTAGGGTAGTAATGTTAATATAAGGCTGATTTCGTTACTATTTTGTAAATTAAAATATTTAAAATTAATAAATATTTACGTGTATTTATTTTTACTTGATTATAGTACGTAACTGACCGTTATCGATGCGAAGTATTCGCACGGGTCACCTCTAGTTATAAATAATAATATAATGCATTAATATTTTTGTCCGTAGCCAATTTTTAACAAAATGAACTACAAATTATATAATTCATTACGAAATTAATAAAAAAAGATCCTGTGGTAATAGTAGTAGTTCAGTTACTTTTTTTTTAAAAGTTCCTTCCATCCACACAATCTCGACCGATGTTTTAAGGTATAATTATATGAAATTATCGTGACTCGCGGATGGAATTTTTTTTACAAACAATTCTACAATCTCCATATTTAACAATCAGAATGTACAGTTAAACGTACGGTTCTTCTTGTCCTACTAACGACTGCTTGAGCTTGACCAATAGAATGTCCGCAAACTTTATACAACAATTTAGGACTAAGAGTCAACGCCCCTTACGAAGAGGACGAAGAAGTTCTTTGCGGTCGCTATACCGTTAGCTCGCTAACAGAATCGATACTTGTGACGGTACCACTGAAATAAATAAACGAAATACGTAATTCTAAATTAAGACTGCCTTCGGGGTATCACTGTCTAATTAATACCTAATTATATCAAACACCGCATCTTTTATATAATGTTGCGGCGTTTTAAAACGTTTATTGGCTTGCAGGGTCAACGATAGCTTGAAGTAAGTTCTTGCATAGGAGATAAAAATAAAGTAAAAAATTTATTTAGTCACAAACTATGTTTATGTGTTAAAGCCAGGTTTTCCCCTTGGAATCTCAGAAGAGTATGCGACGAATCTTGGGGAATCAACCCCAAACAGATTTACTGGATTTATCAAACAATGATAATATCTATGGTCACGTATGGTTCAGTAGTCTAGTGGACCAAAGTGTTACAATAGACAGCTAGAACAAAGCTTGCTGGCCTTCAGCGGCTGGCATGCCTGGCCATAACTACAGCTATGTCCAGCACACCAACGGCAGCGATGAAACTCCTTCTAAATCTTTCTCCCCTAGATATTCTCCTAGAGAGGAAGGCCAGAGTCCTGTCTCTGGAAAGGCAAATTAATGGAGAGCAACTCGGGAACCACTTCGGGATACTGAGTGAAACAAAAAACCACCAAATTCTCGGGATGGTTCCTGACATGCTAGCAACAAAAATACACGAAGAAAAGTCGTTCAAAGTCCTCTTTCCGAAGAGATATAAATGGGCGAGGGAAAAAATACTCTTCCCAGAGACTGAATACGTAATGTACACAGATGGCTCAAAAACCCCAGATGGAGTTGGGGTCGATGTTTTACGCAGGAAACCAAAGATTGACAGGTATGCTACAGTCTTTCAGGTTAAAGTCTTCGCTATCGAATTGTGTGCAAGAGAGCTGACTAATAGACCGCTAGCAAACAAAAACATAAGTATAATATCAGATAGCCAGGCTACTTTAAAAGCACTGAGCTCCAACAAGATAAATTCTTAACTTGTATGGAATTGCATCGAATCCTTAGAGTACCTTGGTGCGAACAACAGAGTAACCCTGCTGTGGGTACCTGGGCACCAGGGGGTGGAGAAAAGCCGACACCTTTGCAAAACAGGGGGCCGAATCTGCGTTCACTGGACCATAACCGGTCTTTGGAGTCACTACAAGTGCCGCCAAAACAATTATTTCATGCTTCGGCCTTGGAAGATTAAGGTTCCACATATTTGGTTATACCAACCTAGAATCTACCGATTTCAAGAAAATCTCACGTCATACAACCATGAACTTCGTGAGAAGGGCTAAATTGTGCGTTAAACTGTTACTTCTAGGGTTGAGCCATAATAGACCTACTTAAGGTCACAATGGAGGGGCGACCTACGCCCCACTTACATGATACCTAACCTACCTATGTTTAATTTAAAAAAATTTAAAACTATATAATGTATAAATTTTAAGAATTTGTTGTAAAATTGTTGTAATTTTTGAATATGAATTTATTGAGTATAACTGTATAATTGTTCGTCGATGTTCGTCTCGTAGGTATAGATTGTGCTTATAAACAATTGATATTGATAGACTTTATTATTAACAAATTTTACAATAAAGTGTTACACGCTACGTACCGACTTGAATGATTATATTATTATAATATAATATAAATATTATACTGGCTTGTTCTGGTCTTTTTTTTAAGTAATAAAGAATAATTGTACATTATCGAGAAACTGTGATTGGTAAAAAGTTGTGTGTGGGTGTATTAGCCCATTGACCCACCTACAAGGGGAGAAATATGTCATTAAAAGGAATAAGTGCTACTACGTGCTTGTGTTAATTTATGCTGATCTTGATCAGACGTCTTACATGCTTGCCCTTTAAACGTCAATAAAAAATGGGTTTCTTAGCGTCTTAAATATTCGTTTCTCAGTTGTCGAAAATAATATATTCATAAGAGAGAACTTATGAGATTTCTAAAACGTGTCCATTGTCCAACAACGGTCTTAAGTCCTTAAGATCAGAACTATTTTCCAAAAAAGAATCTTTCAAAAAGATGAACAAAAAAAAATAATTACAAAATATAACATACTAACATTAAATATCTAAACATATGGTGTGTAAAGGCGTAGCAGCATAGAATTGTATTTTTTTTAATGAAACACCCTGTATTTAAGTTTTTTTTTTATTCTACGTGAGAATGTAAAACGTTTTTCATTATTGGTCTTACTTGCGTAGCTCGAAATTCAGGCATGTCATTACCGGCAGATAACACACCCAACTTGGCAGAACAAACAGTCATATTCAGTTTCGTATAAGTAGAAGCTAAAAATAAAAGCATCTCTCATGTTACATTGTACATATGAAATAAATAAAATATATAGAGTGTTTCATTTAAAAAATGCGATACACACTGTATTTCATATCCATGTTACATAAGAGATGTGATTATTTAGGCTTCTACTGTTACGAAACCGATGACTGTTTATTTTTCTAAATTGGGTATGTTATCTGCTGAATTTTTTTTATACAAAGATCCTCGATATCCCAAAAAGGAAAAGAGCAGCTACGCATACAAGACCCATAATGGAAACGTTTAACAATCTCAGGTAAAATCAAAAAAGCAACTTAAATACAGGATGTTCCACTTAATAAAATACAACTTTAAGCTGTTCTGCTTTTTTGGGACACCCTATTTAGTTTTAAATATCACAGTTTGTGATCATATAGTATAAAGTTTAAAGTTTTTATTTTCTTACTTTAAGTTTCGCGGATGAGATGCTTCCTAAGTGTAGCTTCGAAAAAAAATTAAAAACAGTCATAACAGGCAGAGAGGCATGGAAGGAAGGACCTCCAATTATATTCAGAAATGGCCTGCTACACAGATGGCTCAAAAACCGAGGAAGCCGAAGGAGCAGGAATAAACATGGCCAATTTAAATACAAGAGTCTCACTGAGCTTAGGTAAACATGTGACGATATTCCAGGCAGAAGTTGCAGTAATACACCATTGTGCAGAAGAGTTATTAGGGAAAGAGTTTATAGAAAAGACCATTGCCCTATATTTGTACAGCCAAGTGGCTATAAAAGCAATTAAGCAATTAGCTCCAAACTTGTATGGGATTGCTTAAACAAAAAATTGCTGTGGTAACTGGGTGCTACGCTACTTTCCCATACTTCTTTTCAACGAGCATTTACTTCGAAGTTAGTTTGGTGAAGCGCCTGTGCCGTCTTGACTGGAGATTGCCTGGATCGGAGTCGGTTTGTCTGGACGTCAGGAATATCGTTATGGACTTGCAGTTGAGGATTGCCCATGATTTTCTTAAATTCTCTAACCAGGGCATGTTCTCGGCGCAGTTAAGGTGGTGCTTTATGGCTAAGAGGGGGCAGCCATGTTGTTGGGGTTGGTTTGATTGTCCCTGTTACAGCACGCATAGTAGCGATTAGTTTGGTATCGATCATGTGCGTGTGTTTTCTGTTAAGCCATACTAAAGCACAGTATTCCGCCACCGGGTACACCAAGCTCAGTTCAGAAGATCTCAAAGTAGATGCTAAGGAGCCCCAACCTTCCCAGTATATGGAGGACCTAAGTTCTGGCCTATGGAGCCTAGTGATAAGGACGGGTCTAGACAAGGAACTCCAACATAGCATGGGGGCACACACAATAGATATGCAAAGGTCGCAGTTGAGAGGCTACTACAAGTACATAAGCTTTCTAAGCAATCGTCGATTCACCCATACTACATAATAAAATTCGAAAAATTGAAATCAAATTAATGTTGAATTTTGATTTTGATTCAATTTAACCTACAAAATATTTACAATAAACAAAGAATTGTTATTAGTACATGGATCTTAATGTAAATAAATACATCAGAATTAATTTGTAACAAATGGAATCAGTCAAAATACAAATGTTTATCATTTGTGATGAAGCAAGGATGTTTTTATTTTATTTTAATAATAATAGTAATAATTCGTTTGACTTACAGTTAATTCTAAAACTTAATTTATATTTTATATCTTTTAAAAAATTCCTCAACAGTTTTTTTTAACATTTTCGTGGTGTATATTTTTAATCTCTCTCTGTCAGTCGTACTCTTAAAGCTAAGAGGTCGTGATTCCATGATTTTCAATTTGTGTTATTGATGATCTGCTTCCAAAGTGTTCTATCTTCTGTGTCTCTAATGATTGTTTGTAAGGGTCTTCCCGTAATTTTCTTTACCTGGTCTACCCATCTGGTGGGAGAGCGACCCCTTGTCCTCTGGCCTTCTATTTTTCCTTGTATCATCAATTTTTCCATGTTGTCTCCTTGTCTTCTGTTCATATGCCCATAGTATTGGAGAATTCGTCGTCGGCATATTGTTGACAGTCGATCTTTTATGCCTATTTCTTGAATAACTGATACATTTGTCCTCCGTGCTGTCCAAGTGATGCACAGTAGTCTTCTCCAGCACCAGAGCTCAAAGGAGTCAATTCTTAATTTTTAATATGTCTATTTTTAATCGATACGGTACTAAATTCTTTTTGCAAGCATGAAAAACCAATTTATGGGTATTTTCTAATACGTCCCCGCATTTTCGCAGTTCTTCACCGTACCTACTGTTAAGTGTCAGGTTAGGACGTTAGGTTAGGTTAGGCTAATAATAATCGGTATTAATTGAGGCAATAAAACTAAAAAAATTAGCCTAACCTTATCTAACGTCCCAACCTAACACCAACAGTATCTAGTGAAGTTTGTAAATGCGGGGACGTATTAGAAAAGACCCCGATTTATCGCTAAAAATACATTTGAGGTTTAAAAAACTGTTGTTACTTTGATACCTTTTCTCTGCGTAGACGGCATAATTAGAAATCAGTTGGTTATGCCAATTAATTGGGTACTTATCGCCAAAACAAAGGTTTCATATTTTGTTTGTAAGTTATCATTTTTCGCACAAATTTAACAATACTAATTTGCTTTTAATTAAGATTTATGCCGTTTTCTAATTATACTTTTCAGTAAGATCCATTGTGAAAAATAACTGCTATTCGAATCATTCAAAAGGTAGGTTAACTTAAGAAAGATGTATGCCAACATGTTCACATAGTTTTTTATCTTTCTAGTACAATTCAATTGTAAAAAATGATTATTTATTGTTTGAATTAATGAGAAATAAGAAAAATAGTACAATGTATCGATTTCTATTTCAAAAATAAAAATTATCTAAGTTTTAAGTAATTATTCATATCCTAAATTTCATTAAATCCAGCTTCTAAAAATTTATAAAAAAAAAGATCAAAAGAAAATCTGGTATTAATCAATTGGTAAGATTAGGTTACGTAGGTACATAAAATATACCTGAAAACTCAAGTGACATGCTACATACATAAATATAGTCACGCCTTTTTTCCGTAGGGGTAGGCAGAGACCACTTCCTTCCACTTCCGCTACGGTTCTCACACACATCTTTTGCTTCCTCTACTTTCATCAGAGTGCTCTCATACATGCTCGTCGGTTGTTGGTACTCTTGACCTAGCCTTTTTTCAAAACAATGTTGATCTAATCAAGATATGTTCGCCTAGGTCGACCTGTACCAACTCCATTCACACTCACCTTATAAATTTGTTTCGTCAATCTTCCTTCATCCATAATTTCTACGTGTCCAAATCATCTAAGCATTCCTTTATCTATCTTTGTAACCACATCTTCTCTTACACCACAGCGTTCTCTTATCTCACTATTCTTTACTTTAACCGAGTCCAACCGAGTCACTCCGGCTATACTTCTCAGACTACTCATCTCCGCAGCATTAATCCTATTTTCATGCTTCTGCCAAACCCAACTTTCACTACCATACATAAGTGTAGGAACCAACACACCTCTATGCACAACCAGACGTGCCTTTTTTGACACTTTTTGGTTGTTCATAAAGCTATGCAGTGCCCCATTCATTTGTTTTACTGCCAATACCCTTCGCTCAATGTCACTGTCATACTTTCCATCTCTCGTAAACTTTGAACCCTAGTACACAAATGAATTTACTTGTTCCACTCTTTCTTCCTTATTCAGAACTTCACAGTTTACTTTTCTTTCAAAAACCATTACTTCCGTTTTGCTTACATGTTGTACTATAAAAATCCATGTTTACTTAATTTACTGCTTAAATCTTTATAATCGTTTTCAATCAAATTTTAACTAGTAAATCGGCTCAATTTTATTTAAATTTGAAATTTTTCGTTAATTAAAAATACCTACTTTAATTAATTCAAATTCGACTGCTAGTATAAATCATTCTTTACGATATTTCATTGAACGGCGATATGACCTCAATTACCACTCAACTTAGGCCCTAAAATAGATCACAGGCACTTGCCAAGGAATTATAAGTTTACTTAGCAAAGACATATCTGGCGATGTCCATAGTTTGTTGTTCGTTTTCTAACTGTGAAACATATTTATAATAATGCTCCAACTCATCCAATTTGAGTGTTTAATAGCTCAAATGATAGGTCTTAAGTCACTGCGTGTTCTTAGACCAAAAGGAACTTTCTATGTTCATTAGAACAGGAGATATCTAACTTTGAGTGGAGAAAACCTCATAAAGAGTTGAAAGTCAAGTTGAATGTCCCGCGCCTTGCTCTCCTTTATCTAATTCATAATAGCTCAAATGATAGGTCTTGAGTCACTGAGTGTTTTTAAACCTTCTATATTGGAAAACAAAACTATCACAACACTTGGAGAAAGAAACGCCCCTTATGAAATGCAAGTGAAGAAATCTCGTTTGAGTATAGCTTGAGAAAGGCAAAGGATAGATGTAATCCAATGCTTGATGCTTCATCTGGACACTAATACCGTTAATTTAAAAATAAAATTATGCAAATCGACTGGATAGAATGGCCGGACGGACTCGAAACAATTTTCAACAATTTTTTGAATGTATAGATTATTCTAAATGATAATAGATCTTCTGGATGAACGTTTATGAAAACGAAACATTAAATGTTACTACATACCTAATAAATGTCAGATAATTCACCACTAATCTCATTAAATAAATTAGCGAACTAATTTTTTAATTTCTTAATTTTTTTTCGTTTGCAGCAACTCTTCCGATCTCAACAATCGCAAGCGGCCACACCGAGCGCTGCTCAGCTGCAGCTGTTGCAGCAACAGCAACAGCAGTACTTGGCGCAGCAACAGCAAGCCGCCGCAGCATTCCCTCAACCCCCCTACCTCGTTAATCCTCAGCAGGAGCCTTACCTAATTACCGCTGGTGTACCAGCGCAATACTATGGAGTCGGGCCGTGGGTTTATCCCGCCCCTCCAGCAAATCTTATACAACAGGGTGCCAGCAATGGAGCTAGGAGACCGCTCACTCCCAACGGGACGACTGAAGCACAGCAACAGGTGCAGGTTGGTATTAAAAAAATATAAAAATATTTAAGGACATCATTTTGTAAAGATATTTTTGATACATCCTTGATTTACAACTATTACCAATTGTAATTATTTCATTTACAGTATATATTTCTTTATTAACTACAGTTGCAGAAACGAAACTAATTTCATATATTTGTATATAATTTATTTAAATATTAGAGAATATTATGTACATTAAACTAAACGTTACTTTTAAACAATTATTTTATAATTACGTTTTTGTTCGGTGATCACCGTGTCAATAGATGTGTACATACATAGAAAATACATTGTATAACCGCCTAGTTACAATTTGCTCAAGGCTGATCATTATTGATTTTTTTTTATTCGGAATTATTGACTGTGTCTGTTTGTAGATAAAGATCATTTATTTAAAAATATATAGTAGGCAGTAGGCATGTATTAACTTTTAATTTTAATCCGTCCAAAACTGTTTATTATTATTTTTTTAATATTCTAAGCAAGTTTCAATTTCATAAAAACTCCTCGTTGAGAATATTAATAAACAATTTAGATACTTTTCCTTGAGCTCGGTCTCCGCTAGCGATTTCTAGTCGGTATTCACACTTGCGGCTAAATAATCGCAGCGATTAAAAACGTTCCACCAAATGAATCACACGAACAGACATGAACGTGTACTCATTTGTGATAGTTCTGAAGTCTTCTTAATTTGTAAATATGTACTCGTAATCTTTGACGTGTTTTTGGACGTAGCCAGTTGCGTCGCTCGAAGTAACAGAGCGTTCACACAAGTAATTTCAATGAAATTCATTGGGAAACTGCTTTAATTTATCGCAGTATGTGCACTTTGTAGATTTTCTGCGATAGCAAGTTTTTTGTCATCGCCGGTGGATGCCGAGCCTAAATAAATTTTAAATTTGTAGTACGTTGCAGAAGTTAATGATTCATTTATAGTTTACGTTTAGAAATCGCTTTGGAATCATGTGCTAGTATGATTCATCGGCCTGTTCGACGATTTTGGTGTGTACCGTGTTTTGCATATTTTTTGCGTATTTAAAATGTTTATTATCGCTTTTGTCTCATTGAAATATTATTTTAAAATGGAATCAGCTAAATATTTTGATCAATTAAAACTATTTTTTAAACAGTCCCTAGATGCACAATATTATCATCGATATGTCGTACAATAATATTGAGTAATGGATATTACTGAGTCAATCTACACTATGCAATATAATTGCGCACTTTAGTTTAGTTCACGGCTAATACTTCTGCAGTCACCGCAATATTTACTAGATTAAACCAAAAAATCAAATTATTTTTGATTGACTTAATTCATTGTCCAATTTCTTAATGTTATGTACAGACGGTCTATATATTGTTCGATATCAATTATTGTGCAGTATTGCACACTGTATTGCTAAGTCAACCCACACTATGCAATATTATTGTGCAATAAGTAAAGTTCACTGCTGACATTTCTGCAGTACTACCCACTGACAATACCGTATTTACAAGATTGAACAATAAAAATCAAAATTTCTGTGATATACCCAATTTATTGTGCAATCTTTCAATATGATCTACAGACGGTAAATATATTGTTCAATATCATTATTATGCAATATTGCATAACGTTCATTGCTGATACTTTTGCAGATAAAGCCATATTTACCAGATTGCGCAATACAAATCGAACTCCTTTGATTGTCTCAAATTGTGCAATATTGCATAATGTTCACTGCTGATACTTTTGCAGACAAGGCCATATTTACAAGATAGCGCAATACAAATGGAACTCCTTTGATTGACTTAAGTTGTGCAATCTTTAAAAATGATAAACAGGTGGACACTAATAGAATAGGCCATATTTACCAGATTGCACAATAAAAAGAAAAGTCTCTTTGATTATTGACTAAATATTTAAAAATGATTAATAGTCGAACAATGTATTGTTCAATATAAATTATTGTGCAATATATTGTGCACGGCTGAGATACCTCTGCAGTTAACAGACAAAGCAATATCTATACTAAATTGCATTTTTAAAAATCAAAGTATTTTGATTGATTTAGTTTATTGTGCAATCTTTCAATATGATCTACAGACGGTAAATATATTGTTCAATATCAATTATTGTGCAGACAATGCCATATTTACCAGATTGCACAATAAAAAGCAAAGTCTCTTCGATTATTGACTAAATATTTAAAAATGAATAACAGTCAAACAATATATTGTTCAATATAAATAATTGTGCAATATATTGCGCAGTAAATATATTGTTAATCATTATATTGATAATGTTGAGCGTCTGGGGATATATTTAAAGGACGATAAATAGTTTAGCTATTATTTTTTCTTTATAAAACAATCAAATGGTTATAAATGAGAATACCAGGACATGATTTCACAGTAAATAAACTAATAATTCCACAATACTTTTGATCCAATAGTTTTTAAAATAAAAATACGTATGTTATAATCTGAAGCACCTGTGTGTGGTGCGTCTCTATGTAAGTTTAGCTAATACATAAAATTGTTGTGGAAATGTACAAATTGTGTAAATATCAACACTGTAAATGTTTGCAGCCGCAAGTACCGGGTGGTTACATTGTGCCCTACTACGATCAGAGCGCGACGCCCATCCTGATGGCGCAAGGCGCGGCAGCCATGCGCAACGGTACGCCTATGCGATTGGTATCGCCTGCGCCCGTTCTAGTGCAGCCGCAAGCTGCCGCAGCGGCCGCTAGCAGACAAACGCAAGCCGCTGCCGCTGCGCATGCGGCCGCCGCTTCCTTGTACTCCAGCACGCCGCAAAGCCTCTACGGCGCCGCAAACGTCAACACTTCTGTCAACGGGACCACGCTAGGAGGTACGTTTATAATGACTGGATAGATATTTATCTATTTTTCGTTTTTTTTTTGTGAGGTGAATGTTCATGAAATGACCATTCTGTACTTAATAATATATGCAATTGTGTGACACAGATATGTTCACTGACGGTCAATATCATTGCGCTAACTATTGCCTTATATATATATATATATATATATATATATATATATATATATATATATATATATATATATATATATATATATATATATATATATATATATATATATATCGCGTTAAAACGTGCGTCGGCGTCTTGCGATTCCTAATCTCCATTCCTCTCTATTCGTCCACATGTCCTCTCTCAGATCTCTCTCTTCCATCTCTTTTTGTATGCCTTCTCTCCTGCTCTTTCGTGGTCTTCCTCTTCTTCTTCTTCCTCTGGGGTTCCACTGTAATATTTTCTTTGGGATTCTGTCTGGTGGCATTCTTTGAACATGCCCGTACCATATCAACTGTTTAGTTCTTATTTCGTCTGTGATGTCGTGCTGTACTCCCATTATTTGTTTTATCCTCTCATTTGTAACTCTTTCTAGTCTTGATTTCCCCGCTGCTCGTCTCCAGTAATCCATTTCTGTGGCTCTAATTTTTCTTTCGATCTTTTCTTTCAAAGGCCATACTTCGCAACCGTACATTATTATGCTCTTCACTATCGTGTCGTAAATTCTTTTTTTGTTGTTGTTGCTTATTGTTCTATCCCACAGTACTCCGTTTAACATTGATATTGCTCTTCTTCCTTTCATATTTCTGTCCAATATTGCTTCTTCGAGTGTCCCATCCCTACTATTGCCTTATAATAATGCCAATTTGCTCCAAACAGTGCAATATATTTGCTCAATAACTCGTTACGTTTTGAACTTGTTTTACTTAAACTTTAAACATACATACATATAGTCACGCCTTTTTCACTTAATGGTGGGCAGAGACCACTTCCGCTACGGTTCTTACACACATCTTTTGCTTCCTCTACTTTCAGCAGTGCTCTCATGCATGCTCGTCGGTTGTTGGTACTCTTGACCTGGCCTTTTTTCAAAACAATGTTGATCTGAACGAGATATCGTCTATGTATAAGTTAAACAGCCTTCGCGAAGCCACACATCCCTGTCTTACACCTTTTTCAATGTTAAACTAGTCCGTGTAAGCTCCGTTTATCCTGACACAAGCAATGGAATCCTCGATAAGTGATTCCAGTGCTCGTATTAAACTACCGCTCACTCCATACTTAGATAATGTCGACCACAATTCACTCCTCACCACTCTGTCATAGGCCTTTTCCAAGTCTATAAAAGCGCAATAGACCTTCTGACTTCTAGCCAAGAATTTTTCGACTACACCTCGTAATAAAAAGACCTGATCCATACTGATCTCCTTCGTCTTCCAATTCCTGCTTGCACATCCCATATCGTCTTCTCAGTTTCATTCGTCACTCTTTTAATCCATATTTATTTTAATCAATAGATAACGCATATGTAATCTTGTAGAATCCAATGGTCGTAGAAAAATGCGATTTAAAGAAAAAACTGCGAAATCTCGAGCTCATTCTGTCAATTTGTTGTAAATTAAAATCACTTTATCCAAAGGGTGCTAGTCTAGCTATCTTAATATCGATTGTGCTAAAAGTTGTTTCTAAACACCAACAACAACCTTGAAATTGACGTTCTCAATTTGATATTTTGATAAGTGGTCATATTTTGTAAATCACTCATGATGTGTTTGTTGTAAGTCCGGTATGTATTAAGTGTTTTGATAATTTGCATGTAAAAAAAGGGGAGTCATCATTTCGTATTCAAACTATGATCATTCTAAAAAGATGCTAATAATAATAATAATGGTCTAAAAAATAAGTAACAATTAACATATTCGTATCAAGTATCCAAGTACGCGTAGGCGTCGTACATTTTTAAAAAAATTTGTGATAGACGAAATAACCCTGTGAGTATTTAGTTAATACGAAACAAAATCCGATGCAAGTTACACGGTTTGATGGCGTCACTACCACACACCGTTGACGAACTGTCAGGATTATAGGAAAATCTATATTGTAGAAAATTTAAAGTACTCCTTTAAATATGATACTAACTTTTTTCTAAAAAGATTAATTTTTCAGGAATAAAACACAAATTAAAAGTTAAAC
Organism: Agelastica alni; assembly: GCA_950111635.1. Classification (NCBI taxonomy): domain Eukaryota; kingdom Metazoa; phylum Arthropoda; class Insecta; order Coleoptera; family Chrysomelidae; genus Agelastica; species Agelastica alni. The sequence continues at coordinate 21,185,715 of OX467719.1, read as the reverse complement.
GTGAAACGAATAGCTTGTGAATATAATAATACACACCGAACTGAAAAGATACTAATTTAAATGGCAACAATGCATTTTGATCGACAGGATCGGCAACTGCGTGTGCTTTGAGTCACATGGAAATGTGTCATGAACGCATGACGTTGTTTAACTGAATATTTCAATAAGTGGCATCACTGCACTGATGACTTTGATTCTTTTTGTCTTTTTCTTCTTCTTACGTTAGGACTAAGTCCTGTGTTTGCTTCAATGGTTTGCAAGTGGCAGTTGGAATGTTGAAGACCAGCTTTCATATCATCTTATAGGTGGTCGTCCACGTGGTCGAGGTGTATTTGGGTTTTTCTCTTTCGCAATTTTTGCCAACCGCTCATTTGGCATTCTGTCTACGTGGTCTCTCCTCTCCGGTTTCTTGCCCATCTTACTACATCTTGAATCTCACATATTTTCCCTATTTATTTATTTTTTTTAGGTCGAATAACGTATGTCGTGTTATTGATCTTAGTGTTCGCATTTCTGTTGTTCTTAAAATTCGTTTGGTTGTTGCGTTCTCCGGTCTGGTTTTTTTTTTTTTTTTTTATGTTCTGGTTCCCACGAAAAAGGATATCCTGTAATGTTCAGAGAACATCGTGGAAACCAAGGGAAAGAAGGTAGGAGTTGGTGTTCTTCTTAAATTTCTGGAGGTTGTATGCCTCGGGGAACACCTCCCTAGGCAATGAGTTCCAAAGCCTCGCAATTCGTTGGATGAATGAGTCTTTGGAAAGTGATGTTCTGCAGGTCTCCAAAGTGACCACGAAGGGGTGTGAAGACTGAACTTGACGGGTTAATCTCGAAGAGACTGCCAAAGGAGGAACGATTGTTGATATTTCAGAGGAGCATCGCCCATGAAAATATCTATAAAATAGAGACAAATCGCCAACTTTTCTACGGTGTTCCAGACAAGTGAGCGAGTTTGTAAGCGAGGCATCACCGACGAGACGAATTGCCCTTTTTTGGACAGAATCCAATAGCTTCAGGATATGTTTAGGTGCCGCACTTTAAATATGGGAACAGTATTCCAGTACAGGTCGGATCTGTGCCTTATAGATCATAAGCAGCTGACTGGAGGTGAAATAGCTCTTGGCACGAAACAAAAAACCAAGTTTTTGGGATGCACTTTTGGCAATGGACCTCACGTGTTTTCCCAGGAAAGGTTATTGCTGATAGTAATACCAAGCATCGATATGGATGACTTCAGTGGTATGGTTACTCCTGACAAAGTTATGTTAGGCACAGTGAGATCGGCTTTTCTAGAGAAAAGACATGCTTGTGTTTTGTTTGCATTGAATTCTACCAAGTTATTGGATCCCCATTCGAGAATTGTTGCTAAGTCCATATTTATATTGTTAACATTTCTTCCTCGTTCATTTCTGGTTTCACGGGCTGATATAGGGGCCCTGGAAGAGAAAGCGGTATGGAGGGTACTATCATCGGCAAAGCTGTGTACGGGACATGAAGTTGCTTTCAACAGGTCGTTGATGTGAAGTAAAAATAGTGTTGGTGCTAGAATGGATCCTTGCGGAACACCAGCATTTATGAGTAGAGTGTCAGACGAAATTCCATCGACCACTACATGGAGAGATCTGTTTGAGAGAAAACTAGCAAGCAGAGAACACAGCTGAGGGGGCAAGCCATAAGATGGAAGCTTGGCGAGGAGTCCCTGGTGCCAAACTTGATCGAACGCCTTGGAGATATCTAATGCCACAGCTAAAGTTTCAATCTCTTAAGTATCCCGATATTAATGACGCCTTTGTTGTTTGGGCTTTTGCTTCGTCCTTTAGGTTCCTATTACTTGTTATGTTTGCGCCTAGATATTTGAAGGACATCACTTGTTCTACACTCTGATCGTAAATCGCTAGTTTACATCTTCTTGGTTCCCTAGATACTGTAAGGGATTTTGTTTTCCTTATGGATATTTGCATGTTGACCGTTTCTGCTATTTGTTGAAATTTACTCAGGAGTCTCTGTAGATTATCTTCGTCTTCCGGGATGATCACTGCGTCTGCCTATGACACTGCTAGGTGGATTGAGTAGCCCAGTGACTTCATCCCAAGCCGGGATAAGAGAGGAGGGTTCCAAGTGAGGCCAGTGACCTGCTTGGGTAAAAAAACCAAGTACTCCTAGAACCAATGGTTTAGCCTCGGAATTGAATGAATTTTTTTTGTAATCGCTGTAAATTAAAATGTTTTTTGGTGTATTGTTTTTAAAAATATTAGTATTTTATTATTATCGTTCTAATTATTAACATAGATTTGTTTTTAATTTTAAATACCCACATCGTTTTCTTTTAATTACAAAACATTTACAGTACCCCTTATTCTTTCGCATTGCTCACTTTTTGTCATTGGTTGTCCTCCTCACTTATTTTGTTGATAAAATAGAATGCAATAATTTTTGTGATTACATTTTTTAACCTTAATGTAGTTTTCATTTTTTGTTAAATTCTTCGGTGTTTGTGTACCACTCTCTGAGCTGAGAACATTTAGTTGGGTAATACAATACCAGAAAAACTAATCTTAAGAATTAAATGAAATATTCCAAGTAGTTCAACACGAAATGATTTTTTCCCTAATGTATGCAACACTCTATACTTTCATCGTTACTCCTCGGTATAAAGGTGGAATCGGCAATGCAATAGCTGTTGAACGCAATTTAACTTTCATGAACATCATCCTCACCAGGTGTAACTATAAACATATTATTTTGCATTACACATCGAAGTCATAATTAACGTGTTTAACTTTAACCTTCAAAGAAATACGAATGATAACGATACATTTTGCAATAGGGAATATCTTTTGTACATATTACAATTAATAAAAATATTTCTTTAGTTTTTGTATATACTAATTATTGTAAATAGCTAAATATTTAGTTAGAGTAGGTAAATAATTTCTTTTACATTTTCATGTAGCAACAAATGGCTAGTAACTGTATTCAAATTGTACCAAATTTTGAACTTATCTGAAACAAATCCTTAAGATTTACGTTTTTTATAAATGAATAAATGACGAGAAGTAAAGTATTGAAATAAATGTTTTATCAATAATGTTATCTATCTTTGGGAGAGCGAGAAGCAAAATGGTGGACTGTATAATTGAGAGTTTGTTAAAACAAAAAATTATTGACAGCAGACGCCTCTTTACAAAATGGCCACTCACTTACATGCGCACTGCGCATTATACTGAGCCTTAATAGAATTTAAAAATTATAGAAAACTATAAAACTTTTATAGAAAACTCTAAAAATTCTTGGCAGCGAAAATAAATATAAAAATGTATAAAACTGATTTTTAAAGGACCAGGTAATTTCGCTGCATTTTAACCTATACTATTGGTATATGTGAGTCGATTATACATCAGAAAACAACTACACTCCTGGCTATATGCCGATGACGAGCATTGAATTACATCTGATAAATAATCGTGCATAATCCCATTTCGGGTGATATGCAGATGCTTGTAAAGCAAAAGAAATAATCATTAAATTTATCCATTTGAAGTGATCACCTATGGACCGGTTTCGGGGTGTTGCTTCTCATCAGCATAGGGTAGGTCGTGACAAACCTGCAGAGACCTGCAGAACATCACTTTCCAAAGACTCATTCATCCAACGAATTGCGAGGCTTTGGAACTCATTGCCTAGGGAGGTGTTCCCCGAGGCATACAACCTCCAGAAATTTAAGAAGAACACCAACTCCTACCTTCTTTCCCTTGGTTCCCACGATGTTCTCTGAACATTACAGGATATCCCTTTTCGTGGGAACCAGAAAATAAAAAAAAAAAAAAAACTCATGTTTGCCCTTCGAAGAGACAAATCTACAATTCCAACTCTTACCAAGAATTTTTAGATTTTTCTATAATAGTATCATAGTTTTCTAATTTTTATATTTTAATACTTCCATTCAGAAGCTATTTATTGGGTGGTGCTTGTTAAAAAGTATAGATGTCGTGACTAGCGCTTTTCGTGTAGTCCTTAATGTATACTTGGTAAGAGTTGGAATTGTTGATTTGTCTCTTCGAAGGGCAAACATGAGTTTGTCAAGACCTACCCTATGCTGATGAGGGGCAACGCCCCGAAACCGGTCCATAGGTGGTCACTTTGAATGGATAAATTTAATAATTCTTTCTTTTACTTAACAAGCATCTGCATATCACCCGAAATGGGATTATGCACGATTATTTATCAGATGTAATTCAATGCTCGTCGTAGGCATATAGCCAGGAGTGTAGTTGTTTTCTAATGTATAATCGACCCATATATACCATTAGTTGGTTCTTTAAAAATCAGTTGTATACATTTTTACATAATAGAATTAACAACTCTCAGGATACATTTTTCATTACAAATTTTTAAAAACGGAACAACTTAGTCCTGTAACTTTTTTTTATCTAACAATCTTGTTTCGAGTCAAAAATTAATGGTAGGACTTGTTTAAAATTGTTAATTGCTCTTACTGATTGTCACTAAAAATAAAAGCACACTCTCTTCATTTTTATTTTTGTACAAACGACAATTTGGTGAAATATACATTACAAAAGATCCAATTTAAATATTGAATAATTCATTTTCTTTCTCATTTGCATACATCGTTAATTATTTCAGTTACCATCTCCGTGAACGATTTTCGTTTACAGTAAAATGCTCTTTTATTTATTTATATATCAATACTATTTATCTCAATAACGATTATAATTGATGTGTTAGGGGTAATGTTTGTGTGTACAAAAAGTTTTATTTTTATCATTCAAATTTCTTTTTTCAAATTAACCCGTGGGCTAAATAATTACTAATGAATTTAATAAATTAATACAAATAATAATATAAAAAATGCTTAGCTGGTTCTGAGTCAAACATCCTAAACAATAAATTTATTTTATGTACTGTGAAAGCTATAATATCAGAAAATTAACTCAGAATACTGAAATAGTAGATTGTAGATTATAGGGGGGGTCGTAAAGGCTATGCATCCTCCCAAGCACCAATCAGATCTTTTTGTGCATAACCCTTAATCTATTTGAGGCCCGGGATTCCGAGACTTCGAGTAAAGTTTATCAGTTTTCTGGGGGCTAAAATTCTGACATCGGAAGGCTTTAGGAAGGCCCCTTCCAGAAACTTGAGCCTCTTGCAGAAAAGCACTGGGCATTCGCAAAGCAAATGTTCTGCAGTTTCAGCGAAGTTCTCGCAGTAGCGGTAACTATCACTCTCTGTTTTGCCAATCTTTTTCAGGTGATACCTCAAAGGGCAGTGTCCAGTTTCCAGTTTCAAGTCTTTCTTGTCCAACTCGAGAAGCTGTTTAGCTTTCCTTGGCGAAATGCTTCCTAGCCTTTTCGCTTGTCTTTGTTCTGGCACTTTATGCCAGTGAAATCTCATTTCATCTGTTTACCAGCGTTGAACCTCTTCTTTTAAGTGGGCTTTGGAGAGTCCACAGAAGGGTTCTGGGTCGGAAAATTGTTGATGTGCCCTTCCTTGGCAAGGCAGTTTGCTTCTTCGTTGCCTTTAACTCTTGTGACCTGGAACCCACATCAGAGTAAATACTGAAATTAAAAACCATGTTTCTTCCGTAAAATTGACATACGTCAAGCCAAAAAAAAAACTGGTCAGTGAATATCAGTTTCTGATTGGTCAATGGCAGGCTCTTGATTAGATCAGAATGTTACTCAAGTGTGACGTAATGGTGTAGTATTTGGTTAGATAAAACAGTAACTAGTGCCTTGATTTGGTTGGTAAAAGAGCTCGAGGCTCCTCAAGTAGTTTTGGGGATAGAAAAAATGTCAGTCTGTTAACTGGACAGCCTGATATAAATCGTAAATAAAAACTTCTCAATATCAGCAAAAAAAATATTTAAACTACGAACCAGTTAACATTTTTTATCGGATTACTTTTGGTACACCCTCCATATAGATAAACTTTAAAGTGTCACTCGTACCTTTGGTTGAAATATATTTTTGAAAGTGTGTTAATGATTATTTAGCCTGCGATTCTGCACAAATTGTTTTTTTTTAATTAACCGCTAGTGTGTATACTAACTTGCAATTTCGGTGTGTGTGTGGGCTAGGTGTGGCCCAAGGTGTAGGTTCTGGGCTGTTTCAAACTTTACACGCGGCTCCTCCATCAGGTCCATTTGGTAGTTCATCATTGGGAAATATCGGCTCATCTGCTACCACAACATCATTGCATACAGGTAGGAGGGAATATTTTCTTTTATTGTAAAATATACACATGCATAGAATTGTGGAATAGTGTTTTAGTTCATTGCGTATTTTTACATGTAAATTTATTGTTAATAAATGCAGTTCAAATACGAGGTCTAACAATAACAGTTTTGCGGACGATTTAAACATAAAAGTGGTTTGAGATAAAATGGTTCCAAATGGCCTTTCTCAGATTTAAAATAACCAACAAGTCAGCCAGCAAGTTTGCTCAAATAATTTTAAAAAGTTAAAAACACAATACTGAAAAATGTGGTCACTTCCGTTGATGCTATTATTCCATTATGATCCAGGAACTAAAAGGCGAACATGTAATGAAAATCACCCAGAATTAAGAAAACGCAGATGAGCAAATCTATACATATAAATAAAATTGAAGTGTCTGTCTGTGATTTCAAAATAAATCCATTTTTCTAAGCTCATATGATTGTTCGCACGCTACCGAAACATAAACACGCATTTTTTAAATTTTTGTTTGTTTTTCTGTTTGTTTGTGCGGGCCTCCACCTCCTCTTTCCATTATCCTTTAAAGGATGTAGTGACACCATTTATATTTGCCTATCCTGTGCAATCCTTTTGGCATCATGCAGTCTCATGTTTATTAAGGGTTTTGTTTGGTCTACCCATCCAGTTGGAGATCTGCCTCTTGAGCGTTTGCCTTCTACTTTCCCCGTGCTTAAATAAATAATAATAGATAGAGCTCGACCAGGAGGAAGAAAGAGTAGTTGCATAATAATTACTATCGTCGAAGTCGTCCCCCCAACTATTAATATTACTTATGACGTCACAAATATACTTTGTATGTATAATCTTGGACGTTTAAAGTAAGAGTGCGTGGTGGCTGAATGGTACAGCTATATGTTTAGCACGTCAGTGTATTCAGGTTCAAATCCTCGAGCAACTTTTATTTTTAACAAACATGACGTCACAAATATAATTCGTATTTATAATCTTGGACGTTTGAAGTAAGAGTGCGTGGTGACTGATTGGTACAGCTATCTGTTTAGCACGTCAGTGTAATTAGGTTCAAATCCTCGAGCAACTTTTATTTTCAACAAACATGACGTCACAAATATAATTCGTATTTATAATCTTGGACGTTTGAAGTAAGAGTGCGTGGTGGCTGATTGTTACAGCTATCTGTTTAGCACGGCAGTGTAATTAGGTTCAAATTCTCGAGCAACTTTTATTTTCAACAAACATGACGTCACAGAAATAATTTTTATATATAATCTTGGACGTTTGAAGTTAGAGTGCTTGGTGGCTGAATGGTACAGCTATCTGTTTAGCATGGCAGTGTATTTAGGTTTGAATCCCCGAGCAACTTTTGTTTTTAACAAACATGACGTCACAAATATAATTTGTATATATAATCTTGGACGTTTAATGCAAGAGTGCGTGGTGGCTGAATGGTATAGCTATATGTTTAGCACGTCGATGTATTCAGGTTCAAATCCCCGAGTATCCAAAAAAAAATTTAAAATACTAAAATATGAGAGGGGATGGCTGGCGCGACAGCCTGGTGGCGTTACGCGACCAAGCGCCTGATAAGTTCACAGCGTGCCATAAGAAGTTATCACTTCAAAAAATCAATAGGTAGCGTTGTTTATTTTTATAACGTGCTATAAAAATGTTTACAATATGGTTCATTTTTAAAACGCATCTGTAAAGAGATTATTTAATGTTAAATCGGATGTCAAGAAAAACAGTTTTATGTATTATACCTTCTGGCGAACTCTTACTCATACAGTATAACAATCTTGGTACCAAGTTGATCAAACCTCATGGATAATCGTTGCATTTTGAACAGCTGTAACAGGCTTAAACTGCTGCTTTATTAATTAAACTGCGATTCCTTAAAGAACTTTTTTTTCTGTCTCAGTTTCTGCCACTTTATTTTTACCCATGCCGAAATACAAATCCTTACCGATTATTGAACAGCCTAAAGTCTGAAGACTTTCTCCACTGTTATAAACAATGGAAGAAACGCATGTGGATAAACGTATGTGGATAAGCATGGAGAGTTTATTGAAGGGCAAGCATAGTGAGGTTGTACTATTTGGAAAAATAAAGCGCTTTTCCGTATCGGTCCTAAATCTTTGTTGTCAGACCTCGTATATAAAAATATTCACATTTTGAAACCAATCTTAAATATGTACTAGTCTAATATATGTATAATTTTTTTTAAAATTTAGGATTGGTGCAATTTGTATAGATTGAAATGTATAATTATTTATGTTATGTTCTCTAGAATAGCTAATATTTTAAAAAATACATATACAGGGTGATTGATTAGTGTGATAAAGCTCAGTAGCCGTGTTATCATAAGAGATAACAAAATAAATTGTGGACAACATTATAGGCAATGTTAAGCTTTACATTTCAAATTTAGTTACAATGTTACAGAGTGTTCCATAACGCGGTGCCAGTTCATATTTAAGTTTTTGAAGTGATAACTTCTTATGGCACGCTGTGAACTTTTTTTGTAATGGGTAAAAAATGTTAAACTCGACACGTGGCCTGATCGAAAATTCGTAAGACGGATGTATTTCACTGGAGCAATATAAAATGCGACTTTTCTTGACTGGTAACTTGGCAACCTTATTCAACAAACTGACAAATTCAAGTACATTTTTTATGTCATTTTGACAAATTAATTTAGTAGCTAAATTCAAAATTTAAGTGCTTTTCATTAGTTTATTGATTAAGTTCTGCTTTTGCTGCATTAAAATGGTCCAAGGAGAGGTGTCGTTTTTAACAGATGTTATGGACACCATAGTGTGTCTTAATGACTCTAATAGTTCTCCCCCCGACAAAATTTTAGATCAAATAATTTACTAGTGCAAGAAGCCGTTAAAAAAAATGCATCAATTTGTGTTAAAAAAGCATTAAAAACTGGACTGAAAGCTGGTTTGATTAAAGAGAACGGGGGAAGGTTTAAATTGGCTTTTGGTTTGCCGATAACGGAGGCTCGAAGACGAAGAAAAAATAGAAGCAGAAGCCGTAGACGACGTAGCCAAAAGCGACAAAACCGAAAACGAGGTAGCCGAAAACGAAAAAGTCGAGGTAGGAAGAAAAGCGCCATATTGAAAGAAGATCAAGCAAAAAGCGGAAGAAAGAAATCGAAAACATTCAAATCTGGTACTGATGTTTAATATATGATTTATAATAAAGTGTTAATAAAAATAATGCATTATTCATAAACTATGGAAATCTGGAGACAATATTTTTCAGATTAAAAATAATATTTTCACGCGCGTTAATACTTAAGTTTTCACTTCTGCCGGCACTCCCAGAGTGCAACCCGTAAAATTTTTTTTTTAATAAAACACCCTGTATTTTACCTTAAAATTTAAATCCGCTTTACTTCCCCATTACAACAATATAAGGTTATAGTGTGTTATACAGGGTATTTAAAAAGTTATAACCAATTCTATGTGTAAATCTTAACAAGTTCAACGCCCTGTATAATTAAAAATGAGAATAAGTATGATAATCTATTGAAGCCATATTTTTTTAATGATTGTCAAAGTTGATAAACACGAACTAATTTTCGAATATTTATAAAATCGAATACAGTGTAAGTCGAAATTTGGGTACATTATTTTCTCAGTAATTTTAAATGGATCGCCCTGTAATTTATATTACTGTCACCATATTTCTATTTACCATTCCTTATACCTAAAGTTATTAGTTTTTGAGATATATTTCTATGCAAAGTATTAATTAGGTATATAAAAGTATCAGTTGTTAGTTGGCCATGATTGATTCGTCAGAAACTGACAATTCACCGTTACTGTTTCTTAATCCATTGGTGTGTTACACTCTAAACTGGCAAATATGAATTTTACTCGTGACGAATTGGTAGATATGATCTGGATATTGGGGGAAATGTAATTAAAACGCATTACTATCAGTAAGAATTTATTATAAAAGATATCCTAAGGGGTGACAACCTGCAACAGTAAGTTTTGAAAGATTGAAGGATTTGTTTAACCGCACCGGTTCAGTTACTTATGAAAAACAAGAAAGAACAAAAACTACTGTTTTCAAAGAATTCTTTCTAAAAATAAAATGCACCGCTTACCACATTCAAATGCACCAAGATTTAACTGATCATGATTTTAAAAGAAGAATAGTATTTTGCGAATGGGCTTTACAAAAAGCTAATCAACAAAGAGGTTTTTTTAACTAAGTTACGAGGGCAGTTTGATAAGTCAGTGACTTTTTAAATTTCCCGCGCAGTTACTCCAAATGCAACAGTTCTGCCGTCAACTATAATCTATCAGTGGGCAACTTTCTAATTTTGAGCAAGCTACGTCGTGCAGTTGGTGTTTGATAGCCGTTCAAAGCAGACAACCTCGTGAATTTTTACCAAAATGGAAAAAAGTGAATTTCGTGTGCTGATTAAGCATTACTTTTTACGTAAAAAATCCAACACTGAAACTAAGGAAAGACTTGATAAATACTACGAGGACTTGGCACCATCAATTTCAATGGTTAAGAAGTGGTTTACATAGTTCCGTTGTGGTCTTACCAGCACTAGTGACGCCGAACGTCCAGGTCGCCCAAAAGAAGTGATCACGCCGGAAATCGTCGATAAAATCCATGAAATGATATTGGATGATCGGAGAATGAAAGTGCGTGAGTTGGCTCATGCTGTAGGTATCTCAACTGAACGAGTACATCATATTTTACACGAATATTTGCACATAAAAAAAAACTCTGCGAGATGGGTGCCGCGATTGCTCACACTCGACCATAAGCGCAATCGTGTGACCACTTCAAAAGAGTGTTTAGCGATGTTCAGTCGTAATCCGGACGAATTTTTGCGCCGTTTTGTTACTGTAGATGAAACATGGATCCATCACAACACGCCAGAGACCAAGGAACAATCGAAACAGTGGGTTGCTCGGGGTGAACGTGGACCAAAGAAGTCGAAACAGAGTCTGTCAGCCAACAAGGTCATGGCCACAGTTTTTTGGGATGTACGCGGTGTCATTCACATCGATTACCTCAAGAAAGGTAAAACGATCACCGGCGAATATTATTCAAAGCTTTTGAACAGATTCGACGTTGATTTGAAGCAAAAACGGCCGCATTTGGCTAAGAAGAAGAAAGTGCTGTTCCATCAAGACAATGCACGTGTGCACACTTGTCTAGTCACGATGGCCAAAATCCACGAATTGGAATACGAACTGCTACCCCATCCAGCGTATTCTCCAGATTTAGCCCCCTGCGACTATTTTCTGTTTCCAAACCTAAAGAAATGGCTGGGCGGTAAGAGATTTGAGTCGAATGAAGAAGTCATTACCGAAACAAACGCGTATTTTGAGAGCTTTGAAAAAACCTATTATTTGAAGGGAATAAAAAAATTGGAAAAACGCTGGACTAAATGTATCGAGCTAAAAGGTGATTATGTAGAAAAATAAAATGTTTATTTGCGGAAAAAAATTTGTTTTTTTTTAAAAGTCATTGATATATCAAACCGCCCTCGTACCAAAGAGTAACTATTAATTTATCAATCATGGCCAACTTACAATTGGTATGGTTACATAACTAATTAATACTTGGCATAGATCAATGAAAATATCTCAAAAACTAATAATTTTAAGGTCAATAAAAAGTATGGTAACAGTAGTCTTCGACAGTGATATAAAGTACAGGGTGATCCATTTGATATTACCGATAAAATAAGTTTCGACTTACACTGTATTCGATTTAATAAATATTCGCAAATTCGTTCGTGTTCATAAACTTTTGACAATCATTAAAAAACTTTGGCTCCAATAGATTATTATTCTTGTACTCTTTTTTAATTAAACAGGCCGTTGAACTTGTTAAGATTTCCACATAGAATTGGTTATAACTTTTTAAATACCCTGTATAACTTACTATAGTCTTACATTATTGTAATAAGGAGGTAAAGCAGATTTTAATTTTAAGGTAAAATACATTTTTAAAAAACATAACTTTGATCTGGCACCGCGTTTTTGAACTTCTTCTTTGTGTGCCATGCTTGTTTTCAAACGTTGGCTATCATCAAGCATTCAGGCGTTGGCTATCATAGAGTTGACAATTTGTTGGAAAGCTTCTCGATCGGTAGCTACATGAAACAATTCTTCGACTGTTCGACCCGTCCAATGTCTAACATTACGAAGCCAAGAAAGCTGTTTTCTGCCAACCCATCGCTTTCCTTCTATTTTACCCTGGATAATTAATCGAAGTCTGTGGTATTTATGCCCCCTCATCATATGTCCAAAGTATTCGACTTTTCTTATTTTGATGGTGTTTGTCAATTCTCGCTTTTTATGTAGGGATTCTAACACATGTTCGTTAGTTACGTGCGCTGTCCACGAAATCTTTAGCATACGGCGATAGCACCATAATTCAAACGCTTCCAATTTATTAAGATGCTTTACTTTTAGTGTCCAGGTTTCACATCCATAAAGCAAAACAGACCAAACGTAGCACTTTAATACTCTTAGACGGATGTTCATCGAAAGACTTCTATTACATAGTACAGAACGCCAACTAGTGAATCTTTTACGTGCCAGTTCTATTCTGGTTGAGATTTCTTCATCGCTTTCAACTCTACAGTCCATCCAGCTACCCAAATACCTAAAGTGTTGTGCGTTATGGAACATTGTAACTAAATTTGAATTTGAAGCTTAAAGCTGCCTACAATTTTTGTGCAAATTTTTTTTTTGGTATCTCTTATGATAAAAGAGCTACTGAGCTTTATCACACTAATCAATATTTGTTTTTATTAATTTTCTGTAAAACAATAAATAAATAAATTCCAAGAACAATAACAGCTTCGGGCATATACAAAGCACGACACAATATTACCGACCATTGATAATTGGTAATAAATACTATCTTTAGTCCGTTCCAACTCTACAACAAGTACTCACAGAAGGAATAAACTTGGTAGAGTGAGTTTAGTATTGTAGTCAATATGGAGGGGTATAAGTATCTCAAAAAATAATGTGCAATAGTTAACAACTTTTCTCATAAATTTTGGCTATCAAAGAAAAATTTTTAATATCTATCCTAAAATAATTATTTCGATTACTTTTTTTAACCATACGGGTATTAAAAAATAAAAAAAATATATGCAAAAAATTAAGCTTTCATTGTTCCTCCTCGTTCGTAGGTGAAACAGTTATATTTACATTGATATGGTTGGATAAATTGTAATTATTTATTTTCAACTAAGTTTGGCACGTTATACAGTGTGGAACAGCCAAATGGAATAAATTCGATAACGAATAAATGAGAGCGTGTCGGGAAAAACGTTTGGACACGTCGATTTGTATTTTTAGATGCGCATTTTTTTCAAAAAAAAATGATTATATAGGGTGTGTCATGTGACAGTGGCCGATACCAACTTTCTTATTTTAAATAAAACCCCCTGTATATTATTTATTTTTTGGATTTTTCAGAAAATTCTAGACATAATTCATGTACAATGTCCCATGCCTATCTTCAACTGTTTCGGATATAAGTGTTTCAGATGTTTTCAGGAGCTCATGGAAGACGATTTCGACAGGAGAACGTATTTTTGTGAACAAATGATGGAAATGTTAAATAACAATGTGATCCAATTAGAAGATGTTTTGTTTTCTGATGAGAGCACATTTACACTTCACGGTCATTTTAATCGTCAAAATTGCCGCTATTGGTCTAATGAGAATCCTCACTGGATGAGAGAGGAACATACGCAATATCCTGAAAAAGTTAATGTTCGGGCAGAAATTGTTGAAAATCATATCGTAGGTCCCTTTTTCATTGATGGCAACTTGAATAGAGATAAATATTTAGAACTGCTCCAAAATAATGTCGTGCCAACTTTGACAAACTTATATCCTGATCCAGAAAACCCACAAGTTCCTGCCAATATACTATGGTTTCAGCAAGATGGAGCACCGCTCCATTACCAAATCAATGTCCGGCAGTACCTGAACCAAAATTTTCCAAATCGGTGGATAGGGAGGCGCGGATCGATAGAATGGCCAGCACGATCTCCTGATCTGACGCTATTAGACTTCTTTTTGTGGGGATATGTCAAAAGTATTGTATACAAAACTAAACTACTCAACTTACATGACTTAAAAAGACGAATTGCGATTAGATTAGTCACGCCTGAGATGTTGAGTAACGTTAAAAGACATTTCAAATACCAGATTAGCATGTTGCCAAGACGTTCGCGGCGAACATTTTGAACATTTCTTACATTATTTGTGAAATAAAATAATTTTCTTTTTTTAATGTTAATTTTTGTAATACATCTGAAAACAATTAATATTTCTGAAACAGTTGAAGATAGGTATGGGACTTTGTCTAGAATTATCTGAAGAATTCAAAAAATAAATAATATACAGGGGGTTGTATTTAAAATAAGAAAGTTGGTATCGGCCACTGTCACATGACACACCGTATATAATTATTTTTTTTTGAAAAAAATGCGCTTCTAAAAATACAAATCGACTGGTGTCCAAGCGTTTTTCCCAAAACGCTCTCATTTATCCGTTAATGAATTTATTCCATTTGTATGTCGACTCAAGTGAATAATTTTATTATACTGACTTGTTCACTTACGTTATAAGGAATATCATTGTACAATAGCGAAAAACTCTGGTCAATGTCAATGGTCGGTAAAGTTATATCGTACTCGGTATTAAGAGGTACAAACATCTAAAAAAACTATCATCTGTTGGTGTGGGTGGAATTCTTTAGGAATATTCGTATCATTATTTTTTTCAAACAAAATGCAAAATTGCACGTTAAAAAAACTAGATTTTTTTATTTAAAATAAAAAAATAATTGTTTTCCAAATGTATTAAAATCAATTTTTGTGAGTGTATTTCACAAAAAATTTTTTTTTTGTAAAATTTATATCTTATTTTTAATTTTGTGTCTGCTTTTATTGAAGTATAACTTAAATTATGGCATTTGCTTCGTTGGTATTTCTCTTTCCATTCATTTCTAGTGGAATTCTTTTCCTGAAATTTGTGCAATTGCTTTAAGTTTTAGTATTTCGTTTAGCATATTTATTTACTAAATATATACAGTGTGTACATAAGTATCGTAACTTACTAATATTTTGATTTTCTGTTGGGTTTTCAAAAAAAAAAATGTCGAATAAATGTTGTTTCAAATAATTCAGGCCAAAATAACATAACTTATTAACATAATTTTTTAAATAGTACACCTTGTATATATTTTAAATTTTTTATAATCTATTAAATAACAAATACAACCGTCTAAACCGCATAATTCTACCTTTAATAGTTCCAAAGTTAAGAGGTTTGACACTAAAATTATATTGTTTATGTTAAAAAAGGAGTAAGTTTTTTTACCATTATTTCTTTTTTAAATGTCATGAATTATTTCTCATTGTCATTACCGAAAGGTGTTTATTGTAATTAGTTACTTTTAAAATTTAAGTATTTTTACCGAACGGGAAAGAATAATGATTCTTATGATGCGACGTTACGGTTATCTTAAAAATACTTATGATGAGGTTGTTTATTGATACGAGTGCGGTTTGATAAGTCAGTGACTTTTTGAATAAAACCAAATTTTTTTCCGCAAATAAACATTTTATTTTTGTACATAATCACCTTTTAGCTCGATACATTTAGTACAGCGTTTTTCTAATTTTTTTATTCCCTTCAAATAATAGGTTTTTTCAAAGCTCTCAAAATACGCGTTTGTTTCGGTAATGACTTCTTCATTCGACTCAAATCTCTTACCGCCCAGCCATTTCTTTAGGTTTGGAAACAGAAAATAGTCACAGGGGGCTAAATCTGGAGAATATGCTGAATGGGGTAGCAGTTCGTATCCCAATTCGTGGATTTTGGCCATCGTGACTAGACAAGTGTGCACACGTGCATTGTCTTGATGGAACAGCACTTTCTTCTTTGCCAAATGAGGCCGTTTTTGCTTCAAATCAACGTCGAATCTGTTTAAATAATAATCTTTGAATAATACTCGCCGGTGATCGTTTTACCTTTCTTGAGGTAATCGATGTGAATGACACCGCGTACATCCCAAAAAACTGTGGCCATGACCTTGTTGGCTGACAGACTCTGTTTCGCTTTCTTTGGTCCACGTTCACCCCGAGCAACCCACTGTTTCGATTGTTTCTTGGTCTCTGGCGTGTTGTGATGGATCCATGTTTCATCTACAGTAACAAAACGGCGCAAAAATTCGTCCGGATTACGACTGAACATCGCTAAACACTCTTTTGAAGTGGTCACACGATTGCGCTTATGGTCGAGTGTGAGCAATCGCGGCACCCATCTCGCAGAGAGTTTTTTCATGTCCAAATATTCGTGTAAAATATAATGTACCCGTTCAGTTGAGATACACCTACAGCATGAGCCAACTCACGCACTTTCATTCTCCGATCATCCAATATCATTTCATGGATTTTATCGACGATTTCCGGCGTGATCACTTCTTTTGGGCGACCGGGACGTTCGGCGTCACTAGTGCTGGTACGACCACAACGAAACTGAAAGATCTTGTTTACTGCATTTAATAGTGTTTGGAGGTCTTCGAGGCTTTTTGCCATTATAGCAGTATTATCAGCGTACCTAATGTTGTTAATGACTTCTCCACCAATTTTAACACTTTCATGGCGATATTTCAGCGCTTCTTCAAAGACAGCTTCCGAGTAGACATTGAAAAGCATTGGTGACATGACACATCCCTGTCTAACGCCACGTTTAATAGGAACTTTTTTTGAAACCTCTTGTTCCACTTTTTCTCTGGGGATATCTAAAAAACATTGTGTACAAGACAAAACTTGATAATCGGTATGAACTGAGAAAAATAATACTGATAACAGCCCGTCAAATAACAAATCAGCAATTGCTTAATATCATATTAGCTTTTTATAATAGACTTGGATACTGTCAAACAGAAGAAGGAAGACAATTTGAACATCTAATTAAATGAGATTGTTACTGTTCATTATTTTGCCAATAAAAACTTTCCCGTAAATTATTTTTCTCAATAACTGTAGAATAAATAAGGTTAGAATTATGCAGTCTTGTATTTGTTGTATTTGTAATTTAATAGATTATGAAAAACTGAAAATATATACAGGGTGTACCATTTAAAAAATTATGTTAATAAGTTATTTTGGAGCAACGGTGCACCCTGTATACTTCTAATCGACTTATGCAGAATTATTTGAAAAAACTTTAATTCGACATTTTTTTTTGTTAACCTTACAAAAATCGAAATATTAGCAAGTTACGTTACTTCATGTACACACTGTATACATGTAATAAATCTGCATGGATAAGTATTTCTGTACTTAACACTTAATTTTCCATGTGGTAAGAGGGTGAAGTAAGTTATGACAAAAAGTACAGTTTGGTATTTTATTGATTAAAAATATACGCTAGATTAATACTCTTAACTGTTTTTCTTTAGATAATTTGACCGGCTTAGGTCTGACCACTACGACCACTGCTCGAAGAGATTCTTTCGATCGCAATACATCTGCCTTTTCTCCATCTTTGGAATACAGACAAAAATGGCCGACGTCGTACAACATTGGCAGCAGTCCAAGTCCACTAACTGGAAGTTTAACGCCACCTCCGACTGCTCCTCTTCAACTAGGCGGTCTCGTCAACTCCAGAGTGCTGTCGGCCGCTCCGGGAGCCGAAGCGAAATACAGAAATTCGGTAGCTGCCGGATTGAATACAACAGCCATCTTCGGTTCGACCAACAGTCTATTTACGAAGATAAATTCAACTTTAACGACAGTGCCCACGACGCTCGATAAAGGACCTCAAGGACGGTCAAGATTGCTCGAAGATTTTCGAAATAACAGATACCCCAACTTACAGCTCAGGTAAAGATTTTTCTCATCGTTCGAAATCGACAGATTTCTCCAGAGCGAATTTAATCTTCCCTTAAGACGTCCTTTCACCCTTTTAAATCTCGCACTTGAAAATCATCGGCATGACATTTGTTCCCTAGTCACTCTGCTATCAAGTCTTGTTAAGACGCTAGCGGGTCCCACTGGTAAAAGTTTCCCATTGTAATTAATCTTTTGTACTTGTCCAGACCGCAAAATCATAATCAAATAATTGTAATTAGTGAGTGATTGCATTAATTCTATACACTTGATAAGTTCTGCGTTCTTTTAACAATCTCCATCATCTTTCATTTTTGTGTGGCCTAGTGTTACCAAACTCTCAGATTGCCAAAAGCTGTTTTTTAAAGGTTATAATTATATACTTTAATTAACTTCGAATACCGCTCCATATTTTACTAATTAAAATAAAGGAGGGAATATGCGACATACTATTTTTATCCCCCAAATTTCTTACCTTTTGCTGTTCTTGCTTCCCAGAGCAATCTGGTGGTAATTTCTTCCCTATTGGATTTGCATCAAAGGAGGGAATATGCGACATACTATTTTTATCCCCCAAATTTCTTACCTTTTGCTGTTCTTGCTTCCCAGAGCAATCTGGTGGTAATTTCTTCCCTATTGGATTTGCATCTTTATAGACAGTTAGGTTAGGTTAAAACGGCGGTTTGGAGGGAACCCACTTAGACCTTTTGGCCCGTTATGATACCGTGATGGATGGCGGTGCCTTCCCCCTCTATCGTAAAAACCTGTTGGAACTTTTAATAAAAAGTGTGAGGTCTTGAATGCTAACTGAGCTGATATCAGATAAGTCATCAAAGTTCGGTTGCCCTAGTATAAAAAGCCGTTTTCTGCTTAGTGCAGGGAAGAGGCAGAGATGGACGAAGAGGATCATAGATTGGAGGCCTAGACAGGAGGCATACAGAAGCAGGGGACGACCACCAACTAGATGGTCTGATGATATTAAACGTATCCACATAAATTGGATACAGGAGGCACAAAATAGGAAAATGTGGAGGCAATCAAGGGAGGCTTATGTCCAGCAGTGGACGAATATGGGCTGATTGACGATGAGTGGCAAAGAAGATGTACCATTGTTTCTTCCTCTTCCTCATCGTCACAGCTTCTACAGAAGTCGTGTCGTAGCTCTGCGATTTCCATGCGCCGTGCATGGGATCCACCTGCCCAGTGTCCTGTTATGGCCGCGATCACATTTCCAATGGACTCCCTGAATGGAGTTAAAAAACATCATTAGTTCGACGTAGATCTAGTTTAGGTTAAATCTGTTTCGATGCTGTGCATGTGGGTTCATTTTGCCACCTCAAGTTGGCAGTTTGCAATCGGTACTCCTTGCTGAGATGAGACAGATGCAGCTGGAAGGGGGTGCCCTCTCTTGCTAGCTCGTCCGCCCTACAATTGGCTGGTATGTCCCTGTGTCCGGGTACCCAGACAATGTGAACTCTAAACTTAGCTTATAGACAGTTGGTATGAACCTGAACTTTGTTGCATGCTTTAAACCAGCAATTATTATTTAAAATCGAACAGTTTACTAGCTCTCGGTTTCTAGTCATGCATAAACACACATAATCATTTTTAATTTATTTTTCAAATAATAATTTGTAAAATGTTTCGTTTGCAGGGATCTAGCCAATCACATCGTTGAATTTTCCCAAGATCAACACGGCTCCAGATTCATCCAACAGAAGCTCGAACGGGCAACAGCTACAGAAAAGCAGATGGTCTTCAACGAGATACTATCAGCTGCTTATAATTTAATGACTGACGTCTTCGGTAACTACGTCATACAGAAGTTCTTCGAATTCGGAACTCCTGAGCAGAAGACCACACTAGCACAAAAGGTAAACTAATATAACCAGATAAAGTTTTATTACTATTTCTAATTTTTCAAATTTTGTTACAATATTAATGATTTTGATGATTTTAGGTGCGCGGTCATGTTTTGCCGTTAGCTTTGCAAATGTATGGCTGTCGAGTAATACAGAAGGCATTAGAATCCATTCCTCCTGAACAGCAACAAGAAATCGTTAGAGAACTGGATGGGCACGTACTGAAATGCGTCAAAGACCAAAATGGTAATCACGTCGTACAGAAATGTATTGAATGTGTTGATCCTAATGCACTACAGGTATGAACATATAATTCACTCATCATCTGATTATGTTTTATATATTTATTGATACAATATTTACTACAATTAAGTGTTCCGTATCAACTTTTATGGATTATACTGCTTGTTCTTCTTTGTGAACCAAGTTCTGGGTGGTGAGAGAAACTCTAATTGGTGAAGATTTATATGTTTTTTTTTACTGAAAATAGTCGCAAAAAGGGTAGACTTATCGTGTTGGCCACACTGCAACTATTAGAAAGGGGAGCGATTATAAAAAGGAGATGGTTGTGGACCCGTTTTTTAAAAAGTTGCAGGTCATAGTTATCTGGAACCATTCCGTAGCAGCCCTGTAAAAGAAGGATTCTTGACGAAGATTGGTCCTTGAAGTGTCAATATAGAGAGTAGAGTTTTTATTTCTCTGGAACATCTGTCATGGAAATATCTTTAGAGTTATGTCTGATCTGCAACTCTTCTTCTATGCTCTAGTGGGTGAAGGGTATGTGTGAGAGTTGAGCTATTTATCAACCGAATTGCCCTTTTCTAAATGGAATCTAGAAGACCAAGAGAATGCTTTGGTGATGAACCCCAAATGTGCGAGCAATACTCCAGCAGAGGTCGGATTTAAGCCTTGTACGTCGTCAACAGTTAATCAGGAGTAAAAAACTTTCTAGCTCTCCACAGAAAACCCAGCCCCTGGCTTGCTGACTTGCAATGTTAGCAACATGGTCATGGCAAGACATATTATTAGGCACCGTGACTCCCAAAATCGAGATGGAGTGACTTGATTCAAGAGTATTTCCGGACATTGTGATGTGATGAAATGATTTGAGAAATTCACTTTATTGGAAAACGTGACACATTGTGTTTTCTGGGCGTTGAACTGAACAATATTGTTGGTTCCCCACTCGACGATTGCTTCAAGATCTCTATTTGTATCATTCACCGAAAGTGATCGATAGGTTGTGAAAGTTGAGACAAGTGTGCTGTCGTCTGCGAAACTGTAAATGGGGTTCATGGGGGTTTTCAAGAGGTCGTTGATGTGTAAAAGAAATAGGGTGGGAGACAGGATGAAACCCTAGGGGACCCCGGTTTTTAACGCATTAGAAGAAATACCGTCAACTGCCACAGGTAAGGAGCGATCTTGCATTGGCGCAATTTGGTTGGGAGACCGTAGACAGATAATTTGCTTAACAATGCCTGGTGCCAAGCGCGGTCGAATGCTTTAGATATATCCAAGACTATTGCACGGGATTCACCAAACTTCTCAATAGTGTATGTTCAGAGCTGAGTGACATAAGCCAACAAATCTCCAGTATATTACAACGTTCATGTGTTAATTTGCGGTGATTGACCAGACGCCTTAAATGTTTGCCATTAAAACGTCAGCGAAGTCGTAAATAGCTTAATAAACAAACTATTTTATGGACGCCTTGAATATTTTCTCCAGTGTGGAAAGTAATAAATTGATAATGGTCCACTTGTAAGATTCCTTAAACATGTCAATTAGGGCATGGTAATGATCTTAAGGTAAACAAATTTGTATTCCTTGGAGTAATAATAAAAAATCTGAATTTTTTGTGATCGTTTGACAAACAACCCAACTCATTGGTAAATGGGCGACAGCCGAGACGCATGTCAGTCCAAACGGTTTCTACATTGGTATATGCACATAAATTACCGTTCATAAACTACATATAATAGGAGAAATGACTAAATTGCAATTGAATTATTTATTTTATCGTTTTCAGTTCATCATTTCATCTTTCTCTGGACAAGTGTATACCTTATCGACCCATCCGTATGGCTGTAGAGTTATTCAACGCATCTTAGAGCACTGCACTCCCGATCAGACATCGCCTATTTTGGCCGAGTTACATCAACACACCGATCAACTAATTCAAGATCAGTTTGGAAACTACGTCATCCAGCATGTTTTAGGTAATTTAATTTACTTCAACTTATACTACTACTCGCTTTAATAATAATTAATGGCAGAAAAGAATAATTATTTTCTTGATTTTGTTAAATTTAATTTCTTGTGTTTTTTTAGAACATGGAAAACCTGAAGATAAATCTCAGTTGATAAACAGCGTAAGAGGCAAAGTATTGGTACTGAGTCAGCATAAATTCGCAAGTAATGTCGTAGAAAAATGCGTAACACACGCCACCAGAGCTGAAAGAGCACTACTTATTGAAGAAGTATGCGGATTTAACGACAAGTAAGTAATAAGTCAAAAATTATGATAGTCGTCCACTACAAACTCCTCCAACACTCCTCGATTCTAGTGTCGGGTAAACTTATTTTTTTTTTTGTATTTAAATAGGAATTCTGATATAAAACATTGAATAGTTTAATCTTCTTCTTCAAGTGCCGTCTTCGTTACGAAGGTTGGCAATCATTAAGGCTATTCTTATTTTCGAAACTGCTGCTCTAAATAGATTGTTGTTATTGCAGTTGTACCAATCACGTAGATTCTTTATCCATGAATTTCTTCTTCCTACTGAACGCTTTTCGGCTATTCTTCCTTGCATTATGCTTTGGAGTAGCTGGTAGATTGTAGATTGTAGGGTGGGTCGTGAAGGCTATGCTGCCTCTCAAGCACTCTTGCAGAAAATCAAATGTTCTGCAGTTTCAGCGTAGTTCTCGCAGTAGCGGTAACTATCACTCTCTGTTTTGCCCATCTTTTTATGGTGATATCTCAGAGGGCAGTGTCCATTGAGGAGCCCCGTCACCAGTTTCAAGTTTTTCTTGTCCAACTCGAGAAACTGTTTAGCTTTCCTTGGCGAAAGGCTTACTAGCCTTTTCGCTTGTCTTGGTCCTGGCACTTAATGTCAGTGAGATTTCATTTCATCTGTTTCCCAGCGTTGAACCTCTTCTTTCAAGTGGGCTTTGGAAAGTCCACAGAAGGGTTCTGGGCCGGAAAATTATGTATTTGCCCCTTCTTTGGCAAGGCAATCTGCTTCTTCGTTGCCCTTAACTCCCTTGTGACCTGGAACACACATAAGAGGAACCCGATTGTTCGCTGCCAGTTGTCTCAGGGACAGTTTACAGTCCCAAGTCAGCTTAGACTCACAAGTGTTTGACTTCGAGCTTTTAGTGCTGCTTGGCTATCTGATAAAATATAGATTTTTGCCCTTCGGGTGTTTCTTTCCATTCACTCCTGGGCACATATCTCTATGGCATGTAATTCTGCTTGAAAGATGGTTGGGGTGTTACCAAGGGGTTTTGAGAGCCTAAAATTCGGTCGTATAACGCCCACTCCAACCCTTTCATCCATCTTGGATCCATTAGTGTACCCTTCCTAGTTGAGGTCCGTTCTCTGTGCAAACTTGGTGGTTGTTTATAACTACTTCAAACTGCATTTCGAAGTCGTACCCAACTATCATAATATCTGTCGGCTTAGACATAGATTCTAGGGAAATATTATCCAAAATCTTCAAATGTCCACTCCGATTTCTTGCTGTCTGGCTCAGTCTAAAGGCACTAATTGCTGCTTCTTTCATTACACATAAGTGCAATGGTGGAAGGTTCAGCATTACTTCTACGGCTGCAGTAGGGCACGTAAATGTTGCCCCTGTGATTCACAGACAAGCTAGCCGCTGCCTTTTCTGCAGCTTGACTTGTGCCGAAATTTGTTGCATTTTTGTTCACCATATCAATGAAGCATAGGTGACCATTGGTTTAATGATCGTTTTGTGTGACCAGTAGATCATTTTTGGTTTCAGACCCCATGTCTTGCCAAAGACTCTGCGGCAAGTCCAGTTTGCCGCTATAGCTCTGTAAAGAATGTGGTTGAGTTGGCTGTTCCATGTCAGTTTTTGGTCGATTATTACGCCCAAATATTTAACTTTTTTGGTAAAAGTAAGCTGAGTTCTATTCAGAGTTTTACTAGGATTGACATTAAGTCCTTCCTTTGCGCACCAGCTTCTGATTGTGTTTAGGGCTACTTGCATGCCATTGGAAATTACTTCGTCATGTTTGCCCCTAATGGTGACGACTAGGTCATCGGCGTAACCTTGAGTCGTAAAACCAGAGTGGTGTAGCTTAACTATCAGGTTGTCTACAACCAGTGACCACAGCAAAGGCGATAGAACTCCCCCTTGGGGATAACCTTTTTCTACTGTCATCTTGACTGTCTCTCCCCCAAGAGTCGCCACAATGATTCAGCTTTTCAGCATAAATTGTATCCATCTAATCAGAGAGGCGTTTATATTTCTTTCCTCGAGTGATCTAGTTATGGAGGCATGCGAGGTGTTGTCAAAAGCACCCTCTATGTCGATGAAGGCACTAAGAGCCATTTCTTTTTCCGCGTATGTCTTTTCAATGCTTTCAACTAGGCACTGTAGAGAATTTATCGTGGATTTACCTGCTTG
Organism: Agelastica alni; assembly: GCA_950111635.1. NCBI lineage: Eukaryota > Metazoa > Arthropoda > Insecta > Coleoptera > Chrysomelidae > Agelastica > Agelastica alni. Next base: position 21,161,066 of record OX467719.1, on the reverse strand, counting down.
TGGTGTATAACCCAAGATAAAGCTGGCCTTGAATAACCTTTTCAACGAAGGCTCTAGTATTTTAAGGCCATGTTTAGAAGTATACAAAGTTTCAAATCGATCCGATGTTTTTAAGTGGGTGCAAATCGTGTCCAAAGTTTCCTTTACGTAGATAGATACAAGTCAAGCTAATATAAAAGCGTGTAATAATGAAAATACCCCTTTTCGAGCTCCAGTACTTTTCTAAAGTAATGTCAAAAAGTGTTCAGGTGGTGCACGCCACCCATTATCCTTTCTTAGTTTTCTTAATGCACGCATTATTATTTTTAGCGCTCTTCATGTCATGATGAAAGACCAATACGCCAACTACGTCGTGCAGAAAATGATTGACGTAAGCGAACCAACTCAGCGCAAGGTGCTTATGCACAAGATACGCCCTCATCTCAATTCGTTGAGAAAATACACGTACGGCAAACACATCATCGCTAAATTGGAGAAGTACTTTATGAAAGCACCAGGATCGCTCAGCTCTATCGGAGGGGAGCTCGGCCCCATTGGCCCTCCAACCAATGGAGTACTCTAAACAAATTTCCTCCGATGGGTTATTTTTTTTTTATTTAACTTTGATTCCAGTATTTTTTCGATTTGATTACTGTGTATCCCTTTATTTTTCATGCACTACTGTGTTGGTAGTTCATTAATTATTTTTTTTTCGTAACTTCTTTTTTATCACGAGTTTTTCTATATATTTTTTTTCTGTTAAGGTTAGTTATAGTTAAGATTTATCATGTATACATAATGTCTTGTATTATAATTGTAATTTATGTAATTTGACTTATATTATGTTTCCCTTATTGATTTCGCGTTGATTGGCTTTTTGTTTTTCGATTTACTGCTAGGTGATAGGATTTTTTTTAGGTTATTAGTTTCATTATATTATTTTTTGTAAGCCATTGTAATTGATTTCCGCGAGTCCCGACTTTATTTTCCGATTATTATTTTCAGTTCGCGCCGAGGCGATTTGGATTAATTAAAAACAAAAAACAAAAAAAAAGACGAGCAATCAAAGCAGAGCGTGCATGTTCATTTTTGTCTCCTAACGGAATTTTTTTTTTCCGAAAAAACAAAACAAAAAAAAATGTTAAAAAAGATGAATCTCAATTGTGTTATATTTTAATTTTCCGTTCAACGGAAGCGATTTTTGTAAATAGAATAATTTTTTCTAGGAAGTGTGTGAGGCACACGCGTTTTGTTTTACCGCGCGATTTTGTAGGAAAATACGAACGAACGGGAATCTAAATTTTTAGTAAGCATTTATTGAATTCGTTTTAATTTGGATGGTATCGATCGGTAAATTGTAATACAACGGTGTGTAGTTGTTGTCAGGGGATGATTTTAAATCCGTTTTATAGAATATTTTAAAGAACACTTTCTATTATTAATAAATAAATGATACGCCTTTCTAGAATTAATTAAACATTTTTCTTGACAGTAAGTTAATTAATGTGATAAGGTCCTCAGGAAATAGACTTGAACATCATCAGAATTCATCCAAATCAAATGTTTTCTAGAATAGCACGTCATCCAAAACACGCTTGTTCTTTTTTATGAAAATCTTTTCGAGAAGTTTTTCAAGAACGTTGATAATTTATGCAACATCGTGGATAATCCTGCGAACAAAGTGGGATTATTCACTTTCCTAACCGTCAAGGGTAGTCGATAATATTTTGATATTTTTTTGGAAAGCTTCTCTTCGCAAATTTGACGTCAACATACATACACACATACACAAACACGCGCGCCGTTTGCATTTATATTAGGACTTAGGGTTTTTATCATTATCTTAGGAGTTTCTTAGACGTCGGCCGCTTTGTTTCGAAGATACCCGAAGAGCACTTCACATGTATTTTTCAATGATTTAGAAGAATCGCGAGAATTTTAATGGTTGATCGTATATATGTTATTGTAAAAGCTCGAACTAAGCTATGATTTTCCAGTAAAAGCTGAGGTTTATCAAGTCATATGGAAAAATTCGGGTATGTAGTATACAAAGGAATGTTCATAAAATTTTAACAGGTCATTAGAAAACACGATAAAATTACTTTCTGATGGAAATTTTAGCGCGGAAACGTTTGTAAAATACTTTTAAAAAAAAAAAGTGCAGAAAAAATAAAGTATTTGGTAAGTATTGCGGCCACTTCAAGAGTATTTTGTATCACAAGTTTCTACCTCGATCACACACTTAAAATTCCTCGTAATTTTTTGCAGCACAATTTACACATTGTAATTTACCCATTTCACACATTTTTTTGCGATTATTTAACGAAATAAACGTCAATAATTCGGAATAAATTAATCATTATTCGATAGACATAAACTACTAACTTGTTTAACAAATGACAACCTTTCAAACTCAAAGTTGGAATTGCGACGTTGCCAGAGTGCGCGTATATCTTTCTTTACCACTTCGGAAATGATGGATTCGACTGTTAATCGATGAGGAACATAAAAAAATCAGCCTAACCTGACCTAACCTGACCTTTTTTAACCAATTGGAAGGCTGTCATTTGTCAAACAAGTTGATAATTTATGTCTATCAAATAATGATTAATTTCTTACTAATTATTGACCGTTTATTCCGTTAAATAATTACAAAAAAATGTGTGAAATAGATGAATTACAATGTTTACATTGTGTTGCAAAAAAGTACGAGGAATTTTAAGTGTTCGAGTGATCGAGGTAAAAACTTGTTATACAAAATACTCTTAAAGTGGCCACCATATTAAATACTTACGAAATACTTTAGTTTTACCACACATTTTCTTTAAAAAAAGTATTTTCCAAATGTTTCCTCGCTAAAATTTTTATCTGTATAGTAATTTTATCGTGTTTTTAATGACCTGTTCAAATTTTTTTAATATTCCTCTGGCTACTACATTCCCAAATTTTACCAGTCTTAGTTGTACAAGTCCGAACTATTTTATGATCATAGTCAATATCGGATTTTTCATCAGCATCTGCTCAGCAAATCTTGGTTTTTACCTCAGAGACGCGTCAAATGTCAAATCAGTTGTGGCATTTAGAAGTACAAAGCAATCCTAATGACATTTCGACAAATTTTTCACATTTTAATGTTAATCACCCAACGTGGCTTTTATTTTTCCAGCTTGTTTCTCCAAACTTAAATTTACTTCATATCTTATGAAGATTAAATGTTTTTGTATATTGGCTCTTTAGTTGCAGAAGCTTCTTGAGATTGCCTCGTGATTTCTGTCTCTGAATCGGTATCATAAACAAAATACGCGCGCTTATCATCAATGTCAGTCGTTTATACAAGGAAAAATACAAAGCGACAGATTTTGTAAGAGATGGACAACTGCAGTAAATATATAAGCGAGTTTTTTACAGCATCGTTGGCCGTCTCTCGCATCCTCTTCTCCATGCCTCTCTATGCTGCCAATCTTCCCTTCTAATCCCCTCCTCTCCATGTCCTTCCTTGTTTGTTTTAACCACTCTTCTGGTGGTCTTCCGCGCTTTCGCCTGACTTTTGGTTGCCGTTCTAATATACTTTTGGGCCATCGATCATCTTCCATACGTCTTACGTGTCCATACCATTCAAGTCGTCGTCTGCAGTAGACAATTAAAATTTTTAAAGCCAATGTCACAGTTTGACTAAGAGGGTTAGGGAAAAAACTCGTTTAACATCCAAAAAATAATATTCAACTAATTCAGTAACGAAAACTTACCTAGCTAAATGAAAAGAAAAACTTATTAGGAGTTTGTATAGCCAACGCGAAAAAAACAGATGTCACGATGTTTTTAAAATCGATTCTTCTTCTTCCACTTGTAGAAGGCTTACCTCCTGTAGGTCACTAATTTTTTTTTCTGTGAGGTGGACTGCCAGGTGTCTCTCCATCTTTTTGATGGTCTGCCCAGGGGTCTTCTTCCTGTTGGTATGTTGTCACTGGCGATTCGTAGTAATCAGTCTTTCTTCATCCTGCATTCCAGTATCTTCGTCGAGCTCTGTACCATCTTACGATATCACTGGTGTCACTGGTTTGTCTTCTTAGGTCTTCATTCCTTTCCTTATCCAGAAGGGCGTTGCCTGTTATTGCTCGTATTGTTTTCATCTCTGTTGTCCTGAGCATTTTTTTGGTATTTGATGTATCGGCTTTTGTCTCTACTCCGTAGGTCATTACTGGTCTTACGCACGTTTTATAGATTCGTGATATACTCTGAATGCTTATCTGTTTGTTTCGCCAAATGCTTTTTAGATGACCAGAGATTGATGCAGCTTTGTTTACGTTTCGTTTGACTTCTTCCTCCAAATTTCCCCGGCTGGAGATCTTGCAACCCACATCGATTCAAAATGTGTAATTTTAGTTTGATTTGACGGTGTTGCACATTTCATGAGAGTTTCCACTAGCTCTACGTTCCCAAGTTGACAAATAACAGCAAGTGCGGTGTTGTATTTAATATGTCATCGGTCAACACTCGTGCGATGCTCGTGTTGACCAATGCGAGTGCGTTTGCAGAAAACGCACGATTTTAAGTTCGGAAAATATCACAGTCACATAATAATGATATACAGAAGTTACATAACAATTGGAGGAATCGGCTCTTATGCAAATGTCGGTTTGCTTTACGAAATATCACAACTGGTCGAATCAAATTAATTTCATGTAAATATTTTTTTTTGACTTCTTCAAAACATCGACCGCATAAAATTCTCATTTTTTCTAACTCTACTTTATATTTGTAAAATATGTTCATTTGTCGTAAAGAAGAAATATTTCAGAGATATATTTATTGAGTTGATATCTTATTCAAATTGATTATTATGTAAAAAGGCATAGACAAATTTTATCGACTTGTAAAATAATAGAAAAAAAAAACGTATAATGTAAATATAATTTGTAAAAAATGTATAATTTTTCTCGTGTATATATTGTGAAGCACTTTTCGGTGGTTGAAACGAAATATCGCAGGCCGTCTTAGATCGTTTTGAAATCCTCTTACTACAAGACATTTAGACTGCTGGAAAATCGGAAGTTCTAATAAATATCAATTTTTTTCGTTTGGAAAAAAAAATGTTATTCTGCTTTATGGCAACATTTACTGAGTACATATCTTAATTTTTCTATTTATCTTGTGGTACATGGAAAGTAAAAAAAAATTTAAAAAATTCCTCTTAGACACATGTTAAACTGTTTAAATGGTAGGAAGTATTTAAAAAAAAAATGTAGATCTTGATGGCACTTTTTATTTTACAATTTTAAATATAAATCATGTAATTGTAAATTTTCTCAGATTCCATTTTAATATGATTAATAATTATTATAAATGTTCTATGGTACCGAAGAATGTTCCAAATCTGTGAACCTCTCCCACAATGTAATCAATGTCTCATAATTGTCGTTTGTCGATGTCGATCGTATCACTTATCGAAATAGTTCATTCGATTTAATGGAGAATTTCGCGGAATTTTGGGACGATTTGCATATAAATCGATTGCATTTATGACCGTTTTTTTGCGTTTCTTGAGCTAACCTCTAGATTTAACCATATTTGTATCATCGAGTCGCGTTTTCACTTCTAACTGTTAAATAACTTTAGAAGATACACACAAATAGGGGTTTAACATCTTACACCCACGAACGTTTATCTTGTCAAATTTTAAGACATTTTTTTTTGGAATTTAAGGTTGATTTTCAAAATAATTTTTATTTTATTAAATTTTTTACGGATGGAATAAAATTTCTCATTTAATAAAATATATGGTATGTTTAAATAATACGATTATTGATTAGTCGTAACACATCTATGGAAATACATCATACTTTTCGATCGTGGCAAGTAATCTTCATAAGTACACACTTTTAATGTATTCATTTATGACACATCATGTATATACATACCTTTTCGACAAAATTTAAACGTTATTTATTTCAATAAACACCGTAGAACGATTTTGTTTCAAAATAAATAAATCGTTTTCATGGATGTAATTAATCTGGCATATCGATACATTTTCTGTTACAATTGACGTCTGCCAAAGTCATTGACATATGTCAACGTCAGGATGTAATTAATATGGCCGCATCGATGCATTTTGTTACAATTGACGGCTGCCAAAGTCATTGACATCTGTCAACGTCAGGATGTAATTAATATGGTCGTATCGATGCATTTTCTGTTACAATTGACATCTGCCAAAGTCATTGACATCTGTCAAGTCGACGTCGGGATGTAATTAATATGGCCGTATCAATACATTTTATGTTAAAATTGACGTCTGCCAAAGTCATTGACATCTTTCAACGTCAGGATGTTATTAATATGGCCGCATCGATGCATTTTCTGTTACAATTGACGTCTGCCAAAGTCATTAACATCCGTCAATTCGACGTCGGGATGTAATTAATATGGCTGTAACGATGCATTTATTGTTATAATTGACGTCTGCCAAAGTCATTGACATCTGTCAACATCAGGATGTGATTAATATGGCCGTATCGATGCATTTATTGTTACAATTGACGTCTGCCAAAGTCATTGACATCTGTCAACGTCAGGATGTAATTAATATGGCCGTATCGAAGCATTTTTTGTTACAATTGACGTCTGCCAAAGACATTGACATTTGTCAACGTCTTTGCGCATCAGTTACATCATAGTCGTTGGTCGGTGTAAGAGAAAACCTTTTAACTGCATACCCAGGATTCCCATTAATTATTCAGTCGTCTTTAATATGTGTATATGGACCACTCAGTTTTGTATTATATTGTAATATAGTTTCGTTCGTAACATTTTCAATATATAAAAACAACCACTCTTCAACCATCGGCCATTTCGACGTTAACGCTGTAGCGTGTACACTTATTAAGGATAACTGCTCTCAGCAAAATGTGGCCAGATCTCAATATTAAAAGTGAAACTGTAAAACTTTAAACAGATATTTTATCAAAAGTCGGTATTGTATTTCTTCCTTATTAATTAATTAATTTTTATGAAATTTTTAAACAATTAAATTGGACGCCGTAGTCAAAAATTCATAAAACATGAAACAGTATTTGCATACAATGGGAAACGTGCACGTGACGTTTCAGTTTGACAACGGTAAAAAGAGTGACGTTACAGCTTGAGATTCTATCTATCTGTCAAAAAGTGGCCTCGGCTACAACAGGCAAACTACCCTACTTTTTAACACTTGAATATTAATGTAAATTAAAGTTAAATTTAAAAAATACTAATAAATAGCACTACAGTATTGTTTCTTAAACATAAATTATTGTGGAAAAGCTCTCTCTAAAATCAAAAAAACCAAAAAAAATTAAGAAACACACAGCCTCATGAAAAATTTGTCATTCATTGTATCACCGATCTCATTCAGTGGCGTCACGTGTGTATGCCACCCTTTCTACTGATGTCAAAAAGTGGTCACGTGCTGCACGTCACCCATTAATATGAAAGATGACATCTGAAAAGAACTTGGTGTACCTTTTCTGCGAGTGGTAATAAAAATGTCTGTTTTTAGTATTATTTCTTAAGAAAAGTGTAACATCGTATGTGGGATCTGGTCTGTAAGGACACCTACTTATATCCCCCCCTCACTCTGCTAGTGATATGTATATATTATGATAACAATATGATGTTTTATGTGTTTAAATCATTCTTGGATTGTATCACATGTATTTATATAGATGAAAAATAAAGTGTTTAATAGTGTAATAATGTAAGATATCCATTTTGTACTTAGAAATTATTTGTATTTTGTAATTTTTAACCATATGAAATAACTTTTAAGGGGCGTTCGGCTGTTTTCGAAACACGGTTACTAATATCAACATTTTTTTTATGTAAAATACAAAACTTAACAACTATAACATATACAAAGTATGTTAGGTACAATCATGATAAAATTTTATCACAATCATGGAGATTCATTACATTTAATGTCGTTATGTCTTTTTTCCAACTCCCGTGGGAAAAAATAAGTATGTTTGGTACAACCATGATTTAATTTGATCACAATCATGGAGATTCATTACATTTAATGTCGTTATTTCGTTTTGCCAACTCCCGTGGAAAAAAAGAAGTACGTTTAGTACAAATATGATTTAATTTGATTACAATCATGGAGATTCATTACTTTTAATGTCGTTATTTCGTTTTGCCAACTCCCGTGGAAAAAAAGAAGTACGTTTAGTACAAATATGATTTAATTTGATTACAATCATGGAGATTCATTACTTTTAATGTCGTTATTTCTTTTTGCCAACTCCCGTGGGAAAAAATAAGTACGTTCGGTACAACCATGATTTAATTTGATCACAATCATGAAGATTCATTTAATTTAATTTCGTTATTGCTTTTTGCCAACTCTCGTGGGAAAAAATAAGTACGTTTGGTACAACCATGATTTAATTTGATCACAATCATGGAGATTCATTACATTTAATGTCGTCATTTCTTTTTGCCAACTCCCGTGGGAAAAAATAAGTACGTTCGGTACAACCATGATTTAATTTGATCACAATCATGAAGATTCATTTAATTTAATTTCGTTATTGCTTTTTGCCAACTCTCGTGGGAAAAAATGAGTACGTTTGGTACAACCATGATTTAATTTGATCACAATCATGGAGATTCATTACATTTAATGTCGTCATTTCTTTTTGCCAACTCCCGTGGGAAAAAATAAGTACGTTCGGTACAACCATGATTTAATTTGATCACAATCATGGAGATTCATTACAATTAATGTCGCTATTTCTTTTTGCCAACTCCCGTGGGAAAAAAGCGTGACGATATGTATGTATGTATTTCTTTTTTTTTCTTTAAAATGAAGTCTAATACATGAAAAGTTTACTTTTAATACTAAAAAGTCATACTCTTAGCAGCTAAATAAACAAAACAAACAAGATTATCCAAAATTAAAATATCTACCTTAGCATTGTTTGGTATACTTGAAAATTTGGTTTAATTTAATATTTGATTGTACCTCTTCCTTTTAACAATAACAATATTTTATAAGATTGGTGATGCAGAGTTAACTTAGCTGTCAGTTGGGATTTGGATCGGTATATTGAAGAGAAAACTTTTTTTTTGCCAACGTTTCGAACTTTAGGCTTTGTAATAATGGATTCGCATATAAAATTAAAATACAAATATTTACTTGTATTATCATAACTATAACAAAAAATGTTAAATCGCCAAAAATTTTTGCTTGTTAAAATTTAAAATTTTTAAAATACATACATTATTGTTAGTATGTCTGAATTTATTTTAAAAAGTTTAAATTTTAACAAAGAAGAAACTACTTTGATTTATTTTACATGTGTCAATTATGTAAGTATAATAATACTTGGTGGCAAGAATGAATTATTTGTATCTTTTCTTTAAATTTTATATCATCATCATCAGCTTCAGCTTCTCTCCGTCCATCTTCGGATATAAGCCTCTCCAATTCGTTTCTGTCGATCGTCTGACTCATCCATTGGGGTGCCTGCCAGTTTCTGGATGTCATCTTTCCACCTCGTTCTTGTTCGTCCTGGGTTTCTTTTAGTTGTTTTGGGCCTCTACTCAGTTGTCTTCCTGGTGCATCTGCCCTCATCAAATGGATAGCCCATTTCCGTTTTAGCCTTGCCACCCGTTCTGCGATGTCCATCACTTTTGTCTTTTGCCTGATCCATTCGTTAGTCTTTCGGTCTTGTTGTCGTATTCCTAGCATTTTCCTCTCCATTTTTCTTCGAGCAATCCTTAAACACTCCATGGTCCCCTCATTAAGGCTCCATGTTTCTGCGGCGTACGTTAAGGTCGGCAGGACACTTTTGTTTTAAGGTAATATGGAAATTTGGAATTAAAGAATTAATTTTATATGCGAATCCATTATTACGGAATCCCAATGAACAATTTATTAAAATTCGAAAGTTCGGTAAAAAACAAAAGTTTTTTTTCTATAAATATACGGATCCAAATCCTTACTGACCTTTTAAGTTAATAAAAATATTGTTGTTAAATTCGATATGATTTTATATGTAAAAGATGTTTTAATGTTTATGTGCTGACGTTGTCTACGCGATTTTGTAAGTAACGCTTCGTTCTTGTCGAAACTAATTTAAAACAAAACCGTAACCGAAAATGGTCGCGCTCTATTAAAAAAAAAACCAGTGTGGAGGGGAGTAAACGGTAAGATAGCCAATTCTCTGAAGATGGCAGACTGATGTAAAGATTACTAAAACAAGATGTAAAGTGTAAATTCCGTTTTGGTTTCCACGTTTGTAAAACTGTATAATACATGTGTAAAAATATGAGCCGTACAGGTGTCATGTAATTAAAAATTGTAAACTATTGTATTTCTAAAATTTTTTGGAACAGTCTGTTTCATTGTACTTTTGAGAGGCGGAGACCGAGCGGAACTCCGCCCGCTTTGTAGGGTAGCTGGATGGGGATCACAAGCATCTCGAGACATTTCTATATGAAAACTGTTGATCGACATTATCGTTCCATAATAAACTGTCAACTCTCATTCTTTCTTGCCGGCTCGTTTAATCGAATTTATGGATAATTTTCGATTAAATGCTATTGCTTAAGTTTCTTTTTTTACTGTATAAAATCGGTTCCGTTCTGAATTGTTTATGTTTATTGAATTTTTGAAATTTTCATTTATCCAACATTCATTTTTACTAAATTTATAAAGATTCAACAACAAATTTTCATCATTTTATACTTTAAAGACAAAAATTAATCGTGTTAAATAAATTGTGCGTAAAAATTATTCAATAAAATGTATAAAATAAAAAACGAGCTAGCCTTACAGTAGTCGCATATGATGTGTAACATTTGACATCTCCCCTTAGTAATTAGCAATTTCAAAATTATATTCTCCCTTAAGCAGCGACAGAAATCAACCTCAAAAATTATAAAAGCTAAATACTGAAATATTTTATTCGAATAATTATTTATTTATATAGTTTACGCATATAGCAGCAAATTTTATACACAACACTGTAACTTAAGTGCACAGATGATGGCTAACAATACCGACCACTCGGAAAATTGGTTGTTACCATCTGACGCCCAACTCTACCACCGCGCGCTCATTCGTCAAATCAAATGCGCGCGCTTCCGCGACTTCCTGTTGCACTGTTACAAACTTCCGTCACATTTCACGAAATCACTCCTACAAATTGCAAGTAAGCGAGAGGAAAGATGTTACACATCAATAAGTGCCATCCTTTTTTTCTTCATTAAAGATATAACTGTATTTTTAAAAATTAAAGATATTTTGAATAATATTTTACTGAGTAAAAACAACTTCCAATGAAATGAAATAAAGTTCGTCGCAGTTTGAACTTGACAGTTGATTATTGCAGACGTTTTGTGTTGTAAAACAGTATCTCGAGAGTATTCGCGTTCACACAACAATATGGCTCTCTGTGGAAATACGGCTGTATATTATATTTATTATACGATCTGTTTCAATGAATGTGTAAATTTAGTTGTCGAGAATGCATGTTAGTTTTTATTAGGATGATAATATCCAATATGTATAATAATGTATTTCGATTTTATTATTTTTTACCACAGTAGTAATAAAACAATAAATAATTCAATATTCGCTTTTTTATGTTCTTTTTTAGTTTTCTCTGTGTACACACTTTTTATGATATAGCTTTTTCGTTTTTCCTTTTAGTTTTTTATATTAGCAAATATTGGGATTGTCATTATTATCCCTAGGGCTAGACTGTTCGATATTGATTCACAAATAAATGTAACAATAATACTGTGTTGTTTGTTATTTTATACGCATACGTTTGTAAATTATTCCTTCCCTCACCTAATCCTTATACATTCCTGTTCAATAAATTATGGTAAACTTCGGGAATGAAGTAGCCAAAGCAATGTTCATAAAATGTTAAAAGGTCATTAAAAAACACGATAACATTACTATCATAAAAAAAATTTTAGCGCGGAAACTTAAAAAAAAATGTGTGGTAAAACTAAAGTATTTGGTTAGTATTTAATATGGTGGCCACACAAAATTCCCTTTTAAAGTATTAATATGTTTGTACCAGGATAACAGAAACGCAAACAGATATTTTCTTAAAAGTACCTGACAAAATTCTCTTTTAAAATATTAATATATTTGTACCAGGATAACAAAAACGCGAAAAGATATTTTCCTAAAAATTCTTGCCAAAAATTCTTTTAAATTAATAATATATTTGTACCAGAATAGCAGAAACGCCAAAAGATATCTTAAAAATTCCTAACAAAATTCTCTATTAAGATATTAATATATTTGTACCAG